>CM053764.1:65983003-66004538 GCA_028658305.1 Pachyuromys duprasi
GTGGTAGGTAGTCAGTTTTCTAACAGATCCCAATCCTAGAGCTTGTATTTCTGTTATGAGTGAGGGGAGGAAAGGTGTCCCAGTCAAGGAGAATTTTTAATAATTATATACACATAAAATAATCCATAAAACCTCTTGTCCTTGGTGTGATTCCATCCTGTGTGTCTGTTCTGAGGAGCAGTGGGTAATTTTCTCTGTCTGACTTCTCTCACACCAAAGTGCATGCCTCTACCTCATGGACATGGGCATGAGCCCTCTCAGGCCTCAGAACTACCCTTTTAGTTGTGAACTAAATGCTGACAAAGATTATCACTTTAAAGTGGATAATGGTGAAAATGAGCATCAGTTATCATTAAGAACGGTCAGTTTAGAGGCAGGGGCAAAAGATGAGTTATACAACGAAGAGGCAAAAGCAATGAACTGTGAAGACAGTCCACTTAAAGTAACACTGAAAAGGTTGAAAATATCTGCACAACCAACAGTTTCCCTTGGGGGCATTGAAATGATGCCACCTTTGGTCTTAAGGTTGAAGTGTGGCTCAGGCCTGTGAACATTATTGGACAGCTCCTCGTACCTGCAGAGGAAGGTAAGGTCAGAATATGAAGACAAGCAGGATGCAAAACTCTTAAGCATGTTTGGAAATTATCTGTCCCTGGAAATGGTAACACGGTTTCACAGAAAAAAACTAAAACTTGATGATGAGGAGGAAACTGAAGAAAAAGTTCCAGTGAAGAACTCTCTTTGAGATAACCCAGCCAAAAATACACACAAATCAAACCTCAATGGAAAAGACTTAAAACCATCAACACCAAGATCAAAGGGTCAAGAATCCATCAAAAAAACAGGAAAAAGCTCCTAAAACACCAAAAGGACTTAGTTTAGTAGAAGACAATAAGACAAAAATGCAAGCAAATATAATGGTCTCTTCCCAAAGTGGAAGCAAAGTTCATTAATTATATGAAGAATTGTTTCTGGATGACTGACCAGGAAGCTATTTAAAATCTCCAAGATCTCTTGCAGAGTCCTGATGAGACCTGATAGGCTAGGGTCAGATGGAAGGGGAGGAGGACCTCCCCTATCAGTAGACTGGGGGAGGGGCTTGAGAGGAGATGAGGGAGGGAGGATGGAATTGGGAGGGGACGAGGAAGGGGGTTACACCTAGGATACAAAATGAATAAATTGTAATTAATGAAAAATAAGTTGATTAAAAGAAAAGATCTCTGGCAGTGGAAGAAGTCTCTTTAAGAAAACAATTTAAGCCAGACAAGGTGGCACATGCCTGTAGACCCAGCACTCAGAGAGGTGGAAGCAGGCAGAGCTCTGTGAGTTCAGGGCCAGCCTGGTCTACAAAGTGAGTCCAGGACAGCCAAGGCTACACAGAAAAACCCTGTCTCAAAAAGTAAGAAAGAAACAACAACAACAAAATGAAAATGGTTTAACCAGTCTGAAATATTCTGTTTTACTTCATTTCTGTGACAGTTGATAACTGGCTGTCCTTTCTATAATGCAAAGTGAGATCTTTCCCTACTGTGTTTGATAAACGCTGTCCAGGTTCAATGGCCAAGAATGTATTGTCTAAAAAGCCTGTTTAGTTTTCAAGGATGGAAGTCCACCCCTTATTTGTTTTTAAGTATGTGTGGAATGTTATGATAGGACACAGTAATAGCGGTGGCTAGATGTGGAAATGGTAAGGAGACAAAAATGTATGCGTGAGGCAAACTCAGTATTCTAATAAAGTTGAAAAAGCAACAACAACAACAAAACCCCTCTTCAGGGGGATCTTTCGCTAAACCAGAAAACAAGACCGGTGTCTGGGGATTGGTCCACAAGTGATTTAGCAGCTCCCTCTGTCTTGGGTTAGTGGGTGATGAAAACAAAGAGGGCAGTACACAAAATCCAGCAGTGGGTGAGAGGGGTGGGAAAGAGTCAGAATGAGTACTCAGTAGCAATTCTCAATCTGTTACTTTCTAAGCTTTGCCACAGAGTGCTTTGGTTCCAGAGGGGTATATTTAGGAAGCTTCCAGTTCTTGTCAATAGCAAAGCAATTCATTCACTCAGGGAATATTGAGCCTGTGTTCAACAGCCATGAGCGCTCTATGGAGGCACACGGGAAGACTTGTGTACCAATATACTAAGTGAATCAGAGTGTGTTAAGAGGTAGACAAGCTCTATGGAATGGCAGGCAGGACAGGGTTTCTTTTGACAGGTAGGGCTTCTACATTGCAATACAGTAAAGTGTATCATTCTTATATAATTCTTTTGTGTGTGCATACTTAAACATATTTTCTTAAATATTTACTTGTATTTTGTATTTATCTTCATGAAAGAGGATATAAGCTATTTTTTATAGTTTTTAACTCTATAATAATTGTTTCTTTTTTGGTTGAGGACAAGTGAATAAAAATGTAATTGATAGTAAAACTGTTAAACCCTAAGCAAAGTTCCACAACTTCAGAGTGGCCATTCTAATGGTAGAGTTCTGAGATGTATAGAGTTTGGGATTGCATGGGTATTTGAGTGGCTTCCTTAAACCAGTTATGTAATGTTAGTTTGTGAGTTACCCAGAATAAAATGAATCTTTTTAAAATAAAAAATAAGTCATATGCCAATTATAGGTCATTTCTGTATTATATATAATGAGCAGATCATAATATATGCTAATGCTAATGTTATACTCAGCAGAATAAAATTATTATAATTATTAAGATTATTAGCAAATAATCTTAAAATAAATAATATTTTCTATAACTCAACATTTAAAAGATAAAAATAGCCATTAATTTTTAGATTCAATTGTTATCTCAATATTTAATTTAATTCTAAGTCAACAGAAATAGAAGATTAGAATAAAGAACATCAAAATACAAGGTCCAAATTTGTCTAGATTCAAAATCTCTTATGTTTATTCATTTGTGAACAATAAATTTAGTTCTGTTGCTGCCATTAGCTTTCAGAATGCTCCTCTGTGTAGACTGTTCTCATAGTTTCTTCCTGTTCTGGTTAAACCTAGGATTTGTCCCTGGGCTTCCTTTATGAAAATTCTCCTTTCTTCTGTGTCTCTGTTATAAGATTCAGCCCCCTCCTCCAGGCTGTAGTGATGCATGCCTTTAATCTCAGCACGCAGGAGGCAGAGGCAGGCAAATATCTGTGAGTTTGAGGCCGCTGTGGTCTACAGAGCAAGGTCCAGGCCAGCCAGGGCTACGCACAAAAACCCTGTCTTGAAAAAAAATTTCAGCTCCCTGTCAGTAATTGAGGCAGAGGCTGAGATACTGAAATCCAGGGGGAAAGGGCTGTTCTCCACCAAGACATCAAGTGACCCAGGCTTAGTCAACCTGGATTCACCCTTGTGGTCATTTTCAAGTACTCACACTTCACAAAGTCAAGGTTGCCTCATTTGCATAGCACCTGCATCTCAGTGTGCAGGAGAAGGAGAGAGTAAAATACAGACCATTTTCTACTTTAAAGTTTGAGACCCAGAAGGTGTTCTTCTAACTCTTAGTCTACATTTAGCTGAAAAGGAATCTGGGGTCAAAAATCAGAGTCTGGGAAGCTAATTGCTTAGCTAAAACTTGAGGTTATATTCATAGAAGGAAGAAGAGGGTGATGGATGTTTAGGGACTGTGATGGCTGTTCTCAGTTGTCAACTGGACTACATCTGGAATGAACTACCATCTGGAAATGGAACACATATCCAGGAGAAGTTTTCTTCTTGGTTTGAAGTGGGTGAATCCATTTTTAGTCTGGACCTTTGATACATCTTTAATCCAGAGCTTGAGGTGGGAAGACACACCTTTAATCTGGGCCACACCTTCTGCTGAAAGCCCGTGTAACGGCATGGAAGGAGGTTTTGCTCTTTGCCTACTTGCTCTCACATTGCTAGCACATCCATTCCCTCACTGGCATCAGAGCCTACTTCTTTGAGATTCCAACATGTACTGAAGACCAGCTAAGACACCCAGCCTTGTAAGACTGAGCAACTACTAGATTCTTGGACTTCCCATTCACAGTTTATCATTGTTGGATTAGTTGAACTACAGCCTATAAGTCATTTTAATAAATTCCCTTCATATATATTTGTATATAGCATATATCATATATATATATTTATTCCATAATTTCTGTGACTCTAGATGAATACAGGGACCATCAGTGTCAGAAACACAGCTGTCCAAGATGTAGTTACTTCATTTTTTGAAGAGGCAATAATTTAATAAGCAATTCAACTTATTAATGTAACCATTTCCTTGTTCTCTTTCATGGTATTTACTGTGATTTTTTTTCTTGGTAGAGCATTTCTAGATTTATCTTAATATAATTTTAAAATATTTTTAAAGTTCCATAAAAAAATCTGTGATACTAGCTGGTTATAGTGGTACATGATTCTACTCCCAGCACATGGGATGCCGAGATAAGACTATTGAGAATTCCAGACCAACCTGTGATAGGAAGCAAACATCTTGTCTCAAAACAAACGAACACAGGCCCCAATTTCCATGAATGTGGGCTTTTATCTCAGAAAAGTTTCATATGGTCCTTCTGCTTTCTTTTCAATGCCGGCCTTAACAGTGTTGACAAATTAACTGGGCCCAGGGAGAGGGCTCAGCGGGTAAAGGCACCTGCTGCAAACCTTGATGAGCTTAGCTAGATCCTACAAACCCACATGGTGAAGGAATGAACCAACCCCCATAAGTTGTCCTCTGATATCTGTATGTATACTATGGCTTGTGCACCCACACACATACAAAATAGATAAATAAATGTTAAACAAAAGCAAACATAGTGCCTTAGTATTAGACTGTAATCTTTTTATCACTTGAAAGTAAGGTGTGTTTATTTGGTTGGTTTATTTAGAGTATAAAAGTCGTGCAACACCAAGAGGTAGCTAGTTACAGCATATAGTCAGCCCAAGACGACCTTAAACAGTAATTCAGCTCATTCCTTTATTTGATTGGTAGAAGAAAAGCCCACGTCATCAATGAAATTATATCAATCCCCCACAGCTAGTTAAGACTGGATTAAGACCCAGATTTTCCTAACTTTGATGGGGATTCTTCCTCTGTGTCCTATAACCTCTCACTGACTTGGATCTCCTCATAGACTTGATTCCAGGCACCAGGTGACTTAGGCAGTGCCCCTGTGTCTTCTAAGTCATATGAAAAAGAAGTAACTGCATTCAAAAACAATGCCAGCAGCACGCAGCTGTTGAAGGTATTTGTTTGAGTCATGTTTCGGAATGTCTGTCAAAGCAAAAGAAGAACACACGGTGCCGCTGGGCTGGCTCATCCACCTTCTCTCATACTGAGGGATTATTTGTTCCTTCTTTGCCAAATGCCATTCCTGCTTTCTGACCAGCTCCTGGCATGCTTGATCATATCAAACTCACAGAAAGCTATTTTTGTCAACAGCAAATAAAAAAATCAAACAGGAAAGACATGACCCTGTCTTTTAAGTTATTTTTCACTTTGATATGAAATATATCAATGTCATGTATTTATATTATGCAATATATTTTATTTTTGCTTTTATCATTCTACTTTCTTTGAAAAAATTTTAAATATAGAACTAAGACAGAGTAACAATGGTCACATGCCCATGACTGGACTGAAGGGACATTTAACATCTCACTATATTTTCTTTGGTGTTTTTGTTGTCTTTCATTTGTTTTTTGTTGTTGTTGTTTTGTTTTGTTTAAGGCTATGACATTACAGATACCTGGCAAAACTCCATGTCACTCCTCATTCCTTCTATTTCTTTCTTTTCTTCAACCCCTCCAACCTTAGAAATCACCATTGTTAGCAGCTAAAAATGACTTAAAATTTGAGTTGTATATTTATCCAAACTACTAAGCTGTCTGAATTATTGTTTTGCATGTTTGAAATGACATTCTAACAGCGGCAGCTGTCTCAGTGCAACTTAGAAAAAAGAGTATTTGTTCCATCTTATAGTTGGTAATTCATCTTCTAGGGAAGTCAGGGCAGGAGCTCAAGGCAGGAACCTGGAGGCGGGAACTGACACAGATGCTATGAAGTACTGCTTACTGGATTCCTCCTCATTGCTTGCCAAACCTGCTTTCATACCACCCAGGACCACCTACCTAGGGATGGCACCACCCACAGTAGGCTGGGCCTTCCCACATCAACCACTAATTCAGAAAATGCCCCACAGGCTTGCCCACAGGCTTGCCCACAGGGTGCCCTTCGGAGTGTTTTCTGAACTGTGGCTCTCTCAGATATGTCTAGGTTTGTATCTGTTGGCAAATAACTAGCCAGCAGCCCATAAGCTGTCCACAGCCCTCTGCACCTTGCTTTTCTATTTATGGGTGTCTGTGTTTCCAGACAGAGTTTCTTTGTGTATCTCTGGCTGTCCTGGAATTCTTTCTGTAGGCCATGCTGGCCTGGATTACAGACATCTTGCTGCTTCCTCCCAAGTACTGGGATTAACAAAAAGCATGTGCCACCATGCCTGGCTTGTGTTTACATTTAATGTTAAAGTACGCTCTGCATACTCTTAGAGATTACAGTGTAGTTGGCCTATTTTTCGCTTTGTTTTATTTTGTTTTCTATATGAAAATTCCAGCGTATCAGCATGATGAAACTTGTAGGATGTGAACACATTTTAAGCAGACTTTTCATCAATTTTAATTTAATTTAACCCGTGGTACTAAGGTTTCAACTTTTCTGCATCTTCGCTGAGACTAGTGGCATCAAAATTCTTTCTTTTATAGAGGCTTTATTTTTTTAATGTTTTATTTTAATTTTTATTTTTTAACATTTTTATTTTATATTAATCACAGGTTATGTACTTTGTATCCCTTATATTTTATTTTATGTGTGTGTGTTTGTGTGATACAATCCTGCAGAAGAGAGTGTTGGACAGCTGTGAGCTCTTAAGTGGGTGCTGGGAACTAACCCCAAGTCCTTTAGAAGAGCAGTCAATTTCTCACCCCCGAGATGCCATTCAATCCCCACATCAGAATTATTAATCTTTGACATGTTAGGGATGAAATGGCAGTTCACTGTAGTTTGTGTGTGTGTGTAAAACATGTACTGTATATGCACTATATGCCAGAGGTCAATGTCAAGTGTCTTCCTCAACTATTTCTCCACTTCATATATTTTAAAATATTTTACAAATGATTTTAAACCTGTTTTTATGTGTGCATGTTTGTATGAGTGTATGCCACAGGTATGTGAGTCTGAGCAAAGGTCAGAAAAGGATACTAGGTCTTTCCCTGGACTTGGAGTTACAGGTGGTTGTGAGCAACCTGACACAGAAGCTGGGAAATGAAAGTTTGGTCCTCTGCAAAAACAGTAATCACTCTCAACAACTGAGCCATCTCTTCGCCCTGTGCTGCCGTTTGTGCAAAGCACTTTCTCTTTAGTCATATTCTCATTACCCCAAACCTCCCCTCAGCTGGATCTATGGAAAAGTCTCCCAAATGTGTTTTCTGGTCCTCTGCCTCTAAGAACACTTCGATCTTCAGGGAATATTGAGTCCACAGTCAGAGCTCTTGCTCTGGATGGGTTAACAGCATTTGCATTAGAATTACCAAGACCCCAGGGCAGATAGAGCTGTGGTTTAGAGGGCTGGAGAAGAATTAGAGGGAATCAGAAGGCAAACTCTGCTTAGAGTTCATGGATGCTTTTCACCAACAGCAAAGGTTATTTTTAGCGACTTTGAATGAACTTAACTATTATTTTATTATTGTGATGAGTTTTAAGACCTAGTTCCCTTTAAGCCTAGTTGAAATCATGCTTTAAGTTTATTTTCATTTTTCTATTTTTGAATGCAATCACTTTCCAGGCA
Organism: Pachyuromys duprasi; assembly: GCA_028658305.1. Classification (NCBI taxonomy): domain Eukaryota; kingdom Metazoa; phylum Chordata; class Mammalia; order Rodentia; family Muridae; genus Pachyuromys; species Pachyuromys duprasi. The sequence continues at coordinate 65,990,810 of CM053764.1, forward strand.
GCTTTTGATTACCATCTGGCCAAACTCATGCTGAGCCAATCCCAAACAATCTTTCTCTCTCATACACACAAACACAAGCACACATGTTACTTATTTTTGAGACAGTATTTCATTTAGCCTAGGCTGGTTTCAAACTTGCTGTGTAGTTGAGGATGACTGTAAATTTCTGCTTTACTTCCTGAGTAGAGAGAATACAGGTATGATTGATTCAATCATGCTAATCAATCAGTCTATCATCTGACCTTAATCCCAATCGTGATTTAAACTATATTAAAAAAAAAACATTTGACCTGACTTTATGTGTAATACACTTGATTTCTTTTATTAATGTGAACACAGCTCTTGCTCCAATAAGAATAAGATCATTTTTTTCTGAGCCAAGCATGAGCAGCCATGCTGGGAACATAGATTCAAATTGCCCTGAATGACATATTGTACACAGACTTGGATAGTCCGAGGGCAGTCATAAGCAAGAACATCCACAAATGCATTGGTGGGGACATGAGGCAAGTAGATTCCAGAAAAGCAGGAAATCTCTAGATTTGAAAAACATACCAACAAAAATGATCAGTGACTTCAGAGAGTATACAACAAAGTAGGTGAACTCAGGGCCATGGGTCCCCAGACCTAAGTACAACTGACAGCATGATGGAGTTATCGTTCCGGCGTCAGGACCCCACCACGTGGGCAGCAACAGCTACCAAAGGACAGCAAAGACTCAGTCCATCAAAGTCGACAAAGCCACTCCTTTGCACCCTTGTGCGTGTTATACCTCAGGTCTTCACCTATAATGGAGACAAGGCCAGGGCCCACCTCAGTCTAGACTCTGGGCTTGCCTGTGTGTGGTGAGCTGTCCTTCTCCTCACTCCCCTGTTCTTGGAACAGGCACTGTGGGCTTCACTACAATTGGAACTTCATGGAACTTCAGTTCTAGTTGGTTTTGTTTGTTTGTTTGTCGTTTTTTTGTTATGGGGGAACAAAAACTTAAAACTCAGCACTCAAGTAAACCTTGAGCCAACTGAAAAATTCTTTTTCTGGCTGGAAGTCCAGTCAGAAATACCTTTTTTAAAAAGGAGATGTCAAGACTCTAACAACTGGTACAAATCTTTGTTCTTCTGATAGCCCTGGTGAACGGCTGTATTTATGGTCATGGCTGGGGTTACTATCATTTTGTGTGTGTGGGGGGGAGAGAAGGTTAGGTTAGGATTACCACATATGATCCTTTTGCTCCTACTTTTCACTATGGACCCTGCTTGCTCGGCTGCACACTTAGCTATATAAAACAGAGAATAAATTATGATATAACACTCCTGCTCCCAGATGAGTCCACAGTTTGACCCATGCCCACAGAAATGGTGTGGATTATAGCAGACCCACAGACCTTACTTAGTAGGTGCAACTGATACCATGATGGAAACAGTAGTAAGGCCTTGGAACCTATTGTGGTTTGAATAGTAATGACCCTCACAAGCTCATGTGTTTGAATGCTTAGCACTATTGGGAGGTGTGGTTTTGTTGGAGTAGGTGTGGCCTTATTGGAGGAGTGTGTCACTGTGGAGGCAAGCTTTGAGCTCACAAATGCTCAAGCTATGCCCTTTTGCTCCCTGGGGCTCAAGAGGTAGAATTCGGCTGCTTCTCCAGCACCTGATCTGCCTAGAGGCCGCCATGCTTCCCACCTTGGCAATAATAGACCAAACCTCTGAAACTGAGACAGCCCCAATTAAATGTTTTGCTTTGTAAGAATTGCCTTGATCATGTTGTCCCTTCACAGCAATAAAACCTTAATTAAGACAGAATCTAGCACCTCCTGCCAAAACAAGAGCAAAGATCTAATCCATCAAAGTCCATAGTTTGAGGAAAGTCCCTAAATGTACTAACCTTGATTTTTGTTTTTTGTAGTTCTGCTTCTGGATAACTGGTGTGTGACAACCCAGGACATAGTTTTTGTGCTTAAAAGCTCACCCTGAGAAAGGCTCGGAATTGCATCAGGGTCCTGAACTCCCAGAATAGTTGCTGGCTGGCTAAAAATGCATTCTATTGTCTTGAACCTGTGTTCAAATGGCCTTTGCTGGTGAGTACATCCCAATATAAGCAACATGAAAGGAAAGTTCAACAAGGGGTTGTTGTATGGGGAAGGAGAGGGGCCAGCAAGAGGAAGGCTGGGATGGAGTGGGAGAAGACAGCAGAAAAAAAAAACAAAACCAAATGCATATGTGTTTGGAAATTCCACAATGGAACCTATTACTTTGTCTGCTAACTTAGAAAAAATTAATTTTTAAAAGTGAGAAAAACTATCTACGAAAGCTAATTACATTATAACAAAAGGGAAAACAATTGGGAACACTAGAAGAGGAACACACTGGGCGTGTTTTGGGGGAGTGGGAAGGGATAGTTGACTGTGGATGGATGTGATCTAGATGCAATGTTTACAAGTATAACATTGTTTAAAAAATAATAAAAGAGTCTATTAAAATGCCAAAACCAAGGGCATCTGCCTTTCATCCCAGCACTTGTGAGGCAGAGGCAGGGAGATATCTATGAGTTGAGGCCAGCCTTGTCTACGTAGTGAGTTCCAGGACAGCCAGGGCTACATAACAAGACCGTATCTCAAGCAAACAAACAAATAAACAAACAAACAAACAAGCTAACGAACAGAAAATTTCATTCAAATACATTCAAACACAGTTTTGGTTAGTTTTCTTCCCCTTCCACACACAATACAATTAACAAAAATTCCTAAGTAAACCTAATGAGAACCAAAATATGAATTAACAATAAACATAGAATACATTTTGAAATAATAACATTTATTGTACATTGAGGGTGTACTATCATATTTTTATTTTGTGCTTAGGTTAAGATTTGTACAAATAAAAATAAAAAGGCTTTCACAGGTCCTAAAAGGCTTTGGGAAAGTGGCCAGCTCACTTCACACAGAGCACAGGTCTGTTTTATACTGCAGTCACGGTATCTTGGTCATCAGCTTTCCCTCCACTCCACTACAGCGTTATAGCTGAGTGATCTTGGGGTGCTTAGTGCTGTTCTTAGGAGTTAATCTCATACCTAGGACTTGGAGGATGCTCACATACAGATGAAGGTTTTGCTGCTCTCTGTACTGTTAGTGGACACCAGAAGGGTCAAGAGGAGAAGAGCCCATGCCCTAGAACCCAGCACCCCATTTCCCCTGGTGGCTCCGTGCAGAGCTCATTCATTACAAGTTGAAAATCATCCCAGGTGGGAGGAAAAGCTGCTGGGACATGGCTTCAACCCAATGGGTGAAGAATTACCTTTAGATCAGGGCTTTGAAAAGCTAGAGAACAAGTTAAAATGACCCACTGAATAGAGCAAAGCAGTCAGGCATCAGCAAATGACAGCATCACCCCACCTCACCTCATAGTGTTTTCTTGGGCTAGTTCTTTTTCTAATATACATCCTGGATGAGGGTCAAAGGTCACATTCAGAGTGGAAGAGCCAGACTACTTTGCTGAATTTGAATTCTGGGGGTTAGACAGAATTTGAATTCTGTTGTGTCTGGGAAAGAAAAGTTCTTCCTTCAAGACAAATCCAATTCCCAGAAGTGGGTCTGCTTTGGGTGGCTTTCACAATCCACACAAGTAAGCGACCTCCCTGGGGTGCTGCAATTCAATGGCCTTGGCTTTGAGAAACTGGAGCTGAGTTTTGGCTCAGATTTTTCGTAATGACACAGCCCCTTCCCTCCTCCCAGCCTTCCATGTCCTGTTTCCCTGCCCGCGTTCATGACAGGCTTTGGTCTCAAGTTTTCATTCCACCAATCTCTTTGTTGCAGAACATTTTATATTTTGAGGTACCTTAAAACTCTTTTGTTACTAGGTATAGAATCATTTGTTGAGAAATAACAAGTTCCACAGCAACTGAAATGTTTATTTTCCCCAAGGCACTTTCACCTCCCTGTATCCTAACCTGAGGTGCTGGCAGAAGGGAAGGCTCCATCTTGTCCTCAACAGTCCTGAGAGGCCCGAGTCCACCCTTACCCACTGTGTTGAAGCAAGGATAGAAGGTGCAGGTGGTGTTGGCACCAGGAGACTTAGGGGTAAAAAAATCAGCCAAGGGATAGGGAAATGGGAAACGATCTCTTCAGAGAATTCAATGGTAAATTTAATAACTTGCCTCTTTGGTATTTTGACAAGGGCAGCACCAAGGAATCAGCCCACTTGCCTTCCTGTTCATTTCTGTCAACTTTTGCCTCCTCTCCTTTGCTCTTTTCAAAATAATCCAGCAGTTTGTCCCACTCATCCAGTGTGGGTCAGGATTTACTTCTAGACATTTCTGGAGAAGACTGTATAGTCCATTCTAATGCACCTAGAAAGGCTTCCCTGGGCTAAACTCTGTGGTGACTTCCTGTCGTCAGCATGGTTCCTGTGTGAAAGCTGATCTTGCTGCCTCAGTGGTGCCCAGTCCCCTCCGTGATAGGTTAACCCATCCCTGTGGCCTCCACAGTGACCTGATGCCCTTCATGTTCTTGATGGCCTAATGTAACCTCAGAGGCTCTTTGTGTGTTTGAACAACACACAGATAAGATAAAGAAGAGAAGATGAAGCAACACCCCGAAAAACATGGTCCAGTGACCTAGTACTCACATACTGACCAAGCCCGACAGTGTGGAACACTTTACCAACAATGTTTTTCATAACTCCAGTCCCTTTTGCCCTAATTACTCCTTGCCTTGGACTCAGCGGAGACAAACCACAGCTGGCCAGCGGTGCTTCCTGCTGCAGTTTTCCTTCCCCAGACACAGCAACGCCAACGCTGAAATACTTTCCCTCCTGCTCCATCCCCCAGCCCTAACCCTTTCCAGCGTGGGTATCTCATGTGGGGATTGAAGAAGTCAGTGCTTTCTGATGGATCTAACTGGATAAATTTTAAACTGATTTTTATTTATTTGAAAAAAAAATAATTCACACATATACTCAAAAATTAACAGTTACACTGGGGCATACAGTAAAAATGTGTTCTCTTTGTCTCTGCCCTTTAATAATCAGGTGCCCTTAACTTTCTAGTCTGAGGGCTTTAAATCTAGGAGGAATGGCCAGCGCATTTTAAAGAACATGCAGCTCTTGGAGCTCCCACAGACAAATGAGATTACTGTGTTTCTGTGTCTGTTCTTTTTTCACGCGACAGAGTAGCCTCCAGAGCCATTCATGTGGCCACACATGGCACCTTTTTAAATGACTGAATGGCATGTGGATGGGCCCATAAACACACATACTCGACAATCACGTTCACTCTGCCAGTTTCTCTATTGGTGGACACTAAAGTTGATTCCATGTCGTGGCTATTGCGAATAACATTTTAATCAACGTGGGGAGATAACGAGTGTAGTTATCTCGTGGACATACTGTAGTGCCCATTTTTAAACTATTTGCGGTGTTTAGGCCTCTATCTTCTTTCCACAAACCCCCCAGCTCTGGGCAGGAGAAAGAAGGCTAGTGGGGAGAGGGGGCATGGACTCCTTTCCTTCTCCTGGCTGTTTAGGGTCGGTGGGTCTTTGGGGGAATGCATCAATCTCCATCAACAGCAGACACAGCCAGCAGCCTCCTCCAAGCCTTGCACCCTGAAGCCTTTCTCCCTGTCTGTCTGCCCCAACTGCCACACCGTCTCTGGTTTCTCCAAACTGCTACACGCCACACGCTGACACTGCCTGCCATCCCTTCTCTTTCTCATAGCCCTAGACCACACCCCTCTCTGTACGGCTTACCAGTTGGCAAAAGCCATACCCCACAGGAGACAATTAAAAGATGCGGACAAACTAAAGCCTGGCTAAAATCCCACGCCTGGGATTAAAACCAAAACATATCTACATAGCTGAGTTTGGAAAGAAAGCAAAACTTCCATTCCGGTACACTGCTTTTAAGTCCTTTGGATATATACCAGATAGATTAATTACTGAGTCACATGGTTGTATATTGCTTTTGTGAATGGGTGGACTAATTTATGTTCCCATCAGCTTCCCCCCTTTCCACAATCCTCTCTCACACTTACTGTCTGTGTGTGGTGTGGTGTGGTGTGGTGTGGTGTGGTGTGGTGTGGTGTGTCTGTGTGTAGGCAGGCTTGTGGATGTGCCATAGCATGGATGTAGTGGCCAGAGAACAGTTTTCAGGAGTCTGTTCCCACCTTTCGTGTGGGTCCTGCAACAGAATTCAGCTCCTTAGTGTTGGCGGCAGGTGCCTTTACCTGCCCAGTCACCTCAACGGTACCTCTGATCCTTTTCATAACAGCTGTCTTCACAGTTGTGAGACGCCACCTCACCGCATTTGAATCTACATTCCCCTGATGATTAATTATGTTAACTGATTTTTAAAATAAGCATGTTGGATCATAGAGATAGAAAGTAAAATAGAGTTTCCTGGGGCTGAGGTAGTTAGTGAGAGCTGAAGAGGGTTTTTAAAAAGGAATCAAAATTTCAGTGAGACAGCAAGTGTAAGTTTAAGCAAGCTATCGGATAACATGGTGACTGATAATAGAATGTTGTGTTTTTATAAATTCTTAAGACAATGGAGATACTTTACAAAACTTGAAGTATGGGAGGCATTTCATTTGTAGATTAGCTAGGCCTAGTCCTTCCATAGTGTATATACGCTCGATAATACCATGTCGTACATGGAAAACACATACAGCTCTGTCAATATAATGTACATACACAGTTGAAAGTGGAAAACTAAAAACATATCTACTTTTGTATACTTCCCACCTACAAGGGGTAACAAGCATGTTCTGTACTATTTGACTTAATACATTTTAGATCTTCCTATTTTATTTTATTTTATTTTTGATACAGGGTTTCTCTGTGTAGCCTTAACTGTCCTGGACTCCCTTGTACCAGGCTGGCCTTGAACTCACAAATATCTAAGTGCCTCTGCCTCCCTGAGTAGATCTTCCCATTTGAGTGAATACAACATTATTTCTGGCTGCTCTTCCAGGGGACCGGGGTTCAATTTCCAGCACCCACATGGCAGCTCACAACTGTCTGTAACTCCTGTTCCAGGAGACCTGGCACCTTCACACAGAGATACATGCAGGCCAAACACCAGTGTACATTCAATTGAAAAGGTATTTGCTTGTTTTGTAAGACATGAAATAATGGGGAATGGGGAGATGCTAAGAGAAGCTAAGAGCACTCTGGGCTCATTTCCAGCACCCACACCAGGTGCCTCACAGCTGTGTCTTACTCCAGTTCTAAGGGATTCGATACTCTCTCTGAGCCTCCGCTGGTACGCAGCCACAAGTGGCATACACTTGTGCGCGCCCACCCACACACGTGCACGTAAATAAAAATAACTTTTTTGAGTAGCTGTGAGACTTATCAGTGAACATGATTTGATGGTGCTTCCACAGCAGTGGAAGCCCTCAGGAGTACAGGGTCTGCCGCTTGTCCAGGGACCACACAGCCATCAAGGATGGCTGCCAGGTCTTCAAATCCATCTGTTAGACTTAGTGAAGCCCCAGTTCCCTGAGGTGGGGGATCTTCTGGCCACCAGGGATTGTGGGTAGTGCCTCAGTCACACAGTCCTTGCTCTGCAGCTTCGTGCAGATGGACAGGATGACCTAGCCAGTGTGTGAGCCCTGCCCACTGCCCTGGGGCTTCCTAAAGGCACCAGCGTACCTACGTGTCCAGTGGCTAGAGTAGGGGCTGCCTTGAGATCAGAGACGTGACCAGAAAGCAGTCTTCAAGGCCCCTTAAGGCAGGCCCTAGAGGCAGTAGGCTGAGGTTGCTGCCCTCAGCCATTGCACACAGGGCCCCCATGAGAAAAGGAACTTGGGAGCAGGTAAAAGTAAAATCTTCTCTAAAATATATGAAATAGTGATCAATTTACTTTTCTGAGTGGCTAATAACTATTCAAACGGCACTACTAACTAATATAATTTTAATTGTTTTGCAATGACTTGAAATTTTGTCCTACTGTATATGGGTACTAACAAATAAACATGCATTAGTCAGAGATGCACTATTCATTTCTGCGCGATTGCTCTGTCTTCTCGCCCACCAGACAGCACTGTTATTGCATTGCTTGATCTTCATACTTAAGATCTTAATCTTAAGATCTTACATCCTTTTTTAAATTAAATTTTTATTATTTTTATATTAATCACAGTTTATTTACTTTGTATCCCCGCCGTAGTCCCCTCCCGCATTCCCTCCCACTCCCACCCTCCCTCCCTCATCTCCTCCCTGCCCCTCTCCAAGTCCACTGATGGGGGAGGACCTCCTCCCCTTCCACCTGACCCTAGCTTATCAGGCCTCTTCAGGGCTGGCTGCAACGTCTTTCTCTGCGGCCTAGCAAGGCATCTTACATCTTAAGACTTGGCACAATTTATCTTTGTGCTCTATTCTTTTTTTTTAAAGGACTTTTCTTCTTACTTTTATTCAATTTTCAAACATGTACATATATTTCTCTTTTAAAGTTCTCATCAGATTATGGATGAATATTCTGTTTTTTCATCTTTTCTGTTCCAAATAGTAATTTTAATTTTTTTTCTGCTAAATCAGTTTCTAAGTATTTTGTTGTTTTTGTTATAATTGTTAATGTTTTTTTCTTTGTTTTAAGGAAAGTGGGTTTATTTAATACAGTACCAAGACAGCACCATGCAAGATGACGACAGAAAAGCCGCCAGCCAATAAAGTATTTTTATCTACTCTACATCCCAACACATTTGTATATGTGACTCTATCGACTTTTTCTATATTAATTTACCACCCACCATCCTGAAATGGATATGGGTATAGTAGTTGCGTCTGGAGTTCTGTGATCAAACTGCCTTATATGGACAATGGAAGGAAGGAAGGAAGGAAGGAAGGAAAGAAGGAAGGAAGGAAGGAAGGAAGGAAGGAAGGAAGGAAGGAAGGAAGGAAGGAAGGAAGGAAGGAAGGAAGGAAGGAGAGGGTCAGGCCAAAAGAAACTCAAGACAAATGGCTATCTTTGCTGTCTATTCACATACCAAAGTGCTTGCTGGCTGCCGGGCCTCCTCAGTGTCTCAAGCACCCACGGCTGTTCGGTTGTGCTCGGTGTTCTCAGCTCTTCTCATCTGCCATGCGCCTCCCCCCTACTTTCTCGTTCCTTTGTAAGCCTTTGACAGCCTGTGGGCTGTCTTGGCCTCCTCTCTCTTGCTTTGCTCCTGGTCCACTTTGCCTGCATCTTCTTTGTCTTCTTCTTTCCTTTCACAACCTGGTCCAGTGCGCAGGCCAGGTTTAGTTTACTACACTCTGTCTCTGCTCTGGGCTGTCTGTACAGCCTCTGGACGCACGCTCCCCCCAGGCGTCAGTAGGCAGGAAAGACGGTTCAAAAGAGAGTTCAAAAAACTCGTGCCATTCCCAGGCTTTGTCTCATGCTTGAGGGTCAGGATGTGGGCTCTCAGCCACTGCCCCAGTGCCTGCCCGCTGCCGAGTTCCCTGTCATGAGAGTCATGGACTCACCCTCAAGAGTTTATTTCAGCCAAATAAACTTCCGTAATTTGCCTTGGTCATGGTATCTTAGCAAAGCAACAGAAAAGTAACTATGACAATAATTTAATCTCTCAAAAGATTATTAAATTATTTAAGATTATGAAGATTATTAAATTATTATATAATAGAAAACGATCAAATAATTTAATAACTTTTATACTTATTTTTATTTTATAGTTCTATATATATCTAACTTTCATATTTATTAGTTGTATTTTTTGATTTATTGTTGTATTTATCTTTGTGATTTCTGTCACTCTGTGGTTTAGAGGGTTTTTTTTTTTGTATTTTTTGATTTCTTGAAGAGGTCTTATTCATTTCTTGCTTATTAAGTCTTTAGAACTATGAATTTTTTTCTGGATATAGTTTTCATTGAATTCCATGAGTACTAATGTGTGATGTTTATTTTATTGTTATTTCCTAGGAGTCTATCAGTGGAGTTTCACTTAGCTCTTAAACTCTGAGATTCTGGTTTTATCCTGAAGGTAATGGGATAAGAGTTTGTCTTAGTTTTTGCTCACTGCTACAACAAAATATCTTAGACTAGGCAATTTATCAATAAGAGAACCGACTGTTCTTGCTTCTGAAGTCAAGGCTGGAGCGCTGGTTTTTGGAGAAGAACTGCTCTCTTCCACACACATGAAGGCTGCTGTGTTCTCACATGGCAAAAGGGACAAAAAGTTCCCTCTGACCCTTTCATGAGAATGCTAATCCCTTTCCTCCCCAGGAAAGGAACAGAGCCATGTGATGTAATCACCTCTCTTACTTCTTAATGCTATTAACTAAAATGTGAGAGATTTACGGTTGGGTATTTTGTAGAGACACAGCATTTAAACAGTTTAATCAGAAGAGTGATGTTATAATTATGAATTACATATTCTACCTTGGTTAAGGTACAGAGAGTAGACATTCAAGCTGAAGCAATGAGTAATGACAAAGTAATTATATATCAAGTAGAAGATAATGATTGCTTGAAATGAAGTCAACGGAAACAGGGCTGAGGAAATAGGAATGTTCTTCTGGAGACTGTATTAATTAAACGTAACTAGAAGTGGAATAAGGGGACAATCAAATTGCCACATAAGTGAACAAGTAGTCTTTGTTGACATATGCTGATGTATAAACACAGAAGGATCCTCACCACTGGCGTGGAGACTGTTACAACGCTCATGTACACCCCCTCTGTCCTTATGCGTATGATCACGCTGGCATGGACACCTGCAATGCAAGAAATGTCACTGGAGTGTAGCCACAGACTGTAAGCAACCTTAGCACATTCATGTTTGGATTGTTACTACAAAATTCCACGTAATGTATCAAAAACAGAAATATACTCCTTACAACTGCAAAATCTGCCAAGTCCACAGTCAGGGCAGTAGGAAAGTTGCTGTATGATCAGATCTGACTTACAGGCCCACAAACAATGCCTTCTGTCTGTTTCCTAGAAAGCTCAGAGGCTACAATCTTTCTGGAGTCTCTCTGCATCGTTGACACCTCTGCTTTAATCAGGAGAGCGTTCCACTCGGAGAGAACATTTGGGAGTGTATATTAGTGAGTGAACAAGGATGCCTTTATTCAGTGTTGCCTGTTTATTTTTAAATAAATGGTTTAAAGAAGTTATAGGTGTGACAGATAAAAAAAACAGTTCCCTTAATTTAAGCTAATTTAATGTTTTGAAAAACTTCCATAGGATTTAAAATTTTTTACGATATATTTAGATAAGATACACCAGTTCATGTTCATAATCACCCCTTTCCCTGTTGGGAGTAACGGAAGCAGTGTGTGTCCTAATCATCTGAGAATTTTTAAAAGAAGGAAAATGTAATATGCCAAGTACTCAATGTGCTGCTGACATTTAATAAATGTCAGAGAGAACATTTGTCACTGAAAGTGTAATTTGAATTTCAACCTTTTTATAGGATTGCTTTCTTCCCAAGATGTAGTCACAAAAGTTCAAGATCTGTTTTTAAAAGCCTGGATGAGAAGGGGGGAAAACCAACAACATACCTCTGCCTCTCCGCAATTGTTTTACAAAATCATGGAACAGAGTATTAGTATATCATGAGCACTGACTACCTACAAAACCACAGTATGTTAATTTAGACAGAGAAAAGCTGAGGCAGGTTGCACTGAGCATTTTAACCTTTAAGATGCTTACAGTTAGGTAAAGAGGTAAGACTTAAGAAACGTCTATAATATGGAGGAGTAGTGTGATGGTTATTTTCAATAGTCAGCTTGAAATCTGAAATCACGTGGGAGAGTGGCCTCCCACTCAATGGAGGATTATCAATGGGGGATTATCTTGAATAAGTTAGTTGATGTGGGACAACCTGCCCACTGCAAACGGCATCATTCCTTAGGCTGGGATCCTGGACTAGGGAAAGGAGAAAGGATCTGACCACAAGTGTTTCTTTTTCCGCTTCACGTCTGTGGCTACAGTGTGGGCAACCGCCTCAGTTCCCACCACAATGAACTCTATGACCTCCAACTATGATACAAAATAAACCCTTCCCTCTTTAAGTTGCTTATGTTACATATTTTATCACAGCCACTAGGAAAAGCATTTCAGAGACTGGCCGCGGGGATGCAGTAAGACACAAATTCCTCATTCTCAGAGGGGGTTGCGGTCTATTAAGAAGGATGAGCTATGTCCAAATAAACAGGTTTATATCCACATTCAGGAGATCATCTCAACACTATCCACATGAATACCTACATCTACAGCTCCAAATGTGAAGTTGCTGTCACATTCAGAGCAGGCATGAAAAAAAAAAAACATATATAACAAAGGACAGCATATGGCCCGCAAAGGCCTCTTTGGACATTGATACTTCAGCAGAGAACCAAGAGGAAGGCTATCACAATCTTGAATCTCAACTTGATTGGATTTGGCATCAACTGAGAGCCACTTTTGGGCAGATCTGCAAGGATGTTTTTTGGGAGGATTGTCTGTGTTGAGTGGGGGAGGGGTTGGCACCTTTTGGAGGTGGCCCAGATGTTAGGAGGCCCAAGGGAAAAGCTGTTGTTTTCTCTCTGCCTTTGTCTTTACCCTGTTGCTGCCGCCACCACTATGGCTGCTGGAATTCTGCTTCTTTGACCTTCCAGTGTGAACTGGAGACCCGTGACTCTCCAGTATCCTCTGGGCTTTCTACTCAGCACTGTTGAGGCATCTAGTTTCATGGCCTGAGCAGCTACCAAGTTCTCAGACTCCCCAGTGGGTAAAGAGTTGTGCTGGGCTACCCAGTGTAATAGTTTTTTTTTCAACATATGTTCATTCTATTGCCTTTTTTTTTCTCCCTAGAGAACCGTGATTAATATGCTAAGGAAATGACAAAAGAAGAACCCTGCAGGCAGGTAGAGAACAGCCTAGCAGGACAACTTCAATATAGTTAGGGATCAGTGTTTTGGGACAGGATATGAGAGGTGACGAAAAGATATGTCTAGAAAGATAAGTGACACCAAATCACGGCTCCTCAATGCCGTTGGCCTTGACTGCCTGACCCTTCACTTTAAGTATGTAGCTGTGGTGTCAGCTGGACCACCCCTCTTTATGTCAAACCATCTAATCAAGCATCAACTCAAGCAGGAACACGATGAACACTACCTATCTTGGCATTCAGAAAAACAAAAACCCTTGGCATCCGGTGGCTATAACCCTTCTTGGGAAAGATTAGGCAGCTTTTGGTTGATTGAATGACCTGGGGAGGCTCAGGAAACTAGAGAGCGTTGACCTTCCTAAGTATCCCCGTAGGTTAAAGTGGGGATAGCATATCTATACAGCACTGGCAAATACCTGTGCCCCCAAATGCAGAGGTAGTCTTGGTGGCCCCATCCCTCTCCTGCCCTGCGCTTCTCTCTGGCGTGTGAAGTTTTCCATATGCTCTCATTCTATTAGAAGTCCACATCATAAATTTTTGTATCACCATTTCTGTTGGTCTCTCTTAGGACTACAACATAGCTATGCATGGGGATCAACTAGGTTCCTGGTCCTAGGGGAATCTGGAAAATACAGATTCATCTAGCCGGGTTCTCCCCTATTGATGACGACTTAGGTCATATGGGTTGTGGCCTGACAACCCCAAATCTCCCCAGTTAATTCTAATATGAGAAAAATTGATACTATTGTCTTACTGGAGCGTATTAGGTTGCAGCTGACATTAATTATCGACTTTGGTGGGCCTTTTGTCTGTTTCTTTAGACTTTTTGCATGGTGGGGAGAGGCAGGAGACACAAACAACAAGTACTGGTGAA
>CM053764.1:66004638-66067587 GCA_028658305.1 Pachyuromys duprasi
GAGAAAACAAGCAACAGGACAGGAGCCGACCACAGAGGGCCTCTGAAAGACTCTAACTAGCAATGTATCAAAGCAGATATTAAGACTCACAAAGTAAGACTTGGCGAGGACAAGAGCTCCACAAAGACCAAATAGATCAGGGCACAGGGATCTTTTATAAGACTTTTTCTCCAATCAAGGACCATGTATGGTTATAAACTAGAACCCCTGCTCGGATGTGGCCTATGGTAGCTTAGTATCCAACTGGGCACCCTAGTAAGGAGAACAGAGACTATTTCTGTCATGAACTCAATGGCTGGCTCTTCAACCCCCCTCCCCCGGCCCCAGGAAGGAGCAGCCTAGCTAGAAGAGGACATTGCAGCCAGCCCTGAAGAGACCTGATAAGCTAGGGTCAGATGGAAGAGGGGGAGGTCCTCCCCTATCAGTGGACTTGGTAGGGGGCAGGCAGAAGATGAGGGAGGGATAGGGAGAGTGGGAGGGAATGAGGGAGGGGGCTACGGCTGGGACTCAAAGTACATAACCTGTGATTAATTAAAAATAAATAAATTACTTAAAAAAAAGAGTTAAAGCAGCATGACAATGTTTTCCCCGCAGTCATTACCGGAGGTTTAGACCATCCCTTTAATTTAATGTCCACCACTCAGAGCAAAGCACCACGTGCTCTTTGGATCATGATAACTTGTGTTTTCCCTCAGAACAATAAAATGTAGTGGTGTTAGCGATGTGCTAGGAAGGTTCATGCTTTCGGACAGTGTTATCATTTGTAATAAAGATGAAAGAGAGAGAAAAGAGGTGCCTAGCTAGGGTCTATCCTGAGAATCCTGGAAAGCCAGAAACAGGATGTGGGATGCGAATCACATTTCACAGTCTTAAGGTTCCCAGGGATTATAAATTACCCTCCAGTCCAAAACATCCAGTCCAGCTGCTGATTTCTGTTAACAAGCTAGATAATGAACATACTGACCCAAATAGACAGAGAAAAATTTTTATTATACTGAATATTTTAATCATTCAGTATATCATTGATACCAAATCCGCAACTAGTCAGCGCCAGCCTCTTCGACAAGACATGGAACTGTTCTACTGGCCTTGATTCGGCAAAGTCTGAGCCTGTGAAACTTTCTTTTAAAGCAATGTCCTCAGGAGAGATCCAAGTTCCTCTCCTGATTCTGGGTAGTCTGTGAAATAGGAAGATCTTTGTGTGGCAGGAGAGAAGGAGTTAGAGAAAGATAAATATTAACACATGAGAAACAGCCAGTTTGCAGAGGAAGATTGCAAGCACTTCCTTACCCAAGCTTCTTCCAATGAGCAGGGCACACTCTAAAAAAGCCCCACCATACAAACTTCAGAGAGAGGTCTGTGCTATGTAAATGTCCTATAAAGGCATAGTGCCATGTGGGCAGAGCTTTTAGATTCTTTCCTCAGCTCATTAATCCAGTATCCCACTCCCATTCTTGAGAATGTTTTTCCTTTCTTTTTTAAAAATATTTATTTATTTATTTATTATTACAATTTATTCACTTTGTATCCCAGCTGTAGCCCCTCCCTCGTCTCTTCCCAGTCCCACCTTCCCTCCCTCTTCTCCCCCTATGCCCTTCCTCTAGGTGAGATCTAGTGCTTTTCCTTTCTTAATAAGCTGTCTCTATTTCTATTTTTAACCTTGTGTCCTTGGTACAATCTTTTGCTCTTGGACACAAGTGTCTGGAATCGTGTTCCCTTGGAACTCAGATCTGCAGCTCAGTGTTGCTCAGCACTCCCTGACACTGTTTCTCTGACCTCCACACTTAACTTAAAAGGCTTGGCTTTTTCTTCATATCCCCTTCTCCTCGAAGCTACTGAGATTTTCAGCTTTCCTGTCCTATTTTTCTCTCAAACTTTAATACAAACATCCACAAGCTTTCTTCTGAGTCTATTTGTAGATTCTTTTATCAGTGTGGCTAAGAATCAAAAGGATGCTTCAGGTTCCCTGGTAAACATCAGTGCTGCAGAGTTCCCGTACTGACATTAGACCTCCACTCCACGTCTTCATGGTCACTTGATTACTCCAAAACTTCTGACCTCACCAATGCCAGAAACTCAAATGTGGGTCTGTCAGTCAATACTCGAATTTAAATCCCAATTCTTTCCTAGGTAGTATATCCAGGAGAAATGAGTAAAGCCCCAAGAAGTGGTGTAGACTTCAGGCTTAAGTATGATTTTCAACTGATTGAGGAAAAGAGAAGGAGAAAGAAACAGAGAAAGATGAGTTCAGGAGGGCCAGCTGTGGGAAAGGTCCAGAAAAGTGTCCTAAACAAGGAGAAAATTTTGGTTACAGAACTAGCTTTAAATCCCCATATTTTCCGTTGATAGAAGCTTCTGGTTACTCATATGTGCCTCTACTACAAAAGAGTAATTTCTAATTTCCGAGCTCCTCCTGTATCTTTGATTTCTCAGATTAATCAGCTCAAAACAATCTTTATGCCATAGAAGCACATTCCCAAATATGCTTGGCAAAGTCTGTTTCTTACAGAAGCTGAGCTCACAGAGGTGGGGGTCCCATGTGCTAATATTCCCTGCTAAATCTTGCTTGTTTTTGTGGGGACCCTCTTAGCCCATCCCCCACTGCCAAATAGGCATAAAGCTTATTTAAAGCTGAAAACATCAGACTTAAAACGCGGAGGGATCTGAGCATGGTAACGCCATGGCAGCACCAATATAGTGGTATTACTTGAAATACGTAACTTTAATCTGGGGAAACCTCTAGATCCACTCACCAACTCACCCAAAATACAAGACTCAAAGGAAACAGTTAAGTACTACTAGAACATAGAGATTTCTCTTAACCTGATTGTCAGCATCTTGAGTTGTAAATATGATGGTTGTCTCTGAGTAGCCCTGGTAAATTTGACCCGGTCTTCTAGCATAGTATCAAATAAGCAAAAGCATTCGAGTGATGTGTGGAACCTCATGACTAGATCCTGTAATCTATGCCATGAGTGTGTCTGAGGCCCCTGATATGAGCTTGAGGTAAAGTAGGTACACTCTGGCTTGGATAAAATCTCTTTTATTCTAACGTTGTGTGAATCTGCTCTTCTGGCAGTCTGTTGGTTTTGCTGCAGCCCTTAATCATGATTATGTCAGTAAGTTCCTAAAACATACAACTGTAAGGCAGTAGTGTTGTCTATATTTATACTTAATGTGATCAATGTAGAACCCCAGAATGCTCTTCTGTAGAATGTACAGATAGCTTCCAGAATGAACTGCAGTGTTTAAGAACAATACCCGGAAGTCAACTGTATGTTCACATACTCTTAGTGAGCAAAGAGAATTTGAAATTTAAAATAAGATAATTTACAGTAGCATCAAAAATATACCATAGCATTTATTTCTACACATTGTCTTATAATTACTGCTTTTAGCATTAGGAGAGATTTTTTTTCCCATAATGAAGACTGATGCAACAAACATGGAGCCTGCGTGGGTCTGAGCTAGGTCCTCTGTGTACATGTTATGGTTGTGTAGCTTGGTGGTCTTATGGGACTCCTAACAGTGGGAGAAGGGGTGTCTCTGCCCTTTTGTCTGTGCTTGGGACCCCTTTCTGTCTACCGGGTTGCCTCATTCAGCCTTGATATGAAGGTTTGTGCCTAGTTTTACTGCATTCAGTTGCTATCCCTGGGAGGGCTGCTTTTTTATTTTTATTTTTAAGGAAACGGAGGAGGAATGAATCTGAGGGAGAGGCAGGGTGGAGGGAGAGACTAGGGGGAGTGATGGGGAGAGACACTGTGGTTGGGATGAAACATATGAGAGAAGAATAAAAATATTTACAATTTAAACATTTATTTTAAACTCTGTGTGTGTGTGTGTGTGTGTGTGTGTGTACTAGTGCAGACAGAGCTGGAATTACAGATGGTTGTAAGCTACCCAATATGGGTGCTGGGAACTGAATTCAGGTCCAGTGGAAGAACAGTTCAGTTTTTAAAAATGGTTTCATTTTTTTATCTAGATTTCTTCTTGGAGATATTGTTTAAATCATTTTTCCATTTTGAAAAGTTAATTGTTTTTTCACTGTTGAGTTTTCAGAGCTTTTATTTTTTGTCATTCTGTTTCTTACAACACAGGATTTTTATAGGTTTGTGATTCTATTTGGGTAAATCTGACAAAAATATAAAACATGTATCCTAAGAACTACAAAATGACACCAGAATTTAATGACCTATAACATGTGAGCACTGTATGTTCCACGCTCACAGGCCATCAGACTCAGTACTACCTAGATGCTGATTCTCTCTACAAGGATGCATAGGCTCAAGGCAATCCTAATCAAACCTCAACAGGACTTTTTATTATTTTTTAGGGAGTAGAATTTTTATTTCAAAAATTATATAGAAATGTAAAGAATAAAGAATAGACAAAACATTTTTTTAGCCAAAGGATTAAACAACTGGTATTTACTGAGCAGCTGCAATCCATTATCAGGGATATTCCCAGGAAGCATCAGTGTTCTCTCAGGCTTCAGTGTTTGAGCAAGCAAGGTGGACAAGCAAATGCCACTGAAATAATTCAGGGTGCTTGGTAATGAAAACATGACATGTGTCTGTGTTTAGGGAAAGCAAGAATCTGTGAGGACCAAAGCCTGAGGGATGTGCCGGACAGCCCCTTCCAAGCTAAGAAAGAGCCTGGTTCACTGGAAAAACCAAGAAGCCAGGCCATTTAAGGTGAAAGAAGAGAATCTGGGATAGAAAGGGGATTTCACATTTGCGAACAAGGTTTAAGCTGTCCAAGTTACTGGGTGAGTTATTGTTTGCACAAAGTGCACAATACACAGAGGGAACAAGGAGGAGGAGGAACAGGGGGAGAGAGATGGACAGAGGGTGAGGGAGGAGGGCGGATGGGGAACGTTGTCCAAGATGCTGAATCAGTTTATTAGCTGTATCCTCACAATCATAGCTCTCTATCCAGCGGAGAATGCCATTACATTTAGCGGCACACGTCCAAGTTCTTTCTAGTCCCCTCTGCAGACAGCAGAGCCTGCAAACAAACACCTCCATCAACTTCACCTTAGCTACAGGCTAGACCACCAGTACAGAGGAAAGATTATTACCCCTTTGTGCACTACTCAGCAGATTCCAATTTTCAGAGGAAAAAGTGCTTTAATCTCTTTCTTTCCCTTCTCTTTAGGATAGCCTCTGTCAGGCCAGATGGGCTGCTTTCCAAGTGTAGAGACGTAAGCAGAGCTGACGGCTTCCAAGAAAACCAAGCCCAGTTCTAAGTATGTTAGGATCACCTTGCCAGAGAAAGTCAGACATGAAGAAGCAGACACATTTGGAGTGACCAACCATATATTTATCTTCAGGGATACTGAGATGAATATGCTAATTGGGACTGAATGTAAGGTGGAATTTCCTTTTTGCATGTGCATATGCATATGGAAGCCAGAGACTCCAGAAGTCAATGCTGGACATCTTCGCTCAGTTGTTCTCTACCTTATGTTTTGACAGAGTCTGCTGATATCTGAAGCCCACAGGCAGGAATCCACCTGTCTCCACCTGCTCAGTGCTGGCACATGCCCCCACGATCAGCTTTTTACGTGGGTTCTGGGAATTGAACCCAAGTCCTTACGCTTGCAAGGAGATAAGAGCTACCTCTCTCAGCCCTCTCAGAGAACTTTCTAAGAAGAGTATCACCCCAAACTGGTTTGTTGCAACCTTTTCACTTCCTGCCTTTGTTTTTCTTTACTCTCAATAACTCCCTCCCCCCATTTGTTCCTGCTTAATTTCTCCTCCTCCTCTCTTATTTTTTTAAACCAGGGTCTTGCTATATAGGTCTGGCCTGGAACGCCTCAGACTCCGTAGTGCTGGGGTGATAGGCATTTGCAGCCACACGCACCCTTCAAGATTGGATTTAGGGAAAGAGCGCTCGTTGTTGGGCATCCAGATACAGTTTAGTAGCCTCCAGAGACGCTCGGATTGAGTCCAGATGGCGCGTGATTTCCCGAAGGCTCATCTCTCTGAACTCCAGGTTGCTCTATCCTCTCCACATTTTGCTTTGTAAAGGCTGGCTTTCATTTTGACCTTCATTCCCCCGCCCCCATGACTTTCTGCCCCAGACTTTTCCATGTTGTCCCTGAAAGGTAGCTAGTTAGATATTAGTAGCCTTAAAGGCCATTTGGAGTGGACCTCTTCCTCAGGATCTGAATTTTCCTGTTATGTAACCAAACAATTCAGCAACTGGCTCATTTCAAAGCAACAGACAATTTGCATTTCTCTTTACAAATTGGCAGTAATGTCACACAGCAAGTTGAGATTTGGATCATGAGATTTCATCAGAAACTTTCCAGATCACAGAAACGGCTAGAGTACTTCTCATAAACAAGAATAAACCAAAAGAAGCTCCTTTTTGCTTTGCCAGTTCATCAATGTGTGTTTATAAGGAATTGACACCCTGAGGCACTAGGAAGGAGGGGAAGCTCCAAGCAGCAGGAAATTTCCTGACCTTCTAACCACAGGGGTTGGTGCGGCGTCATGAATATGCTATGCCAGAAACATAGACAGACATGTTTGTGTCTTTCCACAGAATTTATTCAATAATAATGCACTATAAGCTATAACTTGCCAGCTAGTCTTGATTCTCTTCTTAGCTGGCATTGGCAATCAAAAATTCTTTATTCCAATCTTAATTACTAATATTATCAGATCATACATGATCCACCACACAGCACTTCATATCCATATCATTTACATCTATATGTATCTACATAAACATCTATCTATCTATCTGTCTGTCTGTCTGTCTATCATTTTTCTATATGTAGTTTATAGTGTGCTACAAAGAGGCCTCTACAAAGTTCAGGAAGTTTAAAGAGGCTTTATTGGAAACAGAGGCTGTTTCGGATGTAGTCACTGCTGGGGTCAGGCAAGGAACCTAGCTGGAGAACTGCTGAGGCCGAGCCGCCAGGTTGCAGCCTTGAGCTGAGCCTCGGCATTGAATGGAACGTCAGAAGAAAGGGGGCAGAACTTGAAAGACATCCAGCAGAGGTGTGGGATCCGGTCCAGACAAACAGTCAGGTACATGCACAGACAGATAGACAGTTATGCTGTATCAATAGCAAGATGTAAGATGAGGTCCAGGGACGATCAGATTCTCTGAACGCACACACACCAGTCAGATGGTGGCCAGTGGGGTGGGCCCAGCACCATTGCATTTTAGGCCCTGTCTCCTTTCTGTGCTGCAGGTTCATTGGTATAGCGTGTTCAGTAAACTCTCACATTTGGTTCTCTGGGAGACGCCATTTTTGGAAATTTATTCATTTATTTCCCTTCAAACATATTTATTTTAATCTCTCTGTCTCTTTATGTGTGTGTGTTTGTGTGCATGAGTGCAGGTATACACATGCCATTGTGCACTTGGAAATCAGAGGACAGTACCCAGTGTTGGCCCTTGCCTTCTGCTTTGCTTGAGTCAGGCTCTCCTGGTTTTGTTCTTTTCATCACTGTGTGTACACAAGCATATCTGACTCTCAAGCTTTGGGGAGTCTCCAATTTCCACCTCTATCTCCCTGCAGAAGCGCTGGGATTGCAGATGCCTGTCACACAGCCAGCTTCACGTGGCTCCTCGTCTATGTCACAGGCCTTACCCCCTGAGCCACCGCCCCAACCCTCGTTTCTGTCTCGTCATTTTTGTTTGTTCCTCTTAGATCCCAGAGCTTCTTCTTCTGCCTTCACTGTTTGTTTAACCATATGCTTTTCAGAACAATCTATCCATTTGACAAGTAACTCCTTTCTTCTTAACTTCGTTAAGGCTCTTTCAGGCTCCCTTGTTGCTGCCTCTTTCCTAAATTAAGTAATCCTCAGAGGTCTCCATTTTGTTCTGTCTCTCTCACTGTTGTCCATCTGTTATCTTCTTTAGTGAAGAGGTGGCTGACCTCTCCGTTGAACTCCCGTGCTGGCCTGTGCAGATGTACTTCCACCCACCCCCCATGTTCTGTTTGTTGAGTCTAAGTCCACGATCACATACGAAACCAAGTTTCCTCCAGTACTTTTTAGTTAGTTTTCTTTGTGTGTGGGGGTTTCCTGTTAGTCAACTTGAAACCTATTTGTCAATGTTTCCTTCTGCTTTGTCCTGTACCTCTGTTCCTGACCTTGCTTAATCATTCATTATCTCTTCATGTCTTACTGTTGATTTATCTCCCTCCTTCCTGCATTACTGTGGAATCACTGCTCTCTTAGTCCTAACCCTGTCTTCATCAAGACTGCCTCTTTATATTCCTGAGCACAACTTGAGTTTTTCACTTATTCTTTGACAGTCTTGTACAAGTATGCAGCGTGTGCTTATGATACCTGCCTACTACACTCTTTTACCCCCACTCCTGCTGAGCCTCTTTTCCCAACAATTGCCCCTTGTGTTTTCACATCTTCTTTCTACAGAGCTTCTCTACTCAGCTTTTGTTGCTTGTCTGACTGGCTGGTTTTGAGACAGGGTCTCAGTATCCATCTTCAACTTCCTCCTCTGCTTTGTAAACACACCACACCAGCTTTTAAATCCAAATTTTAAAAAAGTCTTCTTGTGAAGGGGGAGATAGAGAGACCTGGAGGGAACAGGAACCCCAAAAGGAGACCAACAGAGCCCCCCCAAACAAAACAACAACAACAACAACAAACTGAGCCCTGCAGAGACTGATACCCCAACTAAGGACCATACATGGAGAGGACCTAAAACCCCAGCTCAGATGTAGTCCATAGACTCAGTCTCCAAGTGGGGTCCCTAGTAAGGGATATAGGGACTGTCTCTGACATGAACTCAGTGGCAGGCTCTCTGATCACCTCCCCCTGAGGGGGAGCAGCCTTGCCAGGCCACAGAGGAAGTCAATGCAGCCAGTCTTGATGAGACCTGATAGATGGGGTCAAATAGAAAGGGAGGAAGACCTCACTTATCAATGAACTAGGGGAGGGGCATAGGGGAAAAAGAGGGAGGGAGAGTGAGATTGGGAGGAGAGGAGTGAGGCACAGCCGGGATACAAATTGAATAAATCGTAATAAATGATAATAATAAAAAGTTTTAAAAGTTTCCTTACTGTCTACCAAATACAAGTCTAATTTTTGAAAAGTTTCCCCAGTGTCTACCAAATAAAGTCCAAACCTCTTATCAGGGCTTGGCTTTAATTTCATTCACTTAGCAAATGTTTACAAAGTTCTTGTTATTTGGCAGATAAGACTGGATAGAAAGACAGGAGAAATTTAGAGAAAATGGGAAGGGAAAAGCAATTCTTTTGTTTTTATTTAACTTTTTATTGATTCTTTGTGAATTTCACAGCGTGTACCCTAATCCCACTTATCTCCCGGTCCTGGGCCCTTCATACCTACCCTCTGCCCTTGCGCTCTCCCCCCATCCCAGTCTTGTTGTGGAAGCTGTTATATGAGTGTGTCCCACAGTATACCCTTTTGTTCACACTTCTTTACTTGCAAACATTCATTGCAATGAGTCGTTGGTCTGTGTCAAGGCCTCTGGCTCCTGCTGAACTATCAATACTGGATCCTCACTGGGAGCCCTCTGGGCTATCTTGTTGCTGCCCTGTGCCATGGAAATCTTTCAGCTTTGGATCTGTAGGAACAGCCCCTCAGCATGCTATAGCAGTTCATAGATGGGAAAGATGTTGGGGTGGGTCAACTCAAAGCCCCATTTTGGGCATAAGTGGTAGCTAAGCCTATCAGCCAGTCAGTTCTCCTGGGCCCACACCACCACGGCGAGCTGTCCAGCACTGCCTGGCTACCTTACCCAATGAGCCAGCTTTCCTACTCTCATGCCTGTGGGGCCAGCTCACCCACACCCTAGGTGGCAGTCCAGGCCAGGGATGGGTTTCTTCATCCCAGAAAAGAATTCAGAGCGAGCTGATAAGAAGCAGAGTTGGCTCTGAGACTGAAGGGCAGTGAGGCGCGGCCTGGTGTGAGTAGCCAGCAATGCCACCCACGGCCATGGCGATGTCCTGGCCTGCGCTGCCCTTCCCTCCTTCCCCTCTTCATCGTGCACACATCCTCTGCTTCTCTTTCTCTTCCTTCTTTCCACCACTGACTTGCTCATCTTGGTGGTGCCCTCACCACCCTTCAGTCTCAGAGCCAACTCTGCTTCTTATCAGCTCGGTCTGAAATTCTTTTCTGGGATGAAGAAACCTATCTTTTCCTGAGTGAACTCTGAAAAGAACTGAGCTTACACCAGGTCTGTGTCTATGTGCTATGTCTCTGTGTGTATGTGAGTTATGTCTGTGTGTGTGTGTGTGTCTCAATATGTGAGTGCATACAAAATGTAGAGACATCATATAGATACTCAAGAGCTGGGGTTACAGGTGCTCCTGAGCCTCTTGCTGTGGGTGCTGGGAGTCAAACCCAGGTCCTCTGCAAGTGCAATATGTTCTCTATCCACTAAGCCATCACTCTAGCCCAGTGACCTTTAGTCATTCTTCTGCTTGTGGCTCCCCAGTTGCCTCGACCTCAAGACTTTAAGCTGTTTACTGACGGAGTAGAGACGCTGCTGAATCTTTAAATGACTCTTTCTTCAGAGTGGCTTTTGTTTCAGAGAAGAGAAACTTAAAAGAAACTGGTAAAATTGCCAAGTCATCCTGCCCTTCCCATAGAAGGTAACCTAAAGTGAACTTTGCCCTTCGTTGCTCGAAGCTCTTGATCCTGAGGGGTACCATGTGTTTTATTAACAAGTGATATATAAAGAGATCTGACCTCAAACTGAGAGTGTTCAGGACTGTGCCTGAGTCCACACAAGCTGATGAGTTGCCCAAATAAAAGCCTTGTGCTCTCAATGTCCAGGGAGATGCTGCTTTGGGAATTATCTCTGGTTCGATCTCTACTTGCTTTCTTCACGCTTACGTTTATATTGTCGATTTTGTTCTCTCCACTGGGTGAGCCCATTTCATTATGTTACAAAAGACTATTCCTCCTTCCACTGGATGGTTTTCTAATTCTTACTGCCCATATATATGTGGGTCTATCATGGGGTCTTAACTCTATTGAACTGATATATATTTTCACCCTGCCATCAACACTGATTTCTAGATTATCATTGTTTCCTAGTAAATTCTAATGTCAGGAAATGTGAGCTTGCTTAGGTTTGTTCCTTTTTCTGAGGTTATCTTGGCATTTGAGTACCTTTACAATTTCATATGAATTTTAGAATCTGCTTGTGAATATCCCGGATAGCTAGGACCCTGAGAGGAATTTCATCACATCTGCACGTAATAAATATTTCCATTTTAACACCTGTCACGTTTTCTAACCTATAAACCTGAACTTTTTCGTTATACATTAAGACCTTTAAATTTTCTTTTTGACAGTGTTCTGTAGTCTCAATATACATTCATTGCTTTTCTCATCACTGTGATCAGATATCTGACAAGAAAGCAACTTAGGGGAGAGAGTGTATTCTTCTCATGGTTTAAGGGGTATGCGACCTTTGTGACGGGGAAGGCTTTCCTCTGCTGGGGTAGCAGGAGCATGAGGCTGCTTGCTCACATCTTGGTGGGTCAGGAAGCAGAGATGGCAGGGCAAGCTGTAGACCCTGACCCCAGCAACTCGCCTTGAGCTGGTCTCCAAGGTTTCATCGCCTCTCAAAACAGCACCTCAGCCATGGGCCCAGTGTCCACACACATGCGCCCATGGGACCTGCTTCACACTCAAAACATAACAAAATCTATATCATTTGATTTCTTTTGTAAAGTTTATACCTAGGAGTTTTTTATAGTGATGGTCTGATCATAAATGACATGTTTATAGATGTTATTTTTAGGTTATTACTAGTATAGAGACATTACATTGAATTTGCAATTTGATCTTGAAGATTATAACCCTGTTGGACGTGTTTAAGAGTCCATTAAAATTGTTATGAAGATTTATTGCAGTGTTCTGCAATTTAGTGCTTTGGGCCTTGCGTATGCTATAAGGTAAGGTTCAGATTCCTTCTCTTGCTTGTGGCTGCCCAGTTGCTCTATCTCCACAAGATGAAAAGACTTTTTACTTGGTTAACAGATCTTTAGTGAATTCATTAGAAGTTTCTGTCAGTTTTAAGTGTGGTTAGAATTGATTCTCCCTTTATTTCAGATCCTTTTTATATCATCTTTTAGCCCAGCTTCCACAATTGGAGCCTTTAAGTAAATACTGAATAGAAGTAATGAAAGCAGACATCTTTGTCTTCTTCTTGACTTGAAATGTGAAACATCTGGAGTCGAGGACATGCCCCTTCTGTTCCTAATTCTTCGAAAAGTTTTAGCATGGATGGATATCTGGTTGAACCTTTAATTTGTTTATGGCTAAAAAATAATCCTAAGTGAAGAGCACATATTCTTTTGACAGGCTTTCTGTTACAAACAAAATGGCAATGGCAAGAGAATACCACTATCCTCTTGAAGATGCATTTATCCAAGGTAAAGACCAATGAGCAAGAAAAATGTGCAGTGTATTTTGACATTTATTACTAAGAAACCATCATAGGGATTGTACCAATATACATTCCCACCAAAAATAAAGAGCATTATTGTTTCTTTATAGAGTTGTTAGTATTAAAATTTTTAAGATCCTTCTAATCTGAATTAATAAAAAGTGATATTTTAGTATGGTAAATCCTACCTCTTACTACGCGGGATGATGATCTATATGATAAGGGCCATTTTATATTTGCTCTTCTTTTTCAATTTTTGCTTTGTGTGTGTGTGTGAGAGAGAGAGATTTTCTTATTTTTTAGGTTAGTTTTTCTGAATCAGTTTTGGAATTCCATTGTTTATTATTTTTGATGTGTGTACATGCTTATGTTTTTTTCTTTAAATTTTCTTTTATTTTACTATTATTATTATCATTTATTGTAATTTATTCAATTTGTATCCCAGTTGTAGCCCCCTCCCTCATGCCCTCCCAACCCCACCCTTCCTTCCTCTTTTGCCCCCACGCCCCTCCCCTAGTCCACTGATAGGGGAGGTTCTCATCCCCTTCTATCTGACCCTAGCTTATCAGGTCTCATCAGGATTGGCTGCATTGTCCTCCTCTGTGGCCTGCCAAGGCTGCGCGCGCGCGCACACACACACACACACACACACACACACGGAGGTGATCAGAGAGACTGTCACTGAATTCATGCCAGAGAAAGTCCCTGCTCCCTTTACTAGGGAGCCCTTGGAGACTGAGTCTATGGGCTACATCTGAGCCGGGGTTTTAGGTCCTCACCATGCATTGTCCTTGGTTGGGATATCATTTTCTTCAGGGCCCCCAGGGCTCAAGTTTTTGTTTTGTTTGTTTGTTTTTGTTTTGTTTTGTTTTGGCTCTGTTGGTTTCCTTTTGGAGCTCCTATCCCTTCCAGGTCTTTTTATCTCCTCCTTCTTTCATAAAATTCCATGTATTCTTCCCAAAGTTTGGCTATGAGTCTCAGCCTCTGTTTTGATACCTCGATCAGTAGAGTCTTTCAGAGGCTGACTGTGGAAGTCTCCTGTCCTGTTCCCTGTCTTCTCCTGCTTCAGATATCTATTGCATTTACCCTTTTGAATGAGGATTGAGTGTCTTCCCTAGGGTCTTCTTTGTTGTTTAGCTTCTTTACATGTACAGATTTTAGTATGATTACCCTATATTATATTTCTAATATCCACTTATAAGTGAGTATATAACATGTATGTCTTTCTGCTTCTGGGATACCTCACTCAGGATGATCTTTTCTAGTTCCCACCATTTGCCTGCAAATTTCATAATTTCCTTGTTTTTAATTGCTTAGTAGTATTCCATTGTGTAAATGTACCACAATTTCTGTATTCATTCCTCTGTCGAGGGAGTAAATGCTTATGATTAATTGTCACATTTTTTTCATTGATATTTTTGATAGGATTTTAAAGAATGTGACTTACAAAAAACTTGAAGAAACACTATGGTTTGGTTTTTATCAATTTCTTTGACATATCTGCTTGTGGAAGGATATGTTCAGGTGTTGAACTTGATAAACTGTGCCAGTTCATGATAATCCTTTTCACAAAAAGTACCATTTAACAGGAATGTTTCTTGTCATGACTGTGATAAAATATTCCATACAAACTCTCACATCATATTTTCAAGTGTGGCTGGGGCCAAAGGAGACCAGTGGTCACATCTGTTCTATACGGTGTTAGAATGTACCCTTAGACTTATAGTCACTTGGAGATAATTGGTCCCACATCTCAGATAAAATGATCTACGTGTCTGAAGGAATACTTATCATGGGTGTGTTAGTCATCTTGAATACAACTGAGAGCTCAATTTCTAATTCCCTAGCTCTTATTTAGATATTAAAGTACCAAATCTACAACGTCATATGAACACTGCAAAGGTCCTTCATTTGACCTGTAGGATCCCTTCCTCAGTGTATGACACTGTCTCACATGATGCTGACATGCATGGACGTTGCAAGAATGTTTTTTAAATAAATATTAAGCTATTAAAATAATACAACATAAATATCTTCTTTCTTTTTTCATTTTTTATTCTTCTGTCATACGTTACACCCCAACTGCAGTTTCTCCTCCCTCCCCTTCCCCCAGCCTTTCTCCCCTTCCCTTCCTCCAATTTCTTTGCCCTTCTTACTCCCCCAGATCCACCTCCCTCAGAAAAGAGCAGGCTTCCCAGAGACATTAACCAAACAAAGCATAACAAGCTACAATAAGACCAGGCACACACCATCATATTAAAGATGGACGAGGCCACCCAGTAGGGGGAAAGGGTCTCACAAGTAGGCGAAAGAGTCAGGGACAGCCTACACTCCCACTGTTAGGATTCCCACAAGAACACCAAGCTACTCAGCCATAATATATATTCAGATGACCTATGTCAGACTCCTACAGGCTCCCTGATCTCTTAAGTTCCTATGAGACTCAGTCAGCTGATTGTGTGATCCTGTTCATTTGGTGTGTCCCTGACCCCTCTGGTTCCTCAGCTTCCCCCTCTCCTCCTCCACAAGACTCCCTGGGCACCACCTAATGTTTGGCTATGCTACTCTGTATCTGCTCCCATCAGTTGCTGGATGAAATCTCTCTGGTTTCTTTGATGATGATTCTGGGAGGCTCCCGTCCCAGCACACCCCGAAGTCAGAACAAACTGTGGGTTAAAGGTTTTGTGGTTGGGTTGGTATCCCAATCCCTTCTTTCTGACTCTTTTCCCCATTGTTTTATTGTTTAAACCCCAGTTCAACCCACCCACCTTTTCTAAATTTTCTTTCTGAGGGAAGCACCATATCTCAGTTCCCATTTTTTCTTTCCTTTCTAGCACACATAGGAGAAGATGCTTCCTAATGCTAATAATATCCATGGTTGTTACATTATTGAGAAATTTACTCTAATGAATCAAGCAATATATTTTTAGAACATCTTACATGCCTTGTTCCCAGGAAGAATGAGTACACAAGTCAGTTTCAATTGTTCCAACTGTGTGTAGAACATAGTGAAATGAACATTTCATTTCTGTATATTAGTCAGGGTTCAAAAGTACTTATCATGATAAGTACTTTTACTTATTTGTTCATTGAACAAATAGTAGTGAAAATGTAAATGCATTTATTATGTACCCTTTAAAGTGTTTTACTTATTTATATGAGTGTGTGCGCATGCACATGTGCACACCGTGGCACATTTGTGAGGTCGGGGGGCAGCTTGTGGGAGTCAGTTGTCTACTGCTATCATGAGGATCCTAGGAGGAGCTCAGCTTGTCAGGACTGACAGAAAGTGCCTTTACCCGCTCAGCCATCTTGCTGGCCCGAGTCTCCTTTTAAAAAAGAAGTAAACGGGTGACAGTCGATGCCATCAAAGGGCCTTGCTGCTCATCTGAGAAGGTGACACAGAGGCAAGCATCCATCTCTGGGGGATGCTAGGCTGAAACTGCAGCACGGCTACATTCTTCTAGCTTCCTGGGAACCTTCAGCAGTTTTAAGTCTTTCATTGGTAATTTACATGAAGCCCAGGGCACTAATTAAGTCTACTTTCAGCGTGTGTAGCATTTTTGTATGAATTAACCCAAGACATCACTCTGGGCAGATAAATTGCCAAAAGACATTTCTTTCTGAGCATATGTGAAGCATGTGAAAATTTGTGCTAGGCCAACTTTCCTGTCTACATCCCTGTGTCTGTGCAAAGCTGCATGAGATACCACGACCCTAGCTCCTTTCCTGATATAGAAGGTACCTGGTAAATATCTGTCAATTTGAATTGACCCTTCACTTTACTTCCTTCTTGCACCACCAATGGGTTGCCCGTGTTCTAGAAGTGTCAAGGATTATATTGGCTGGTCCTTCAAATGCTAGTTAAAGGTGAAATGGCTTAGTGGATAAAGACCTTGTCATCCAGCTGTGAGGACCACAGTTTGAATTCCTCAGCACTCATGTAAAAACCAGCCAGGTGTGGTGGAATTTGGAGCAAGCATTCCTGCCTCAATAAATAGAAAACTATTAGGGAAGACACTTGTCAATTTTGGGTCTACATACATACACACACATTCACTCTTACACAAGCAAATGTACATTACACATTCATATGCATGTTCATACAAATTTCTTTTAACAATCTTTCTGTCATTGTGACAAGATACTGTAGAAAATCGACTTCAAGGGGGAAAGCTTTGTTTAGGGTCATAACTCAAGAGGTTTCAGTCCTTACTGTTGACTTTGCTGTTTGTAGGCCTGAAGCGAGGCAGAGCATATCATGGCAGGAAGTATGTAACGAAACAGAGCTGCTCACCTCATGGCATCTGGGCAGCAAAGCAGAAACTTGTGTTTATAACAGGATCTCTTCTCCTAAACACATTAAGCCATAAATCTGTAAGGGAACTGATTTATTCACAAGGCCAGGGCACATCTCAAAGCCATCACCTCTGAGCCTTGCTGTACTGTGAACCAAACCTTCAATGTCTGAGCTTTGGGGAAGAGTTAAGATCCAAACTATAACAATCCCACTGGAAAAATACTGGGCCACTGTACCCTGTACCATGGCTACCAAGTCACCCTCTTCTAGTTGTCATAGTTTGCTAGGTCCAAGCCTCATAATGCTTCCTTGGGGGCTGGGCTGCATAACCATCCTAGAAACAGACACACTTCTATGTGCTCTGGACCTTTTTTCCTAGAAGAAAAATTTGTTAGCATACATGCCAACTCTCTGTTGTGCAATGCATCCCCTCAAAGTTGAGTTAAAAAAATTAAAGACAGGGTCTCAAGTACATATCCTCAGACTTGCCATGTAACTAAGGGTAACCTTGAACTTCTTGTCATCCTTCCTTTATCTCCCAGGTGCTAGGATGTGTGCCTGCTTATGGAGCATTAGGAATCAAAACCATGTTAGGAGAGATCACATACACGTGAGCTACATCCTCAGCCAAGTGAGATCATTTATTATCTCTGCAAGTACTGTAGGTTCTCTGGACTTAGCTAGGCAGTTATCATTTGGTGGCCCTCCAGTAATGGCATCCAGATACCAGCTGAACCTGTAGCCTGGCTAGGGGTTCAAGGTGGCTTAGTCTAACAGATGATGGCTTTGTAGCTCAATGAGGCTTTGGCCCAGATTACCAACATCTCCTCAGTCCATGTAACTTGGACTATCTACATCCCGAAAGCTGGGTTCCAAAGGGAATTTCCCCAAGAATGATATTCTAAGATGCAGAATGAAGAAGCTAGAGAGCTAGTGAAGGGCTGGACCCCAGGCTGGCAAGTCATTTATGTCATATTCTACTAGTGGAAACAACACCAGTGCCCACACGGAGCTGGAGGAGTGGGAAGATAGAATCCAATGGTGTTGGCAAGAAAATACTACAAGCACAGCAGAAATGGAAGAGATTTCAGAGGTCATGTCTGGGAAGGAAAATCTGTCACAGCATGGGTAAAGATTTTCTTTTTTCTTTTCTTCATGTGGTGTATGTGTGATTACATGACACATGAGTATAGGATCCTGTGGAGAACGGGATGTCAGCTCTCCTGGAGCTGGGGTTATAGGCTCTTGTGAGATACTCAGTGTGGATGCTGAGAACCGAACTTGAGTCCTGTGGAAGGACAGGAAGCAGTCTAAACTACTGAGCCATTTCTTTAGCCCTCCAAAGCATTGATGTTTAAACCAGTAGGAATTATGACAGGACCAGAGTTGGAGAGAGTGTGGGCAAGTTGCTAAAATGATATTAGAGAGAGAACAGAGGTCTGTCAAAACCTTTGGCAAGGAAAAGTAGGAGGTAGTAAGCATGTCGTATTAGTTTGCTTCCTGCTGCTATAATGAACAATCACGACTAAAAGCAACTTGGGGAAGAAAGGGTTTACTGAGCTCACATATGCCAGTTCCAACACAAAGTCAGGGCAGGAAGCTGCAGGCAGAAACCGAGGCAGAGGCCGTGGAGCAATGCCGCTTCTGACTTGTTCCCTGTGGCTTGCTCAGCTGGCTTTCTTACCCCCATCTTCCTGGGTGTAAGCACAGCACACAATGAGCTAGGCCTTCCCACACCAATCACTAATGAAGAAAATATCCCCGCAGACTTGCCACAGCTAGTCTGATGGAGGCAGTTTCTCAGCTGTGTGGCTTCCAGCCTCTCTGACATGTGCTGTGGGATTGGAGTAGATGAGTTCTCAGAGCAGCAAGTGTTAGGCAACGTATTTTCTCTGGAACAAAGACTGTGAGATACCTCTTCCGTTTTGGAGACTTGGGCTCCAGAAGGCTCACCACAAGAAATAAATTAATCTCTATTATATCTGGGCATAAATATTGTATAACTGTCTTTCTCTTGGTTTTGTTTTTGGTATGTTATTGAGCTGATACATACCAACTGATACACAGCCAACTACATCTCCAAATTGTACAGTTTATTTTTCTGCAGGCAGCTCAACAAATTGGGTACTGTTCTTTTTAGATAGCTCAGTTGATCTGAGCCTCTTCCAGAAAACTTCGATAGTCTCTGCCTTTTCCAAGCATCTTGGCTGATCCTCTGTGTCTTTGAAGTGGCTAGGCTGGTCTGGAACTCTTGGAGGCAACTTCTAGGGGCTCAGGATGCCTGAGAGCAGCTCCCAGCATGCCTCCCTCTCTTCTCTTCCTTCTTCCTCTCTCCTCTTCCCACCGCCCTCTTCCTGCTACCATTTTCTGCAGAATACCTGGTTAGTCTTCAAAGTACAAAGCTTAGTAACTCACAATCTTATTTTTCAGGGCCTAGTGTATTTGAGAAATGAACAACCGTGTAAAAACAATCAGTGAGAAACATGTAGCAGAAAAGAGTGATTTGGGCCTGAAGAACACGGCCATCTTCTTACAGCAGAGGTTCTAGGATTCACCACCCAGCTTTCAGGCCACGAGCCATCTTTTCACTTCAGTCCTCTTTTTTTGTTTTCTTCACTTTACACTTGTGGTTCTTTTCAATAACCTTGGCTTTCTACAGACTGAAACGTCACTTTTTTTTTAAAGCATTTTAGCAAAACGATTTTAAGTGTGAGAAGTTTAAACCATTTACATTTGAATTGTAATTAAATATTTAATAATGAGAGAAATAATTATGATTTTAAACATAACTTTGAACACTGTGGCTAGTCAAATGCCAACCTATTAAGTAAAAGTGGCTTCGTCGTATGAACACACTTCTGTGCAGTTGTGAAAATAGGGTAGTTAATATTTCAAACTCAGAATTTGAAGAGGTAGAAATGTTTGAAAATCATTTGCAGTTTAAACAAACTTTCCATAGCTGTGCCCAGCAGACCACGCTATAGAAACTTTGTGATTCAAATGACTCCAGGAAAACCTTGATGCAGCTTTGAGAGAAGACATTCCAACTTCATAATCCCCATTAGCCATGGTGGAGTTTGTAGCTAGCACAGTACAGGGAAAATGATGTTGTTTCTTTGCACAGTGATTAATCCACATGCCTACTTCAGAGACTACCCTTGGCTTGTGTGCGTACAAGTCCACACCTACAAGTTGACCTGATTTCTTGCGTTTTGCTTGAGCATTGATAACTGCTTTCTGAAGGTCAAAGTCAGTGTTACTAGGCATCTTGGGAACAGTAAATAATGCATCAGCGAATCCTCAGACTCTAAATCGTCCCTTATACTGAGATTGCATTTAATGAGGGCGTCCTCCACGGCTATTGCCATTTACTGCAGCACTGAACATAACCATCTAGAACCACAAAGCCAGCACCAACTGCATTTCTCTTCTTAATCTAAAAAGTGCGTATGTTTAAGTGTATGTGTTGTGGACTGTGTGTTACTGCCTGTGAGTTCAGGTATGCTCCTGTTGCTGTATGCATATGGAATTCAGAGGATAAATTTGGGTGTCAGTTCACACCTTCCTCCTTCAGGCTAGCGAGGCTGAGAGCTTCTAGTTATTCTCCGGTTTTCAGTACCCACCTTGCTGTGAATGCTGGCATTGGCTACCCAAATAGGTCCTTATGCATGCCCCAGAGGCACTTCATTGACCCACCACCCCAGACCCTTATAGATAACATTTCCAGCAGCCTTTCAGCTGCCAGTTAGCATATCTTTTGTTTGCATGTCTGTGTACTAAAACCAACTTGAGTATGTAAAGCTCTCCTGGCCACACCTCTGCTCTCCTGCCCATCTCTTTGCTTGTTTTGACTTGTTCCAAAAAGCAAACATAACACAGCAGGGAGGGCTTGTGATTCAAGCTTGGGCGTGAAGCCTTTGCTAAGATGATCCTGTCGAAAGGTGATCTTATCCATGTGTCTGTGTCTGTGGGGCTTTCCACTCAGCCGATTGTAAGAGAATCTCTGATAAAAAAGACCGAGGAAATCTAGTGGAGGATTTCCCCCCAGCATTGGAACTGTGCTGTGGGAAAGCATTTACAATGCCTGGCCAGAATGGATTAGTATCCTAACGAAGTCGCATGAAGTCTACAGCGTGCCAATGAGGACAGCCAGACACGGCCAGTGCATTTCTTACACCCGGCTGGCAGATTTAGTGTTGATGAGAAAGACAGGCAGCTTAAGGCCCTCCTGAAGCATGAGGCAGGAGAGACTTACTGGTTTTAGCTATGAGCCCCCAAAATCCAATGAGCAAAATAAATGCCTTGTCTAGGATGTTCGTGATTTAATTGTCTCTAAATGCCTTAAGAGTTTAGTGGAGATTTTAGAAGACCACGCTCAGAGTAGGTTAAGCCAAGAGGGAAGCAAAATATCCAATAGGACTTGGGGTGTAGCTCTGTGGTAAAGTGTGTACTCAACATGTGCAGGGCCGCGGGGAATGTCTGTACATGGTGGCACACACTTGTGACCTCAATTCAAAGGACGGAGAGATAGGAGGAACATGAGTTTGGGTATAGACAGCCCTGTTTACCCCAAAACAAAAATAAAAATTTAAAATAAAAACGAGCATTGCATGGGGTGGCAGATGTTTGTGTAGCATGAATGAGACCCTGAGCTTGATCAGCAATGCCAAGGAGGAAAATACAAAAGTAGGAAGAAAAGGAAAAACCAACACTTTTAGGTGTGTGGGCGAAGGTATAGGTATGCTATCAGACAGTAAAGGCATCTGCATCCTGGGAAGATGGACGACTGAACTAAAATTGATGCAGAACACAGGCTTCTTCTTCAGGCATGGCACAGGGGCACAAGCTGTGTTGTCTGGAAGCACAGTGGCCATCCTGTGGAGTTATACACAAACTTGTGTATCTGAGAGGAAACTCATCTGCAGTGCAGTGAGCGTGAAGGTAATCTCTCTTCATCACTTCCTTTACTGTGCCACATCCTCCAGGTTTCTAGGGAGATAGTTCAACTGTCTTCCTCTAGAGTATTCCTGTTGCTGAGTCATCTAGGCTAAGAGGGACCGCTTATTTATCACAACAGTGTAATGAGTGGACTATGGGGAGGCATTTGGTGCCTTGGCTAGCATAGGGGACATAATGCCAGCTGGCTTTTCTGTCTCTTCAGCTAGATCTTTGTATATCCAAAGACTCCACCTTACCTCTTTAGGCCTTGGACACGTGACTACAGGTCCTCAATGCTAGGGAAAAAAACAGACCAACTTGCAGGCAAGGGCAGGGGGAAGTGTGTCATCTAATAGTCATAGAATTTCCAAACTATAAGAATTTCATGAGAGTTTGTATGGAACCATTTTTTTTTAGATGTCAATAATATGGGGAGAAGGGAAACGAATTTGGTTTGAAACTCAGTTAGCTGTTCTTAGCACCAGATCTTATTTGGTTTAAGAATGTCTTTGCGGGGCTGGAGAGATGGTTCAGAGGTTAAGAACATTTGCTGTTCTTCCAAAGGTCCTGAGTTCAATTCCTAGTCAACCACAAGGTAGCTCATAATCATCTATAGTAAGATCTTGTGTGCAGGCAGAATGTTGTATAAATAATAAATAAATCTTTAAAATAAAAAAGAATGTCTTTTTAAACAATCCTATCCTGTGGAAAAGTGAAGTATTGATAAGTAACAACTACAACATCATGGTAATATTCTGTTGTGTAACAATTCCCTTTGAAATGGCTCATTGAATCCTGGAGGACAGCTTGATATGATTCAGGAAGTACTAAAGAAAGGTGAGTACAATTCAGGAAGTACAATCTTACAACTCTCAGGAATGCCCTGAAACTTAGCAGAGTTGCAAGGCCCCTTCTTCCCCAAGGCTAACATAAGTCATAAGGACTGACGAGGAAAGAGACTCCGCGACCTGATGAGCTGCCTGCAAGTCATTCTGAGAGTGCCAGGTTTGCAGCTATATTGGAGTGGTTTTTCAGTGACAAAGCTGTAAGTAAGCCCTCACCCAAACTCCTGCAAGTAACCACATTAAACTCGTTGGTTTAAGTTGGATTTGTGGTAACACTGCTTTGGTCTGTTGTCAGTTCCTGTCTGGAGCGAGTGTACATTTGTCCATATCTCCCCAACAGTCGTGTATGACACAACCTGGTATCTTTGTCTGTCATCCGCTCTCACCCCTTGAGAGTTTCCCACTTTACTTTGTAATAAATTATGTTTTCCATATTAACAAGACAAGAAAGGAAGTAAAAGAAAGTGATGAAATTAAACCCGTGGTATTGACAATTCATTTTTCAACCCCTCAGAAGGCTAAATGAGAGGTATAGAAATAAGCGTAACCTTTAAAACATAACCCCTATTTTTTAAAAATATGGACTTGTAAATGTTTGATTTACAAGGAATAAATTAAGCAGGCGAAACAAACTATTTATCTTTTATTTACTGGTGCACCAAATGTGACAGGTGGAAATATTTATTCACAGTCTCTCTGTGCTAAGAATCAGAGAGGTTGGGATGGATTAGGTCTCACCTGGGTCATAGCTAAGACATTGGTCACCAGCGTCTGCCCATGGGCTTTGACTAGATGTGAGGGAGAAATCTCAAATTGCTCAAAAGCCCAGAGCTCCAGTTCTGAGCTCTGAATGTTCTGAGCTCCAGTTGGTGCCACATGGTCCTCTCTGGAGTTTTACTCATATTAGTTTCCATAAATGAATGCTCCAAGACAAGTCAACATGGAAGAGGGACCCAATGGAAGTTGAAGTTCTTAATAAGCTGATTTTTTTTTTTTTAGCATTTTCATAGTCACACAGATTTGTGAGGGAGAGACTGTGCACACCTGGGTGTTAATGCGAAGAATCAGCAGTCACTGGAGCAAGTCTGGAAACTGATTTGTCACTGTCCCCCTATTCTGTGTATCTGCGCACAGGGTTAGTCTACAGACGGGGAGTCCTATCTAGAGCAGCGTGAGAATGGAAGAAAGCTGCGAGATGTGATGAACCCGCTGGGACCCACAGGGCAGCACTAGCTTCCTGGGAAGTCTGGACGTGTGCACTGTCAGAGGAGAGAGGTGAGATTGCTTAGATTCATGAGATCTGAGTAGATCAGGCCACATTACAACTGACATCACTTCTGTAACTTCTGTAACTTACATCACTTCTGTAACTTACATCACTTCTGTAACTTACTTCTATGACTGACATCACTTCTGTAACTTACATCACTTCTGTAACTTACTTCTGTAACTTATATTACTTCTGTAACTTACTTCTATGACTGACATCACTTCTGTAACCTCTATGACTTACATCACTTCTATGACTGGGCAAGTACAGCGAGCGGTTACTCAGTTAAAATTGGTTGACTGAATCTGCTCTAAGAATAAATCTGATTTCCCTAAAATCTAGAAGGGCTAAAATGATACAAAATGATGACTTAGTATCAGGATAAAAGGTTGTCAATTTTATTAAAAGCAGATTCCATTTCATCACACAGGTGAATCTTTTTTCTTCTTTCGAAAGCCTACTTCAATGCACTATTTTGTCAGAGTAAGTTGGCTCAGTGAGACAGATGATCACTGAGGAAGACAGACATAAAGTTAGCACCACAAATCTATGCTGCAGGTAGCCGCAACAGCCTTTCCAGTGTTCACACTCGCACATATATTTACAGCTAATAAATAAAACTTAAAGCCAAAGTATCACTGAGATATGTATGTATAAATTGCAATGAATTAGCAATAATGGGGATGCCAGTGACAAATTGTACATCATTTTATTGTTAGAAATGACTCCAAGTCGGACGAAATCAGTCACTTTTGTCCTATATTACATAGGTACAACTACCTTTCTCCTAGCAAAGGCTAGCATTCCAGCATATCTGGAGTGACTTCTCTGACATGCCCAGTACATCCCTTGACTCTTTCCATTCCCAATGACACCGAGTGGGGTGCACTTGTGGGGCTCTGCCTGTGGGTAGGGGTTCAGACACCCACACATTTCACAGTTTGTGTTCCCAGCAATAGCCTCTGAGACAGAACCTCTTTATCCCTTAATATTAATATACAGTAAAAGCATTCTGAAAATATGAGATCTAGTTCATAAGTAATTGTTCACTCACTCTTGATTAGTTTTTTTCTTCTTTTTATATGAGTAAAACAAAATAGTGGCCTGCTGCCTGGTGCTTCCTGTGGCTGTTGCAACTGAGGACGCCCTTCTTGGCACACAACAATTTACAAGCATTGATATGCACATTTTCTTGTAATTTCAGCTTTTACGTGATAAAAATGGTCCTGATCTAAAATTTGTATTTTGCATGGCGAAAAACTTGAACCTGATCACATCTAAATGTGAAATTAACGTGATGTGTTAGGAGTGCGACAGAGGCAGGGCTGAGACGATTCTCCAACGAAATAGTAACTATTGGCTACTGAAAGTGTTCAAGTTGATGAAAACAAACAGGAAAAGTCTGATGATAGGATTATGGTGTCAAGCTCCCAGCATGCAGGAAGCTTGAGGCAGGGGGATTGTTGAGTGGTTAAAGCAAGCCTGAGCTACAGATTTCTAGGTCAGGCTTGGCTCCAGAGGTGGACAAGGGAAACTTTTTCTTAACAAAGAAAAAGGAAAACAAAAAACCTTAAAATCAAACTAGCCAATATTTTCATTCAGCTCAGTTTATGTGTCACCTGAAGATGAGCTCATTTTCAACATCCACCCAGAGAACAATGTTAAAGTATAAGACAAAATTTTAACAGATGGAGGGACTAAGCCATAAAAATTCAAGTCTATTCAGAATTAATCAATCTGGGTTTAGTATCTCTGTTGACTTGTAGTTTGTCATGGTGAGGCCATGGCTCAAGACGGCATGAGCCCTGTCCTCCACTGTCTTTGCTTCTTTTCTTTTTTGGCTACATTCCAATGTTAGAAGAACTAGCTACAAAGGCCAGGTGTTTCAACTGCTCAACTGCTAAAGAAATGGATCTGACTCATGCCACAAAAACATGGTCTATAGCAGACTTGGAGAAACTTTCAAAAGGTCTCAATTTTAAAACCTCAGAATTCTAATCAAAATAAGAGGCCCTCACTAATTTTAGACCATGACCAAACAGGTCACACGAGGGAGTCTTATATTATTGGGAACAAGTGATTCCTTCTTAAGGGATATAGGACGCCATGCTTCTCCTGCCTGCTGTCCTCTGATGCTGGGACACATGGACCACTCGACTCCTCACCCCATATTAGCCACCTT
The DNA here is from genome assembly GCA_028658305.1 of Pachyuromys duprasi. Lineage (NCBI taxonomy): Eukaryota > Metazoa > Chordata > Mammalia > Rodentia > Muridae > Pachyuromys > Pachyuromys duprasi. The sequence continues at coordinate 66,030,588 of CM053764.1, forward strand.
TCAGTATTGTAGACTGCCTTCTAGTCAACTAACAAGATAGAGCTGGGATTAATACTCGGGAAAACCCACTTTCAAACACCCAAACAAGGGTATTTTTTTTTTAATAAAATTTACTTCATTTACTTCGGTCTTCAAAGAACTCATGTGTTTTCTTCTCCTGTTGGTTTGTCCAGTGTCTGAGGAAACACAGAAGAAAGGCTGTTTAATCATCTGCTTTGTCTTTTACAGATCCTTTCTCTCCTCACCACTGCTGTGAGGAAGTAGTGTCCAAGTGACATTCAGAACAGAGCTTGTGAGGTGTGGATGATAGATCCGGAAAAGTAGTAGCCTCTTGGGGCAGAAGACACACTTGATGTGTTAGTAGACACACTTGATGTGTGTTAGTAGCCTCCTGGGGCAGTAGACATGCCTGGTGCATAAACAGACAGGCCTTCATTTGAGCATCATCTTCAAAGACTGGGTCATGTGGTGGCAAAAGTTACAAAGCGCCTCATTCTTTGCTTGGAGTGTGAGCCTTCTGAGGAGTTAGCAGGGGGGTGCTATACTGACAGCCTGCTGAGTTGAACCCCCCGCCCCCACAGTATCGCTAGTCTGATTCATAATGATCTCCTAAATATAAAGTGTGTTTCAAGAAACAGCTGCCTCTGTATCTGTTGTTTAGAAATCTTATGAGTAGTTTATAGATACACCATTAGACCTTCTCAAATAATTTCTTATAGTGTTGCCTGAATGCTTCATAAACAATTGAGAGCATTTTCTCAGTTTTTGGATTTAGTTATAGTTACCAAAGAGTTTTTGTTTTTATACTCACATATCTCCTTAAAGTTGCAGAAGGGTGGGGATGTAGGTGTATGTAAGTGTCTTCATGTGAACATCTAAGTTTTTATACTGGAGTCCCTTGTTTTGTTTATTTGTTTAGTTAGTTAGTTAGTTTATTTATTTATTTATTTATTTAATGAGACAAGGTTTCTCTGTGTAGCCTTGGCTGTCCTGGACTGGCTTTGTAGACCAGGCTCAAACTCACAGACATCCGCCTGCCTCTGCCTCCCAGAGTGCTGGGATTACAGGCATGTGCCACTGTGCCCAGCTGTGTACCCTGTTTTAAAGTGCAGGTAAGTAAGAAGTTGCCTTGGCTCCAGGATTCATAAGAGGCCAAGCACTCATGGCTTAACAGAAATTTCTCCCCTTAGTTAAGAGCCATATTGCCAGCTTAATACTGGTAACTATTCTCCACAGGAAGTTCCTCTTGGGCATTCACAGTAATGTTTGGGCTCCATGTGTCTGCTTCCTTTTATTCGGTGCCATAATTGTATGTTTGTGATGCGAAAATATACAAATGCCATGTTTGTATAGTGAGAAAGTTTATGAATCAGATTGTTAATCACATATCAAATGTTACTGATAGGGCCTTATTGGTTTCCCTTTATTCTTGTCTGGTTTTCCTCATCTAGGCATAGTGAGCATGTATAAATTATGTTTAAGAGGACATTTAAAAAGAGGTATTCCACATAGCAAATGCCTTTTCTGTCTCCCAGTGATTCTATGATCAGCCTTGTTGTTGTTTCTGTGTCACTGCCTTTGTGGCGCTATCTAATATTCTTCCTTTAATATGTGTCACCCATTAGCACTTGGAGTTTGGCAGGGGAGTGAGGAGGGGGAATGAAAACAGCATATCCTGAGAGCTTGGGAGAGGAGATGGAAGGTCACATGCTTGGTCTCCACTTAGCACTGACGTGCTGGAAAGATTCTGCTGCCAGCTACCATGCGCATTAGCCCTAGAGGTCATATAGGACAAGACCAGTTGCTTTGAGATAGGAGAATGGTTTCCTGTACTCTTATTCCATTTCCTCCCCATCTTTGGGGTTTTGACCTGGTTTAGGTCTTCGCCATGGTCCTATGTCCCAGAGGCTTTGGCAGTTGGAGAAAGAATGTGACTATGTGGCTCCAGCTGATAGGAGCCACTTTCATCTTTGGATATATCCCCGGGGGAGCTCAACCCCACAGCCACAGTCCCTGCAACTCATACAGCATCTACGCAGCGAACAGATTTGCTGGAGTAGGAAATGTAGAAATGGACTTGTGAGTGGTTCAAGAAGTAAAATTTGTGTATCTGGGATGAAGATCAGCATGGTTTGAAAGAAAAAGAAGTATTAAGTGGTTAAAAAAAATAAACAGAAGCAAGTGAGCATAAGATGAGAAAGAGATGCCCTAAAGACAGTGAGCAGAAGAGCCTCATGCAGGGCGGACCCCAGGCAGGTTTCAATAGGACGCTTAGAGAGCTGCAGTTCAAGATGCTCACCAGCCAGACTTCTTCAGAGACTTGTCATGGCACTTCACAAACACTGCGGAGTCCTTTCCCTTCTGCAGATGAGATACTTTTTCCCTAGCGCAGAAGATGACCCTGGGGAAGAAAGTAGATGTGATCATGTCTCGCAGAACAAGAACAGCTGCTCAAAATGGGCATTTTTGTCAAGACCAACTAAATCTTACATGATCACACAAGTTAACTGCAGTGATCTATCCGATAGACCCTAGTGTGCCACTCAGGTCATGTCTCACCCAGAAGATCTGAGCAGTTACAGAACCGCCTCTTAGTATGTCAGAGAGTCAGGGCCTCGGCCTTCAACTGCTTCGGGAACAAAGGCTCTGCAGAATTTTTCTATCCATAGTATTTCTTAAGGCTTTGTATAAAAGTAAATGACAAAAAAAAACCATTCCTCAATTCTGCTTTAAAGAGTTGTTTGTATCAATGGTATCGTTGCAAAATTTCTGGAACGGTGTGTGTGAATATTTCAATTCTGTGGGGCTCTTTATGCAGATTATTTTATAGATACATGTGGAGTGGGGCTGAGAATCTCCTACTACTTGGAGAGTTTCTTTTAGCCCTTAGATGTTAGCATCTCCAAGATTTGGTTCACGTTTTTAAACTATTTTGTGTTTGCAAGAAATAGTGCTACATGAATCCTGAGATTTATTGCCTACTTCTGGTCCCAGCTCTTATTCCAAATACCTGTGACCAGTTCAGGGCTTATACAATTCTAAACTGAAACACAGAAATATTACAGGCTGAGCATTCCCAACCCAAAAAATCTAAATTCCCAAATTTTCCACAATCTAATACATTTTGAATACTATAATGATGCCATGAGCGGGAAATTCCACACCAGGCTCAGGTGATGCACTGTAGTCAGAGCGCAGTCACTGAAAAAGTGCAAATTACTTTCAGACTGTTTTGTATCAGAGGAACATGAAATACTAGTTGGTCATATCTCCTAGATATCTCATTATATATGTGCAACTATTCCAAGATCTGAAAAAAAAACAAACAAAAGCAAAGAAAAAAGCAAAGCAGAGCAAAACAAAATAAAACAAAACAAAAATCCCAAGGGTAAACACTTCTAGTCTTCCTAAAAGCAATTGGTAGTCAACTATTTCGTCTGCGTGGCCATGAAAGAATATTCTGGAATAGTTAAATAGGTCCCACAGATAGTTCCACCTGCATGTTGAAAGCTCCTGAAAGGTTCTGCCCTAGGTACTGACAGAAGGCTGTGCAGATGAGGTGGAGAGCACTCGGGTCATTACTTTTTCTGAGTCTCTCCCGCCTTCACTCGGACCCTCTCGATGACAAAGCCTGGGCTGCTCCACCAGTCTGACCAGCTGAAGTACGAGTCGCTCTTCCACTTGAGCTTCATCATCAGCAATTCCCCGATGTCCACCTCCGTGTAAATCAAGAAGGAGTAGGTTTTATTTGTAGAGACCTCAGGCCTGAGTGAAAATTTCACAAATTTGGTTACTTCTGGAAATCTGCCTTTTCTCCTTCTTAGATGTAAATAGCTTTATTGTTTGGATGATATTTTAAAAATGCAAAACATGTCCAAGATGAATGTCAGCAGCTTTGGCATATCTTAAGATCCCACACTCCTTTTTCCTCCTAACACTGTAAACTAGTACAGTTCTTAAAGAAAAAAGGCCATCAGCCAATTTTCATTTCCATGTATACCTTTTTAATTTATACATGTGTGAGTATATGATCACTTAGTTACAAAGTACATAATCAGTCCTCTACTTCACTGTTTTCGTCATGTTTTGCCTACTCTTCAATAATTCTAATTTTTAGAGGCATATTGATTTTACTGATATTATGAACCATATGACCTTTGATGCAATGTTAATTAATACTCAGTTTGTGCTGTTATGTATTCTATGATAATAAACATGCCACACTTAAATTTTTAAAAACATTCTATTGAGTATTTCTTCAGGATACGTTGTAAAAGAAACCACCCTATTTCTTGCAACCTTAGCTATGGAAAAGCATTGCCTTCCTTTCATTGAAGGCTCCCACAGCCAGCAATATAACCAGTAGATGTGCATCCTGCTCATTCATTTCACAGTCAGGGCATTTTACTTATGACATTTTCTGTATCTATCTATTGATCGATTAATCTACGTCCCTACCTCCCTATCTGTGTATTTGGATGTTAGGACCACATCTAAATGTTAGAGAAGTGCTCCAGCCCCCAGCCACATCCATGCTCCATAATGTTAACTCTTTTTGGGGGGGAGGTGGGGTGGGGGGGAACTTAACCACTTTGTCATTGCTTCTTCTTCTCCTTTTTTTTAAATAAAAGAAACAAAGACCTGAGATGTTGAAAGAAAACACAAAGTAGAGAGTGAACAAAAAATAAAACAGAGATTAGAAAACAGTATTTTCTCATATGAAATGGTGCAGGATCTCTGCTATTGACTTCTTACTTCATTTTCATCTTTTGGTATTTTGAAACAGGGTCTTTCTACATGGCCCTGGCTATGCTAGAACTCACTGTGTAGACCAGGTTGGCCTTGAACTCACAGAGCTCCACCTACCTCTGCCTCCCAAGTGCTGGGATTTCAAGGCATGCTCCACCATATCCAGCTAAATTGTAATTTTTTTTTAACTATAGTTCCATTCATGGGGTACTGTGCACTTCTGTTTCTCAGACCAAGGGCTTTGCCAAGGAACAAGGCTGTGACCTAGTCACAGGCTGTAGGTGTGCCCAGAGATACTCACAAGGTGAAGGGAATGTTCTCACTCTCTGCCACCGTGCCATACAGAGAAATCTCGAAGGCCTGGTTGAGCTGCCTGTCGCTCTCAGTCCCAGAAAAGTGAATCTTGACTTGGTAATGGAAGACTGTAGGGGAAGACATTGGAACAAAGGCATGGCAGTCTTCATGGAAACATTATAGTTCCCAAATAGTCAAGCAATTCAGACCACAGGTGTCCTCTGAGCACCCGAACAGGAAGTACACACATTGCACCATCTGACCCGGCTTGGAAACACTTTCTGTTGGAAGTTTTCTTCAGTGTGGCCCCAGTGCATAAAAGAGAACCAACTTGTATCTGAATTGCCAATCTGGAAGGGACTACCAGGGGAGTCAAATTAATAGCCAACCACACCCAGAAAGCTCTCTGTGTCCTCCGCTTCCCTCGGCCGCCTTGTATTTCTGCATTTGTACCAAGCATATTTAGTATTTGCTTCTGTAATTGTTCTACCTTGTTCCTTCCCACTTTTTGGGTACTCCTACTCCCCCCACCCTCACCGCATCGCATTCCATTTCTCTCCCATCAGGGTGGTGTGTGACACAAACAGTAAATTCCCTCAAACCACCAGAAAAGTCCTGAGGTTTGTCTTATAAAGCTAGGTCCCAAGCTGTCCTGAAGAAGGAAGTACACCAGGAAGCAGGAACCTGAACTTCCGTATCTCTTCCCTGTTCTTCCCCACATAGCCCTGAGCCTGAAACACACCTGTGTGACTGTGATGGCATCACTCAGTTACTGGTCTTTTGTAAGCCAAGATTCCTATGCAGAGTTCTTATTATACTTCTCCCTATTGAATGCAATTTCTTTTACGCTGAGACTCAATATTTGAAACTCTAATGGCATATAGAGTGGCAAAATTGGGTTTTGGTGTAACTTTGGATGTTTATTTTCCTGAAAAACATTTCAGTACATTTTGTTCTGACAACCTTTATTTAGCTACTTGTTTTAAAAGTGTGAGTGTGTGTGTGTGTGTGTGTGTGTGTGTGTGTGTGCGCACACACACACGCTCGTATGTGTATTTTAAGACAGGATCTTGTGGAGCCCAGCTGGCCTCAGACTCACTGTGTGGTTGAAGATGGCCTTGAACTCCTGATCATCCTGCCTCTACTCTCAAGCGCTGGGATCACAGGTAGGTACAACTGCACCATTTTATAAGGAAAATCAGTAGCTAGTTAAATAAAAACAGAAACAGAACAGCCTGCAAATTCACAGCTGAGCATTGGGTTCTTGCTGATCTGGGAATAAAGAGCTCGATGGAGTGGGTCCAGTAAAAATCCCTCTGTACTAACAAGTGAGGGTTCAGGACTTAGCAGCATCACTTCATTAACTTTATTCCAACAGATAGACTCAGCCCACGAGAATAGAGATGGCACTAATCAATTTTCCCTCCTTCCCACAGCTTCCAACGAACCTTTGTAGGGCATCTGGGAGCGAGTCTTCAGGTACATCTTGCTGCTTCTTTTGGCTCTGACCTTGTTGATTTCGTAGCCCACATTGTTGCAGCGATTCTTCCTGCAGCTCAGGCAGAGCCCTTTCTCAAAGGCTTCCTTGGAGTTGCACCTGTAAGCCTTGCTGGGGTTTTCTTCATTTAGCAGAGAGTCAATGAAGAGATGAATGGAGCGCTCGTGGGAGCACTTCACCAGCTGGTCCACATCTGGACAGAGAGATGTGGGAAATTATAGTTCTTCAGAAATTGCCTTGCACTAGGGTTGACTTGGTGTCAGACTCTCCATTAGGATCTGTTCTTGGTGGCAGCTGCTCACCTCCCTCCATAACTGTCAAGTTGACTGTCAAAAGTTGCCAAGAACTTTTGACTCTTGCCAACTTATATTTATGTAGGTTTGTAGCCATAATAGACAACATCGGAGATGAATTTGATTCCCTCCAACTTAACACAAGCTTCCCTTTATTAAAAATGTCTACTGCACATATGTGTTCCTAAAAGCACAGTTCTAGAAACTGTACCATAAAGGGTATAGCTGTTCAATTGGTAGTAGGGATGTCAGAGAACAGACTTGGTCCTCACCATCCACCTTGTTTGAGACAAGGTCTCTTGTTTGCCATTGTGTACCCAGGCTGCCTGGCCTGCAAGCTTCGGGCATTCTCCTATCTATCTCCACCCCACTGTGGGACTTCCAGGATTACAGAGAGACACTGGTGCATCTGGCTTTTACATGGGCTCTGTGATCTAAATTCAGGCCCTCACATATGTGTGGCAAGCGCTTTACCCACTGAGCCATCTCCCTCCCCCAAAGTGTGTATACTGAAACCATGCACCATGGGCACAGTGAACAGGATACAAGGTCATTGAGACCGAAGCCTCAAAACTTATATTGAAGTGTCTTGTGGCTCACTCACCTCCAAGGCCCCTCTCTGCAATCACACGAATGGCTTCTCCAATGTTGCATCCTGGCTGGAAAGTGCCTCCATTGGGGTAAATGTCAACGTGCCCTACTGGTTTCTGGATCCCAATACTTCGGCCGGGTGACCCTCTGGTGAACGTGTGTAAGACATCCACGAAATCGGCGTCATCAGGAGAAAGGCGACTGGGGGCCTCTGCATACTCAAAGTTAGGCCCAGCGGGGTCCAAGCCTTGGTGGCAGAGAAAAGGGCCCCATAGATTTTAAAGTCTGAAGCAGTTCAATCCTTAGGTCAGCACCCTGCTCTTCTGGATGTAATTTAAAGTCTCTTACATTCGTATCCGCGGCTTACCTTGGCAATTGGACCTTTCAGTGACTAAGCGTCAAGATAAGTAGGCACTGCTTTTCTAAAATGGAATCTCTCTCCCTCGCGCTCTCATTCTTAGTCTCTCTCATCCCCCCAGGCTAGCCTCAAACTCTTGACCCTCATGCCTAAAGTTCCATAATGCTATATTCAGAAGTATGCCACTGTAGCCTGCAGATTTTAGCTCCCCTGCTTTCCACCTTTCTCCAGGATGTTTCCTTTTTTTGTTTTTCAAGACAGGGTTTCTCTCTGTAGCCCTGGCTGTCCTGGACTTGATTTGTAGACCAGGATGGCCTTAAACTCATAGAGATCCTTCCTCTGCCTCCCTGAGTGTTGGGATTACAGGCATGAGCCACCGTACCCGGCTTCTCCAGAATCGCTTTAAACACACACTATAGCTGCCGATGGCTTTGAACTTGCTGCCTCCATATTTCAAGTGTTAGTATTACAGGCATGTACCATTAGGCCAGTGATTTTTCACATGTAATGGCCTGATGTCTTCTTGCAGGTTATTTCTGAATCTGAGAAGAACTTTAATCCCTGATCAGTTCTTTTTTCCCTCTATCCACATCAAACCATTTATAGCCGCTTCCCAGATGACTGTCTTACTCCAAATGCTCTCCAAAATCAGTCCTTGTCAGTCTCCCTGATGCTGATGTGAGAGAGAATGACATACATGTGGTCTGCTAGCTCAACTGGAGTTCTCAAAGTGAGAACTCTTTCTCAGAGGGACGTGTGAGACTCTGTACTTAATGCTTTTCTCTCCTCCTGTGCCACAGCCAGCCAATGGAAAGCTAGAGGTCAGACAAAAGGCGATGAACATTGGGCACAAGCCCCCAACACCATGGATGTGGGTACCTAATGAAAGTGCTCTGATTCTCTTTCAGAATGATAGTACGATTGGATCTTGTGATACATGAAGAAGAAAATGGCACTAACCAGTGATTCTGTTAACCTTCTTGTTGGTCAGACTTCCTGCCACGCCAGCAGCGTGGGCTCCAAGGCTGTACCCCAAGAGATGGACATTGTCCAGGGGGTAGTTAAATTCCTCCTGCGGAAGAATAAAGAAAAAAAAAGTTTTGGTGTAGTTCTTGGTCAAACATCAACACCAAAAGTAATAAAAATGAAAATAAATAATTGGTTTTAAAATATCAGCACTACTATAAAATAATTTTATACCGATTTAGTGTTATAGCTAAGAGACAAATATTCTGTCCTGTTGAGAATTTTTTTTTCTTTAACAGCAGCTTGAAACTAGAAATTTTTTTCCAGACATCTAAAACGGTATTATTTATGTATATGAATGTATAAATATGCATACATAGTTGGTGCATATATACTTTATAAGTGTATATATAAACTTTTACACATTATCTGCTTGTCCAAATATCCGGCATCCTGTTAGCCAGGCCATGACTAAAGCAGAAAAAGGGAAATGGGAAGAGATCCCAGACACATAGGGTTTGAGCGCGAGTGACCTCCATGGGCACGCGTATTTGAATGCCTGGTCTCCAGCTTGTGGAACTGTTTGGGAAGGATTAGTAGGTGTGGCCTTGTCACCGGGGATAGGTTTGAGGTTTCAAAAGCCTACACACCATTCCCAGTGTCTGTAACTGCCTGTGAGCACCACGCAGGCCTGCTCGCTGCCATGACAGTCAAGGATTCTAACCCTCTGACACCCTGAGCCCCAAATTAAATGCTTTGTTTTCTACATTGCCTTGGCCATGGTGTTTTATTGTATCAATAAAAAAAAAATTAGCTAAGATGACAAGAAACTTGGAGCCCAAGGAAGTGATCTGATCCTTCCAAGTTCGTTTTTGTGACTAGCAAACCAGACACAAAAAGAACGTTTATTATGGTAAATCCAATAAACACAGCATTTTTTTTTTTGCATTGAATTCCCTGGGAGAAATAACTTGACCTTGTCAGAGTACTAGCTTCTCTTTAGCTCCAAAATAATCTTCAAAGTTAACTCCTAGAGTGTGGCCCCAAAGAGAAGGAAGTAGATAAAATCTGCAGGCAACTCCAATTCTGGACACTCAACTACCTCATGCCCTATATGTCCCTCCCACTGTCTTCCAGCCTCAGTTCATCTCTGCCCCTAAGCAGGAAGTTGACTCTATGGGTCTTAACACAATCACCAGGATCCTTCATCTACTCTAAGAGCCAAACACTGTTTTATTAGAGGTTGATATTCTAACAAAAGTCAAAGCCAGGATACCACACCCATGCCAGCCAGCTGGTAGAAAAAGAGGTGGGTGAACATGCCATCTTCCCTCTGTCCTAAAAAGCAGGCTTTTGTTCTTACTACCCACTTGGTTCTTAGTCCCAGCAGATCTTTTCATTGAAACATCAAAGGACAGGGCGGGCAGGATGATTTATTGGATGTACAATCTAGTGATTCTTAGCATAACATAAAAATGCCCTTATGAAAATTTGAAATGCTTCAGAAAACAGCATAGATCTTAGAGAAAAGTCAAGAAAATGAAATAAAAGCTAGCTCTATTCAAGAGTTTTATCCTAAGTACAGAAGATGGCTTTTCCTTTCCTTACCTCCATCCAGTTGATGAACCTGGCCACATCATTTCCCACCAGCTTGGTGTAGCCAGCAGACACCGGATAATGTTGCTGAGCCCGATACAGCCAGTCCACCACAATGACATTGGAGTCAGGTTCTCTCTTGTATAGGGCGGCCACAAGTTTAGGCACCCAACTCTCATACATTCCTGTCACCTGGAAAGGATAATACAGGATTTTTTCTAACTATAATTCATTATGAATATGATAACAATCTACATGAAATGAGAAATGTGAACTTTCCACCCATTGGCTGAGACTGAAAACTCAAGCCTCAAGGGGTACTTTAATTCTTTCCTATTGCTTCCCCTTTCCAGGTCAAATGTGAATATACTAGAGATAGTGCTGGCCTCAGGAACAGCAGTCTGGGATTATCTTGCTTTAAAAAGTATGTTCCATCAATCAGTAAGACTTCAACAATTTATACTATTAAAACAAAAGATCAGGATCAATGTATGAAAAGTTTACAGCCAAACTACACACTTTTTGAAGAAATGTTGTTGAATTTCTTTCAATTAAGCTAGGAAATGTTTCCCAGGAGAGTTGAAAGGCCAGGCCTATCAGACATGTTTGTAATTCTAGCAACTCTGGAGAATAAAGAAAGACATAAGTTCATGACCTGCCTCAGTTATAGACTGATTTCAAGGTCAACCTAGGGGAACTCAGTGTGTCTGTCTCAAAAACAAAAGCGAAAAGAGGGCCAGACTGTTGCGCAGTGATGAAGTGCTCAGCTTGCATGTGTTGAGCCCAAAGCTCAACATTCAAAGCCAAATAAAAGAGGGAAATATTTTTAAAGGGATGCAACCGCACTGCTTTTCTTATAAAGAATGGTTTGGTGTGCAAACCACCTGCTAAGGTCAGTCACATTGCAGCCAAAATAAAGCCTACTAATTATTTGTTGAACTTATAATACTGTGACAAGTGTGCTTAAAGGCAGCATTTAATGGAGACCTACAAAAACCAGCCGAGAAATGGGAACCTTGGAGACCTAATCCATGGGGTCCACTTGGAGTTTTACACTTACGTGACAAGCTCTTTTAGACTCCTGCTTTATTGTTTTTGTATTTACTAGACTGAAATACCAAACCTGAGCCTTGGTTCACTCCTTGCACCAGATAGATTGCATAACTTTTCACCTAGTTTCTGTGTCCTGTGTTGGGGCAAGGCCAGCCTGGGAGATATGGATTGTAGTTCTACCTCCTATGTTAATCAGTTCTGTAAACTACCTTCAGCTTTCCTGGACACCTGCAACAGAAGGCTGGCACAGAATAGCTCAAAGCTCCCTCATACGTTTCCATTTGTGACCAGTCTGTTTCCTGATCTCCACAACTGTTTTAAGCATGGAGAGAAAGCAAAGAAGAAAAGGTGCAAGGGTGATGTCAGCCCATTAAAAACCCAGTCAAGCCTCTTTGAACATGTCTCAGTCTGGGTTCAGAGTGTGTCTTGGAAGGAAGAAAGTGAACACGTGCAGACAGTGCAACTCTGGAACGCTGGTCCTAAGCACCTCCCTTCCCGGCTCCTACACTGACTGTCTTTTGCAGCTCCCATGCTAGATCAGGAAAAGATGGTGTCGTTTCTTCAGGATGTACTGTTAACTGCAGCGACTCCTTCCCACCCCACAGTGAAACCCAGCAAGGTTTGTGTGGGGGTCAGTGGCTCCCCTGATGCAACAGCAGAGGGTCCTGACTTCCCTGAGTCTGTGCCCTTGAGTGGCCTGGTAGCTTATCTCCGATAAACTGTTTGTTCTAGGTTCTGTTGTACCTTTTTCTATATCAGTGTTTCCAAGTTAGGCAGTCTGGAAAAGGGCAGGCGACCAACTTACCTACTGTCGGGTACTAGTATTAACTCAGTAGCAACTAATCTGATTTTTATGGTTCAACATAAAATATAAAAGAAGAAACGAAAGGGGGTTGAAGAAGCCGAGCACCTTCTCATACTCAGAAAAGGTCTTGTTTTCTAGATTTCTCTTTTTACGAGCCTTTGTCAGACAAGCCTCTGAACCAGAACGTGGTTTGACTGAAGCCAGCCTGTGTTTGCTCAGATAAGCCAGGCCCAGCTGGCTTTACTGCAGTGCCAGATGAGGCAAGCCCCAGGTGACAGGGAAACACAACCTGTCTGGCCAGCAACCTGGCCTGAGCCTTGTACCCAAAACACCAACACACATGCCCTGAAGAGTAGGCTTCCTGAGGCAGCGCGCCCAATGGCAGCATCTGGCGCTGTGTCTGGGCCCTGCTTTAGTCATTTCATCTTAGCGAGACAAGGAAAGTCTCCCCGCACAGCTGATACTTACTAAAGCACCACATTCTTCCAGAGGTCAGAACGGGATGCCCGAGAATGGAGATACATAGTTGCTTCTCATGCAGAAATGTGCTTATTTAGCTTAAACTTCTTGGGAAGTATTAAGGGCTATACTGATTCAGTGCTGTATTTGCACATCTAAATAGTCTCTAAACACCTCAAAGATCTTTGCCCTACTTACAGTTTATGTTAGGGACTTAGACTTTCACCAAATGCTATACATCATACTAGGTTCACTCCAGTAAATGGAAGTCTTCAAAAAAAAATCTGTATGGATCCTGTTGCTGATATATCCTTGGAAATTGTAACATGTGTAATTATAATGAGTACAATAACAAAATCACTTCAGTATGTTGGAAGAAATATCTGTATTGGATGTACATCACTTTTACCTAATTCTTCTCATCGGTTTCAGTATCTAGCTATAACATTCAAAAGTTGCATCCAACAGGAAGATGACCCATCTTTAACCATCTATTTCATATAAATTATTTTTAATATGTAATGCAACCTGCTCACTAGGAATTAAAAATTGTAAAAGCAAATTGGGGTATTTACATAGAAACAGCATCATGTAAGAAACCATTTGGCATATTTGGGGGGGGGCTATTTATGATTGTTTTAAATAAGTACCCTTGACCACTTTCTTCCTTTTTATGTGTGTGCATGTGTTTTGTGTGAAGGTTTGTCGGGGACAGCCTGAGGTGCTGTTCCTCAGGAGATGTCCACTTTGCTTTCTGAGATGGGAATCTCAATCTGGAATTCACCAAACAACTAGTCTGTCTTGCCAGTGAGTCCCACAGATCTCTCTGTGCCTGCTTCCCTGGGATTATGAGCCAGGCATCTGTGCCTGGCTTTTTATTTGTTTGTTTGTAAGTGGTGGAATAGACCTTCAGGTCCTATGCTTGCCAGACAAACACTTTATAGACCAAACTATCTCTGTAAGCATTTTTCCCAGTCTTCTGACAGTTCCTTGATAACTTCCCTTAAGTTTTTAACTGGGGCAACCTGGAAGAAGAGGCCTTAAAGAAGTCTAGCCCATGCTGCTTGCTTTCCAGGATGTTAGTAAGCTAAGGCCGAGAGATGGCAGATGATTTGATCACATCACAGAGCTGGAGAACAGCCAAGAGGCACCTGAACAGCTGCTCTTCTCTGGCTTCCTCTTACTCTCCCAGGAGACCTTCAGGAAAGGGCCTCTGATGAATGAATGGATCAATGAAAAAAATCATTTCTTCATTCTGGGCGAGCTTATCCTGTGGGTATCAAAATCATGCCAGGCTTCCACTGGCTCCTGAAATAGTCACACACCCTTATCTAGTGTTGAGAGGAACATCCTTTTCCCACCTCCACAGACACTTCAAGGATACAAGCCAGGACTGTGTTGAAATAAAGGTAAGAACCAGGCAGGGGAAGAGTTCATTAACGTGGGACTATAGGATCTACCAAGGACCAAGATGCCCTCTATTTAACCTTAGAATGAAGCTGTCAGAGAGCAGAAAAATACTGATCGTGGGTTTCCAAAAGCAGGGATCTGGTTGACCCTAACCTACTCTCTCTTCCACTCTTACCGTCCAGCCATGGATCACCACAAAGGTCTTGCTGCTGTGGTTGAAATGGCAGTTAGACACAGATTCTGCTTCTCCAGGAATAAGATGGCACGTGTCCTCGGCTGTGTCTTCAGGCGTCCTTAGGGCAAATTTACTTTCAATGTCTGCAAAATCTCTTCCCCCTACAAAAAGGGAAATTGGAAGGATTATTTAGTTTTACTTGGGACTGACAGGTTTTAGGCTCACAAGCAGTCAATGCCAACCACACCCTTGATTTTTCTAAAGCTGGTTTTCAGAAGTGAATAGGGGCATGTGCAAGCATAAGGACGTGAAACCAGAGCCCCAGAACCCATGTAAATGCCAGGAAGCAGTGGTGACCTGCCTGTAAGTCCAGCCTCACAAGGCAGAGGTGGGTTCTTCAGAGCAAGCTGCAGGAAGAGCCATTTTGGTGAGCTCGGGTTTAATTGTAAGACCCTGCCTCAAAGAATAAGGTGAAAGAGTGATCAAGAAAAACACCCTTCATCAACCTCAAGCCTCCATGTTCACATGTACACATGTATAGCTACACATACGCAAACACCGTACACTACCACACACACATGCACATAAATGTATTTATAAAAGAAAAAATGTGGATTGGAAGAGAATGACCGATGTCCCAGTGGTGACAGTAAGGACAGAGATGATCTTAACTGTGAGTTAACCCCCCTTCCAGTTAGGGAGTACATGGGAATACATTTAATTCACGCAAGTGAACTACTATGTGGAAATGCCTTAATTTCATCGTTTCTCAAGTGACTTGGCAAAGATGGGAAAGAGAAGGTGACTGGCACTCAGGACTTCTTGTACAAGTTCAAAGTTCATGCTCCTGGAGGACACTACCCATAGACCTTGTGTGGACTGGTTCCTCTTATGTTCTGAGTTACTCCACTTCCTTTAAATATATGATTATAGTTATCTGAAGTTTCCCCACGAGAACTCAATTAGACTCAAGGACTTTCCCCCCATTATCAGAATTTTAAAAGAAGAAAAGTTGGGAAGCTGAGGATGCCCTTACTATTCTAACAGCACCATGTGCTGTCTCAAGCCATTCTTGAGAGTGAAGAGTTCAGAGATATCATGATCAACACATTCCCCAGGTAGCTCTCCTCTTCTGTTTGTCCTCAGAATGTTTCACACATAGTTAGAGCTTTAAAATCACAGCAAATCTTAGCTAGGTGGTGGTGGTACATGCCTTTAATCCCAGCACTTGCGAGGCAGGTGGATCTCTGTGAGTTCAAGACCAGCCTGGTCTACATAGTGAGGTTCAGGACAGCCAAGAGAAATCCTGTCTCAAAAAAACCAAACAACAACAACAAAAAAAATAAGTAGATAAATAACATTAAAACTGGCTGTAGAAGGAGCTTGTTTTTAAGGTGCCAGATGAGGCAAGCCTTATAAGGGGAGCATGAACCAAGACTTTAAAATATTGACATATATCTAAATGCTATAACTCTTTTTTAAAATTTATTTATTTTATGTATATGAGTGCTCTATCTGCATGCACACCTGAACGCCAGAAGAGGGCATCAGATCACATTATAAATGGTTGTGAGCCACTGCATGGTTGCTGGGAATTGAACTCGGGACCTCTGGAAGAGCAGACAGTGCTCTTAACCTCTGAGCCATCTCTCCAGCCTGCCTGCTGATAACTCTTAATGATTATCTGTAGAAAGTAAAAAATTGTTAAGTTGCTAATACAACCAGATCAGATCCTTTTCAGGAAACAGACCACAGAGGACTTAGAGAAAACTACTTATTTCTTGGTCAAGTTATAGACACAGCTCACCTAGTTACTATAAAAAAAAATATAAAATTGAATGGTTCTCTTTAAAAATTTCAGGAAATGAACAATTAAGATAATTAAGACACTACCCATGTCTCAATCTAGATATGTTCTGTTTTTTTTTTAATAACTAAAGCTTTGAAACCTCTGCTGTTGAACTGACATTGCAAAAGTCATACCCAGAAGAACGATAGGACAGGTGCTCTAAAGCAAAAGTACAGGTGTTGAGATTGGGCTTGCTGTATGGTCAGCTGAGGACTGGCCATCGCTTTCCTTTTTAAGGATTATTTTTAAATGCTGAGGTTAGTTGCTGACTGATTCATTATAAGCAGTAACTCAGTCATGCATGTGCTCACATACAAGCAAATTTCCACTACACAGGAGATTTTTCGTAACTCATTTCTGAAATGACTATCTTTGCTAGAAAGGATGAATTTCATAGTAGTTGCTAAATGCTCTAAAGGCATTTATCCAGCTAAGAGATTGTGCTAAACTCATCTTTAGAGTTCTCAGTAACTCACTGGGCCCATCCTGCCACCAAGAATCTATGCAACTGCGCATCATATTTGATGATACAGGCTTTCTTCTTCCTTCCAAAAACACTGTTAACCTTACTAGAAAAGAATATTACATGTATTTAACCTTATTAATCTGATTCTGCTTAACAAGTTATTTTATTTTTAGAAACTATTTTAGAAAAATATAAAAGTACATTAGCCTCACTAGGTTCCACCTCTCTCTGCCTCTAACAGTTCATCCTCCTCTCTAACAATCTGATTTTTGTGTTGGATTTTAAGTCTTTCATTTTAGCTTTATTACATTCATGTATTTATCCACTATGTGTGTGCACGCACACACATGCATAGTACACACGTGTGGGGGTTTGAATCTGTTCTCTCCATCTACCATATGGAATCTCAGGTAGTCAGGCTTGGGGTAAAGCTTGCATCTGCCTGCATCTTGCTAAGCCATCTTGCCAGCTGAAGATCAGTCTTTTCCAAGCAGAGGCAACTGCACATCCAGCAGACACACTCCCCTACTGTCCACTTTTACATTGCTGTATCAGAAGATTACCTTGGACAACTCCAGAAATGCCACTCTTGTGACCTCCTTTTCCCTAGAATTAGGCAATGGAGTGGCCCTGGTACTGCTGCTTGCTTTGAAATGGCCAAGGGCATTCTCTGAAATTATTAAGGCTTTGTGTGTTTCCATGAAAAACAAAAACAAAATCTGTTTAACAAGGCGATCCATATCCAAGGCCCAGTTGGATTCTATGCCACCAGTACACCTACTGGAGCCAATGCTGGTTGAAAAAATGAATAGTAATTCATTCACCATCACCCAGATTTGCACATAGAAACTTTCATTTTAATGAGGAGTGTGTGTGTGTGTGTGTCAAGCACATGAAAATGGTGCTGCTTAATAAGTGAAGCAATAGTTTCAGTTTTACGTTAGATATGAAGTTACAAGTCTTTCTACTACTTAGTCTGTGCAGAAGGAATTTTTCATATTGCTGACGTTTTCTGTCCTTTAAGAATGGCTCAGTATCCTAAACATCAGTGCTTTCCCAAACTCTGTGGTTCTCAAAGCAGCAACTTAGAAGAACATGTAGAGACAGGTAAGAAGATGAACCCAGATGTGGTTCCATGAGTAGGCTTCATTAGCAAGGTGCACCCTGGGTTGACTACAGAAATGGCAGGTGAGCTTGAGCTAATCTGAGGTGACTGTTGCTAAGGAGACTAGGAAATGTCTCAGTGGCTCTGCATTCATCAACTATGCCGTCTTTAGCTAGGTTCCTTGGAAAATTAAGCCCACGCCAGGAAACAGCAGGAGAGAGGACAAGAGGGAGAAGAGAAGGAAGAGGAGGAAGGGACTGGGGAAGAAAGGAAGACACGGAGGAGTGAAGGAGAGCAGAGTACATTCCTTCAAAGGCTCTCCATTCTGAATTTGGCCCAGCACATTAATAACTACACTGACAGTCAGGACCACAGACATGTCCTTACTGAGCACCAGGATGATGTGTTTATGTTGGCAAATCACAAGGTAATGTGTTTCCTTTACTATGTAACCCTCATTTCTAAGTTTCCAAAAAGTCAGCTCTTGATGTGGATAACAGTCACAGAGATGAAATTCAGCTGAGTTAAAGAACCATAGAGAAGGGTAAGGTTATATAGAGGGGACTACATTGAGCATCTAAGGAAGTAACAGGTGACACTGAAGACAGATGAAAGCTACCAGGTGAAGAAGCAGCCAGGTGAAGAAGCAGCCAACTGTATGAAGACTCAGAGCTCAGCAACTTTCTCAGATAAGACACACACATCACCGAGCAGCCTTGGTGATGATAATGTGGACACTGGCCGTGGTCAGGGAAAAAAGGGACAAGACAACACGGAATGTTTAATCTACTCGGCTGGATGACCTGGCAGAACAGAAACAGTCAACCGAGTATAACAGTGTCCTCTACAATGCAGCAGGGAAGCCATGCTAAAAATACACTCTGTGAAAGAAACTGAACATCTTTCCATTGCGACTCCTCCCCCACTTGTCTCCCCACACCTTTCCAGGCAGCCATTAATCAATCACTCCCTTGTCAGGCTCTCTTCCAGTGTCATTTGCTTCTCCACTGCCATTACCCACTTATTTAACATTGCTGTTAACCTGCAAGCAAGCATGGCGCCGAAGGAAAAGGATGGTGTGGACTCTCTACGCTCCCTCCCTTAGCTCCGCTTTCCTGCCTGAGGCCAGCAGAGGCTCCAGGAAAAAGGCACCCCAGGGCAATGCCTCCCATACTCATACACTGCTCATGGGGCAAAAGGGAATCAAGAGAGAACAAGGAAACTGAGAGCCCAAAGGGTTGCTGAAGTGACGCCAAGCAGCGCCTTTCTCACACTTAGGTGAATTCATTTGTGGGGCAAAGGGCTAGACTAGAAGTGCTGTGGTAAAGGAAGCCCACTATAAAAGGAGGGAGAACAGGAAGACAAGGTGAATACTTTCATAGCTACTTAGGAATAAGATTTCCTAATACATTTTATTGATAGGAAAATCAGGTGTTGGCTAAAATCCAAAATTACTATGCAATTACTTAGGTGTCCATTTAAATCAAAGGGAACCCCAGGGCACTTTCAGCCTTGCCAGCTTTCCTAACGTTAGAGCTCATACAGCTAAGCCCAGAAGAGTGACACTAAGCAGCTGAGAAGCTAGGTCCAGAGCTTCTGAAGAAACCGTTAGCAAAACCTTAGGATGTGGAGGACCTCTTCTGTGGGAGTTTACAGTAAACGCCGTGTTATGCTGTGGTGTGCTTTCTGAAACAGGGAATTGAGTTTGCTCCTATTTTTAAAACCAGAGTTGCAAAGTCTGCGGAAAGACAGCCTGCCCGTGGGGAGGCAGAATCCAGTACCAAACACCGGAGATGCTCGTCTTCCACGCAGCGCCGCGGTGTGTGTGACAGAGGCTCTTTCCTTGGTAACTTTGCAAAGACGTTTACAAGTCTACGCAGAAATAAAGCGAGCTTTTGGCTGCAGTCAAGGACTCCAGAAGACTGGAATTAGGCTGCGGACGTGCCACCTTAGAGCACCTCTAGGGGACACCACCCTCATGGCGATTCCACCAGCAGGGACCCAGGGAAACTCCAGCCTCTTTTTATGACTGGGTTCAGTCACATTTGAGTCTCCGCTCTGTTAGCTCAAGCAAGGTTCAAGTTACAAGGCTTCTCAATTGTGGGCAGGTCTAGACTTCAAGGCCATAAAGAAACACGCAACTGACCCTAGTCGTCTCCTCTCTGCAGAGACAGTGGGCAACGCCCTGGAGGTGACTGCCTTTGTGACCACAGTGGCGACCGCGACCTCCCTATGGCGCTAGCAAACCCCACGTGCTCTCGGGCGAGCTTCTCTGGGAGCACACAGTCTGACCTGGCCACCCCCGAGCCGGAGGCTCCAGACTGCTGGTGGCTGGGCCACGTTTTCCGGAGGATCGGCCCTTCACTGGGTTTACTCCGGCACTGAGCTGTGCCCAGCCCAAAAGCGCTTCCGCGCGCAGGCATGACACTGGCTTCCAGGACTTCGCGCCACGCGTTCCCCGGCACCACCGAGCACTCCCATGGGAGTTCACAGCCCTGCGCCGGGAGCGACTGCGCCCTGTGCGTTCGGAAGGCAGGCGAGCCGTGCCCCCCCCCCCCATTGGGGCCACCTTCGCTCAACTCTTCCTGCCTCCAGAGGGGTCTGACCCACGGCCGCAGCCAAGTTAGGGTCACCTTGGCCCACGAGCCTTACATTCAGCACCACGAGTCCCTATGGGGAGGTTACAACAGGTCACTAGTGCTTCGTCCGATCTCTAAGTCTCTCCAGTCCCACGCAGCACATCCCCAGCCCTTCCCCGCGATGGCCGGCGGTGGGAGAGAGCAGGGGAGAACTCTGGAGGGAGAGAGGAAGGGAGGGAGCGAGGGGGGGAGAGGGAGAGAGAAGCGGGAACCCGGACCGAGTCCCCGCAGCGTGGTCAGAGGCTAAGTCCCTCCTCGCTGCTCCCGGATTCCGCTCCAGCCACGCTTCCCGGGACTCCCTTTCCCAGCTGCGCCCGGGAGTCACAGTGCGCGTCCCTTCCAACTTTCTCCCTCCCATCTTCAGATGGGGAGGAAGCGGCCCGGGCTGTTCTGCAGGTGGAGGGGAGTTGGCGCGAAAAACGTACCGTCCGCTGCGGCCACGCCGGTCAGACTCTGGAGCCACACTCCCAGGGCCACCAGGAGCAAGGCTTTGCTCTCCATCTCCCGGAGCGTCCTGCTGCTTTGCTGCTGAACTGCGCGGCGCGGGCGGGCGGGCGGACTGGAGGCGCCGGAGGGCTGTAGTCGGGTAGAGCGCCGCCAGGCAAGTCAACCTTTAAAGGGGAGGGCAGGACGGCTAGAAGGGGCAGAATTCCTCGGCGGAGGAGGAGGAACCGAGTCTGACACTGTTCCCACTCCACAGCTGCTTAAGTGACTGGAAATATGCAAATAAGCCTCATCACCTATTGGCTATAAAATCATAAGTTGGGGGGAGGACTCTAAATTCACTTCCAAATATTTGAGCAAACTGTAACGAGGCTCCACGGTGCCAGCGAGAAGAGGGGGAAAGGGCAAGAGGGAAAGCTGGCTTGTCAGTTAGGCTCCAGTTGCTGACCCTGGAACCTGCTCCCGAGGGACCCGTATAGAGGCGGGGGGGGGGGCTTTACACCTATTTATGTTAACTATGCGGTTTTATGAATACTAATAATGATTTTTATTTATGTTAAGTATCAGTTTTCTGAGGGAAGTTTTGCTCTTAAACGACATCTGCCCAACACTTTGGTCCACTTTGATTCCTCCCTTTTTTTGATGAATCTTGTTAAATTTGTGAGTTTCTTTCCACATACTGGGCGCCCCCCCCCGCCCCATGCGCCAAAGGGACCTTAGGATACATACTGCTCGGCGTCTGGTGCCTGTAAGTCTGCTTTTTATCGTTGGCAATATAGATTTCCTTCTGTGGTAGAGGAAAAGGCCCACTTGCTTTCACTAGTTTCTAATTTTTGTCTTATGCAAATTGTACTGGATCCTCTAATTTTGCAAGAAACTCAAGAATAACATCTATCTTCAGAGGCAGAAGGTCATGGTCAAATATTGTAAGAGATTCTGGATTCTCAGTGGAAGAAGCCATTCCAAAAGACAGTATTGCACCATCCCAAGCCTGCAATGACAGAAAATAGATTAGCAATGGCCCAGGGTGAGGGGATATGGAACGCTGGGGGTCTGGAAATTGTTGGGGTAGGGTGATAAATATATTTTGAATTCCATTATGATTATCATTGTACAACTCTGTAGGTGCATTAATATTGAATTACACTTGCACGGGTGAAAACTGAGCTTTCTCCAAATGGATTAGCACATGTTTCTAGAATAAGAAGAAAGATGGAATCACATATAGTGTGTTGGTTTGCAAGTATCTTAAACGATGAGTGCCGATTGGCTAGAGAAGACAATAAACAGTAAATTAAAAAAAAAAATCAGAATTCCCCAACTGGCTCTCTTTACTGTTCTCAATATTTTTAATATGGTCCTTTCTCCATAACACAACGCAACA
Source organism: Pachyuromys duprasi (assembly GCA_028658305.1). Lineage (NCBI taxonomy): Eukaryota > Metazoa > Chordata > Mammalia > Rodentia > Muridae > Pachyuromys > Pachyuromys duprasi. The sequence continues at coordinate 66,052,722 of CM053764.1, forward strand.
CACACACACACACACACTTGTAGGTTAATGAGATAAAAAGCTATCCAGTTTAACACAGGCTTTGCACGATCAGTAAGGTGCAGAGATTTCCAGGAAGAGCTAACACGGAATTCAGCCTGGTGGAAAGGGTAGACATTCTGGCTGTTCTCCAGGGCACAAGTGGCGGGCAGGTGGGTGTGGCGGCCACACTCTCTCGTGATTGGTTCTGCCGGCTTTGGTCAGGTGCCCCAGTTCTCCCTGCAGAAGGTCACATGAGCTCCAGGTCAGGCTCCTGGGTGCTTTTGACAAGTCTGGTGCCCAAACTTCCACAAGGTTATTTGGCTGTGCGTAGCCTGAGGCTTGGCTTTTTTCAGAACTTGACTTTTCCTTTGTAATAGAGCAAAAAGTTAAAAGAAGATGGGCATTTTAAAATGTTAACAAAAGAATACCCTTAGGGTAGGACACTTCGGCATCTGCTATAGTTAAAATTATTCTAATTTAAAAACCCAAATCTGTATTGCTTACAAAATACTGAAATATTAGGTGTAGGGAAACGTTCTCTGTCCATCTGTCATGGTTTTCATTGATTACTTGCTATTTGCACGTTGGGCAATTTTTATCTCCTTATGTATTTAATGATTATACCTGAAACAGAGCTGAATAATATTCCCATACTACAGACAGGAGAAGATGAAACTCCCCAAAGATTAAACAGCAACATCCTGAAACCACAGGGTGTACCTCCTCCCTCTATTTTGGTCGTCCTGGGAGAGAAAGGTAATGTATTTGCTGTGCTAAATTTTAATATTTTAATTGCAAGCCAGAAAGGGAAGCAGACATTTTTTTTTTGGTCAGATTTTATTCTGTGTTTTCCTTGCTAAAACTGAAACATGATGGAATGTCTAGACAGGGCTGAAAGAGCATCAGTGCTAGGAGAACAGCTAGAAAATGCATTGAACGTGAGAATAACATGGCCAACATAAATAAAATGTAAATATGCAAACTCATAAATGTGAAAATATTTTAAGGCTGAAGAGATGACTTAGTGGCTAAAAGCTCTGGTTGCTCTTCCCCAACCCCGCGTAGTGGCCCACGACCACCTGAAATCGGAGGCCGGGGGATCTGATACCTGGGTCTAGCCTCCAAGGAACCCAGAATGTGCACTTACATACGTGAAGGCACAACATTCATACACATTAAAAAATTAAAAGTTTTAGGTCCATTTTAAAGAAATCTAAATAAGAAAAAAATCAGGATGTTTTCTAAAATTTTCATAAGGGCTTTCCTGCCGTCACCCACTCAGGGTTAAATTTCAGATTGGGTTGGGGGTTCAAACTGATCTGAGCAGCGATGGTGAGCCATATAGTGGTGAGCAAGAAACAAAGTGGTGAGCACTATGAATCTGTTAGTGAAAATGGAGTTCTTTCCTGGGCAGCCAATAGGCTAAGGTTTTGACCTGCAGATCCCCGTCTTGACTAGTCCCTCCACGGTGCTATGTTGAAGAATCCCAAATAATGTAACTCAGACAGAAGAGCGTTTCTCTGGCAAAGCTGAGTGTTGTGACTAAAAAAAATGTCAAAAGTACAAATAAAGGGTGTATTTAGCCAGTTTCCCACAAGCCTAGCAGCGCCCCCCGCCATAGCATTTGTGGGGCTTACTGTGTGAGGTAGTGCGGGGTTGCTGCGGATTGTGAAGCTGTGGTATAAGATGATCTGGACACAGCAAAGGATTTTGTTTCTCTTGAGTTGGGCATAACCACACAATGCCCACTTCCCAAAGCAACGAACAGCCAACAATAATAGCAAATATATAGAAACAAACAAACTCATATGTAAGGAAGGATATCAGTACACAGCTTTGTCTGAATAAAGGGGAATAAAAGCCAAGTTTAAAAAAAGAGAAGGTCCACCCCCTCAATCCCTTGCATTGCAATGGTACTGTTAACCAAGGTTGTGTGGTAGGGAGAGGCAAACACTCCAGACAGAGAGGCTGCGGCCTTTCCTATGAGACAGCTCAGAAAGCCGGGAGCGGTGGCGTGCGCTCTGATCCCAGCACTCAGGAGGCAGAGGAGGCAGATCACTGTGAGTTCAAGGCCAGTCTACAAAGCGAGTCTAGCACAGCCAAGGCTACACACAGAAACCCCAGCTCGAAAAAAAAAAAAAAAAAACTGAAAAGGATGTCCCACCAGAGACACTGTTTCTAGGCCATGTTCATTTATAAGCAGATTCCTTCCCTTTTTTAAGAATAAAACAAAAATAGACATTTAAGTCTATATAGAAGGCCAAGTTAATAACATGAATACAGGAAGTGAATGCTCAGAGATAACAGGCTCTGCAAAACCCAAGGTTGGCCTCACGCAACTAAGGAGTTGCTTGTGGTGCCCCCTGCTGACTTCATGCTTACACCATCACATCTCAAAAATGAGCTCTTTTTTTTTTTGATGTGATTATTCTAGATGTTTAATTTAGCATACAAATTAAAGGATTTCATTATAGAGCTTTAGTACAAATGTGACATTATAATTCGCTCTAAATTTTTTCCATCCCGTTGCTCTCCTCCATCTTTTCTGCCTCGTATGGGTCTCTCCTCCCCTCAGATGGTGCCCCCGTCTGCTTTTATGTCTCATATAGTCTATTACCCTCTCGTTTTCTCCATCCCCTCTTCCTAAAAGTCTCCTCCTCCCCTCTCATGATATCCTTTCTACATTAACGATACATACACATGAGAGAGAGAGAGAAAGAGAGAGAGAGTGACAGGGATAGAGACAGAGACAGAGAGAGACACGCACGAGTATACTTAAAGCTAGGTTCCACATATAAAATAAAACATGGCGTTTGTCTTTCTGAGCCTGCCTTATTTTGTGATTCCAAGTTCTGTTTTCCTACAAATGTCATGGGTTCGTTATTTATGGCTGGATTCTAATATATATGACATTTACTTGAAAGTTTTATAGAAAATAAAGCAAGGTACAAGACGCAGAATGCCCACTGAAGAGCCTTTAGGAACAGAGGGTTTCATTGCCACAGCTCAGAGCATAAAATCTTCTACATGTGAAGGGCAAGAGGAACACATTTAAATGGCAACCTTGTTTAAAAAAAAAAAAAGGGTTTGCCCTATGATTACCGTATCACAAATGCAACTGTTTGAAGTGACGTACGCCTTTGACACAGCTCTTCTAGTTAAACAGGGAGAAGCCAGCTCCAGTACTGTGAGGCAGAGTCATCCCAGAGCTTTGTTCTGGGGCCTCTTACAGGCATGAGGCTGCGACCGCGCAGTGCCCTATCAGCACCCGGAACAGTGAGGACCGGGAGCGCTTCGTGGCCACTCTGCTGCACAGGAGCGGCAGTGTACTGCAGTGTGAACTCCAGGTATCTAAAAGCAGTGAGTGTCAAATTTCCAGGCGGGAGAGAGTTTATCAAACATGTGCATTGAGAAGACCTGAGGTCGCTCTTAAAATTCTTAAAATACAGCGGGGGTGGGGGGGGAGGAGGAGCTTTAGTGTGTGAGATGCTTGCTGCGCCGCCCCGAGGGCCTGAGTCCAGATCTCTAGGAGCCATTTAAAAAGCCAGATGGGGCGGCACACAGCTGTAAGAGCAGGGAGAGACAGGGCGACCTGGGAGTGTGCGGCCAGCCATTCTAGATGAAACTAAATTCTAGATTCAAAAAAGAACAAGGTGGACCGCAAAAGAGGAAGATGAAAATTTGATCTGAAGGTGTCCTTTGCTCCACAGGCACAGACAAGTGCGCCTGCACACATACATAGTGCGTGTGCACACCACACACACACACACGTGCACAATCTTAATTTATATATAAAATTTAGTGTTGAGTAAAAGTAATAAACTGAAATGTATGACCATAATAACTCAGTATTTGCTTTAAAAAAAAACTTGTTTCTCTCGACAGCCATAACTCCTTACAGCATATTGGTGATGTTTTCCACAAGAGAAGTAGAATCCAGTGTTCTCACTACACAATTGAAGGAGGAGTTAAGAATGAAAACCATACATCATTGGGGATTTTAAACAGCTCCGGGGATGATAAGATCTTACTAAAACACTAGTCTAAGGTAACCAAGTCTACTAATCATTTTCCTCTTTGCTGAATATAGACATTGATTTGTTATTTGCAAAAACACATCAGCAAACCTGGATGAAGTCAAGGCATGGATAACTGGACATCATCATGAAGACAATTTGGGTAATTGCAGCTGCAGTACACTTCCTGTCAGCTGTTACATCATTTCGTATATCCAATGACAAAGGGAATCCTTGACAGCTTTGCATTTGGAGACAGACTGTGTCAGGTCCTGCAACAATGAATGCAGATTGCCTTTGAATAGAAGGCCCATGTTTCAAAATTAGCCTTCCTTTATCATCACAAGACATTCTGTATTCCGCTAATAATGTCAACATTAAGAGGCTATAAATGATGATGATGCAACATTCTCTTGTGTATTTCAGCAAACAATAAACTTGCTAACTATATACCTAGAGTCAATAATGGATAAATCAGCAGCCATGTGAAGGAAGGGTACCTTCTGTGTCTTGGGATCTATTAACTAGTTTCAAACACAAATAACTATTCACAAACCACTGTTAAAAGCAACTTCCAGTGCCTAGTGTCACGCTGCAAGCCTGAGGGTGCTCTGTAGGTCCTTTCTCAAAAGCCTTAAGATCTTCTGAGTGTCAAGTTGCCATGCAGGTCACCACCATCACAGTCCATCACAGTCTACAGCCCCTGGACACTAAGCTCTAATGTTAATTAAGCCTTTCTGTCCCTTTGTTAGTTCTTAGTAATAAGAGAAATATGTCTGGCAAGGCCCTTCTCATACCACTTAAGGGCATTCAGAACATTAGAAACTTCCAGAGGAAGACAATGCAACCACTCCTGATGAGAGCTGATGGACTAGGATCAGAAGGAAGGAAAGGAAGACCTCCCCTATCAGTGGACTTGGGGAGGGGCATGTGTGGAGAAGGGGGAGAGAAGATGCGATTGGGAGGGGAGGAGGGAGAGGTTTATGGGGGGATACAAAGTGAATAAAGTGTAATTAATTTAAAAAAGAAAGAAACTTCTAGTCAATGTATGCGTCTGTACTGCTGAGTAGAGTGTGACTAGGGCCAGCTTGTTTGGTTTGAAGTTTTGCTAACCCCAATTCTCTTTTTTCTTTCTGCTAATTTATTTTTTTAATTTTTTAATTTTAAAGTAATATCTTATTGGAGTTGTGGATACAGCTCAGTTGGTAGAATGCTCACCCAGCAAGTAGGAAGTCACGGCTTCCATCTCTAGCACCACAGAAACTGACTATGATGACACATACCTATCATGCCAGCACTCAGGAGGATCAGGAGTTAAAGATCATCCTCAGCTATGTGGTGAGTTTGAGACCAGCCTAGGCTGCATGATAATTTGCTTCAACTAAAGAAAAAGTAGTATTTTTTAAAATTAAAACCAAAATCCCAAGCAACACAAAAGCATGCTAATGTCCTACTTATTTCCTTTTGTTCATTCCACAAAATCCATGCAAATACAAGCAACAATATGTATGTAAATGTGTGTGCATAAGCATCTAGCATCACACACATAAATTACTCTCTACAGTAATGTCGGCACACCATAAGCCTGGCAATTTTTCTTAATAATATATCTTAGAAAGAAACTCATTGCACAAGATCCCTGTTTTTTCTTTTTACATTCTCTTAAGGTTGCCTTGTATGACTGTACCATCATTTATTTAACCAGACACATATTAATAGTTCTTCAGGTCTTTTGTAATTTAAGCCCTGACAGAATGAGCAGAGAGAAATTCTCTTAAATTATTGAATCAAAATATGAATATTTATCATTTGGTAAGTAAAGCCATGAGACAGCACAACTTTCCATCCCCACCTACAGAGTGGGAGAACCCAAGCGCAGCTATCCTAACCATTACTGTGTGCTGCTGAAGTAGTTAATATTTTCTAATGTAGCAAGTGAAAAATGCTCTCGATTTTATGACATCAATAATAGCAAGCCAACCTTTGTGCAGCCGTTACTGTGTGCTAGACATTGTTCTGAGAACATTATGTATAGGAAATAATTGATGAGGCACAGCAGCTTTACACATTAAGATTGTTCTCACACACAGGTCAGCTGGTTAAAGTGTATAATTATGTGGCTGTAGAAATGGCTTAGTAGATACAGTGCTTATCCTGCAGGTGTGTTGACCAGGAAACACGTACATTCAGGTGAGCCTGATGGCTGCCTGTAATTCCAGGGCTGGGAGGTGGAGTCAGGGCTCCTTGGAGCAAGGTGGCTAACTAGAGTCCCTGTATTTGTGAAGTCTGGGTTCGACCAATAAACAGGGTGAGACCGGTCAAAGGAGATTCCCAGTGTCAACCTTGGGCCTCCAATAAGCAAGCACATGAGTGCATCCCCATACAATTTCTCCTGTCACATACACATGGAAACAGACATTAAACTATATAACTGTGGAATGGAATACTGGGGGACACACTTGTAATCCCAACCACTCAAGGTTTCTTCATCAGCCTGGGAAACTTAGCAACACTCTGTTTCAAAATACATAACAATAATAAATTGATGATTAACTGTCTTTTAGTATATTCATAGAAATGTGTGCGCTGGCTAGTTTTACATCAACCTGACATGAGCTAGAAACCCTAGACAGAAGGGAGCTTCAGTTGAGGAAGTACCCCAATAAGATGGAGCTATAAGCAGGCCTGTAGGTCATTTTCCACTGTGGGCGGTTCCATCCCTGGGCAAGTTGAGCACATCATGGGAAGCAAGCCAGTGAGCAGCACACCTCCATTGCTTCTAAGTCCACTCCAGGTTCCTGGCTTCTTTTGAGTTCTGCCCCGATTTCCTTTGGTGATGAACAGCAATGTGTAAGCCAAATAAACCATTTCCTCCCCAACTTTCTTTTGATCATGATGTTTCATCACAGCAATATTAACTCTACCTAAGACTATGTAAAATTGTCCTCAGCCTTAAAATGAATAATTTAGTCATCTCAAAAGAAGCTCCATACCCAATAGCTGTTAGCCAACTACTATTCTTCCACCGAGAAGCCTCAGTCAACTCTGCCTATAGATTTGCCTGTGTTAGACATCTCATGAACATTGGGTTGTATATATGTGGGCTTTGTAACTGACTTCTTTTACTTAACCAATTATTTCCAAGGTTCACCCACATTGAAACCTACATCAGTCCTTCATTCCTGTGGTAGTCTATTCTTATGACATCCCATTATTGTAAAAAAAAAAAAAAGCTACATTTTTCTTGACTCATTTGTAAGTTAAGGGACATCTGGGTTGTTTGGGCTATCTATGTAATGCTGCTTGCTATGTGCAGTGTGAGGAATAAGGATGCAGTTCACTCGTCTGCATAGCAGGGAGGAGCCACTAGGCCATAGAGTAAGTAAACTTAAGTGTGTGAAGACTGTCTTTCCCCATGGAATTTACTAAAGTTCTGAGAGTGTGTTATCAGCTCTCATTCATATCATAAGATACATTATAACAATAATTATATACATATAATTATATAATGCTTATATAAGCATTTAATGTATAATATATAATTCACATTTTGTTTTGTTTTTTTATGAGATGCAGGACCAGGTGACCCAACAGTTAAGCATAGGCTGCTCTTCCAAAGGATGTGAAATGGATTTGGATTCTGTTGTCAGGACCCACAGGGGAGCTAACAACTGTCTCTAACTCCTGTCCCAGAAGATCAAATGCCCTCTTCTGGCATCTGTGGGTACCAAGCATACATTTGATGCATAGACATACATACAGGCAAAACACCCATACCATGTACGGATACGAATACGTGTGCCTGTAATTCTCTTTCTTTTTAATATCTATTTATTTAATGTGTACACAATGTTCTGTATTCACGTACACCTGCACACCAGAAGAGGGCACCGCATCTCACTAAAGATGGTTGTGAGCCACCATGTGGTTGCTGGGAATTGAACTCAAAACCTCTGGAAAAGCAGGTAGTGCTCTTAACCACCGAGCCATCTCTCCAGCCCCCTATAATTCATATTTTAATATACTCATTTCATAACACTTTCCAAAGCAGAGACTGCTCTAGGTCCCATGTGTTTATCGCCACAAGGATGGGACCGGGAGGAAGGAAGGAGGGAGCCGGCTTCTCTCACTCAGCAAATGATTAAATATAGCTAAGCATTCAAAAGATGAAAACAGGAATACGCTACAAGGTAGTTAACTCGTCTTTAAAATAACTTCATGTTGCAGTTTCCTCAGCAAGATGGTTAAATAAAATAAAAGGTCAGAATTAAAAAGAAAGAATGAAGAACGAAAGCAAACAAACCTCCCTGCAGCCTTAAAGAAGCTTAGGTCTGATGAAAACGGCAGTGTGAGCCTGCTCATTATAGAGTTCATTTAAACAGGTAGAAACCAACAGAGGACTCCTGTAGGCACTAGTTTTCCAAACACTACTCTACTTAGGGTTTCCTTAAAGCTTATACCTCCCTTCCAACCCCCTAATCCCAGGTAGAAAAAAAAAAAAGAAGGTTGTAGGGGAAAGGGAACGTAGCCCTCATTACTTCTTTCTGCTGGGTAGGGCCATAGGATTCTTTTGGGGGAATACCAATATCCCTCCTCAGGAATTCCAGAAGTCCACGTAATCAGCAAACTGCGAATGCAGCGGCAGGATGAACCAGCAGCAAGCATTCCTCCCCTGACTTCTCCAAGTAACTGCACATTTTCCCTCTGGGCTATCATATTTACACCCTCAGAGTCCTCAGAATTCAACTAATTCCAGCTGGCAAGGACCATGCTCTGCATGAGACAATTCACAGGTGTACACAAACTAACCCCCCCTACCACTTGGGATTATAACAAAAACATGTTTACATATCATAAGCCAAAACATCCACAGCATACCCCATCAGGTCCATGCATTGTTATAGGGATGTGTGCTTATGTTGTAGTGGTTTTTAACATCTAGGATGTTTCTATTGGCACCATATTAACTATACATGTAATAGGTTTTATTATGACATTTTCATATATGTATATTCAACAATCTAATATGCTTCCATAGGCACCATTTGTTTCTCTTTGAATTGATGCGTTAGTGTAATGTTATTAATAATTATCCTTACTTGTTAAACGAATTTTTGTCATCCTTGGGAAAGCCAAAGCATCATTTTGTTATTCCTATATTCTGCAAGATCAGCTCCCCAAACTGTACGCTCAGACATTGAAATACTTTAATGATAATACAATGCATTGCCTATGATAAGGCTCCAGAGCTGTGAGAACACCAGCTGCTTACTCAGAGTTGAAACTGGCCTGCCATCAATTCTCAGCAACCCAGGGGCACAAGCACACATGTGGGTCTTCATAATCATTTCTGAAGATCCTGCTTTCTGATTCTGCATGTCCATGCCCACATTTCTTTTCAGAACACAGAGATACAATTGACCCATGTCCAAACTTCCACACAGCCATCTCAAGCCTGCTACAAACACTCTCCCCTAGACCTATTAATACTTTGGACCATTTTGTGCTGCGGAAGTTCAACCCAGTTGACTGATTACTCAATATCAATGTAACAGGGGCAGAATCTTCCAGGACCTTCAGCCCACATGATTAAGGATTTTCTCTAGAGGCCTTGAACCCAATTTGTTGGCTTCACCAGCCAGGAGAAAAATAAGTAGCCTTGTGAGCTCAGTCCTGCTGGAATGAAGGAACCTTTTCCATTTCAGACTTGAGCTCCAGAAGCTTCTATGAAGAAAAAGTTCAAAGGAAAATGTATCTGGCAAGAACTCCATGGGAGATCCTGAGAACAGGAGGCAAGGCCCAAAATGAATGGAGCTCATGGAAGTTTGAGTTTTAGGCTTTGGTTCCATGGGTCATGCCTAATCAGTAGCTGTGGATATTCGAGGATAGAATGTTCTCCCAGCACTCTATGCTCTTATCTGTAATGTGCTAGAGCTGGCTAATACTGGCTAGTGAAAGTTGGCTGTTAACTTCTGAGCCATTTTGCAAGCCAGGTTAACGGTATTAGTAGCCACCAAGGGAGTATTTACACCATGCAAAGCAACAAGCATTGCAAACAAAGGCTTTTGGCCCCTGTCATCAGCTGGCTAGCTATATATTTACTATTAAAACCACTTACTGCTGCGTATAAAAACATACATGTAAACTTGCAGTTCACAACAAGAAAGGTTTGGGTAACCAAGTGACATTTGGGTCCAGACAAAAGTCAAAACTGATGGAAGAGGCAAATTGTGGTCTGAGTGTGAAATGCCCCATAGCAGCAGGTGTTTGAACACTCGGCCCCAGCTAGTGGTGCCGTTCTGAAAGCCTGAAAATCTTTAGGAAGGGGGAAGTGGGATACTATCTTAGTTAGGGTTTCTATTGCTGTGAAGAGACACTGCAGCCACACCAACTCTTGTAAAGGAAAACATGTAAGGGGGGGCTGTAAGGCGGAGGGCTAGCTGACAGTTCAGAGATTCTGGTCTATTGTTATCACGGCAGGAAGCATGGCAGCGTGCAGGAATTCACGGTGCTGGAGAAGTAGCTGAGAGTTCTACTTCCAGATCTGAAGGCAGCAGGAAAAGTGAGTAGCACGGGGCTTGGCTTGAGCATCTGACCCAAAGCATGACCCGAGGGACACACTTCCTCCAACAAGACCACGTGCTCCAACAAGGCCACACCTCCTAAGAGTGCCACTTCCTTTAAGCCTATGGGGCCCATTTTCACTCAAATCACCACAGCAGTGTGGGGCAGGCCTTAGAGGTGTTACAGCCTGACTCCACTTCCTAGCTGCTTTCTACTTCCTGGGTGCGTCTGTTCAGTTAGTTCAGTTGAATCAGTGAGGTGAAATGGCCATGTTGTGGAGTTGAATTCATAGCAGTTCAGTTTGTGGAATTTAGACACAGTTTTACCAGGAGAGTTTTACAGAGACAGATTGAAGAAAGAACAAGCTAGACACAGGTGAAGACAGAATGAGTTACAGAATGAGAAGGAGCAAGAAGATTAGAACAGATTCCTAGAGTTAGCTTGAGGCCAAGCAGAGCTATTCAGAGAGAAAGTGAGAGAAGCCAGATTGAATCAGTCAGCGTGGAGAGGAGTTTGAGTCAGAATGGCTGAGTTTTACCAGCCAGAGACAATTCAGAAAGAGTTAGAAAGGGTGAACTTATTCAGCAGTAAGTCTCAGAGGCTGAAAACATTCTAGGCCTAGATCAGTTTGTATGGAGGCTAGAGACTCCCAGGACTAGGCCTACATTAGCTGACAGAACAGAGGCAGTGAGCCTCCAAGACAACAATTACCTCAGGAGAATAAAAGTCACTTTAACATACACATACATGCATACATACATTATATGTACATATATATATAATCACATATAGTAAATAAAATAAAAACACACACTTCTTGATCATTGATGTGCTTTGATGCTTCTACTGAAAGTCAGCTGACTGATGGAGTCTCCTTCCTTCCTGTCTTCAGTCCTTTGGGCTTTTCTCCTTTCTTTGTTTCTTAATGTTATTTACTGGATATTTTGCAATATTTAAGCACGTGTTTTACTGCATGTATAGCAGGAGAGCAGAAAGACTGCATAAATATCTCTTCACACAGACATGATTGTTCACAGTGCCCATCTGTATTGCCCTGCAGTCTATATTCTTTTCATGCACATCTAGAATAGAAACCTGTACCTCCAGGACTTTAATCTCTGGGTGAACCATCTCACCTCACTACAAACTGTTTTCTGTCAAGTTTCCAAAGAATGTTTTCTTTTTCTTTTTTTACATTGTATTTATTTGTGGTGTATGCATGTACATATGCATGAATGCACGTGCATGTGTGTGGTGTACTGTGGGTTCATACACGCTGCAGTGAAAGTGTGAAAGTCAGAGGAGAGTTTGTAGGCATCTGTTCTCTTCGTGCACTATACGGGTCCTAGGGACTGACTTGGGTCATCAGGCTTGGTGGCAGGTCCCTTCACATGCTGAGTGATCTCACCCGCCTGCATATCCTTCGTTTCCCTTCTCTCCTCTGACTTTTGGGTTGCTTGCTTAAGTACGGATAGGAGGGCATTTGCTGGGGCATGGACACCTCGCCACATCACAGAAGAAAATGCCTTTCTATAACCACTGAGTGTTGACAGCTCTGCAGGCAGCATGGGTTCAGGACACCTCCTCCACCCCTGATGGAGTGTCGAATGCCCAGGCTTGCGCAGATCCTGTACAGCTGCGCAAAGCTGCGGTGTGTTCATGACTGGAGAGGCCAGGCTGAGTCCAGGCAGAATTGTTTTGTAGCACGTTTTCAGATCTTCTGACTCCCACACTCCTGTCATTCTTCAGTGTTCCCTGGCCTCAGCCTCAGACATCGTGATTCCCAGAGGTTTTCATGCTGGACACTTGGCCTTCCTAGAGGTAGCAGAGGCTGTGAGAAGACGGCAGAAGGTGGTCAGACTGTTAGCAGGACTGTCCTCAGCAGAGATTAATGCAGTTAACCTCATGACAAAACGTCTTCATCAACATACATTCCCCTCGTTGTGGTGTTTTCTGCTATAAGGGCTTCATTTATAGAGCCTCAGAGATAAAGGCTTCACTTTTTAATTCAATGAGCTAAATAAAACCTTTCTTTCCTTCTGTTGTAGACATAGAAAATGGACTGAACTAGAAAACTTACATCAAGATTGAGCGGTTTACTCCAGCAATGGATGCAGCTTTGTAACAAGGTAATGAGCAGACACAGGAAGAATCTGAGGTTTGGACTTTAAAGAGCTCCAACAGCTTCACACTAGTCTCACAGATACCTCTAATGGGGGCATAAAGAACAAGACTAGGAATTAAAATTGAAGGGAAAATCCATACAACATGATTTAGTATATTTATAAACAAACATTTATTTATTTTAAGTAAAGCAACATAATATATATATATATATATATATATTTTTTTTTTTACTCAGGTTTGTTGTTGTTTTACTTAGATTTTTGGTTTTGTTTTGGGTTTTCAAGACAGGGTTTCTTTGTGTAGCCTTGGCTGTCCTACTCTAGCCAAGGTTGGCCTTGAACTCACAGTGATCCACCTGCTTCTGCCTCTCTTAAGTGCTGAGATCAAAGGTGTTCACTACCATGCCTTGCTGAAAGATAAAAGAGCGCTGAAAACCTAGAAGAAATCCCTAACCATCAAAGCTTTCAGATGACCACTTGGTGACTTTTAACTCTGTTCGGTAGGATTTGGGAACAATGTCATGAGGCAGAGGAAAAATTTTTTAAAAAGAACATAGCAAAAATATGCTGAGACTCATAGCCAAACTTTGGGCAGAGTGCAGGGAATCTTTCAAAAGAAGGGGAAGATGGAAATATCTGGAAAGGACAGGTGCTCCACAAGGAGAGCAACAGAACCAAAAAATCTGGACCTAGGGGTCTTTTTTGAGACTGATACTCCAACAAAGGACAATGTATGGAGATAACCTAGAACCCCTGCACAGATGTAGCCCACGGCAGCTCAGTGTCCAAATGGGTTCCCTAGTAAGGGGAACAGGGGCTGTCTCTGACATGAACTCAGTGGCTGGCTCTTTGATCACCTCCCCCTGAGGGGGTAGCAGCCTTACGAGGCCATGGAGGAAGACTATGAAAGACAGTTCTGATGAGACCTGAATAGGTTAGGGTCAGAGGGAAGGGGAGGAAGACCTCCACTTTCAGTGTACTGGAGAAGGGGCAGGGAGGGAGATGAGGGAGAGAAGGGGGGATTGGGAGGGGACAAGTTTGGGGCTACAGCTGGGATACAAAGTGAATAAATTATAATAAATAAAAATTATATTAAAAATTTCCATCATTTAAAACAATTTTTTGCATCCTACCCAGAAAAGAGGCAAAACAAACATGCTGTGGAGAAAAGAGCCTGGTCAGCACTTGTTTGCTAAAAAGATTAGGCCAGAGAAAGAAAGCCAAGTCCAGAACATGAGAAAAATGAAAAAGATGCCCAGATGTCTGTCACGTCAGGAATTTGTGAGGCTGCCTGGTCTGTAACGGACTGGTAGCGCAAACGTTTCAGAGGCTGTCCTGCGTGCTGTCCATGGGCTCCTTGCCTGGTCCACTGGGATACTGCTCCCTCTTGTCCAGCAACCTTTGCTGCTTCCGGGTGGCCTATGTTCCTCCTCCGAATGGTGTAATCCACAAGCTTTGACATCTCTGTGTGCCGATCCTGCAGGCAGACACCATGCAAGAGTTACAGGGTCACAGTGACTTCAAGCTGAGATTTCAAAAGAGAGCCTCCTACAGGAGACAACTTCCTGAACAGAACACCAACAGCACAGGCTCTAAGAGCAACAATCAATAAATGGGACCTCATGAAACTGAAAAGCTTCTGTAAAGCAAAGGACACTGTTGTCAGAACAAAACGACTGCCTACAGACTGGGAAAGGATCTTCACTAACCCTATATCTGACAAAGGACTAATGTCTAGTATATATAAAGAACTCAAAAAATTAAACAGCAACAAATCAAATAATCCAATTAAAAATGGGGTACAGAGCTAAACAGAGACTTCTCAATAGAGGAATATCTAATAGCCAAAAAACACTTAAAGAAATGCTCAATGTCCTTAGTCATCAGGGAAATGCAAATCAAAACAACCCTGAGATTTTACCTTACACCCATCAGAATGGCCAAGATCAAAACCGCAAGTGACAACACATGCTGGAGAGGATGTGGAGAAAGGGGAACCCTCCTCCACTGCTGGTGGGAATGCAAACTTGTACAACCACTCTGGAAATCAATCTGGTGCTTCCTCAGACAACTAGGAATAGTGATTCCTCAATATCCAGCTATACCACTCCTAGGCATATATCCAAAAGAGGCTCAAGTACACAATAAGGACATTAGCTC
>CM053764.1:66068087-66093769 GCA_028658305.1 Pachyuromys duprasi
TTTTTTTTTTTTTAATAATAATAGTAGTATTTGGGTTTACCCTAGGTCTCTGGGCTATCTAGTCTCTGGTTTTTGGATCACCCAAGCAGTGTTGGGTTTGGGTTCCATGTCATGGAGTTAAGTCAAATCTGATATTTGTTGGTTACTCCCATGAGCTTTGTGCCGCCACTGCCCTAGCGTATATTTCAGGCAGGACATGAGTATAGACCAAAGGCTCTGTGACTGGCGTGGTGTTTATGTTTCTTTTTTGGTAGAGTGCAGAGTTCCTTTTTGTATAAAAGGTGCTAGAATGTAGAGGCGAAGGCTCTGTGAAGGCATCAGCTTGGTTTCTCATGTTCAGTGAGTCGTGTAGGTGTTTGTTGCCTTCGGTTTGTGGAGAGCAACGTACGGTTTTAAAAACAACCTGGTTTTCCCATGGGAACCCTTTGGCGACAACTCAGTTGGATGTGACTGAATCCTGGTACTGTAGTGTCATTTGATGGCAAGAAATGGCCAGTTCAGACTCTGTCTCGCTGTTACTTGGTGATCTCATCTAGGGTGCCTTCATATATGTATATATTTTAGGAAGTTTTTACTGTATTAGATTTCTGTACTTTGCCGTAAAATGCCCCTTAATTTAGCTGTCTCTCCTCCTCGCCCCTCCTTCACGCTTCTTTTTATCCTCCCATTCCATAACTCCATCCCCATGTCTATCTATTCTATTTCCCATCTAATCTCCATGGTTCTTTGGATTGTAGCTTGGTCCTCATTGGCTTCACAGCTAATAGCCACATACAAGTGAATACAAATCATATTTGTCTTTCTGAGTCAGGGATACCTCACTCTGGGTGATTTTTTCTTTTATAGTACCATCCATTTACCTGCAAATTTCACGATGTCTTTAAAAAAAAAAACAGCTAAACAATACTCCATTGTGTAAATATACCACAGTTTCTTTATCCATTCTTATTGAGGGGCATCTAGGTTGCTTCCAATTTCTGGCTACCATGAACAGAGCAACAATGAACATTGAACATGGAAGAGCAAGTGTATGTACGGTAGCATGAAGCATCTTTCAGGCATATGGCCAGAGTGGTGGAGCTGGATCTTGAGGTAGACTGATTCTCATCTTCCTGAGGAACTGCCGCTCTGATTTCCATAGGGGCTGTGCAAGTTTGCGCATCTACCAGCAATGGATGAATGTTCCCTTACTTCACATCCTTGTCAGCATGAACTGTTACTTGATCTAACCGTTTTGTTGATCTAACCGTTCTGACAGGTACACGTTGAAATCTCAAAGTAGTTTTGATTTGAGTTTCCTGATGGCTAAGGATGTTGAACATTTCTTTCTTTTTTTTTAATTTGAGGTCATGTATTTGACATTGTTGTTAAATATTGAGTAATTCCGCAGTTATTTCAATGAGCACTAACAATAACATTTGTGTAAGATTTTGCAAGATTTTAGAAATTTATCACTAATCTAAAAGTACAGGAGTAAATGCATACTAAAACAATGTGCTTTGTTAAACAGAAAAAATATAGGAGCCCCCAAATTATTTTCTTTTTAATTTGAATGTTGATTAACCCTAACTTGAAACATCTCAGCCTTTTGAGTTTCCTCTTTTGAGAATTCTTTGTCTAGATCTGTGCCTCATTTTTAAATTGGGTTGTTTTCTTGATATCTAATTTTTTGACTTCTTTATATATTTTGGATATTAGTCCTCTATCAGATGGGTAGTTGGTGGAAAAATCTTTTCCCCATCCTAAAGGCTACCACTTTATCCAATGATGATGTGCTCTGTCATGAAGAAGCTTCTCAATTTCATTTATTGTCAATCTTAGTGTCTGCATGATCAGTGTTCTATTCAAAATTTCCCATGACAATGAGTTCAAGGCTATTCCCCACTTTCTCTTCTATCAGATCCAGCGTATCTGGTTTTATGTTGAGGTCTTTGATCCATTTGGAGTCGGGTTTTGTACAGTGTGATAAACATAGATCTATTTGCATTCTTCTACATGCAGCCATACAGTTTGAACAGCATCGTTTGTTAAAGATGCTGTTTTTTTCCCCTATGTGTAGGTATGTGGATTTATGGTTGGGTCTTAAATTTGATTCCATGGATTGGCATGTCTGTTTTTGTGTCTATACATGATACTTTTATTATTATAGCTTTGTAGTACAAATTGAAACTGGAGAGAGTAAACTCCCCCTTAGTTCTTTCATTATTCAGGATTGTTTTTGGTATACTTGGGCTTTGTTTTTTCACCTGTTGTTAGGGTGTCCTGGAGCTCAGCTGTGGAGGGAGGCTGGCCAACATTCATCTTGAGTCCTTGCTCATTCTGTGTAAATCCATCAGATGGAGCTCTCGTCACATTGTTGAATTTGACTTGGAAAAAAACCGCTTTCTCATTTTTACACCCCCAAATCCACCAAACCTGTGAAACTGTTACTTGACAAAGGATCTGAGGGGAATGTATGAAGTGGCTGTAGTTTTGATCACTTGTCTGTTACCTTTTAGTTTAGCACTCGGTCCCCGCGGGCTCTATTCTTTGCTTGCTGTAGCTTCTGATCTCTCTGGGATACACAAGGCTGCTGCCCGTCAGCCAGTGTTTTGCCAGATCCTGTCATTTAAATTCAGTGGATGATTCTAATCTAAGTATGCTATTGTGTTCTCTACTTTGGCCTTCTCCCATCTCTCTCCTTCTCTCCTACCTACCTTCCTTCCAGAAAGTCCTGGAAACAGCAGTTTGCGCTCAGTAACTCACACAGTATTTCCGGGGTCGTCGTCATTTGCGGAGCTCTTGTGGAGTTCCCATGCTAGGAAACAAGACTGGAGCTGAGGAGACAGCCTTGTCGAGAAAGTGCTTGTGGGCTTGACTTTGATTCTCAAGGCATGTTGACGTGTTTGTGTTTATCACTCCATCCCTGGAGAGGTAGGGACAGGCAGGATCTCTGGACTCAGCTAGCTGAGCCTACTTGGCCAGTGAGAGACCCTGTCTCATTCTAACATAAGAGCAGTGGTTGATCAGGGAGAAACGTGCTGTTGGTGGTAAGACCCCTGGCTAGAGGGGATATTTGGCCATGAAGTTTAGATAATTTCTCTATGACCCTAATAAAAGAGAGTTGAAAAGCAAAGACAGTGGGAAGAGGTGGGGTATCAGGTCATTGCATGGATCTAAAGTAGCCTTAGGGGTTGGAAGCAGCAAGTTTCCTTTCTAAACCTAGGAGGTTCGGGCCTAAATTCACAGTTGGGATTGTAGTTGGCCCTGCGTGCCTGTGGTCCGTGCATCCCATCCACTAACTCAACTGACAGCAGACAGTGCCCTGGAGGTAGAGCTAGTGAGGTTTGTATCTGCACTGGGTATGTAGATTTTTTCTTGTCATTTTTCTCTAAGCAATACAGTATAACAACTATTCTCACAATGTGTACATTGTAATCATGTAAATAATTAAGGCTACTTGTCTGTTTCAGTGATAGAGCAAGTGTCAAAAGGAAAGGAAAGAAGGGGGGTTACTTTGTCTCAGTTTGAGGGTACAGTGGTCACAGTGGCAGGAGCTGGAGGCAGCTTGTCATGTTACCTCTGCTGTCAGAAAGCAGAGAGAGGTGAATGCTGCAGCTCAGCTAGCTTGCTGCTTTGTATGCAGCCTGGGGTCACAGCCCACGGAATGCTGCTGTGCACCTTTAGGGTGGGTCTTCCCACCTTAATCAACCCAATCTAGAAACCCTCTCCCTGATATGCCCAGAGGCGATTCTCAGCAACTCTAGATTCTGTTGAGTTGATGCTCCGCATTAATCATCACAATAATCTAGACATAGTTTAGAGAATACAGGGGGATATGTGTGCGTTATACGAAAATATTACCTGATATGAGAAACAAGCACCGGCGGATGATGGTGCCTCAGGAGGGGCCCTGGAACCACCTTCCCAGGATGACTTAAATGTTTTACTTTTGTCTCAATGTGGCTATATTTGTACTTTTATTTTATTTTTGGTTTTTAAAGGGCAGGGCCTAGAATTCACTGTTCAATAGTTCAGAATTCACTAGTTGGTCCAGGCTTGAATCCACAGTTCTCCTGCCTCGGCTTCCTTCGCACGGGGATTATAAGCATGGCTTTGTACTTTTTTAAAGCTCTCTCAGCATGTGAGCAGGAAGACCAGTTAGGTGTCTCAATGTAAATAATGAAAAGGGACACTGAAGGGTAAGAGCAGAGGTGAATTTGTAAACTGTTGTAAACTGACTATGGAGAGGGAAGAACAGAAAGGCATGTTAGAACGTACAGTTTCCTTCCTCCATCTAAGTGATGGTACTGTGGTGATGCCTTTGGTCCAGGAAAGGATAGATTTTAAGTTGGAGACCAGTGTGATGCACAGGCCACAAAGCAGAATGAATTAGAGCAGCATAGACAAATCAGGGGGACAAAAAGAAGGCTGCTGGAAACAGAGAGAAGACAGTTCATCAAAGTAGAGGCCAGTAACACAACAAAAGGCAGAGAAGGAAGAAGAGTGACAAGATCCATGACTGGTGATATTTAGCACTGCCTTGAAAGTCTGCTTCAGTAATGATGAGGATAACAGAAGATTAACAATGTTCAATGGTCGCCCCAAGGCTGTCTTCTGGCGTCCACACATAGTGCCAGTAGTCACACCAATCAGGTGAGATCATCGCTGAGTCTTAGCTTCCCTGGAGGGAAAATGAAGGTGTGTCCACATAAAGTCTTCCCCACCTCCATACTACCCCTACCCCAGATGTGGTGCTTAAATTCATGCTTTTTTATAGTCACACTCACTCCTGAGAAGGGGTTTCCTATGGTGAGGTTTCTTTGGCTTGGGGAGATGTCTTCTGTTTTATGTTCACGTGGCTCTGCCTGAGTTCACTGATGTCAAGTTCCCTCATTGTGGTGAACTTGGTCTCTCTTTAGCATAGCACTAAGCAGTCTGAGCTCCCCAAACCCCAGCTCTCATTTTATAGGCTTGACAAGAGGAAAATCAGGGGACATCTGGCCCAGCCAAGTCACACATTTCTGTTAAGAGTGCTGGGCCTGCCACTGTTCTTAGAAAACCCTCCCTGTGATTCACTGATGTCCTAAAAGAACCTGTCAATGGATGACTCTGGCCCAAGCCCCTGCATTGATTGACCAGCCAGTACACAGCTCCTGCAGCATAGCAACATTTCACTGAGCATTTATGCTCGTAATAAACACCATATTGCTAGTTTTAGAAACCTGATTTTAAACTTTCTTCCCAGATGATGTCTCCAAAGCTTTTCCTAGTAAAGAGACCAGTATAAGTTCTTCCTGGAAATTTGGATGGAGCAAGGGGAGGGCCCTAGTTTGCTTTTTATTGCTGTGGTGAACTTCATGACCAAAAGCAATTTGGGGAGAAAAGGGTTTGTTTCATCTACAGTCCATCATGAAGGGATGTCAGGGCAGGAACTTGAGGAGGAGACTTAGATAGAAGCCACGGAATAAACTGCTTACTAGCTTGGTCTGCTTGCATTTTTATACCACACAGGACCACCTGGCCAGGGTGGACACTCTCATATTTATCTTAATTAAGAATTACTTTTCTGTGGGAGGGGCATAGGAGAAGAGGAAGGGAGGGTGGGATTGGGAGATGAGGGAGGGGGCTACAGCTGAGATACAAAGTGAATACAGTTGCCTTGCTAGGCCACAGAAGAGGACATTGCAGCCATTCCCGAAGAGACCTGATAAGCTAGGGTCAGATGGAAGGGGAGGAGGTCCTCCCCTATCAGTGGAATTGGAAAGGGGCAGGGAAGAGATGAGGGAGGGAAGGGGGGAATAGGGAGGGAATGTGGAGGGGGCTACGGCTGGGATACAAAGTACATAACCTGTTATTAATATTAAATAAAAATGAAAAAATACAAGTATAGGTTGAGCAACAACATAAAAAAACAAAGTGAATACAGTGTAATAAATAAAATTTTAAAAGGAGTTAATTTTTCTTTTTCTTTTTTGGTTTTTTGAGAGAAGGTTTTTATGTGTAGCCCTGGCCTGTCCTGGACTTGCTTTGTAGATTAGGTTGACCTTGAATTCACAGCAATCCACCACAGCAATCCACCAGCCTCTGCCTCCCTGAGTGCTGGGCTCACAGGTGTGTACCACCAGCCTGGCTTAATGTGGGGATACTGTTGAAGTCTGACGTCTCCAAATAGCCATTTATTTGTGCTGGGTCTATGATGACAGACTCCCTTTTCTCAGTGGGGTTCTAAAAGTCTCCCATGATCTGCATGACCCTTGGTCTTGTAAGGAGCATCACATAGCCCCCAGGGAAGATTGCAGGCCAGACCTTTTCCTGATAAGAAAATCAGTTCAAGTAGCCATCTAGTCCTAGAAATACCCCACCCTGCTAGGGATCTTAGTCTTAAGCAGTGGCCTTCAATTGTACTTAGGATAATTAACTGCTGTATTTTCCTTCTTATGATAAGACCATGTTACTGCATGGAACATGAAACACTGCACCATTACATGTAAATCAAGTATCCCTGACCCCCTGTTCCCAACAAATCAAACACTGCCTAAAGGTTTATAAATCCCTGATGTCAAATAAACATGCTGCTGGGTGTACATGCTGCTGACTGGCCTTCCCCCAGGACCGCCTGAGCTTCATTATTCATCTCTCACTGTCTGGGCCTGGACCTTGCCAGGCCTGTGTCTCAGCTGCAAGCCAACCAGGCCTGGGCTTCTGCCTGAACCTCTGTCTTGCTCAGCAGCTTAACCAAGTGATGTAACACATTTTTTGTTGTTGTTGTTTTATTTTATTTTTTTGTACTGATTAAATTTTTTTTATTGAAATCTCTCAAATATCATTGAGAAATAGTTTTTCCAAAATAAGGGGGGTTTGCTAGCAAACACTCAACATGGGAGCTCCTTTTGCTGGTCTGCAGTAGGTTGATTTATTTTTGTTTTTTCACTTAGGCAAAGAAGGACATGGAGGGGCTGTGAAAATGGGCTTGGATCTCTCCAAGTGCTAGGAACAGGATAGGATGAACACTGCTCTGCATGTGTTTCAGTGTGGCTTTAAACTTTAACAGACCCAGAAGAATAGGTCCAAATTAGTCTTTTAATTCCACACCAGCATGGAACTCATAGATATGGCACAGGTAAAGTGAATTTTGGAGTATTGAGCAAACCATTCCTAGAAACACTTCTTGTCGGCCCTAGGTATGGTATGGGGTGACCATGTAGGGGGCCACCAGCATTACTATTATTATTACTATTATTCTAGCATTACATTCTCCCTCAGCATACTGGGTTGGAAGTATTATGCTCTGGCCTTGAGATAAAAAAACCCCTAGTGACACTGTCTGTGAGTCTCTTAAAGTGGTCTTGGCTAGAAGTAAGGATGAGTTAACCCAAGTGCAAAGCTAGCCATTTTCTGGGAGGTTTGTTTTTCTTGAGGCATTTCTGGGCTCAGATCAAGTGGGTTGGGCTGTGTGTGTGGTGGCGGTATCATCACGGCCACCGGAAAGCTATGTCACGATGCCAAGGGTGTCTATAGCAGGGAGGGACAAGCTGACTACTGGCTTACAACCACCCAGCATGCTTGTTGGGCTTTGGCACCATTAGGTCCTTTGGGGTTCTTGATTTCAGGGAATTTGTTCCAAATCTTATTCCTCTATGGCCTGGATCCACTTAGGTATTTTCAGAAGTAGGTTAAAAAACCACATTACGGCAGACAACAACCCATTTTCTTTTCCTTTTCTTCCTCTGAGTCCTAGGATTATTTAATTTTCAAGAATGCAGGACAGATTACCAAGGCCTCTTTGCTTTGATTTTTTTTTTTTTAGCTGTCAATTCATTCTCCTTTTAACTTTTTTTGTTCTTTGCTGCTCTGAGTTTCTTTCATTGTTGCACACAGGAGCTTGATTTAAACATACACACCGAGATTATTAAGTGTATGTAGAAATGTCATTTTCCAGGGGAAAGGCTTTTGTTATTAGGGACAGTTGGGTTGTGGAGTCCCTGAGTTCATGCCAGAGCCACCGTGTGATGGAGTGAATCTTCAGTCCAGAAGCTTGTGGGACCTCAGTAAGAAAATTCTGGGGTACTCCTTTTGCCCTAGTGATCTAATGAAACCATGGCCTACAGTGGAGAGATACAGCCTGGAAGAACAGAGAGAGGCAGGGAGGGAGGAAGAGGAGATGGAGAGAAAAAGGAGAGAGAGAGGGGAGATTTTGTGTGCATTGGAACATTGACTACTGTCGCTAGTTCATAGTCTGGACCATTAGGACTTCGGGTGGTCATTCAATGAAGAGGAATCGTCTCGTACTCTAACAGTGAAAGAACACTAAAGGAGACAACTAAGAGATCACTCAGGAATTTCAGCGGTGCCTGTGTACACCCTGGCCTTCGTGTAATAAGGTTTCTTTCAAACTAGTGTCCCTAGAACTTAAAGAAAGACACTCAGTCTTTTCCTGGTGGCTCATACAAGTCAGCCAAGCACTCAGGAGTCTGAGGTAGGAGGATTCCTTAGCAGCCTGGGCTATAGAGTTAGACCATGTCTTTAGAGAAGCAAATACCATCACCACTTTCTCTTGGTTGTGATAGAAGAAGTTAGATTTCTTTGTAGCAAAAAACTTTTGAGTGAGATATCAGAAACTAAATTTAATCACTCAAAACACGTAAAAGAGGTATGTATGCCAAATCTCTGTGAAACATGCAAGGAATATAGGTATTACAGGGGCAGTGAAGAGAAGTGCTAGAGAAGGCAACCACTGCACAAAATGGGAGACAGTGGAAGGTACACCCAACTAGTCAGAGGTCTAGGATCAGTGGTCTGCCTCCATCACCAAGGAAGGCATTACTGATTGCTTTCTACAGGTAACTAACAGCTGCCTGGGGATAGAAAAGCAATGGGATCATTTTCTCCAATGAGTAACTGGTTTGACAATCTCACACATGTGTCTCCATCAGCTGCTGTGATGGCTGGACCACCAATACACCTATGAGGAAGAATAGTGAGTTCTCAGAGAGTCCAGTTGCTATGGTTTGAATGCACTGCCCTCCTTCCCCAAAAGCCCCCACCTCACCCCATTGTGAAGTATTGAGACTAGGTGGCATCTTTAAGAGGTAACCGTGCCATGAGGGCTTGGCTTCATGAATGGATTAGTCCAGGGTTAGGCTGACAAGTTAGTTAATGGCTTAGTGAACTCATCCATTCCTAGATTAGTGGATTAGTGGACTGATGGTTATTTCGGAGTGACTCAGGTGTAAAGAGAGTTCTCTGTCATGCTTGTTCTGTCCAGCTGTATTACGGCTCCTCCATTCCATGACCCAGCAGGAAGAGCCTCCCCAAAATGCCATGTTTGCATTTCCAGAAACCTGAGGTAAAGAGATTTATTTCCTTTATAGATCACCCCATGTGTGGCATCAGTTTCAGCAAGAGAGAAGGGACCAGGTCTCCAGTCTTCCCGTTATCTGATAGCATTAGAATGTGTTGTTACATCTCAGAGAAACTATCAACATTGCATCTTAGAAAGATAGAGGCAAGGAGGTGAAGCCAGCCCTCAGCAAGAGGTTTTTTTTTAATACATATATTTTTTCTTTTCCAGACATATGCATGCTTTAAAAACAGAAACAAGCTAAGTGTGGTGGTGCATGCCTTTGATCCCAGGATGGGCTCTGTGAGTTCGAAGCCATCCTGGACTACAAAGTGAGTCCAGGAAAGCCAGGGCTCTGTTACACCAAGAAACCTTGTTTTGAAAAAATCAAAACCAACCAACTAAACATATACAAAACCAAACAAATGAGAAGATAAAGCTTTTGTACAAAGTGAAGTGACTGGGCTAAGAGCTTAATTTGTGAAGTACCTGTGTTAAACCTCACTGTTCTGGTTTATCTTCCTGGGAAATTCCAGTGGTTCAGATGAAAGAGGGCCTGGAGTTTGCTTGCATGATAATAGACAAAGGGCTCATACTGTGAAAACACAGGCGCAGGAGGTGGAGATGGCAGGCTGTAAGCTAAGTGAGTTCAGAGAGATGAGAAACTAAGTTAAAACATTGTCTACAGTAAGGAAGGTCGAGTAACTTTTAACTACTGAGAGAATCAACGAAGAATCTCAACTCATACACTGAAGTCTCAAGCATTTGAGGGCTTGTACTGTAGGGCTGTTTTGCCTGCATGAATGCCTACATACATGCCTGATGCCCAGGGAAGCCAAAAGATGGCATTGGGTACCCTGGAACTGGAGTTACAGCCAGTTGTGAACCACTATGTAGAGGCCTGGAATAGAACCCGAGTTTTCTACAAGAGTAGTAAGCACTCCTAATTGTGGAAATAGATCTTCCACCTCCCAGTTACTATTCTAATTAGAATACAATCTTCAAGGTACAAAAGCTATCTTAAATGTATTTAGCTATTGTTTCCCTAAGGTGTTGTCCATTGAACATGTAAGGGAAGCAACTACTCTACCAATCAGTTGTATGCCCAGCTCTTTTTGTTTGCTTACTCGCTTTTGTTTTGTTTTGAGACATGGTCGCTGTATGTAGGTACCTCAGGCTGGACTTGTGCTCATGATCCTATTGCCTCTCCCTCCAAACTGCTGGGATATATAGGCCTGTATCACAGAGGTTGGTCCAAACCACCATCATCTTCATTATTCATTATCATATCATCGATGTCATTATTGTTGCCATTATCATTACCATCATCATCTTTTTTTTTTTTTTTCAGACAAGGTCTTGCTATACAGCTCTGCCTGGCCTCAAGCTTGCAACAATCCCCTGCTTCTGCCTCCCACATGCTGACATTACAGACACATAATTATTTTTAAAACCACCTTCCACAAATGTAGACAGGTTCTTCTTCTACTGGTCAGAAAGGCTGAGCTGAATTTGAATGGGACTGATCTCTGAGTGCTGAGTCACTGAGTCATGCGTAAAATGTTACAGTATGTGTGATCCTACTCCCCTGGACAGTGAGTCTCCCTGTGAGGAAGATGGGAGATAAAACAAGAGAAGGGGAAGTTACTATCTTAGTCATCTCCGGTTACTTAATAAAGAGCTATAAGTTGAATGGCTTACATAACAGAAATTTATTTTCTCACATTTCTAGAACCTGAAGTTGTGGGATCAGGATGCCAGCATGGCCAGGTGAGGCCCTCTTCTTCCCTAGAAGATGGCTGCTACCTCTCCATATACTGACCTTTCTTTAATACATGCTTGTGAAGAGTGTCTCTTCTTATTATGAAACTAATCTAGTCAGAGGAGGGTCCCACCTTCATGACTCTCTTCTAAAGGCCATGTCTCCAAACACTATCACTCTGGGCTTCAGCACTTAAGTGGGGATACATCAACATTCAGTAGCAGTATTGGAGATTATCATTTTGGCAGTGACTGAATGCAAATGACAGAGAGTTACTAATATCTAAGAGAAGGCCACTGTGAATATGGGGAAAATCTCATGCCCAAGAAGAAGGATTTCACTGGGGAAGGAAGTTCAGGAATGTCTCTTAGGAAAGAAGCAGATGCCTCTGGGAAAGCATAAGCTATTCTGAGGATGTTTGGACAACAAATAGAGATGGGTTGAATGAGCAGAACAGCAATGGAGGTAGTAAGGAGGCAAGTACCATGCTGAACACAAGTAGGAAATGAGGAAGGAGATGCATACTGGAGTAGAGTTTCAGAGGACCTTTGACAGCAGGGTAGGGTAGTGCTTGCCTGATTACATATTTTTTAAATTCCAAGACAAAGTTTATGCTGTATAGTCCAGGCTAGCCTCCAACTTTCTGTGTAGCTGAGGTCTTGATCTCCTGATCCTCTGGTCTCTTTCTTCCAAGATCTGGGATTACAACCACACATCTTGTCATCTAGCTGACCTAGCTGCTTTCTCTTCTTTTCCTCCTCCTTCTCCTGAGACAGGGTCCTCTTATGTATCTATCACTGGTACCCTCTCTATACAGTAGGCTGGTATCAAACTCATAGAGATCTGCCTGCTTCTGCCTCCTCAGTGTTGGATTAAAGGCATGTGCCACCAGGCTGAGCTCAAGCTGCTTTCTTAATTGTTAGCAGAGAAAGGAGCCCAAGGAGCTGATCATCCAAAAATACAACATGGGCCAGGGCTGTGAAGGAAAGAAGAGGAGATGCTCTAGGCATAACCAGGCTGAGTGAGAAGCTGTGGCAGTTCCCGGTAGTTCCCAGCCCAGAGGGAACCAGAACCTGGATAGGCCAGGTTGTTGAAGATAGGATCTTATCACTATGACTTTTTGCTATATAGCACCTGGCAATTCCTAGCTTCATTTTTCCCCCTCTCAGAATTAGGGTATTGTGTAGTATGATAAACTGTACAGAATTCCAAGGTACCCAGAAACAATCTTTGCTTTTTTCTGTACTAAGGGAAACAGAGAAAAACATGAGAGCTGAGAAGAAGCCTCAGGTTTACACACACTATGAACCATCACCTCAGGTTATTAGACGTGTGCTTTCTGAGACATGCCCGTGGGCACAGCGGTTCCCAGGAGAATCCATGCAGGAGCATTCCCTGATGGAAACCTCTGTGCTCCTGAAGTATGAAAGATGCCCCACTTTAAAAAAAAATTTTATCTCTTTTTTTATTAAATTCTTTATTAATTACACTTTATTCACCTTATATACCCCTGTAGTTCCCTCCCTCCTCCCATCCCAATCCCTCCCTCCCTTCTTCCCCCCTCTGCACCTGTGTCCCTCCCCAAGACCACCAATAGGGGAGGTCCTCCTTTCCTTCCCTCAGATCCCAGTCCATCAGGTCTCATCAGGAGTGGCTGCATTGTCTTCCTCTGTGGCCCAGCAAGGCTGCTCCCCACCTCAGGGGGAGGTGATCAAAAAGTAGGCTAATCAGTTCATGTTCCCATTACTATGGAACCCACTTGGACACTGAACTGTTATGGGCCACACCTGTGCAGGGGTCCTAGGCTACCTCCATGCATTTGGACCGTCAGTCTCAGGAAAGACCCCTGTGCTCAGACCACTTGGTTCTGTTGCTCTGCTTGTGGAGTTTCTGTCCTCTCCAGATCCCACTATTTCCCACTCCCCTCATAAGATTCCATGCACTCTGCCCAAGTGTTGGCCATAAGTCTCAGCATCTGCTTTGATAGTCTGCAGGGCAGAGCCCTTCCGAGGCCCTCTGTGGCAGGCTCCTGACCTGTTCCCTGCCCTCTCCTTCTTCCAATGTCCATCCCCTTTGTCCTTCTGGATAGGGATTGGGCATTTTATAGCCATAAAGGTCATAAAGTACCTTGGTGTGAACCAAACCAAGCAAGTCAAAGACTTGTATTAAAAAAATTTTCAGTCTCTAAAGAAAGAATTAGAAGAAGATATCAGAAGATGGGAAGATCTCCCATGCTCATGGCTTGGCAGGATCAATATAGTAAAAATGGCCATTTTACCAAAAGCAATGTACAGATTCAATGCAATTCCTATCAAATTACTGACACAATTCTTTACAGACCTTGAAAGAAAATTTCTCAACTTCATTTGGAATAACAAGAAACCCAGAATTGCTAAAACAATCCTCTACAGTAAAAGATCATCTGGAGGTATCTCTATCCCTGATCTCAAGCTGTACTATAGAGCAACAGTAATAAAAACTGCACGGTACTGGCATAGAAACAGACTGGTGGATCAATGGAATTGAATAGAAGACCCTGAAATGAATCCACACACTTATGGACACCTGATTTTTGACAAAGATGCCAAAACCATTCAATGGAAAAAAGACAGCATCTTCAACAATTGGTGCTGGTCTAACTGGATGTCTACATGTAGAAAAATGCAAATAGATCCATACTTATCACCCTGCACAAAACTAAAGTCCAAGTGGATCAAAGACCTCAATATAAAACCAGGCACACTAAACCTGTTAGAAGAAAAAGTGGGGAAGAGCCTTGAACTCATTGGCACAGGAGACAACTTCCTGAACAGAACACCAACAGCACAGGCTCTAAGAACAACAACCAATAAATGGGACGTCATGAAACTGAAAAGCTTCTGTAAAGCAAAGGACACTATCGTCAGAACAAAATGACTGCCTACAGATTGGGAAAGGATCTTCACCAACGCTGTATCTGACAGAGGGCTAATAGCCAGTATATATGGAGAACTCAAAAAATTAAACAGCAATAAATCAAATAATCCAATTAAAAATGGGGTACAGAGCTAAACAGAGAATTCTCAATAGAGGAATATCAAATGGCTGAAAAACACTTAAAGAAATGCTCAATGTCCTTAGTCATCAGGGAAATGCAAATCAAAACAACCCTAAGACTTCACCTTACACCCATCAGAATGGCCAAGATCAAAACCTCAAGTGACAACACATGCTGGAGAGGATGTGGAGAAAGGGGAACCCTCCTCCATTGCTGGTGGGAATGCAACCTTGTACAACCACTCTGGAAATCAATCTGGTGCTTCCTCAGACAACGAGGAATAGCGCTTCCTCCAGATGCTCTACTTTCTATGCCTCCTCATCCATACACAGGGGAAATGAACAAGAGAAAGTATAAGGATCCACTTTTCTAAACCCAAACAACAACAAAATAACTCTAACTTTCCATCCAAATCAGACACCACTGGATAATTCTCTGAAAAGCATTTCACAATTCACATTCCTGGACCAGATGCTCCTAAAATATATTATTATTTGCCCTCTGAGAATTGTGGTAAGGAATTTCATTATATTGGGCAAGAACAGCTAGACACATCCTTTAGGTGAAAGAAGACCGGATAAAGCTTTGTTAGCCAACTTCCTTCCACAGTTTTTAAATAAATAAATAAATAAATAAGAAAGTAAACAAATAAATAAATAACTATGCAATCAAAGAGCAAGCAGTTGTTTTTTTTTTTTTCCACCAGAAACTATGATCTCAATATCCTACATGTGGTAAAGATGTCCTTGCTTGTTTCACTCAAGCTGATGGCTCTTCAAGTGCAGTTCATATTCAAATGCGTTCCAGACAGGAAGATTGCCAAGCAGCCATCTACCTTAGACCTTGGGCCTCAGAAAAACAGAGGTATAGTATCATGTCTTTTTTGTGTGTGTGTGATGAAGTATGTTCACAGAGATAAAGAATTCTATTTCTGGGTATTTCTAAGGAAGAGTATTATGGGATTCTCAATGTCCCTTAAGGAGTAATGGTGTATTATGGTACCTCTGAATTCCTCTTGGGTCTTAAGAGAAATAGAGATTTGGTCCTCCATCTGCAAATGAAAGCTGCTAAGGAGATATCCCTAATCTTAACACTTATGGGGTACCTCACAGCATATAGACACTTCCTTGTTTGATCTACTTTGAACAAAAATGTGAAGTATTCACTGCACTTTGTAAACAGATACACAGACATTCCAGAAGGTTCTGTGTCATGCTCAGAAATATGCAATCATGAATGACAGATCCAGAATGCAAATCCAGGTCTTCTGACTTTATTCATGGTGCTTCCCAGACATTTTAGAAAGGAAGCTGTGCAGGCTGGAGAGAGCTCAATTAGCAAAGCGCTAGCTTCACAAATGTGAGAACCTGAGTTTGATTCCCAAACCCATGTGAAAACACCAGATGGGGTGCACACTTTTAATCTTGGTGCGAGGGAGACAGGCAGGTAAAGGCTTGGGGCTCAGTGGACAGTCAGTCTAACCTAATTAGTAAACTTCATGTTAGTGAGGAACTGTCTTAAAAACTAAGGTACTTGAGGAATGCACCCAGGGTCCCTCTGACATGCACATGAAGATATGTGTATGTGCACGTACATACAACCTACACACAGGAACACATACATACAGAATTAAAGAAAATAGAAAGGAGGCTCCATAAGGGAGCAATTGCTCCCTGAACAACTCACCCATGAAGAGAGTCATTATTGAAGAAGGTTTTACCTGGCTTTTTATATAGTGAAAAATTTTTGTTTATGATTAAAGTCCAAAGCGGCTTGAGTCTGACTTCTGAAGCAGGCAGGGGAAAGGGTCAAGGGTTGGGGAGTGGAGCTCAGCACAGCAGCTGAATCTTCACTCATTTACTGTTCTATGTTTAAACAAAAACCATCCTTCTGCTCACATTTCCTGCATCAGACACAGCACCCAGAGTCTCTTCAACACCGTTTGCTGAAGTGAAGACTCCATCTGCTGCATTCCTAAGACTTCAGAGGGAGAAGCTGAAGGAGCCGGTGCTGCTGCGCTTTGGATTTCTCTTTCTCCATCAGCCCCACGTCCAGAGCTCTTCATAATCTCCAGCCCATGTTCTAGCAATCCTTAGGAGGAATCTTACCAGATCAAGGCCTGTGACAGTGACATTTTGGGGGGTTGGAGTGATATCTGGTTTCTTTGAAACCTCCAACTGGAATTACCTTACAAAGTCTTCATGTCGTTCTCTTACTTTTGGACCAGGTTCCTTCTTAGAGCATTTACATAACTTTCTTGAGGTATGCTAATATCAGCATGTGTGTGTGTCTATGTATGTAAACATTTAAAGGACAAAACCAGAAACTATTTCTAAGAGTTCTTGATAATGTGATGTCAAAATATACAGGTGCAGGTTTTGGTGGTATCAGAGTGTCAGTATGTCATTTAGCTAATGGGGTTGGAGTGGGCGATCAACAGTGTTTCCTGTCTCCTGTCCCTGTTCTCTTTGAATAATTTAAAGCTCTCATAACCTGCTTCAAAATTAATTGAGAAATTAAAAAAAAGACTGCAAAAGCAAAATTTAAAATTAAGTCAGGTGGAAGAGCAAAGTTCTCCTTAGTTTTAAAACACCAGAGAATGAAAATGTCCCTCATCCAACAAGAGCTGGAGAGGAGAGAGACGCGAGTGCTAACAGTCGACATGGCCAATGCAGGCTCTACGTCATTTCACCCTGCAAGTGTGTGGCATGCCGGTTGGGTCACACTCCGGTTTACAAAGTGTGTGTGTGTTCGTGTGCGTGCACGTGTGTGTGCGCGCGTGCATGTGCGCGTACGTGTGTGTGCTCACATGAGTGCTGGTGCACATGTGTGCATGAGGGCAACTTCCGGTGTTATCCTCAAGGGCACTGTCCACAGCTTCTGAGGCACCTTTCACTGGCCTTTAGTTCTGTCATTAGGCCAGCCCAGCTGTCCAGCGAGCCCCAGGGGTCCTGCTCTGCCTTCCCAATGCTGGATTATAGAGCACAGCACTGTGGCCCCTGAGGCTTGAACTCAGGTCCTCATGCTTGCAAGGCCACTGAGCTGAGCTCCCCAGTGCACTTCAGCGGGCTTCTTTGCACTGCTTTTGCAGTTTTTATCACAGAATAAAGTCAATGGCAAAATAGAAGGTTTGATAGAGTAAAAAAAAAAAAAAAAAAAAAGGCACAACCACACCCGAGACTCTCCGGATTTGAGGAAAGGTTGAAGCTGAAGTAGAATGCTGCCAAGAGTTCTTGGGGCACATTAGAGAATGATGTTCTCTAGGAAGAAGCTCAGACCTGCTGAATCTGAGCAGATGTAGCATGTTCCACCCACATGTAGTTTGTGTTTTATCTAAGTGTCGTTGCACACAGGACAAGGTGGCCCCTGCTGAGAACCTAGTAACTGCCTGCCGTCCTCACAGTTATCTTAATTAATTATCATGGTGTCCCCAGCTGGGGCAGAAGGAGCGCTGTGGGCGTCACAGAAGCATCCTTTTCTGTGAGCGTTTGCTCAACTAAGCAACTTCTGAGCTTGGCTCTTCCGCAACATCACCGTAGTTGGTTTCTTTACACGCCTTTATGCATCTTTCTGCATTATCTAAGGATTCTAGGTTTAGAGAAGAAATTTTGTTCCTTCGCTAAATCGTGGGTGGAGGGGGTCACTGCTGAATCATCGGGGAAAAGAGAAGAGGAGGCATGTTCTCCATCACGTGAAGGTGACTCCAGGAACAGTTACTCATTCTCTCTGCGGAGCCCTTTACTAGAGAGGACAATGCGCACACTAACTCGGGGCGTGCACTTTCATTCCGGTTCTGTTTTCTGGGGTGCTCTTAATGGGCTGACCACAAACTTTAATTTTGAAAGTAACAACTTTCAGATACCACTTTCTTTAGAGTCATCGCATTCTGAGAGAGCCTGGGAGTGCAGCGAAGGATGTATTCTACCCAGTTCCTGCATGGGTGTGTGGTCCTGCGGGAGGAGTGCTGAGCCACTATCTGAGGGCAGCTAAGCATGCATCCTCCAACGGACGACAAGGAGAGACCTCCCACAGAGCAGGGTGCAACCCCACTACTGCCCACTCACTTCAGTTCCTTCCTCTGCACAGCCTTACCTCCCTGCTTGAGAGGACGTACTCCACCAGACTCAGGCAGATTGTGCAACCCATGACTTCTGTTCTTCCCACTCCAGCCCTTGCCTACCCTGTTCTTGCTTCTCCCTTTGTGGCTGAGTTGGAACTGCTTCAGCATTTAGAATGACTTCTGCTCAACAATGAGAGAGAAGCCCGACAGCCCCTTCCCAACTAACCCCATTACTCCTATTTGCTGACCAATAACATTCCTTAGCACAGGAAAATGCTTTTTGTTTAGGAAACAGGGAGATGGGGGAAGGGAGTGGAGAAAAAGCAAAAGCATCCACCTTAGATTTTGATTGTAGCTCTTGGGAGTCACTCGACCCTCTTAGTGACAAGCTTTTATTTCTTAGAAAAGAGGCTATATAGCCCGTCTGGCTGTCTCAGGGGTAGTTCTCATGGTTCAAAGACTTCACACATGTGAAAATGCCACGTGTGTGTTCTGTGGCATCTTTGCCACAGTAAGTCATGATCCTCTGGTCCTAGAAGACGAGTATACCGAAAGTCAAAAGATAGTGGAACCAATCAAGCTGAGAGGCCAGGGAGTTGGATGCTAGTCAGTAGCTTACTTTTTATTGCTGTGATAGGCACAGTGACCACAAGCAACGGAGTGAGGAAAAAGTTGATTGGGCCCACACATCCCACTCACAGCCCATTTTCGAGGGAATTCAGGTCCGGAAATCAAGCAGGAGTAGAGGCCATAAAAGAATTCTGGCTTTTGGCTTGCTCACCACAGCTTTCTTGTGTGACCTGGAGCTGTATGCTCAGCGGTGGGAATGCCTGCGGTGGACTGGGCTCTTCCACATCAATCGTTAGTCAAGAAAATGTCCCACATTGCCAATTAGATGCAAGCAATTTCTTGGCTGAGGTTCTCTCTTTCCAAACGACTCCAGCATGTGTCAGGTTGACAAACAAACAAACAAACAAACAAAAAAACAAAAACCAAAAGAAAACAAACTAACTAACTAGCACACTCAGGGGTGGTATTGAAACGTGTTTTGTTTTTTAAAGATTTGAAGTTGTTTTTATGTTGTTAAACAATCTCTGTATGTTTCATAGTTTCTTCTTGTTATGGTTTGGATAAATATCTCCTTAATGCCGATGTGGTCAAAGCGGCAAGGAAAGTAGCTGATTCAGGGACCAACCATACAGAATCTGAACAGAGAAAGTTTACTTACTTTAAAGGGGTATTACTCATAACAAGATAGTGTCGTTATGAGAAATCAGCAATGAGAGGAAAGGAGCCTTAAGAATGTAGGATTTGCAGATGAGAAAGCAGTTTAAGCCCTTAAGTTTAAGATGCAAGCTCCTTTCAGAGTCCAGGCATGGCTCAACACGTGGCCATAAAGCTCATGCTGGCAGAGCTTGTTGGAGCCCTATCAGCAAGGAAGGGCTCAACAAGGGGAGATGGTGTGCCTCAGGGCTCACTGCAAAGCTTCTTGAGAAGGTGTCAACCAATGCTGCTGGACCTTAGGCGACAAAAGATCCAGCTGCTGACGTGGACACTCACTTCTCTGGTCAGCCATCTGGCAGGGTATGCGTTGGAAGAGTCTAGAGAGAGGAGCGCTGCGGAAATAGGAAGAGAGAAGTCTCTGCGGCAAGGCCTTCCAATAGTCTCTATCAGCAAAGGCTAACAATGCACCAGCTTGCAGGAGGGAGAGAGCTCCGGATACATGGCAGCCGAGGCAATGAAGTGATAACTGCCGTGAATCATGCGCCATTCCACAGGGAAGAAGGGTGCTGGACCCAGCACTCTGAGCTCAGTAACACACTTCAGAAGATGTTTGTCTGTTTCTAGCATAAAGATGATTAGACTTCAAAGCGGTACCTAGGCCAATCACCCTGATCTGATTATCATACATTATATGTATATGTTGACATGCTGCATTGTACCCTATCACATATGTGTAATCACTATACGTACATTAAGACACCCATGGTTATAAAATGGTATTGTGGAGATCAAATAAGAGGAGGCTGAAGTGGTTGGAGGCTAGCTCAATAGTCAAGGGCACTTGCTGTTCTTGCAGAGGAACAGAGTTTTGTTGCTCGCATTTACACAGGAGTTTGCAAAGATCTATGAAGAATGGGCTACTCTTTTCTGACCTCCATAGGCACCGAGCAGGCATGTGGCGTACCCACATACATGAAAGCAAAATGCTCACACACATACGAAAAAGAAAAGCAAATCTGAGAAAAAGAGAGAGGGTTGGAGCTGAGAGACGGCAGCGGCAGAAGCGGCCGGGTAGACACAGTGCCATGTCTCACAGGATGAATGCTGGTCACAGACTCCTTCTTGCCTTCTGCCTGCCCAGCAGCGGTGCGACAGTCAGCAAACCATTTTCACATTTACTTCCCGGTGTGTTGCAGGACACAACATGACCTACCACGTGGAGAATCTGTGAAGAAAACCACTCAACATGTTGGTCCATACAAAGTACAAAATAAACTTTATAAGGAAATGCAAGTGACCATTATGCACTCCTGTGGTTGCAGGTGCCTGCTTATCTTTCCCTACTGTGTGGTCACCCTGTTTATTGACTCCTTGCTATGATGTGTGAAGGGTTCTATAGGAGGCCCAGAATAGCATCGGCTTTGAAAAGTGAGGGCTATAATACATTCAGAGATGCGGTTCTTTAGAAGGAAACATTGATTTATTTTTTGTTTGTTTGTTTTCAAGACCAGAGAAGCTGACTGCACACCCCCACATTTAGGCCATTCTATAATCAGCCCAGTATGGTTTCCCTGGGCACCCATCACCCAAATTTTCACTGCTGTGACTGTGACCTCCACGCTGCAAACAAGGTTTCACTTTTGAAGAAAGTTTTATGGCCAGAATTGCTCAAGATATTTTTCTGGAAGAAAATGATTGAGGTTTCTCTATGTGTTTGTTTTGATGTAACTAAACAAGATGTGTGCAAACCATTCATTTGCAAGAAGTGGAGATGAGAGTTAACCCTGAGTCACTAGGTTGCAATGGCTCACTCTGGCTCTTGTGTGGCAGATGTGAGAGGAGGCACCCGTTAGATCCTCATCAGGGTATCTGACAGAGCCTCCGAGACTGTGCTG
Source organism: Pachyuromys duprasi (assembly GCA_028658305.1). Classification (NCBI taxonomy): domain Eukaryota; kingdom Metazoa; phylum Chordata; class Mammalia; order Rodentia; family Muridae; genus Pachyuromys; species Pachyuromys duprasi. The sequence continues at coordinate 66,089,388 of CM053764.1, forward strand.
GCCACCTCAAAACACCTCCTTGATGTATGGTCGATCACTTTGCTGGTCAACCTTTCTAGTCAGGACACGGAGGCCCAGGTAATCTTTGTGTGTGAGGTCTATCTTTACATTGCAGGGCATGGCAATGCTAGCAGAACGTCTCCTTCTCCTAAGCTGCAAAGCCCTCAGGGATGAGATCACACCTGCCAGGGAACTAAATTGTGGCCCTTAAAAACTTCCAGAAACAAGCTTTTGAAGGATATCCACATTTTGTTTTCTTTAGTGCAACACCCAAAACTTCCTGTAAGACTCAATTCAGTTTAACCAAAACCAGAAAGGAGTGCTTAACACAGGCAAGAATTGCAAAGGAGTAACTGAATGTTTAAGAACGCTCTTGAGATGAGCCTCATCGCACAATAGCAAGGCTCCATCAGGTCCTGTCAGGATATAAAAGATGTAAAGAGTGTTAATAGTTTCCATGAGTGCAGGGAGACCATCCACTCCTGTTACCCTTTAAAGAAAAACCTTCCACAGTATTCTTCATTGCTCCAAAGGCACACACCCAGCCTCGCTATTTACAGGAATCCATCCTGTGGATTCACAGGGCATCCGCACGAGGAATGGCAGAGTGTTCGATTTTTACAATTATAGGTAAGGCTCATTGGGCATGAAAAAATGGTCAACTTACACGGGCCAGAGTGGGGTGGTTTACAAGATATACCAAGAGAGAAAAAACAGTGTGAGCTGTGCGTGTGACGCTTGTGTGTGTGTGTGCATGGATGTGTGTAGGTACTGCAGGGCGTTTCTTTTTTATTTTATTTTATTTTATGTGTGTAGGTGTTGTGGCTGCATATATGTCTGTGTACCACATGGCCTGCTCAGGTCAGACTAGGAAGCGCAGTTTCCTGTTACTGAAGTCACAGATGGTTGGGAGCCATCATGTGGGTGCTGGGTATCATACCTGGGTCCTCTGGAAAGGCAGCCAGTGCTCCAACTACTGAGGCCCTGGAGCGTGTTTCTTGAAAATGACATGCTGATATCACCAGTTTGGCTACTTAGTAGAAATGAATAGGACTTGCTGAATATTAATATTTATTATTGATATGTCTTTTAGTTAAGCAGCAGTTATTCCTAAATCAGCTGTATACCCAAATCATCACACAGAGACTAGGATTTACTTAATTAACCTAGAGCACAATACTGGGCAATAGTTACTTCATCTTAAACCTCCAAGGCCGCATAATTTCCTACCATTCAGATTTCACCCATTATACTTGCTTTTAGTCATATCTTAGGTCTAGTTTATCTTTCCTCGTGGTTCAAAGTCCTCTCATGCTGATCTCTGCTCTCCTCTCCACCCTCTCACTCACTTCCTTCTCTTCCCCCCCAAACCAGGATGTCCCACCGTATTCTCTCTATTGCCCAGCAATGTGGCTGGATGTTTAATAGACAATACAGGGAACAAATGGTGGCATGTTTACACAAACTTGAGACAGATGCAACGTCCAGATTGAAACCAAACAGTGAGGCAGAGAAATCAGCATTTAAATGAACAAGGGTACATTCCACAAGAATATTATACCAACAACTTCCCCTTTAAGTCCAATAAAAGGTTCCTTTTCTTTCAATACAATAATAATTTTAAAACAGTTATGAAAACTATTAGGCAAGATTTACATGTGCAATGTCCAGTTCACGTGCAAGTTGCCAGTTCATTTGGCAATTTAGGCGAAAGTATTTGCTTATCTATCCTATCTAGATAAGCTTACAGTTCTATAACTAAATTAACTTTTATTCTTATTGGTATTACCTATATGAAAGCATTTTCTTAAATTCTAAACAATTTAAGCTTAATTGTGGAACTATAACTATTTGGTCTTCAACCCCACCAGAGACTTGAGAAGGAATAAAATTAGTTACTGGAATAAAAAGAAAGTACATTTTAGCAGCTCCCAAAAAATAAAAAACTAACAGAGACAGTTTTCTGCCTGAACAGTCACTCATAAGTCTCTATAACATTGGAGCATCATCTTCAGCCTTCTGGCTCAGAATATTTGACAGACAAACATGTGAAGCAGGAACTATTCAGCACTTACCCTGTCTTAGCAGAGTTCGGTAGTTGACTTGTTCTGCATTTAAGTTTGCCCATTTTTGGCAGAATTCTGTCTGTCTTGAAATGAGGGCATTTTCTTTTTTTGCCTGGTTGGCATGTTTGCCATATTTGAAGCCATCTCTATATGGAGGTTCTGTCATGCCCAGTTTAAGAGACCCCCAAAGACCAACAGGAATCGACTCTGCTGCAAAATACATGAGGGTTTATTTAAAACAAGCTTGGTCCCATGTCACAAAGCTTCCTGTGAACGCAGGAGAGGAATGCGGTGGGGTGGTCTAGGGGAACAAGGTTTTTAAAGGGCAAAACCCCAAGCTGTGGGTTACATGCCTTGGCGTTGCATGACTGGGTAAGGGAAATTGGCTTTTGAAATGATTGGTTTATTTAGGTGCCAAGTCCATAAACAGTCCTGGCCTGGCTACCTGGTGGGTTGCCAGGAGATGGCATGTCTTTAGGTGGTTTCGGCCAGGCCATCTGGGCCAGTTTCCTAACAACTGTATCTCTAGTCGGCAATGAAAAGAATGCGGTAAGGCTGGTTCCTCCCTGCAGGTGGCTGGACATGTCTCCACCTGGCTGGCCTTTGTTCAGGCTTGTGCTTTAAACTTTAAACCAATACCCCCCCCCAAAAAAAAAAAAAACTAATTTTTAATTCTTTGGTCTCTCAGTTCTTCAATGCTCATCATCTTCTTTGAGGTAGGCAGGGTGCTACCAGGAGATGGCATTGTCATTGTCAAAGAATCTTTAAAATAATAAAGACATTTTAAAATGCCATATTCTGTGGCAGCCCATTTCGAGTTATTGGCAAATTGGCGTGTGCATCTCAACAAGGGAATTCGGCCTCTTGGTCCTGGTTCCTATCTAAAGCTTGGCGGCTTAGAGATTGACCTTGGCAGCAGAGAGCTCTGGTCCTGAGAACTAGAGACTCTGTAGGTCTCTGAAGTTTTTGAAGACTTACCTATCTTTATGTAATTGACTTGTCTACAAAATCATATCTATCTGTTAAATCTAGGATGCATACTCCTGTGATAAATTAGACTAGTGTCTGACAGGACTATGAGCTGATTAACTAACAATTAACTATTACCTAATACCCTAAACAGTTTGTAATAGGAGTTTACAAGTATTGGAAACAACCTTGAATTTGTATCAATATACTAAAATTTACCAATGTATTAAAAATGGACTTAAGTGAATAAAGTATAATTAATAAAGAAAGTTATAAAAAATAGACTTATTTTGCATCGATATACAAAATCCTATACCAGAGTTAAAATTTAACCTTATTTGAGAATAACAAATAAAACCTTAAGATTTAATAATCTACCTTTTGTCTTATTATTCCTATAAGATATCTCTGTATTCCCCTTTCTTTTTAAGCCCTTTTCTCCTTATCTAAGAAGGAGAAAAGAAAAAGGAAAAGAGAGGAATCCTGAGTCTAACCTTGTTTTCTCTCTGAACAAGACATTAATAATTTATAACCATTTCCCAATGATAATAAACATTAAAAGCTTTAGAAAACAACCAAAAACCTATCCAATCTTCCTTAAAGGAAATTGGTTGTCATTTTCATAGATTTCTTCTAGCTGACATTTTAGACATGCAGAAATCCCGTTGGAGGTCCAAAGGAAATTGGGAAAAATCATTAATTAAGCAAGCGTTAACATTTGTGGTCCAGTCTTTGAATGTTGAGAAATTTCAGGCTTAATAGAAGTCCTGTTTGGAACAGTCTAAAATGCTGGACCAAGTAGTAGAGATTAGTAGCTTTCTTCAAAGCTCTCTTGGGAGAAGGCTTTGATGAAAAACAGCAATTGAAGCAGTTGAGGCAGGAGCAGCCAGAATGCTGGAACATGCAAGATGCTGGAACAGATATGTCAGTATCTTAGTATGTTGGAAGGACGAATTCTGTCAGGTTTGATCCAGTGTCTCTGGTATCCAGTCCTTTTGTTCTGCAAACATAATTTCTCACGAGCATTATACAGTCCTAAAATTACAAATGTATGAGATGTACAGAATGAAACTAAAGTGTAAAGCCAATTTTATCTATGCCAATTAAAAGAATGGCATGATAAATTTTGAGGATATTGTAGCCAAGGATTTATTGGCCATGTATTGTTGAAGTTTTGATTGCAGATATATCTTATATATCAGCCAGTTTCAGAATTCTTCCCATGTAAAGGGATCAGCAATATAAGCTACCATTATTATTGAACATACAATCATTATTATGTTGAAATCAAAACAAGGTTGTACAAATCAAAATATCTTTTTGGGCTCTTGGGCACCTGTTGTATTA
>CM053764.1:66094269-66134996 GCA_028658305.1 Pachyuromys duprasi
TGAAGGGGTTTTGTCCACGGCTTTAGTCTCTGTTTAGAATTGTAAAAAGGGCACTCATATTTTCTAGGTTGATTTTGCTATGGCTATGAAATCATTGTGTGCTTGGAAATATATTTTGCTTGCCTATTTCTTAGAAAAAAGCTAACTCATTTCCTCAATTGTTTGTTTCTTTTCTTGCTTACTTGCTTGCCTTTCTTTCTTTCTTTCTTTCTTTCTTTCTTTCTTTCTTTCTTTCTTTCTTTCTTTCTTTCTTTCTTTCTTTCTTTCTTTCTTTCTTTCTTTCTTTCTTTCTTTTGGAGATATGCAGTTTGGATGTCCTGGAACTCACTATGTAGACCAGGCTTGTCTCAAACTCACAAAGATCTATCTGACTTTTCCTCCTGAGTGCTGAGATTAAAGGTGTGTGCTACCCTCCTCAGCCTGAGTTGACTTTTTTAATGATTGAAATTTTACATCCAAATCTCTACTGATGGTTTTTTGGGTTTGTACTCAACATACAGCTTTGGACCAATAGTTTTGTGTGGTCTCCCAGTTTAACAGAGTCCATGTCAGAGACAGCTCCCAGTTCACTTGATAGGGGACCCACATGAAGACCAAGCTGTCCATCAGTTGCATATGTGTAGGGGCCTTAGGTCTAGTCCACGGGTGCTCTTTGGTTGATGTTCAGTTAGACTCCATGGCCTAGGTTACTTGACTCTGTTGGCCTTCTTGTGGCGTTCTTATCCCATCCAGGACCTTCTATCCCTTCCCCCCAACACACACGTTTCCACCAGACCCCCCAAACCTACCTTGCCTGGCCTCAGTGGAAGAGGATGCACTCAGTCCTGATGTAACTACATGCGGTGGGGTGGGTTCATATGAGGTGGGACAGCTTCCCTTTTCTAAGAAGGGAGAGGGGAATCTAGACATGAAATACTGTAGTGAACCCAAGATTGGAACCCTGTTGCACAATAAAAATTCATTAAATAATAAGGATGTGTTTGTGTGTAGATACATGTGGGAGGGGGTGCATGTGTGTGGATATGCATGTGGAGACTGGGGACAAAATCAGGGTTTGTTCCTCAGGCACAATCTACCTCTGTTTATTTAGGGAGAGTTTCCCACTGGCCTGGAACTCAGGTAGGGTGGGAGGCCCCTCGTCTCCACCTCCCAGTGGTCAGATCAGACTTGTATTCACCATAAACTTTCAGTTGTGCCTGAATGCAGTTGCACACCCTGCGCTTTCCTTACGTTCCCACCACTGCCCTCATAATTACATAATTGTCAGTGGGGCATCTTGAGAAAGCTTCCAAATAACCAGAAGCATCAAGTGAACCAGTTCTGAGTGGACTTGGCTCATTTTTTTCTGAGAACTTCTCTTTATTTTCCAGTTACTTCACTAGGTTCTAGGTTTTTCAGCCTAAAATGATGAAGAAAACGAGAGTAAATGGTCGCCTTCAGTTAAAGCTGTCAGACGCCTGTTGCCTGTCTGTCTGTATCCACATTGCTCCACAAAGGCTTGCCTTCATTTCAGTCTCTACAGGAAATTAAAAGTTTAATCTAGTGGCAGGAACTTTACGGTCATCTTTTCTTTGTAGCTTCCCACAGCTGTTCTTTCATTTAAGTCCCCATTTAACTATTGTTTAATTCTATTTTAAGTGTGTAGGTGCTTTGCCTGCATGTATGTCTGTGCACCACATGACTGCAGTGCCCGAGGAGGTCAGGAAAGGGCATCAGATTCCCCTGGAATGAGAGTTACAGATGGTTGTCAGTTGCCATATGCAAGCTGGGAATTGAACCTAGGTCCTCGGGAAGAGCAGCTAATGCTTTTAGCTGTTGAGTCATCTCTCTGGCCCCATTGAATTATTTTTACGATAGGTCATTTGGAAATAGCAACGTTTCCAAGGATGACAATACATTTATGAGCATATTGCTAGAAAGCTGAGGATTTGAAAATGGTGAAGGCAGTGAAAAACTGGCACAATGAGAGTTTGGAGGGCAGGGGAAACATGGCATGGTCCTTGTCCTTGTGTCGCCATAGAAAACCCTGCGTTAGAACAAAGCAAAGGATTAGAGGGAACCAACTCATAATGGAGACCCCCCACTGGCCTTTAATCTAGGGCTGTAAACATCCGCCTCACTTTGTAATAGCTGTGTTAAAGACAGGGCGAAAAGGAACAGCAGCAGCATCTAGCCATCACGGTCTCGGAGGCAGTGGGTGTGAAGTGCTATGAAGCCAATCTCTCTTCAAAGCTTCATGCCCCGAGCATACCGAGGCAAAACTTGGTGTCCAAATTCTTTATCAACTTGGAGGACTCCGAGCCCTAAAAGTGTGCCCACTGTCATTTGGGAGTGACCGGAAACCCCAGGGAGCCCCATTATTGCTGGTGAGGAGAACACAAGAGGCCTTAGTGATGAGGGCCCCCAAGCCTTGTTTCTCTTCCTCACTGACATTGGAATTGTTCTTTAAAGTTCACAGAACATTACTCGATCATCCTCTCTGCTCTCACAATGCATTCAAGAGTAAACAAAACATAACAGTGCATCTATTTTGCAAATCAGCCAAGCAAAGGTCATCAGTGTTCAGGATTCACTTAAGGCCGTGCAAGGTGGCTGAACACCATCTCTTCCCTCCCTGGGCCCCTCCAGGGCCTCCTGTTAGAGACATCTGATGGGACCTGAATCAAGACTCTCACAGGCATCCACTCATGAATCCCAGTGAAGGGTGGGGACTGTCTTGATCTGCTTTCTGTTATCTATCTGACAGGGAGGGGATTTATAATAGAAGGAGGTTTATTTGGCTCACGTTTCTGAAATCTAAGAGCCTGGCATTGGCGATTATTTGCCTTCTTGTGAGAACCTCATGCTGTTCCATGTGTAATGGAAAAGCAGACTCAGGCGAGACTGAGTCACATGCTGGAGACAGAGGGAGCAGGACTGCAGGGCTCAATTTGGCCTGCTCGCATAGTAACTGAGTCTGAAGTTAGTCCTGAAGACTAACCCAGTCTCTCAGGAAACAAGAATCCATTCAAGAGATCAAATCTGTTTTATTTTCCTAAGTGGCACCAATTTAATTTTATTTTTTAAACAATTTTCACTAAATTTTAAAATTATATCTCTTTCTGCCTCTTTCCCCTCCCCACCCAACTACCCCTCCTCAAACCCCTCTCATGTCCTACCAGAGTTAATAGGCTCTTTTTCTCTGATTGTTACTGGCACACACATATATGTATACATAAATGTGTGTATCATAATGAATAAATATAAATAAATATAGATAACTATATATCAATACTATAGATAGAGAGATAGATAATTCCCACAGTTAAAATGTGTTGAAGGAGTAAAGTTTTAGAATAGCCATGATGTTTGAGTAATGCTGTCTTGATGTTGTCATACCTTACAAAGCCAGGGAGGCTCATGCCTACTCTCTTCCTAAGCTCCATCGTTTCACAGATCTGGAGACTGGGGCCCAGTGGTGGCTGTGTTACCCACGCTCTGCCACACCAGAGCAGGCTATGGGGGAACCAGAGGGCTGTGTGACAATACGGCCGAGTCAAGCAGGGGCCTTGCATTCCAGAGTCTGGCTTCCACGTCAGGCCTAGGCAGTTGGTTATTTGGCTGTCGCCTCTCATCTAGCTTCTATTTTAGAAGTTCATCTTCTTGGCTAATACCACTTATCTTCCCTCCTACACTTCTGATTTTTGCCTTCGGTGTTTCTCCTGGTGAATATGGAAAGCTCTGATTACGGGAGACATTAGAACGTGACCCCTCAGAGTTAAAGAACAGTGTGGTTGTTGATTCAGCAAGCCACGTTTCTGAAGAGCATTTCAATTCTTGTATTTTTTTTTAATCTCATTCAACCCATGTTTTTTGAGTGGAGAGTAGTCAGGCTTACTTCATTCCTTGGGCCAGAGAAAGCATGACTCCAGAGTACACGTGACCAAATGCAAAAATACCCAGACTGCACTTTATATAACAATCTCTCTTGCACAACAAGTTCACTATCATAAATCAAATGCTCAGACACTGTCTCGCATAAAGCCAAGTTAGAGGCTACTGTGAGCAGGAAGGTGGGTGAGAGCCCCTGATAGGAGCCTTTGGAAACACACTTTCTTTTCCTTTCTTTCGCTATTTGATCGAAGCCCACCTTTCTGGTCTCCATTAAGTGAGTAAAGGGATTTCCTTTCCTCTCTTCTCACTGACAAAATCCTGGAGGAAGGCTTTGAACCCTCCGTTTCCTTCAGACCTGGGCCTGCGCACACAGTAAGGACATCAGCAATCCTTGAATAGCTGTGGAACTCATCATTACTGACAGTATTTTATGTAAGAGCAAATAGTCTCTAAGGCTCCAGCTTGCAGGTGTAGCCCTCTGATATTAAAGGCCCTGTTTGTCTTCTGATATCTGGACACCTATCACTGGCATGACCTGGACTTGGGAGTCTGTAAATTGATTCTTTCTGGGTCTGAGAGGTAGGAAGATGGCTGGCAGCTGACCTCACAGTATACACAGTCACGTGGCCTGTATGTGTTTCGTGTTAACTTTTGAGAGCTATGGCTTCTGGTGGGATGTTGAGACGGGTGCCTCACCAGGTAAGCCTCCCCTGTCTACTTTGAGGTTTGCTGAGTCTCAAGACAGTGTATAAAGATGGTTTTCAGAGCGCTACAGGAGAAAAGTCTCACTAGTAATGATTAATAATAGCACACCATGAAGCCGGCGTGCACTTAGGCTTCCATGCTCTCCCTGCTCACAGTACGCTGTCCACATGTGCTATATACGCACTAAAAGAATTCTCTGCTTCCTTAGTTCACATTGCAGATTTACACTTCGGTGCCACTGAGCGCCAGCAAACACTAGCATTTTGTATTAGCACTTCCTGGGTTCAGATAATCACCATACGTGACTGCCACTTTGTGTTTTGCAGAGGAATAGTCTTAGGCAATTTGTCCCTTTTATTTAACCTTTTCTACGACTATTGGGAAATTATACGAAATGGTTCCCTGCTGTTTCTCAGTCTTCACAGTGACACAAGTTCTATGGGGCAAGATGGTTCTATTTTAAAATAAGTCCTTATCTTACTCAATTCACATGGGTTGCTGTTTGCCTTATTGGCTAGGCAATGCAGGCTGGGGACTGCATTTTCACAACGGCTTGACATTTCAAACTCCACACAAGTGTTGAAAACAAAGAAATTTCCAGGCCGCCCCAATGTCAGAGAAAAACTTAACTTAAAATTCTAACAGGATCTTGTTTGTCTAGGGCTGCAGGTGAGAAGGAGGGGAATCAGGCAGAGGCTGTTTAAGGTCATGCCCTCAGGAGCAAGGTAAACCCTGGAACCCTGCCTGACTTTCTCTGAGTAATGCCGTCTGCCCTACAGTGACCTGGGAACCTTCAGCCGCAACCTTCAGAGCTCTCAACCATTAACCTAATAGATCTGTATACCTATGCATGGACCTAACCCTCTGTCACTTTCAGCATCTGTCTTCCCAGCCATTTCTGAACTCCTATTTGGTTAGACTCTGAAAACATTCAAGGACTCATGTGGAATGCCCAGGCCTGACCAGGACATCTGAAATGTACAAATAAGGCAGGAATTAAATTCTTTGTAATCTTTTACAAGTTAGATGAATTTTCTTTTTATACTCTCAAACTGCAGCTTAAGAAAAAGGAAAAACAGCAGCAACAAAACCCCCCACCGATCGTTTGGGAGTTGTTTGTTTTGGGGTTTTGGTCCTTCCATATGCTAGGCAAACACTTTTTCATTGAATCACATCTCCAGCCCTTTAGGTTTTGTTTGTTTACCACATAGCCCAGGCCTGCCAAAAACGCTAGGTCCTCCTGCCCAGCCTGGGATTATAGGTCTGCATCCCGACACCCAGATAATTTAGGCTATTTTTATTTGTAACAGCTTTCAGTAACAATGAAACAATGATGCAGAAAGTTCATTTGAATACATTAATTCTACAAACATGTCTCATATATAAAATTCGTTACGTGTGGCTTCTCCATTTATCAGTTCCTCAACATCTTTTTAAATGTCAGTTATAACTCTTTATCCCTGAAAGGGAAGCGAGTTCAGAAAGCTAGGAGGACCAGGAGGAGGGCAGTGCTCCCTCGCACCCACAGCCACCCCGTATCTGGAAACCTCTCGCCAGTCTGCCCACATCCTCAGGCAAACCCTCGAGTGTGTCTCACAGATGATGCTGAAGATGATTTGGGACTACTCTGCTGTCTGTGTCAGCCACCCTTGCTCCACTGGGCACCTGGTCCATCGCTGGGTGGCAGTGATTCTGAAACCTTTCCTGAAGCTGAAGTCGAAATCTGTTTTCCTAGTGTTATTTACTGAGGAAGAGAATCACCGTCCCTGAAATAGGTGCTGTGGAAGCTTCCAGGTGTATAGAGGGTGTCTAATTACAGAGGTGACTGAAATGCTAGAGATGATGAAAATGTTTCAAATCCATCAGAGGGTAGGAGGTGGTCTGAACTTCTAAGAAGATTTTTCGCGTATGTCTGTAATCCTAACACTCTGGGGGCAGAAGCTGGCAGATCTCTGTGAGTTCAAGGACAGTCTGGTCTACACAGAGAATTCCAGGCCAGCCACAGCTACATGGTGTGACCCTGTCTTAAAACAAGCATTCGCGCGCACACACACACACACACACACACACATAACAGAGCAAAACAAAACAAAACAGGAGCCATATCCCAGCTCTGTGCACTGATCTCACTTGAGTATAGAACCCAGAGGAAAGAAGACACTTGGCCCCAAGACCAGGCCTGTATCTGTCATTCAAGGTCATATTTTCTCTCACTCAACTCCCCTCTGGCATCCGACTGCTCTGGGTTTTCAATGTGTTATCACTGTGAGACCCTACAAAATTCCTGAAACTGGTCTATTTTCTGACCATAAAATCATGGTAGTAAAGCCTTTCAGGTACTGTGTAAGGAACACACAGGGTAAGTGTGGAAAGCTACTGTATTAAAGGGCAAAAGCAAGAAAATCAAACATGAAGTGGATCTATCATTTGCTCACTTTGGAGAGGTCACATATGGAGCATAACTCAGCATTGTGGTGGGTGTATCAACAGGGATACCAAATTATAATATAGTTGTGATCCAGGCTCAATAAAACAAGCATGGCTGTGAGTCTTTGCACATATACAGAATGATTCCATACTACTGTGTGTGTGTGTGTGTGTGTGTGTGTGTGTGTGTGTGTGTGTGTTTGGAAAGGCAGGGGTGAAAGGGTGAAAGCACAGGTAGGCTTTCTGCTTTTAAACTACATCCTCCATTGCAAATAGCAGTTCTAGTATACCTACATGTAGGTTTTTCTTCGGTATTTGTTATGGAAATCTGATCTGAAAAGTTACAGGAACAGGGTGTAAACAGGAGTACATACGTTCTGAGGGATGAAGGTACACAATCCATCACCTCTTATGAAAGGCACTTGCATAAAGTGGATTTTTTTCCATGTCAAAATTAAAACAACATCTGCTTCTCTTTCACACTGTGAGGATCAGGTTAAGGCTGGGAGTTGTTTGAGAGAATATGAAGTTCGGAGTATTCTCTGTTACTAACTATATTCAACCTCTCACCTCTAGACTCAGGGCTTTCCCTGGCAAATGCATCTACAGAGGCCCGGGCCCTCTGCGCAGGGGACCTCAGACAGGCAGAGGGAAGGGTTTGCTGGTGTCAAGGTGTCGAGGAAGCGGCTGGCACACAGAGTGGTTCTTTTGCCAGATGGCTTGGCAACCTTTACTAGGCTCTGATAATCATCTCATTTAGTCAATATTATTGCAGGAAAAGACCTAGAAGGCCAACTTTTAAAAAGGCAGAGATAAGCAGCAGAAAAACAAATCAACCCAACACTGGAGATGGAGTAGAGAAACGCTCAATTGGAGAGACCAGAACAGTGCTTGTCATAGAATTACATCGCCAAGAGCTGGGGAGGACAACGTGCATGATTCCTCTAGAAAATGGATTGGTTTCTGGTCTCAGGTAAAGACATGTCCCTGGACCTTCCCAATGGCATCATTCCACATGTAATGTGAGAAGGATGCTCTGGGGTCAGCAGTGTCAGTGATGAAACTGTAACATGAACTCTTGTCTTCCTTGATTCTGATGGACATACTCCAGCCTGTGGCAGGGAAGAGTGCTTTCCACAGACAACCAGGAACTGTGCTCCCACGCTCTGAACTAGGTGCCAAGGCCTTTGGTCAGGTAGGTGCTTCTAAACTCCCAGCATCCATGAAAATCCACTGGGGACTTTAACAGAACCCAGATTCTGATTTGGCAGCTTTAGGAGTGGTCTGAGTTTCTAAGAAGAGCTTTCGTATATACCTTTAATCCCAGCTCAGAAGCACAGAAATTTCTGTGAAGTCCAGGCCAGCATGGTCTACACATAGAGTACCAAGTCAGTCAGGGCTACATGGTGAGACCCTGTCTCAAAACCAAATGTTCTTGAGCGTGAGCATACATACCCCCCCCAAAAAACAAAAGAGCCACATTTCAGCTCTACCCACTGTGCACCCAGAGGAAAGAAAGCACTTGGTCCTGAGACCAGGTCTGTATCTGTCACTCAGAGTTGTGTTTCTCTCACCCAGTTCCTCTCTGGCATCTGACAGCTCTGGGTTTTCAAACAATCTTGTTACAACTGTGGGACCCCAAGAAATTTTTGAAACTGAGTCCTATTTTCTGGCCATAAAATCATGGTAATAAAGCCTTTGAGGCATCGTGGAAGGAACACATGAGGTAAATATGGAAAGCTACTGTATTAAAGGGCAAAAGCAAATAAAAAATAAAACATGAAGTGGTGAACTGTAAAAATCAGATCAATAGGCACAGAGCTGGCAGCCTGTGGGGCTCAGACAGGGCAGATGCTCTTAAAGGAAGCTCAAGAAATTGTTGTATTTTTAGCCCTATTTCTCTTGCAATTTTCAAGCAGTGAAAATGACAAGTCATGAAGCACCTCTAAAACCTTTGTGTTAGAAATCTCAGCTATATTATTAAAATATATTTATTTTATTATAGGTGTGAGCCTATGTGTAGGTGTGTGCACGTGGGTGCTAGTGTTTGTAGAGGAAGCCAGAGGCACCTGGCCCCCTGGAGCCACAGTTACAGGCTGTTGCGAGCTGCCCATAAAGAGGTGCTGGGGATTGAACTCAGGTTTTCTGCAAGTATAGCCAGTGTTCTTAACTACTCTGCTCACTCTCTGGCCTCCTAACTAAATCTTTTAATGCCGCCATTTCTTCCACGTATGAGATCTCTTACTTTGACTTATGCTGATAACAGAGACAAGAGACAAAACTTTGGGTTCAGGTAGGATAGTTGGGAGATGTTTTAAGCTAGATATTGAAGATGAGACCTGAAGATTTCCCACCCTGAGTTGTGGGACTGACCACGACAAGGTTGCATGATTAAGATTATATGACTATAACACTGTAGAACGGGAGGGAAAAGTCAGTTGGGTTCAACCCAAAGGGCAGGATTACTCAAATCAGTTTAATCTAATTACATAAGCCCTTTAATAGTAGAAAGTTTTCTCTAGCTCTTGGCAGCAGCAGATGTTACACAAACTCAAGTGTTGAGAGACTTCCACTCAGGCTTTAAAAATGGGTAGTCAGGTGGGAAAGAAGTGCATGCAGCGGGTGGGAATGAATGGCGGGCTGAGTGTTACCTGAAGGCAAAAGGAATGTCAGACTCTGCCCACCGAAAAGGGGCTGAGGTGGGGCTGAGGTGAGGGTGGGGAGGGCAGTTGGGGAAGAAGATGAGTAACTACAGAGTACACTGTCTTATACACATATCAGGCTGTACACACAGATAGCATATGTCATGAGAAGCCCATTAACTAACTTTGAAACTGATTACAAACAAAACAACAAACAAACAAAAAACCTAGGCATGGCTTCCAAAAGCTGTGAACACCCTGAGTTGCAAGGACTTGTCTGTCCAAATGGTTCAGGCTCATATTTCCAGCTACCTCGAAGGCCGAAGTCAGAATTTTACAAATTCAAGGTCTGTCTGAGCTGTAGCATTCAGTCAGTCCCACCTGACCTCTGACTTACGGGGCAGGTGATAACTTTTTTTATTGGTAGTAAAGATCTGGTGACAAGTTGGATTTGTTATTCAGCAATAAAATCTATTGTAGGAAAGGACCTCAGGAAGTAGGAGTGAGGGGGTGGAAAGGGAAGTTGAAAATGGAAAGCAAACATGGAATGGCTGATGTGATGGTGTACCTGGAATAGATCAGGCTCAGTTCTTGGACTTCCTAGGATTATGTGTCAATGACCAGAATCATCCACCACAAGTCACAGCATCTACCTACTTACTCGCTTTTGCTGGCTCTGCCTCCAAATGCCCTTCACTGGAGGCTCTAAATTATCTGCATTTCAAGGCAATAGTTAATATTGTCAGCTTGGCTGGGTGCAGTGGTGCATGCCTGTATTCCCAGCACTGTGGGAGGCAGAGGCAGACGAATCTCTGTGAGTTCAAGGCCAGCCTGGTTTACAAAGTGAGTCTGGGACAGCCAAGGCTACACAGAGAAACCCTGTCTCAGAAAACCAAACCAAATCAACCAACCAACCGAAAATCAAAAACAAAACCCAAAAAATATTGTCAGGCTGGTAGGATCTAGACTCACCTGTGAGGCAAGCCTCTGGAGAAACCCAGGGGGCATTATCTAGCCCAATGGATATCTGCCTTCTTAATGCTGCGACCCTTTAATACCATTTCTCATGTTGTGGTAACCCCCAACATGGAATTAGTTCATTGCTGCTTCCTAACTGTAATTTTGCTGCTGTTCTGAATCATAATGCAAACATCCGGTATGTGTAGGAGATCTGATATGCAACCCCTGTGAAGGGGTCTTTTAACTCACAGGTTGAGAATCGCTGATGTAGGGTAATCTCTGAGCATGCTTGTGAGGGATTTTCTTGATGATATTGACTGAAGTGGAAAGACCCATTTTGTATGTGGATGGCACCTTCTGGCAGTGAGGGTCAGGAGATGGCTGTGAAGGAGGATTGATAAAAGGAAGTCGAAGAACAGCTTTTCCTTTTGGGCTACTGGCTTTCACATCTTCCTGAGAAGTTCATCTGCCCACTTCCGGAGTTCGTCTACCCTGTTGCCGTCACTGGCATCCCTTGATGACATTGAGACTTCTTCAGCCTCCCAATGTGGCAAAGGAATCTCCTAGGCCTTCAATGACAGATTATAATTGCTCGGGCATCCAGCATCATGGACTGAGCAATGACCATTTTCAGCTTCTCAATATAAATAAAGTTGCAGTTACACTACCCTCACCACATTGTATAAGCTTTTTAAAAAATACACATTCTTTCTCTGGATTCCATTGGCTCAGTCTAAGAGTGTCCAAGGTGAGCTAGAGTAGGTTCCGTAGCAAAGGGCTTAAAGATATAATAAGCACTCTGATGTGAAAAGCAAGTCTTATAAAATGAGTTGGAGATTGCACAGGAAATTCTCAAAAGCTGTGGCTGAAGGCAAAAGCAAGTCAAGGTAATACGAATGAATATTTGCCATGAAGAAGAGCAGTCATAAATAAATAGCAATCTCTGAGTGTCAGGAGTAAGGCTTTAGAGGAAACAGTATCTCAGTGGACCTGGCTTTGCCTGGCAGTGTGGGAAAATCACTGAAGTCTCACAACCAGCCCACAGCCTCCCTCTCCCCTTCTAGTGCTGCCTCCCTGAAGGTAAAGCAGCGTTACATATTGGACTCCAGGGTTCTTGGCAGCTTTCTGAATTCTACCCTCGGTTTGAGGCTCCATCCCAAACAAAACTACAAGGCCACGTCTAGCCTCTCTGTTCATCGTAATCTCCTGAGCATGAGGAGCTTGGAACAAGCAATTAGCATCAGTGCTACGGCACAGAGGCAAAATAAAAATACTCTGTAGCTCAGCGTTGCTAGGGAACCAACCATGAAGGTTGCTGGAAAAGGTTGACAACTGACATTTTCAAGCTCTGCCGTTGGTTTTAGAAATATTTTTGCTTTTTCTGACCTGTGTATATGTATGTACATTTTCTGCCTTCTCCAGTAGAGACTAAATACAAAATGAATGAGCAAAGCAGCCCTGTTTCTAGACTTCTTGCTGGCAACATCTTGTTTTCGGCTCTGGAGCAGTCATTCTGATCTACATGGATGTCTTAAAAATATGTCTACCATTTCTAACATCTACAGACATCCTATCATGAGCAACCTACCTTACAGAGCTGATAAGGATTCTGCCAACTCCCCGATAAAGACTTATCTTCACCGGACAAAGCAAGCTTCTGAGCATATCTTCTTGTTTGTTCCTTTCCCAATTCCAAGGAGTAGACTTGGATTTTATTGCTCCAACTACTCTTAATCTCTTAGCCACACTGGGCAAGAATTCTCAGCATATTGGAGCTTGCATTCAAAGTGTCCAGACTCATAACAAAGAGAAAATAAGGAAGCAACAGGAAAAAGATGAAACAGAGGAAATTTAATATGAAGTTCCAGTGAACTAACCTCAACAGTCCTCATTTAGCTAACTAACCTCAACAGTCCGCATTTAGCTCAGTATCTAAGCATGGCAATTTAGTAAGTCAAAGTCTTACTCTTTTTATTTTTTAACAACTCTGAACTCAGAATGCTCCTTACATTGCTGGGGAAGATTTGTGATGTATTTGGTTTTGCTTAGACACATAACTCATTTCAAAGCTACCAGCATCAAAGAAACTCACAGGGCTCCTGCGGAAAGCCTTGCACAGCCTCACCTCCATCTGCCCCTGCCATTTCTCCAGCAGCTCTTCCCTTTTGTAGACTTGCTCTGGGCTCAATGGTCTTGTCTGAAGCTGTAAACACGGCATGAGAGCATTGGTACCACAAGTTTAGTTTGATTGGACTCCTCCAACTTCGGTGAGATTATCATTCCATTGAAATCTCATAGGGAAGTGTGTCCTTAAGGAACGCAAAATCACTTCTGATCATTATGAATCTGTGTTTGCTAACACTCTTTGCATTTTTCCTCATTGGTTTGCTTATTGATTAATCAACTAATGAATTGGCTATCTCCACTTCCCAGATCATAGTGTTCTATCTGAGTCTGTATTGCTGACCATGGTCCACACCCATGGTAGATGCTCGGTGAGTATGTTGAAAGAATAAATATATGACAACTTACTTTAATTCTGTAATACACAATGTTAATATTACCAAGACAAGTTTGTTGAGTGAAAGAAACAAGGAAGAGTAATTGCTAGTTGGGATAGACCTGAGTGGTGTAGGGCTATGTTATCTCAGTGTTGGAAGTCCTGTCCCTTCTTCAGTTCCAGTTTTTAAGTCTGTAAATCATTGCTAGTTTGTTAACCCCCTCCCGCTTCAAGAATCAAGACCAGAAGTGAGTGAAGTGCCTAAACATTTATTAGTATTGTGTATATATGGCAGAGAGAGAGAAACCATGCGCATAGTGCGTGTCTTAAAGTCAGAGGACAGCCAACAGGAGTTGGTCTATGTCCTGGGGATCAAACTCAGGCCACCCGGCGTGTGCAGCAGGCGTGTGCAGCAGGCGTGTGCAGCAGGCGCTTCCAGCTTCCGTGCTGTCTCACCCGTCTACCACCGATTTTCTTTCATTTTGTTTTTTAGAATGAATAAATGTATCTTTGCTAAGGAAATAATCCCACCAATCATGACAGGAGAAAGAGCAAACTTCCAAATAATCCTATGGGGTCATTCCCTCGGATGCAGATTCCAGTCAATGGTGGGGTAAAGGTTTAAGAAGTTCAAATCTTTTCTATCATGTTATGGACCCCTCATATTTATTCCATTGCTACAAATGATGCTCTTAAATTTCCCTATCATAGCCTGACAACCACTGAGCAAATGCCTTATCAATGCCCCTTTCTTTCCAGACACTCTTTATTGAGAACCTTCTTAACAGAACTGTAAGAGCAGTTTGATAAAATTAGAAACTTTACAACACACAAGGAAAGTTGTTTGGTTTGAAGGCTTCCAACGTGGACATTATGGTGTCTCTTTTATAGGGAAAGAAATGAGCTTAAGGTGAAGTGCTCTTGAGCTATGGGAACAGCAGGGCGATCCTTGAGCTCACAAATCTCTACTCAAATCCCAGCCGGTGCTTTTTCAGTCAGGATTCATCATTTACACATCGTACTCAAAATGAGAGCAAGACAGACCTCTGCCGTTGCTTAAATTGCTTAAAATCAGAAAATAAAAACCCGCTGCAGTTTTTTTTTGGTTTCTGTATCATCAATTGTCTCATGTGCACACTGAATTGGTGTAATGTTCATTTATTTAGCTCTTTCCTATTTTCAGTGTTCTACTGTATATTCTCTCTGTGGGAGGTGAAATGTTGCCACTAAAGCCCAGAAAGCGACAAATGATGATAAAGAGAATGCATCTTCTGTTTTGGAGAGTTCACCAACAGAAAGGCATGTAGGAATCCTCACCCAGTTCCTCGTCCATAGAACAGGGCCAAGATACACAGTTTCCCACATAGCAAAAGGAATGGACTGGGAGAAAAAACCAGCAGAGGAGTTCCAGCAGAAACATACCATCTGGAAAGAACAGTTTGCTAACTGAAGTCAGGAGCGGGAGAGACAAAGGCAGCGATGCAAGTGGGTGCATGGGAGGTAACGTGAAAGCTGTCAGCGTGGGAGAGGAGATATGCTGACGGCCTACTGATGCACAGAGATGTTAAGACTGAAAGAATAAGTGGGCAGGAGAGAGAGAGAGAGAGAGAGAGAGAGAGAGAGAGAGAGAGAGAGAGAGAGAGAGAGAGAGAGAGAATGAAGACTTCAGGGACTAAACAGGCAAACAGGACGGGAGTTGATAAAGTCATTGTGGGTAAATAGCATTAAGGAACTACTGTTCACAAGCTCTTTCCTTGTGTTGCTGCAAGATCGAGACTCAAAGGAAAAAGGGCTGAGGAGATGGTTCAGTTGATAGCTGAGTTTGATGCCCAGCACCCACCTAAAATTTGGGTGTGCCTGAAGCCACGGTGCACAGAAGGCAGAGGCGGGAGGATCCATGAGGCTTGCTGGCCAGCCAGTGTTGTCAAATCAGCAAGAGGAAAAATAAGATGGAGTTAGATTGAGGAAGACACCTGATCCCAACCTCTGGCTGCCACATACATGTGCACATACACACAAAACCATGTGCACACACACAAATAAACACAACAGATGTAGGTGGTCGCATCCTGAGTGGCAATGAGATCAGACAGCCGGCTCAGCTCCTTTCTCCTCAGAATCAGGGTTTATTCTGTTCTCATAATAGCACCTTTACGTTTTCAAGATGCTGTACTTTTAGACAAACTCGCAGAAGCCAGTAAATAAAGAGCTGCTCTGTGGACAGTGCTTGTCTGCCCCTGCAGGCAGGGATTTCTGGGAAAGAGAAGAGCTTAAATTCACCTCTGCTTTGCAAAACAAACACCCAAGAAAAATGGCCCATAGCAGAGAATTTGATGATTTCAGTTTAGCGTGGCCAGTATTTGTGACCACACTAATTTGTGGTTATGTAGACTCTGTAAAAACAAACAATTTTCTTGCTCAAGCCACTCGAGCTTCTGGTTTCTTTGAAGAAAATCACTGTACATGGACCCCCAGTGTCTGAGAAGAGCCAGGCTGGTTTGGCTCTGAGAAAGGGATAGTGCCACCTGCTGGCAAGTTCTTGAAGTTTTCCTCCAAAGGCAAGTACATATATTTAAAAAATAGTTTTTATTTAAGTTTGAAACTAAAAATCAAATAAGAGTGTGTTAAAAACTGAAAGTAACCAATGATGTATAATGACAGAAGTCTACTCTTTTCCTCTTCTCTGCAACTCCTTGTTTCTACAGGTAAATAATTTCTCCCCTCTTCTGGCTGTTTTCATGTATCATTTAGGAAAGGGTGTAACCTGCTTTTAATCAATCACTCATAGGCTTTTTTTAAATTAGAGAGCTCCTAAGTATGACCCAGCCTGTCTTTCCTCTTGTTCACTCAGTGCCCCCAGAGACAAACTCATCACTCTCTGACATGCGGCAGTCCTTCCTATAACAGAATTATAAAAGAGGTTTGGAATGTCCCAAAGGTGCAGTATGAAGATTCACATAATTCTTTCTTTCCCTTTTTGATTTAACTTTTTGCATCGGCATATCAAGTAATAGGTTTCAACATGGCTTCTCCATGCATGTGTATCTCAGTCACCCCTCTCTCCTGGTGTTCTTCCCTTCACCTCCCACCCCCTGCAAAATCAGGCTCCTTTCTTCTCCCCGTTGGCCCCCATGTATTTTCTTTTACATGTCTCCATCACCATCTCCACTTCCCAGTTCCCTTAAACATACATGGTCACATGCATATATACATAAGCTTAGAAGTTTAAGTTTAGGTTCTGAATATGGAAGAACAAATGCTGTTTGTCTTTTTTGAGGCTGGCTTATTTTGCTCAAAACAGTGATTTCCAGTTGCAGCCTTTTTCTTGCAAATGTCATGATATTCCCCCCCCCCTTTTTTTAGCCCATTGTATGTCTATACCACATTTTCTGCAGCAACCACACTCTCATCTAGGTTGAAGCAGAAAAGGCCTTCAACAAATTTGATCTCCCTTCAGGAGGAAAGTCCTGAAGAAAATAAGAACAAAGTGCACGTAACTCAGTATAATAAAGAATATATGCAGCAAAATACTGATCGCCAACAGTGCATTAAACGGGGAGAAAAACTGAGATCTTTTCTTCTAAAATCTAGAACAATGCAAGAGTTCTCACTCTCTCTGCTCTTATTCAACATAATGCTCAAAACCTTACCTAGAATAAGAAAAAGAAATAAAAGATCAAAAATAGGTAGGAAAGAAGTTAAATTATCTTTCTTTGCAGAGGACACGATCTCATGGCGAAGAAGTTGAAATATTCTTCTGCCAGAAGACTATTACATCTGATAAACACCCTTGTCAAACTAGTAGAACACAAAATCAATTCACACAGCCACTAAGTAGCTTTTCTGTATAAGAATAATAAACTCAGGGATTAAAAAAGCAGGAAAAATTCCTCATCTTAGTAGCTTCAAGTAATAATAAATACCTAGGAATAAACCTCCACAGTGAAAACTGTACAACACTGATGAGAGAAATTGAAGATACCAGAAGACAGAAAGACTTCCTAGGCCCATGGACAGGCATAATTAATATTGTGTAAATATTACATTACTGAAAGTAATCTACAGAAAGCAAAGTACTGAAAGCAACCAGTGTAATCTCCATTAGAATTTCAATGACATTCTTCTCAGACCTAGAAAAAAAACATCTTAAAATTCATAGGGAAGTACAGAGATTCTGAATACCCAAAGCAATCCTTACAGAAAGAGGAATGTTATAGGTACCACAAACCTGATCTCGGAGCCACAGAAACAAAAACACTGTGGTCCTGGCATAAAAGCAGACCATAGACTAACCGAACAGACTAGAGACCCCAGCACCAACCACACAGGCACAGCCACCTCACTTCTAATAGTTTTCTGGGGTGTTTATCCCCGGTGGCTTGCTGCCTCACTCCCTGGTCTGGCACGAGTGGCCGGAACTTCTCCTCCATGCCTTCCTCAAGACACGCTGGATGCCCTGCAGTCATGAGCCACAACCAATATTTATTCCCCTGAGTGGCCCCTGGGAAACATTTTGTCACAGTGACATAACACACAGGTCAAAAACAATGTGTTACTCAATAATCACACTCGCTGGCAAGAACCAGTTCTATTCATTTCTTGGCCACACATTTGTTGGTGTCATTGGACCCTTCTGTGTCCACTAGGCCTCTAGCTTAGTCTGCTGAATCCAGTTCCAAAAGAATTTCGATAAACCAGTTTTCTCATATTTATGCCCCAACATCTGCTGAGACCCCGTCGCACAGTTAACATCTCATCAGTTTGCTCTACTCTGCCTCAAACCCTCAACGCTAGCCCAACTCCTCTTAGTTCTGCTATGGAATCTATTTCCCCGGCTGCCCACAGGCTACACATCTCCACTTGAATTCAATCTCTTCCATACTGCAGTAGTATAAAATCCGTCTTGCTATTTTTAACAAGTACTGAAAAATAGGCTTCCCAGAATAGTGCCCGAGGAGTTCTTTCTTTTGTAAAGCTCCATAGTCCTCACAAGATGATGAATAGAAATAGTTTTAAAGCAGAATAGACCAAATGCCAAAAGAATAATTGCTTCTTTTTGTTCAGGATGAATTGTACTGTACCTTGTAGGAAATGAGTACAGAGACCTGCGAATCTTGAGATGAGACTAGAACTTCTTGCAGGTAAACGAAGAAGGGCAATTTACACGGGGAATTTGCATATTGTCTGAGGCACCATTGCACTCTGATTGCAGAGTCCAGGAAATGCAGAAGGCTGAACTGTGGGCCCCCGCAGCCCCAAAGATTTATCACCAAGACATTTATATGAGAAACATTTTCAAATATACAACATGAGTGGTATTACAGGACAAAACGCAGATTGAGAGATCAGGAATTCAGGAAGTTGGAGACAATCTGTGTGTTCACAGTGAGCACCACGGCTGGCTTAGGAACGGGGAAGTTGGTGGACAGACAGGCCTCAGAGGAGCCAGGAGTTCCCTTTGTGATATGAATATTGAATTGGCCTTAATTTGGGTTAAATTTGAAAATCCATTGTGTCGTGGACTCATGCTGTACCCAGCTTTTAGTATTGTAAGTTTACTTTAATATCTCATATGCTAGAAGTGCTGAAGTTTAAGAAAATCAGAGGTAGAAATGGCATCACCAAGGATTTAGCTTTTCCAGGATTTTCTTTCTTCCTGTGCTTAATTTTTGTCTTGAATAAAGGGCATTAGGTATATAAATTTATTATGAGAAAGAAAAAATTGTGTTTCAGGAAACTTGTAATTCTTTGAGGCTCTTGAAACAGTCCAGATGGGTTGATAGCCCAGGCATGTGCAGTGGGCTGCAGCATCGCAGAGGCCGGATCTCCACTGGCTCCACAGAGACCCTCCCATCTGTAATGAGGCAATCTTTCTCTCCTGCAGAGGGAACTGAATGTGAGAGTTGCCACTGTCCTCGATGCTCCTACAAACAGGCAGGCACACCTGAGGGGGTTAAAGTTATAGACAGTTAAGGACTGTATGTCTCTCAGGATTCCAGCATGGAGGTTGAAATCCTTATGTGGGCCTGGTAAATGGTTTAAGTATGAGCAGAAGGAGGACACCACCACCATTTCCAATTTATTGTTGCTTTTTTTTTTCTTACATCTGATTTACCTTTTTTAAAAGCATAGCAGAGCAGAGATTTATTTAAATAATTTTAATGTAGGCTTAAGCATGAGAGTTAGAGAGAGGTATTCCAAGAGTTCGAAACCCGGGAGAGCACGGGCATGAGTGGGCTTCACGAAGAGCCCATTTGCTTCCGTTTCATTAGTAAGCGCTTGGGTCTCACTGGCACCCTGAGCCTGTTCTTCTCTTGGTTGTGCCGCAGTCTCTGCTGTTTTGCTCTTTGGTTTCAATTATACGCATAGACTTCTTGGAAAGTAAGAATAATTTTACATTTACTTCGGCATCCAGCTCAGGATCCAAGTACTCATTCAATGAGAAGGTTAACGTTGTAGAAAGACCAGGTAGACATTTCTCTTGGGCCAATGAGGAGGCTCAGCAGGTGAAAGCGCCCGCCAAGCCTGCCAAGCTGAGTTCAGTCCCCAGGACCCACAGGACCCACGCGGCAAAAGGACAGAACCAGCTCCGGCAAGTTGTCCTGTGGCCTCCATACGTGCCATGGCTTGCATACATCCATACACGTGTTCTCTTTGAGGGCTTCACTGTGCAGTCTTGGCCGACCTGGCATTTGTTATGCAAAGCAGGCTAGTCTTGAACTCACAGCCTCTGTCTCCCAGGCGTGCTGGGATTAATGGCATGTACCACCACACCTCAACTGATAAAGTTAATCTTGTGCCTCAAAATATACATTCCAAATACAAATATTAACAATAACCAAAGAAATTCTGACCACTTGTAAGATCAGTTGTGATGTGATGCCTTTTTTGTGCAACTATGACTAGAGTATGTCTACAGTTTCCAAAATACTCATTTTAATGCTTCTATCCGATAGCATGACACATGCCTTATGTTATAATGTAATAAATAGCTCTATGACTTTACCAGGAAGGAAACCTGTAAGGAATACTTTGTCCTTGATCTCAGGACACTTGAGTCATCTCTGACCCCAAATGTCATACTTTCTTTGGTTTTCTGATGAGCGATAAGGACTTGGGAGGTCCTACCCCTCCTAGAGTGATGTGAGGTCCCAAGGTGGTTCTGTCAGTTACGCGCTGCAGTGTTTTGAGGTCAGGAGTGCTAAGGACACCCTCCTCCTTTGGTGGAGCTATTAGTGCACATCAATACAGCGTCCACTGTGTGTCCTCATCCCTGTCTGCAGTCTGGGATCTACGGGAAGGCAAATCCGGCAGGTCCCAGAGCTATAAAACAAGAAGTTCCCCGAGAGTCAGGGTCTGGTCTAACGAGGGCTGAGGAGGTTCTCTGAGGAGACAGTGGCTATAACTTGGAATGTCTCTTTTGTGTCTCTGCTGGGTCCTTGTCCTACCTACACAACCCAGCAACACAAGGAACCACAACCCCCTTGTCCGTGGAGGGCACAGGCCACTACTTAGAAACCGAAAAGTTTTTATTATTAGTATTATTAATTACACTTTATTCACTTTGTATCCCCCCTGTAGCTCCCTCCTCCCTCCGCTCCCAGGCCCTCCCTTCCTCTCTTCTCCATGCATGCCCCTCCCCAAGTCCACTGATAGGGGAGGTCTCCTCCTTCCTTTTGATCCTAGGCTGTTAGGTCTCATCAGGAGTGGCTGCATTGTCTTCCTCTGTGGCCTGGTAAGGCTTCTCCCCCCTCAGGGGGATGAAAACAATTCTTAATCACTGGCCTCTTTCCAACAACCCCCACCTTAAGTAAATACATGTTTTGCTTTTAAATCTTTCGGTGTTCTTTATTCTATTAATCACTATGTGATCAATAAATTGTCAGCCAATATTTCTAACGATTCTACTCAGCCATTACAATTTTGCCTCCTTAGTTGCTAGCAGAGATGAACCAAAGGTGTTTGAGTATAAGCTTAAATTTATAAGGGAAATAAAAGTCAATTAAAATAATATTCTTTTTCTTCTCATTGAAATAGCCTTTAGTTTCCAAAAATGTTATAAGAAACAAAGGCAGCGATTAATTTATAAGAAGTCTCTCCCTAGATAGAGATAATGGTTTGATTTTTAATCTCGAACTAGAAATACTTCACTATCTTTGTCTTCACTTTTAGAAGGTGCCCTTGAGGAAAAATGATTAACATGTCAGTCTAAATTTACATCCTCCCACTCTGGTGAGTTTATACATGTTGGTTTAAAGTGAAGGATAGGCCACCTAAAGTTATATATTCTAAAGAAATATTCAATGCATAAATTCCTTAAGTGCAAGCTCTTGCCCCTCCTCTGTGCAGCCTGGCTTATGAGAAGAATTAGAGAACATGGAAAGTGTTAAAAAATTTATGTCTTTGTGAGGCAGGGTAGAGCTTATATTACTCTGTTGTGGCTCGAATGTGAAATTTCTCACACAGGTTCAAGTTGCTTGAACACTGGTCCCCAGCTGCTGGTGTTACTAGGAAAGGTCATAGAGCCTGAGTTGGAAACTCACAGAGGAAGGGGCGTCCTAAAGCCAGGCCCCACTTCCTGTTTACTGTTTCCCAGTCCTGCTGACATGCCTTCCCTGTCATGATAGACTGTATCTCCTCAAACCTCAAGTCAAAATAAATTTGCCTCCCTCACACTGCCTTTGTCGGATATTGTCAAAGCAATGAGATATAATATAGTCCTGACATTTATGTAAACAAAGCGTAATAAAGACCGTTTGTTTTGTAGGGTGTTATTTTCAAAATTCCTGTTGAGATCTCACAGATACCGTTAGTCTAGATGAGGTCATAATTGTGTCCTCCTGGGAGGGAAAACACCAGGAGAGCCAGGGAGAAATGAGCAAGGGAAGTCAGAACGCTTGCGAAAGGCAAAGACTCAGCAGCCGTGGCAACCCCGAGACTGGATCTGGACCTGCGCAACTGTGTGCTAACAGACTTCTCTCCTTGACACCCAGTTTTTACCCTTTGTTATGACACCCTAGGATACAAATACCCAGGGGCAGAGCAATGTGCACTAAAATGATTAAAAAAAGAAATCATCTGAGCAATTTGTGTTGGAGTATTTACAATTTTTTTTAAAGCGCTTTTGAGGAAGGGATTTTTTAAAAGTGAGATAAAAAGTGGGTCAGGACCATTCTGCTGGATGCTATCTATTTCGTATGACTAGACACATGGAGTTGACATGTTTAGAAAACTCCCTATCACGGCACTTGAAATTTCAGTCATGTGGGAGAGCCAGGAAAGAAGCAGCTTTCATGAAGTCATGTTGAGTTACTGGTTTCCTCTGACAGGGGATAAACTCTGGCTCACTACAGGAGTTTAAGCAAGAGTGAAGGATCTGGGAGGGGCCAGGATTAGCTCTCAATCCAGATGCAATGGTCATGAGCTATGAATGCGGTGACTATGGGAATGGAGTCTGTCTTGCTCATAAGCAGGTCATTTGCACCCATTTACTGGGCAACTAAAAGGCTTTGTTATATCACTCCTGTGTATGTATTATAATTTACATTGATCACACTCACCTTATCCCCAGAGCCAGAGCTTTTGAACATGCTAAGCAACATTCTCCCACTAAGTTATATCCCCAGGTCTTGCATGTTTGTTGCTATACCTCCATCTGCCTGAATGCCTTCTTCCTACGAGCACAAAACAGGATTTGACGCTCATCAGTCTGAAGTCGACTTCATCTCTCCAGGCCCAGTGGAGGCGTCCGGACTCTGGAAGGCCTTACCAACACCTATCTCCTACCTCCTTTGCGTTGCACCTCTAAATGTTTAATACCATCAATGAGGGCGTCTGGTGTGCAGGGACCTAGTGGGGAAAGTCCACTTGCCAAGTTTCCTCAGGCAGGAAACTACACCTTTACCCTGTACCCTCGTCTTTCACCTGTTCCCAAGTACAGCGCAGCACTAGTGCAGGGAACCTCAGAGGATCAAGAGATGACCGGGCCACTTTCCAACATCAGAAGCAGAAACCCAAGTCAGCTCACAAGCCCTGTGACCTCAGTGCAGAGGTAAAACCTAAGTCTCGATTCCTCAGCACTCATTAAACCCGCCTCACAGAGCTGACAGGAGAAATACATATGACTTACATGGCAGAGGGCCTGAAATAGAGATAGCAAACATTAGAACTATTTTATTATAAGTAAATTAATAACTGACCAATGAGAGCCCAAGACATTCCTAAGCTAACAGCTGCTTCTGCAGTTTGGTGTATCAAGGAAAACTTTCACCGGATTTGTGCTGATGGCAACTCCAGTGCCACGCTTACCCTAAGCGTCCAGCTCTCAGGAAAGCGCCACTCCAGGGGACTCCTGAGTCACAGAAGTGTGCCCCGGGGTAAAAAGCCACCTCAGGGCTTGCATTTGAAGGGAAGCAGGGTCAGGCTGTGGAAAAGGTCACCCAGACAAACCTTATTTCCTTTTGCTTGAAACCACTGATGTATTATTTAGTAATATCTTGAGTTCCTAATTTAATAAGAAAACAAAGCTGGGTGTGGTGGTGCAGACCTGTGATCCCAGCACTCAGGGAGGCAGAGGCAGGCAGATCTCTGAGTTTGAGGCCAGCCTGGTCTCTTGTCTACAGAGAGTCCAGAATAGCCAAGGGTACTCAGAGAATCCGTCTCAAAAAACACCCTCCCCCCCCCCCCACCCCAAAAAAGAAGACAGCAAACAAACTAAAACCATAAGGTGTCGCCACTGTATTGAATTCATCACGAAAATGTGCTCTCACACTGGGCTAAACAGCATTCCAAAGCACAGCAGCTGAGCCCCAGGCCAGACAGGTGAGGCACAACAAAATGTGGCCAGTGACTGTACCCTGGAGACTTAATTCTTGGAGGTGAGGGTGTACCTCCTGTGACAGCAAGGCTCTGGACAGCTGGCTGGCTGAGTTCTGGTCAAAGCACTGGCATCTCATTCCTCATCAGTTTTCTCTGGGTAACATGAGGTTGCCCCTTGACAAAAGGAAAGATCTCCACTGTGAGCAAGGTGACTCTGAATTGTCACTCAGATCTTAACTTGGCATCCCATTAGGAAGGTAACTCTTAAAACAAACTACTGTGACTGTGGTGTTTTATTCCTTTAAAAAATTCTTTTCATTCCTTTTTTATTAATGGAATATGGACAATGGTACTCAAATCATAAAATCATTTTATTTTTCTCCCAGATTTCTGCCATATTCTCTACCACAGTATTTTCAAGGTATCTGCTGCAACCCATAGACTTTTCAACAGGAAATAAATAAATGAAAAAATAGAAACCCCTACTGACAGTCTATAAACTATCATTAAATGTATGAAACACTAAACCAATACGAAGCTAGGGCCAGTTTGAATACAATGACTTCTGGGTGACACTATTCATACCATGAGAGTTGACATAGCAAGAAAATCCCACATACCTAAAGTCTATGGCTCAATGTCAAGACCCCAAGAACGCACAGAACGACCTCGGGAGAAAATAAGAATGCCTTTCCTTTCTGTCTCTCTCTCTTTTTTTTTAAATAAAAAACAAACACCTAGAGAACAACATCCTTGCTCACACAGCCAAATAGAGAGCAGGGATGGGGTTCCAGGTGACTGCCAGGCAGTGCTGTCTGGCTCTGAAGGCCCTCGGAGAGTCCACTGGCCACCATGACTTTCTGAGGCATCAGCAGAGAAGAGGATCCCTTGTCCCTTTGCTGTTTCCCCTGTTTCTTGCCCAGCTTTTCAGATACTCTCAGAGGGAACAGAACAAGCTCAAGTTCAATTTTGCATACAATGAAAGGGCAAACGTTATCTTGATGTGCAATACTTACCGAAGTGTATCAGTGAAAGCACACCTCAAGCCATGGATGACATATTCCATCATGAAAGTATGCAATAAAACTCATTCCTCCATTCAATTGTGTTGAATTTTTGCCCCCTTACTGCATGCTTAGAAAAATAAAAGACCCTACTTGAAATTAAAAATAAGGGTTTTTTTTACACTTCATATTTTAGGATTTTATTTACAAAATGGACTTACTTGTTTCATACAAATTAAAAAACCTGAATCTTAAAAATAGAAATAACTTCCCACGCTCTTGAGATTGACTTTGAAGCAATCAGGGGAGTTGGGACTTGGTGTTTCTTCATCAGCCCTGGTATGGCAGCACTCGTTACGGCTGTGACTTCTCTAGTCACAGAGCTGAGCTGCTGGCGGCCCAGAGGTCTGTCAGGTCAGGGTCTGAAGGAGCAAGATCTTCTCATTAATGCAGAAGCGATGCAGCACCACCATCAGGTTCTCACCACAACGGGAGACCTGGCGTTCCATGGCCAGGCGGAAGTCCTCCTTCACGCCTTTGGTGATGCCTCGAGTGACGGTGTGGTGCCTGAGGTCAGCGACAGGGAAACAGAAGGAGACCACGGTCAGAAACAGCACCAAGGCCTAGGGTAACCTGGGTAGGAATCACCTGCCTCATAGCTATGTATAGTCACGCGTTTAAAACAAATTTAAAACGAAAAGTTGCAACCAGGTAAGTACTCTTGTCCATTCTTCTCAGGCTCAACACTAGGCAGACATTTTTCCTGCCCTAGACTGGGTCATTTTATACAGCCAAATGGTCAATGCAATGTCACCTGCTTCCCCTCTGGACTTCTGAAGCTCATACAGTGCAGCGCCTTGGGGTGCTTTACGTCCACCCTCACTGGCCTCGCTGTGCAGACCTGGCCACAGACCCCAGAGAGACGGGTGTGGGAAGAAGAACCCAGCATGTCTAGTCAGCAAGGAGGTCCCTGAGCTCTCTGGCAGGCCCTCCATGGTTGGTAGGCCCAGCAAAGCTCAGGCTCCTGCAAGAGCTGCTGGGGTCCTGAATGCAGGCCTATCCCCACGGAGCCAGGCCAGGGAAGATCCCCTTTGAGTGTTGTGTCCATCCAGACTGTTGTAGAAAAGGCAGGGACCCTGGGGCCCTAAGACAGAACCGTGTCACAGGTTGGGGAAGTACAGTCACTGCCTATGAGGTTCTATGAAGAGTAGAGCTGTCCAGGTGCTTGCTCGTCTGTGGGTGGGTTAGTGGGAGCAAAAGCCAAGAGGTGTCTAACTGTGCCCCAAGAGCCGTGCGTTAGGACGGGAAAGGACAAACAGAATCCCAGAAGGTGAGGACAACAAAATGAACATAGGAAAAGAAAAGTCCAGCAAAACTCAGTGGACTCAACCACAAACAGAGGAGTTTGGGCGGCTAGTTTGTAATGCGACAGTTTTAGACAAACAAAAGCCACCTCTGTTCCCTACCTCATCCCTAACTCTCCTCCAAGGCACACGGTTTCAGGTAGTGAGAAAACTGAGGCTGTGGCTATCACCCTAAATGCTTCTGCTTCTAACACATTGTTACACAGAAAGTGAGAAGGAGTCACAACCCCACGGTGCAACAGTAAAAGATGTCGTGTTTAGACTCGTGAAAACAGAACACTGTGCAACAGCCCACAGCCACGTTAAAGGGAAGGAAGACAGCAGGGCCACAAGGGAACAGTTCTGCATGGACACGTCGGGTCGAGCTGGTTAACTCAGCTGGGTGTTTCTGAGGGTTGAGTTCTGGGTCCTGCTGGGCACAGACAGATGCACACTGCTTTATGCTGCCTTGAGAAACTTCTAATCTGGGTCCCTAGGCTGCAACCCCAAACTGGACCACGTCTAAATTCCATGCATGAACAGGTCATATGTCAAAGGGCAAACTCTCCCCTAGCACTACTAAAGACACAAATAGCTGCTACTCTGCCTGACATGGTCCATTGGGAATTGTGTCCACAAATGTGTGGCAGCAGCAAACACTCAATCCCATCTGCATCAGAGCCTCTATGCATGTTTAGATGACGTCAATGGCGTCTCACTCCACACTCAATGAAGGACTGCATTGGGTCCCCTACAGCCTGGGTACGCAGCACAGGTTTGAATAACTGCACCCTATGATGTCCATGCAGAAGTACAGTGCATGACAGGTGTGTCCCTGCTGGTAAGCAGCACAGGACTGTAGTTAGGTCTTATGGTTTAAGAACAGGAGAATCTAGCTAAATAAACTCGGCATCATTTTAGCTTATTAAATACTGCCAATTCAGAAAGGTACAGTCTGAAACAAGGCGGCCTGCTTAAGGCAGGCAAAGACCGTGTGAATGTCTGTTTAGAGCAAAACAGTCCTGATCATTAACATGGAAACCCACATTAAAAGTTTACTTGTGGTACATGTATGTCAACATCCTTAAATATTCATGACCCAACACCTTGCATTTTTCAAAACAGATCAATTTAGCACTTCCTCTAATAGTCACTTAGTCTAAAACAGTTTTATCAAACTTTTGTTTCCCCTCCCAGATCCATAATGATTTTTAAATTCAACACAAACACACTGGCAACTCATGGAGAAAAATTAAAAATGTTACAATATTTACAACCAGATGGTTTGCCAAGGAATGCAGAACAAATTAAAAACAAATAAATAAAGCATGAAAAAGAGCACCGAGGGACAAAGAGCTGAAAACCATGGGCGGGAAAACATGTTGACAAACAGCACACTATGAGCAGGTGTTTTTCCACTTGGTACCTGTCAGCAGTCTGTATGCTGGGTTGAAGCACAGGTAAGAATTCCTGCTGCAGTAACCCCATGGGAGGGCTAGAAGGCCTTTAAAAAACAGCAAACAGCAGCATTCAAACACCCACACCAGCTCACCCTGCACTGCAAAAACAACACTCCAGAGTAGATAGACGAGACTGGAAGCGGACTGCACAGAAACTATCACCTCCACAAGCCCCTGGCCGGGGGGTGTCTTCAAGGGGGCTGGGAGAAGCTGAGGGTACCACCGCACCCGCTGCTGCTGCCAGTCTAGAGGCATCTTGGCTGCTGGTCCCAGAGCTCTGCCCACTTGTGATTTGGAGTAAAGAGGCGTCAGTGAGGAAGAGGGAGTGACACAGTAGTGGGGAGGGCTAGCGTCTGAGAGCCCAGCCTCCTTCTCTCACTCGTCTCACGCCAGTCCCAGGAGACACCTGGAGATGCTGGCTAGCCACCTCTGGCAGAACTGAAGCTCGGAACTGACAGGCCCTTCAAAGAGGACTCAGAAGGGTTGGCAATGTTTTCGATAAAGAAAGGGTGAGTTTGAGATCTGGGGGGAAAAAGAAGGCTGGAACCAGCGGCTTTGCAGAATTCTGTAATAAAGATTTAGCACATTAGCTGCTGATCATCCCAGAGATTCTGATCCAGTCTAATACAACTATGGTACTGTGAACATGAGCATAGAAACATTTCTCGAATTTAACACACATCAGCACATATCTATACAACAAATGAAGAAGTTTATGCCTCCTTGTGGCCCGGCCCCAGGTGCCTGGGGTTTGTACTGTACCTGCATCCGAGATGCTACCACTAGGACGGACTCACAACCTTACCCCAAGGGGAGGAGAGGTACACTGCTCACAACATCTCTGCCACTCATCTCGAGGGACCACCCAAAAGGTCTGCAATGGCTTCAGAGAATTTGTTTGAACCCAAAGGGAAAAGGAATATAGATAGTTTTATTCAAGAGTCTAATCACACCTCAATCAGTCAAAGCTCTGTCTTATGCAGTTTGATTCTCTCAGTGTCATTTAGGTAAAGATTATCTGAAATACAGATTTCAAATTCATGTTGAGACCCTCACAGAGAACATTCCTACAAGGTCAGATCACTAGTTAATAATCCCTAGTCCTTTTTCCTCATCAACCATGGGTTTTTAGAAGGCTTGTCTTCTATAGAAAGCTCAAGGAAATTATGGTTAGGTAGATCAAGGTGGAAGAGCCTTGGAAAGCAGGATGGATGCCTTCTTGGACAAGCAACCTTGTCCAGTGACAGTATCTTGACAACTGATATGTCCTCATTTTAAGTCCCAAGTGCTATGGATTATTTGCAGGTTAATACCATTCATATCAAGCAAATACAGGCAAAGGAGAAAGGCCCAGTAGAGCGAGGCCTGAGTCAACTGTTGAGGACTGTCGACTCATTCCTTCACACTGCCACAGACACTCTCTAAGTCACTCGGCAATCCTCTGAAGACCAATCCCTCTGCAGGGAGATTCTGGCTCTAAGGCCATCTATTGCATGACAATTTGAATGGTGGGCTTTGATGAACTAAAAAGCTTTTTTAACGAAAAGCTTGTATAATCAATTTCGGAACCTAGAAGTCCCTACAGAAAACAGGCTACCTGGGTTTCCATATACAGATGCGGCCTATTCTCACACATAGTTAATGATGCTTGGAACCTGCAACCAAATCCCCCATGACTTTGTTTCATAATCCAAACAGTCAATGGAGCAGGGAAGAGGAGGGTGTCTAGCATCCTGACTAGCAATCTAATTTGCAAAGGACCTCATATGCTCCTAAACATCACCGCAGTTCTTGATTGGAAATGTTTAAGACATGCATCATTTTTAAAACGGGAAGGGGATTTCCCAGTCTTCTTTTTGTTCTTTAAAAACAAAAAGGATAGATTCTACTGGGCCGTACTCTTGCTGAGACATAAGGAAGAAATGCTCAGTATGGGCCAAATTCCTGAGTTACAGAAATCCAACATAAGCATTTCTTACCTCTCTCCTCCGCTGCCCCTAAGATCTACAAAGACAGAGCAAAGTAAGGACTTTCATTTCCAATAACTAAAAACCTTGCTTCTGCCAAAACCGAGGAATGAAGGAGGAGGTCCCCAGTCTCAGCATTTCTCCTGCTCTGGGTTCAGTCCCCTGCGTACCTGACCCTGATTTACAGGCACACTGAATATGCAGGAAGTGAAGAAGGAAGTATGCAAATGGCACATGGCGCTTGCAGTAGAGAGGATCTGTTATCCAAACTGCAATGAGGACTGAGGATAGAAGCGAGATTTATGGGCCATTTAAAAATTACGAATGGTCACTAACGGCGTTTTCATTGGAGACAACCTGGATTTCTGGAGTGGACTATGGGCTTGGGGGCACACCTGGGCCAGAGCACTTCCACCATCATTTTGGGGCCAGGTGTGTCTTAGGGGCACTAGAACCAGCTAATTCACTCTGCACTACAAAAGCAACGAGGAAGCTCAAAAGGGCTCAAGACATAAATAAGAACTGAAGATTCTCCCTCCTAATCCAGTACAACGTTAAGCATGGCTGCTTTCAATTAAAGTCACTTATGTCTATCAGAAATAAATACTAAACTTTGGAAAGGAAATGGCATATGGAAATTTCTATCTAATAAAAAATTTCAAAAGTAACAAAAACATCCCAATTTAAGCAACATCCCCCACCCCCGAAATGTAGCTAAGAAATGCATGTCTTTAAGAGACACCCAGGATCAAATGGACCCTCAAAAACAAAGTCCAGGTTTGGATTCCTTTCCATTAAATTTCTGAAAGGCACAGAAATTTACAAATAAGTCATGCCAGCACATGAAAGGTGAGAACTCAGCTTCGAATAACAAAAGACCATCTGCTTACTTGATCAGCATTCCTTGATTTGGAAGTAATTCCAGATGAATCTTCCCTCCTTCCTGGGTTCGTAAATAAGCAAATTCCTCCAGCATATCAATGTCTGTGGGGCACATTCAGGTCAACAGACAGGTAACAGATAAAGAACCTGCTCCTCCTCCTCCTCTTAACAATCCTAGTCAGTTCTTGAACCAGAGTTGAGTTTTGCATTAACCAAACGTTGCACAAGGCCCACCGGGCTGGGCTGGCAATGCCACTGAGCCACATGGGCAAGACTCCACAGCATGCATGGAGTGCATGAGCTCACGCTCGAGACCCATCAAGCCGAAAAGCATTAGCACAGGGCTTTTCCAGAGACAATTAAACAGACTCGACACAGCCGTTTCTCAGAAAACAAGGAGATGATGGGAGTGGGGAGGGAGGGCCTGGCCGACAGGGTACAAATCTACAACAGGATAAAGACCAAGGTCTATGCTACAAAAGCCACAGTCTACGGTAAAGCAGCTGTTGTTGGCAAGAAGCCATAGGCTATTCTAACTATAGGTATCTTGGCTGCCTTTTTGGAAGTCAGCTAGAAGTGAACGAAGAATCAACATTCCCAATTCCTTGAATGATATCGTTGAAACTTCACTTGACTCTTACAAAGCAGCTGGCACAGCTCCTTTTCTATCCCTCACTCTTTCTTCTTTCCCCATAAGTAGTGAAAGCAGTATCTCCATTGAGAATGGTTCATATTGCATGATGCCCTTGTGCCAAACACTCAGAATCCATTGTGCTTAGCCCAGAGGAAGGATACTTGTAACATAGCTGAAGAAGTTCTCATACTGGAAATTTCCTTGCTGGCAAATCTTACTGATGGCTTTCAGGAAAAGGTTCTCTCCCCGTGGCCACTCCTGTTGGAGCAGTACAATCACATGGCCCAGTGCCATGTCATCTCTGTTATCTGTAAAAGCTCGAAGCTGCAAGACAAAGTTTCAGATAGAAAAAATAAATCTAGAAAGCCTAGGTCATACCAAATATCACCTCTTAAAAGGGGGCATCACATGTCAGCATATGCTATAAACCATTGTTATTATAACAGCAAAACTGCTGTGGCTGGGCACCACGCCCTTCTAAAAGGCTGGGTTCTAAAGAAGGCCTGGGTTCCCTCAGGGCTGTGCACAGCAGGCTCACAAGTCTTTAGACCAAAGCTGGACATGAACAGGTGAACTGGGAGTTCTTGAGTTCAATGTTCAGAGATACAAGGTTGACTATTCCTACACAGTGAAGAGAATGGGAATTTTGGTTTTTGTTTTTCTTGTCCTACTTATTTGAGGCAGGGTTCATATATCACAGGCTGGCCCTGCATTGGTTAGACAGCTGAGGATATTCTTGATCTGATATTCTTCCTTCCTCCACCTCCAAAGTACTGAGATTGTAGGTATATACCCCTGTGCCCAGTTTATGCAGTGCCAGAAATTGAACCTAATTGTGTAGATTCGGGGCAAGCACTCTAGCAACTGAGCCATCTCTTCAACCTTGGGGGTATCTTTTAAGGAACAACCCTGAGTGGAAAGCTGGGCAAGAAGCCATTGCTGAAGGGCTTGAGACGATGGTGCAGGGAAGAAGGAAAGACATCAAGCAATAAAGTGTGAGCTACAGAAAAGGCCAAAGGTTTGGCGTGAAATGGAGAGCTGTATTAAATCACACTGCTTGGTCCCAAGCAGCTCTAGGGCTTAGGTTAGTGTGGAACTATTGCATAAAGCAATAACCACCGCTTTGCCTTTTGCACACAGGCACTGAAATGGCTATACCCCAACTCCAAGGCTCTGTTCCTCTCAGCCAAGGGGTGTGGTGTCTTCAAGAATCTTTGAAGTTTTCCAGAGCTACTAGTCTTTGCTGGTGCTGATCCTCATGTCTAAAAGAATTAACTCTTCATACACCCATGACCATAATATTTACATTGCCTTCTTCTGTAGCTAATACATTCTGACACAAACAGCATCAAAAAAGTTTCACTGCATACCAAGCACAGTGGGCAAGGGAATTTGCCTGTCGTACTACTTATTTAAAGGTACAAAACAGTGTGAACAAAGCTCTTACTTCATGCCAGTTCATCAGGCATATTTCAAAGGAAGAGTGCTTGCTGCTAATCCCATGTTAAGCTCACCTTAAAGCACGCGAGCATCAAGTGCAGGCAGTATGGCATAATCGCCTTACTGGTACAGGGCAGAAGCTTCAGATCCAAACCTAACACAAGGCCAGACTGTTAGTGCAGGTCACCATCAAGACAACTGCCTCGACAAACAAATACTTCACACCCTTCCCCAACAAGATAGACAACACTCACAGAATTCGAGACACCGCAGAAAACAACTATACTTTGTGATGGTGACATTCATTTTTGGTGTCTTGATTTCATTTCTCAAATTTCTTTCCTACTCTATCAAATAATTATAATACATTTCAAATATATAGAATATTATGTAGAGAGAATGCCATAAACCCAATGTGGCTGACACTCAGCTTCTGTGCGTGTATAAATATTTAGCCTACATATATGTATGTGTACCACGTGTGCAGTGCCTGTGGGTCAGCGAGGGTACTGGATCCCCGGAGCTGGAGTTACAGCTGATTATGTGCGGCCACGGAGGTGCTGGACACCCAAGCCAGGTCCTCTGAAAGAACACCTAGTGCTCTTAACCACTGAGCCATCTCTCCAGGCCCTGGTCTCCCAATTTTATGCAAGGCTAACACCTGTATAGTTTAAACTTTAATTTTTAAAGATTTTAACAAATTATCAGAAAACCAGTAGAAGCTTCTTATACTGTCTTGATGTCATTCTTTTCTCCTGTCCCAGGGACAGACACAATTCTGAGCACTCTTCATGCTTCTACCACATATGGTTATGTTTACAAACAACATAAAGAAATGTTTGGCATGTTTCCAGTCTACTATGTCAAATGGTGACATAACATGTACAAACTGACTTTTGTATTCCACGTCTGTGTCTCAGGTTTGTCAACAGCATATACAGTGCCAGCCAAGGAATTTCCAGGGTTATCTGATGGTCTACACAGATATACAAGGGAGTCACATTGTCACAAACACCACAGCTGGTTCATGGGATTTCTAAGCTTTCACTATTAAACCCAATGTTTGATCAATCACACTTACACATGACTTCATGTCTACTCGTAGGAAAAATTAAGCAATGACTTTCAAACCAAGATCTTAATCCTTTCTATTAGGGCCTGCCTGTGCTCTTCACATCTTAAATCTTCCTCCACTCAGGGACAAGCCATAGCAAGAAATAAATGCCTTTTTATACATTACCTATCTAAAGTGAAACATTCATATTTTTTTCCAGTATTTCTCCTTTATACGCAAAGTGCAAGAATATTCCATTCCATCAAAGAAGAACTCATGACCCAGGAGGCAAAGACTCAAGTTTTGAAAACACATTGATCTAAGGAAATGGTTAGGGGATGAGATACAGAGGCAGGTGAGGCTCTCAGCCTGGCAATGCTGATTCTTACGTGTTTACTCACTTTCCAGAGCACAGGATGACATGCTCCTTCGCGCTCACTCAGGACCAGTGCTGAACAGTCTTGCCTTTTGCAGTCTGGTTTATGCACAACAGTGCTTCGCTATATCAGCCTCAATTGCTCATGTCACCGACAGGAGGGCACCCCTTCAGTTTATGTCCATTTGGAGTTGTTTCTGTCGACCTACTGCTATACTTTACTTTCTCTCCTCGGACAGCCTGGTTAGCTGTTGTTTTTTTGTTGTTGTTGATCTGAAGGATCTTTCTGAAACTTCTAAATGCCAATTTTTTATTGACTTTAGTTGCCACACATTCCTTGTCAGTCTGTGGCTTACTTTCTCATTCTGACCAGTCTCCTGGTAGAATTTTTAAGTTTAATCTGACCACATTTTAGTCCTTCTCTAGTTAGAAGGCATGAAGGTTTTTCTTTCCTAATTCCTTCTAAACATTTGTAAATTCTAATTCACATGTGAAATTTAAAACTGAAAATATCTTTGTGTAGCCTGAAAGGGGGGGGGGCTCAGCTTCTGCCATTGACGTTTACAGCCATTGACGTGTCATATGACCTGATCCTCAGCTCTCTGTTCGGTTCCATTAGTCAACACCTCTGTCAACGCCACACTTCCTCAACTGTTAGTTTTACAATCTTGACATGGGCTGAGCCAGGGCTACCATCCAGACGTTTCTGTTCCAGAGACACCTGCTCAGTGACGGTCAGAGGGATGGACTACTTCAGGTGTATTCCAAGTAACTTGCTCCAGCCCTGCGTGCCGAGGGGCCCCTCTCTCAGTTACTTTAGTGTCTTCACTGAGAACCTTCTGACCTATCTGTGTTGGTTTACTTCTTGATGCTTTATTCCTATGCCTGTATTTTGCCTTTACTGCCTCGCTAATTATTACATCTAGAGATCAGCTATTCTGAACTGTACTTCCTTATATATAAAATTTCAGAGTCTACACTCAATTTGTCAACTTTTATTTTTAAGAAGTTGCCTGCTGGGTCTTGGTTGGGATCACAGCGAATCTACAAACACATTTGGGGGAGAAATAGCATTTTAACCAGACCCAGTTTTCACATGAGCAAGCATGTGGCATCACTTCAAAGGCCATTTTCCTTTCTCTCAGAAGCATTTCGGAAGAATCACTGCGGAGGATCTGTGTAGCTCTCAGCAACCCCTGACTTCAATCGAAATACCTGATGCTTTTTGAGGTCACTATAAACTATAATCAAACATTTTCATTTTCTAAGCACTTACCAGCATACACAAATTTAATTGCATTGAAATGTTTTAGAAATTTTACTTATTAATTTTAGTTAGTAGCTTTCAGGAGATCCCCAGCTTTTTTACATAAGCAAATGTGTGGCCATGAATCATGAAAATCTTATCTGTGGAGAGTCTTTTGATTTATTTATTTTTTGAGTTAAGGTCTCATTTTAACCTTGGCTGGCCTGGAACTTCCTATGTAGCCCAGGCTGGCCTCAAACTCACAGAGATCTACCTGCCTCTGACTCTTGAGTACTGGGATTAAAGGTGTGTGCTGCCATGCAAAGCTGGATAATCTTTAAATTTTATGCCTTTATTGTTTTCTAATGGGATGGGCTAGTACTTCCTGCCTGGGAACTTCCATGGTGAGAACACACCTCCCCATTGGAAGGAAGCAATCAATATTTTACAGTTAAAGATGAAACCAGAAAAATTTACTTCTCTGCCTACTTTGCTAAAATTGTTTAAGCTCACAAATTCGTATGAAGCTTTTTATCTATCGCGACAACTGAGCCTTTGCTCCCACCATCTGCGAAGGGAGTCACGCTGCTGTATCTCTTAGGCCTTCTCTGCCTTTCTAGCGCACTGGTCCTGAGTCACCCTTCGCTGCTGCTCATCTAATCTGTAATAGTCCATTAGACCCGGCATCTGTATCTATACATAGCAGAGACTGACCTTTAGTGCTCACTTACTGAAAAGCTCTTATTTGTAAGCTCACTGTATGTAAGAGCCAGGCTGGCCAAAAAAATAAAAAAAAAAAAAGAGTCTGGAACATTATGTCCTACTCTGTGAAAGTACTTTTAGTGCCTTCCTCCTTAAGTTCTTCAGAAAATTCACCAGTGAAAGCATTGGGACTTGACATTTTCTTTGTGTAATTTTTTTTTCAATATCAAAGTTAATTTTCTTTTGCTACAATAAGAGATTTTTTTTTCCTATTTCATTTGTATCTTTTTTTTTTTTTGGAGGTTATGCTTATCAAGAACTTCCTAAGTTAGTTTTTAAAACTTTCTTGGCATAAAGTTCCTACTACATCTAAGTTAGTTTGTTTTGTTTTGTTTTGTTTTTTAACTTCTTGGTATAATTTCTTGGCTCAAGGCTTATTCTCTTATTGTCCTTTTGATGTACCCAGGATCTGCTGTAGTACTGTCTTTTCATTCATGATATTGGTAATTTGTTTTTTTTTTAATTTTATTTTCAATTTATTTTTTATAGTTTATTCACTTTACATCCTGATTGCAGGCTCTTCCCTCATTTCCTCCCAGTCTCACCCTTCCTCCCTCCCTCTTCCCCCACAGTCCTCAGAAAGGGGGAGCACCCCTCCCCTACCATCTGACCCCCGATATTGGTAACTGTAACTACCACCTTCTACATTAAGCTTGTTACAGTTTTATCAAGTTTATGCATATTTTCACAGAAATAACCTCTGCTTTTACTCATTTTCTCTATTGTGTTGACTATGGTTTAATTATTATTTCCCTCTTCTACTTTCCTTAACTTGCATATCTATTTCTAACTTCTTAGGTGGGAATTTAGATTATCAGCTATATGTTTGTTTGTTTTTGTTTTGTTTTTGTTTTGTTTTGTTTTTCTTCAAGCAATGTGCTCAAAATGGTCCCAGAGGAATGTGGTGACAACCAGAGGGACATACTCATTAGTTTCTTCAGCTTCCCTCATGCGAGGCAACACAGCAAGGCTGTTCTTCAGAGATAAACTCACGAAGAGGAACCCAGGCTTTGGAAAAGACACAGATTTACAGCGAAGGAAAACCTTAGCTCTCCACGGTACTCAGTGGTGAACTGTAACACATCTCAGCCATGGGTCCTAAAACGGTGCTGACAAACAAGACTTCACTGTACCTTTTCTAAACTTGGGCTTTACTTTGGAGGGCTCCTCCTGTGATTTCCCTCCTTCTTGTATGGGTAGCACCATGTAGCACATCAGATCCAGGACTTTCTCACATGTCATCTGAGAAGACAAGATCACAGGTACTTACCTGAAGCATTAAACTGAAACCATAAGTGTGACTGCAAATGTGACAGCAAAGAAGCAGGCAGTGGGCATGCAGGTTTGTACTCCTGTGACCACCGCCGAGAGCTCAACAGTGAGCACAGAGATTAAGTCTGTGAAGCAGAGGGAACACTAATCTGTTCTTCACCGTTAAAAAAATACCCTGAATTTGTATATACTAATAAGCATATATATTGCCTACCTCTAAACTATGCAGCAAGTTCAAAGACAGTCTGGGATACATGACACCTTATGTCAAAAAAGAGAAGAATAAACAAATAATACTGAAGACTAATTTCAAGAAAGTTACACTAAAGAAACAGCAAGTAAAAGAAGATCATTGTGATTTTTCAGCAGCAAATGATGTAACAGATCTGAGTGGCAAGGTCAAACTCAAGGAGGAGAGACATCCCAGAACATCACAGAGCCTTCAGAATGCCATGGGAGCCTCCCAGTACTCACTCTGTACTCCCCCAGGGCGAAGTGACATGTCGCCAGCTGGATGAGCGCCCTCTGGTGTTCTAAAGTCCCCTGTCCTGTGATCTGTGGCTGAGAAAGGGATCCTTGGAGCGCTGCTAAGTGATGCAGACTGGCTATTGCCTTCTTATATTGCCCCTTGGAAAGACACAAAGGCAAAAAGCACTGACATTGAAATACACGCATGCATGCCCGCACCCACAGGTTCATTATGCAAGAAGCAGCAAGCATATGTAAGGCTCTTACATGAGCATCTCTGGAGGAGCAGGGGAGGGAGGGGACTTAGCAAGAGAATAAAATTAATGCTAGATGAAGTTTAGAAGCAGCCATCCCTGGGGATCCTGAGGAGACTGGCTCCAGGAACCCCAAGGACACGAAGATATGCTCAAGCCCCTAATATAAGACACTAAAGCATTTGTATATAACCTATATACATCCTCTTCTAAACTTGCCATCATCACTAGTTGATTAAATGCTACACTACGAAATAATGATAAGGGCTAAAGTCTGCACATAAGTAGAGACACAGTTTGCTCTTCAGATATTATCCACACTGGATTGATCTGCAGGTGTTTAACCTATGATATGGAGGGCCAACTGTACAAAGAGTTTCTGAAGTGTTAGGGTAAATAAAGCCATCATTGGACTACAGGGTATCTCAGCCAGTAAAGTGTTTGTTTTCAGCACAAGCATGGGGACCTGAGATCAACCCATAACCCAAGTGAAAAAATTGAGCATGGTTGCTGTACTCAGGAGGGAGGGACAGGTACGTTCCCGGTGCTCGCTAAGTCCTAGGCCAGAAAAGATGCTGTCTGAAAAATCAAGATGGACAGTTCCTGAGGAATA
The DNA here is from genome assembly GCA_028658305.1 of Pachyuromys duprasi. Classification (NCBI taxonomy): domain Eukaryota; kingdom Metazoa; phylum Chordata; class Mammalia; order Rodentia; family Muridae; genus Pachyuromys; species Pachyuromys duprasi. The sequence goes on from CM053764.1 coordinate 66,132,970, forward strand.
ATAATCTCCACAGCGTCCTCTGGTCTCTACAGGAGTGCATTAGTTCACACACACACACACACACACACACACACACACACACACACATGTATACACAAACTATCACAGAATCTCTAATGAGGCACATTTTAGATACACCCTTTCTATAGAACCAGCTCACTACTTCTTGTGAGAAACAGCAAGCTGCCCATGTCAGCATCTTGGCGGCAAGCGTCTGCTCTCCCATTCTGGTGGCCACAGAACAGCGCGCAGGTGAATGACAGCAGAGCAGAGAGAAGGGCTTGCGAATGCCATCTTCTACTGAAGCAAAAATACTGCTTTTTTTCAGTAACCCCGACTCGGACAAACAAACACTAATGTGCTTTCATACATGGATTCAAGCTTTGAAAGTTTACATGTGGGTATGAGTGTGTAGGTAGAGGTCATGAGACTAGAACTGGGACCTCAAATGTGGGGGAGAGTTGAGGGAGGGTAATAGAAATTTTACAATGACAGAGAATGAGGCTACCAGGGGTAGAAAGGGCACAAAAAGGGCAAGGTAACAGTAGAATATCAACACGAGCAAATTATATGCCAACACCAGAAGGAAACCTAATATTCTGTATGGTATTTAAAATGGAAAAAAATATTAAGACAACTGAGAAGTATGTATGTTATCTTCAATGTGCATGAAGGAAGAGATAAATGTGGTGTGTGGTTCTTGCTTCTACACATAGCCAAGAACAGGAACACGTTTGGACACACTAACAATCACCAAGAAGGTGTCACTTTGAGACACTGGAGATGAAAATGGACTATATCTCCCACCTTTGAAATACTCCAAGATGTGGACAAGCCCCCAAGGATTCACAGCTCACCTCGTATGCTAAGACTACCTTGTAGCAATCCCAGCCTGCACAGAGAATCACTGTACCTGGTAGATGATCATATCTGTGAGAAAGATTCTTAGCCACAGCCAGGTGTCTGTCTTCCAAGCCAAACAAATTCTTGTAAATTCTGTGTGAAAATTCAAAAGCAAATTCACCCCAAACTGGTAAACACAGAAGCAAAAAAGGGGGGAAAAAACCCACAAACTAGTAAGAGATGGACTTTGCCCAATGCTGTAGAATCTCTGGCAGGCAGTGAGGCTAGGGACACTTACTACTGAGATGCAAGGATTACTCTCTTCATGGTTTACTTATTTTAGCTATGCATGTGCTCCATGGCGCACATGTGGATGCCGGAACACAACTGGCAAGAGTTGATCCTTTCCTTTCACCACGTAGGTCATCAGGCCAGCTGGCAAGTGCCTTTACCCACTGAGCCATCTCACCAACCCACAAAAAGGATTTTCATACACCTAATATATGTAAGCATATATTATATCCCAAGAAATATATTTCCATGCATTGCCCCATGAATTGTTTTGTTTTTTAAGACAAGGTCTTATGTAGTCCTAGCTGCCCATTTATCTTTTTTTTTTAAAGGTTATTTATGACTAACGAAAATTTCTTCCAAAATAGTTACATACATATCTATAATAATAAATACAACACAGACTCAAGTGATAACACATGCTGGAGAGGTTGTGAAGAAAGAGGAACCCTCCTCCATTGCTGGTGGGAATGCAAACTTCTACAACCACTCTGGAAATCAATTTGGCACTTTCTTAGACAATCAGGAATAGTGATTCCACAAGATCCAGCTATACCACTCCTAGGCATATATCCAAAAGATGCTCAAGTACACAACAAGGACATTTGCTCAACTATGTTTGTAGCAGCTTTATTTGTAATAGCCAGAACCTGGAAACAACCCAGATGTCCCTCAGTTGAGGAATGGATACAGAAATTGTGGTACACAATGGAATACTACTCAGCAATTAAAAAGAGGAAATCATGAAATTCGCAGGCAAATGGTGGGACCTGGAAACGATCATCCTGAGTGAGGTATCCCAAAAGCAGAAAGACACAAATGGTATATACTCACTTATATAGACCTATAAGATAGGATAAACATTCTGAAATCTATACACCTAAAGAAGATAA
>CM053764.1:66135096-66165263 GCA_028658305.1 Pachyuromys duprasi
ATGGATATAACCTGGAACCCCTGCTCGGATGTAGCCCATGGTAGATCAGTATCCAAGTGGGTACCCTAGTAAGGGGAACAGGGACTATTTCTGACATGAACTCAATGGCTGGCTCTTTGCTACCCCCACCCTCAAGGGAGGAGCAGTCCTACTAGGCCACAGAAGACATTGCAGCCAGTCCTGAAGAGACCTGATAAGCTAGGGTCAGATGGAAGGGGAGGAGGTCCTCCCCTATCAGTGGACTTGGAAAGGGGCAGAGAGGAGATGAGGGAGGAATGGTGGGATTGGGAGGGAATAAGAGAGGGGGCTACAGGTGGGATTCAAAGTACATAACCTATGATTAATATAAAAAAATTAATTAATTTAAAATAAATAAATAAATACATACATACATACATACAACAAAGAAAGTTATGACTACATTCCCTTAGAAAATATAAAATGATACATCTGACAAGGGGCTGGCTGGCCATGGGATAGGAGGTCAAGGGTCAAGGGATACACATTCACTGTCTAACAAGAAATTAATTGGCCCTGATTTTACAGGAAAGCAAAACTGATTAGTTAGCAAACTTAGTCTCAGGAGGATCTCTGTCAGTTTAAGGCCAGCCTGGTCCACATAGCAGGTTCCAGGTCAGACAGAACTCCATAGTGCCTTATTCCAAGGCAGCAGAGCTGGTGGTAGACAAAACCCACATTGCCTTCTGCATTGCTGAGCACAGGCAGCTTGAGGGAGAAAAGAAACAGAGCAAGCAGCAGAAGAGAGCAATACAAACCCAGGGAGCAGGACCAAACACCGTCCTATTCCATTTAGAGTGTGGTTTTATATGTGAGATTAAATGGTGTCAGTGAGGAGCACACGCTCACCTTTGTCAAGGAATTCCTGGGAATAGAGCAGCTCCCAGCTCTCCCGGGCCAGTTTGAAGCTCTCCAGCACTTCGATGGAGTTGCTGAGTTCAGCTTTGCTGACAACAATGTGCCGATTTCTTCCTTTTGCTGAACACTCTTCGTCGTCTGAACTCTGCTTTTGGGACAAGAAGAGTATGATTCACTGGAGGTGACATGTGCAATCTCAGGCTGAAACATTATTTAGTCATTGTTTTGAACGCTGTCTTCTTCCATGACTTTTATATCAAAGAATATTTTACGTGCATGGCTCTTCTACCTTAACACTGATCTCTGATGATAAACATATGGTTTTCATCTTGACATTCTCATACAGTCAAGTTGTACCTTTAAGTGGCACTCGCTATACCTTCTCATTCCCTTCCTGCGACATTAATGAACTGGGTTTCTCACAACAGTCTGTCACACGGCAGAGCAAACTGTGTCCTCTGAGACACAGGAGCATGCCCACGAGTGTCCTCTCCGCTCCGCACATGCCCAGGGCAGCTCTCCTCCCACCTTCAGCTCTGCTGCTGAGGTGTGAGGCTACAGTTTGCATCTACTCAGGAAGGTGCTCTAGTTTTAAAGATTTCTACTACTCTCATTCCGAGAGCTGCAGAGAAAGCCCAGTCACAAATGTCACTGGGCATGGCTAGATACACTGCCAAAACAGCCAAGGTGAAATGAGTTCCTGAACTTCATGCTGTCAAAAAATTCTTCGGCCAGTTATTTTACCCAAACACTTCACCTTGTCAACAGCCCCAGTTAAATGGTCCCCGGCTTGTTACTCCACTGACGTCACTATAGTACGTACAGAGGTTTTGGTGAAGCATTTCCTCCCCAGCTGATCTCACACACGTCACCTCTTCTTTGTGTACCTGCTTTCTTTAAAAACAAACACTTGTCTTCATTACCTTAACTATGTGTGTGTCTCTGCATGTGGGTATGTGCTCTCAGAAGCCAGAACGGTGATTTTCCCTGCAGCCGCCAGAGTTACAAATGGTTGGGATTCACCGGACGTGGATGTGGGGAACCGACTGTGCCATCTCTTCATTCCCACATGACTCCTTCCTCCCTGCCTTCAGTGTCCGCAGCTGGCCTGAATCTGGGGAGTCTATCCTACCACACTTGTCCAGTCAGGGATCTCTCTCTCACACAGACACAGTTTTCACAAAGTCTATCCGAGTTCTGTTCCATAGCATGTAGTGATGAACTAAGACCCTATTTACTATCACAAATGGTGAGTTCAGTAGTGTTGCAACCTATGAAAAACAAGTTCTGCTTCCAAATTAGGTCAGACACTTATGAAAGAACCCCAGTTTTCGGGGAGACAGTATACGACATGCCAAACAGCTTGCAAAAGTTTAAGAAGTACAGCTTCAAATACATATGGGCTTGAGGCTCTGAGAGGAGGCTCCGATGCAATAGTCATGACTGAAAGCTGAAAGGAACACATGCCTAAAAGCAAAAGCGCCATTTGGTCAGCTTTTAGGCACATGATCTGGGTGTTCAGTGAGGCTGAGTGGAGACCTCTTCTAAAGCTTGCTGAAAGCCTTCCTGCGTTCTGTGGAGCTGACCAGGTTGCCCTTTCCACGCTGAGGCCCACATTCAGCTCAGCATCCTAGTCCAGCAGCCACCAGTCCTGGGCGGCTTTATAAATTAAACCAATACCAATCAGTCAAAACACAGTGAAGTAGTTCCTAGACCTGCCTCTCCTGAAGGCACCTAACTTATACTTAATTATACTATCATTTATTAAGTCACATTATTTTACTCCAAAATCACATTTTACAAAGATTCATCTCTGGCAAATGACACCTACAACCTGTTAGCAATTAAGTGGAAAGAGTTACCATGGTCTTTTCTCTTCCCTCAGCCAGCTTCCTCTTCTTGTGTATGTGTTTACTGCGATCAATCTCGATATCACCGTATACATTGGCTACATCTTCCAGAAGAACCAGTGGGACCTGGCTTGGGGCGTTAGGACCTATACAAAGGAGGAGACATAAACATTAAAAATGAAATAAGAAAAAGAGCAGTGAACGTGAGCAGGAAGTACATCAAGTGCCATATGAAAATAAAGCTTATAAAAACTATGGCGACCCTGACTATGGAAACAAGAGCATACACACAAACAGGCCATATGAACCTACACTGAACTGTTTTTCCATAGCTGCTCTTTCAGTGTTGAAAACGAATGATGGTTCCTTCTTTGCATTTGTTCTTATGTATCTGTAAGTGTTTAAACAATGACCACAGAGTACAACATGATCAACATTACATGCACATCATAATTACACACTCAAGCAAAAACAGACCATATGAAAAACCATTAACTCAACATGCAATATACATAATTTATTTAAATCTTTGTCTGTCATGCTGTCTTAATAAAATCTACTTTTCCAGGTGGGTTTTTTTCTTCTTCTGATTTTGGGTTTTCTGAGAGAGAGGCTAATGCAACCACGGCGATCCTTAAACTCCTGATCCTGCTTTCTCATCCTGCAAAGCGTTGAGTTTTTATATGACTACCATAGGTCTTAATGCAGGAATTCCTAGTGAAAAATATTTACATAACAACTTAAGTCATTCTAAACCAAATTAAAGCATCAGTGACAGAGAGTTCTGGTAGTACCCTACAACGTTGTTTTAATCTCCTAGCAATCGTGAAAGCGAACACTGTAAAACACTTCTGTCTCCTTCCTACCCGCAATACGCCAGTATTTTGGGTTTTACACATGAACGTGCGGCTGACCTTGGAAGAGAGATGGTTGTATGCTGCTGACGTACTGGAAGGCACTCTTGAAGAACACCAGCACCGTGGAGTAGAGCACTTGGTTCTTGTAGTTGGCGTGAGCTTCGCTGTCGAAGCTGCTCATGTATCTGCAGAGCTCCTTCATCCGGTGGAGTATTTCGCTGCAGCCTCTGAGGGGAGGGACAAAATTCACCTTATGCCTGTCGGCAAAAGAAAAGCTGCAGGGGAAGCGGCTCCAGGCACCAGGCAAACAACGCTCGTGGTTTTAAGTAAAATGAAGCTTTAAAATGATTTTTATATAATTTATTTTTGTTTTATGTACATTAGTATTTTGCCTGCAGGCACATCTGTGTGAGGGTGTCGAATCCCCTGAAGGTGCCATGTGGGTGCTGGGAATTGAACCCCAGTCCTCTGGAAAAGCAGCCAATGCTCTTAACTGCTGGGCCATTTCTCCAGCCCCTTAAAAAATTATTTTAATTGTACAAATTCACATGATATGTTGTGATAATCTAATACAGTATCTAATCAAATCAGGGTAATTAACATTTTTAGCTCAAACATTAAAAAAGAATAATATATAAGTACACACACATGTTCACAAACTGTCCAGTGTAACATCTTAATACATGTGTACCATATACAGATCAAACCAGGGTAATTTTCTTTTTTTGAGACAGGATTTACTATACTGTCCTGGCTGGTTTGGAACTCACTATGTAGCTGGGCCTGCCCTTGAACTCATAGAGATCTACCTGTTCTGTCTCTTGAGTGCTAGGATTAAAGGCTTGTGGCACCAGATCTGGCCCTAGGTTAATTAGGTTTCTGCCTCCATATCATTACTTTGGAAACCTCAAGTTCCTCTATTCGAATCATGTAAATTAAATCTCCAATAAGCTATTCCAGGGCTGTGGCTGCAGTTCAGCAGTGGAGAACTTGCCTAGCAACAGCAAGAACTCGGTTCAATCCTCATCACCACACACAAGCTAAGTTATTGTGAATTACTGTGTGCTTTCCATTCTGTGGAACACAAGTCACTTGTCTTTAATATATGTTTGGATAGTGTCAGCTAATGTTTCATTACTTCCCTCCCCGTCACCATGCCCAGGCACATACAATCACCATTCTACATTCCAAGTGGCATTCATTAGCATACGTAGGAGAGGGAACATGGTCATTTGTCTGTGTCTGATTTACTTCTCTTATGTCATGTAGGCCCATCCACTTGGCCAAAAACGATGTAATAGGATGCTCTATGGCTGAATAATATAACATGGCTATATCACACACTCATATTTTCTTTATCCACGTATGGCCATCTAGATTGGTTCCATATCATAGCTACTGCGAATATGTAGTAGCAAACATGAATATGCAGAAGTCTCTTTGAGATGCTAAGTTCCTTTGGATCAGCTGGCTCACGAGGTAGATCTACTGTCATATTTTGTGGATTTTATATAATAGCTGACAAATTTACATTCCCAACGACAGTTCACTGTTAGAGCTATTACTTCTCATCTTTCATCACTGTGGTAGAAACTTGAAGGTCTTCTGAGACATGTTTATTCACATTAAAGTTACTTTTTATTGTTTGTGTGAGTGGTAAATTTCCCTTTCTGACCTGCAGCTATGACCAAACAACAACCTCATGACAGAAGCATGTCAAGGTAACTTCTCTTTTCTCTGCATGATTAAATCAAGCTCTCAACATCATCTATTTTAAAAATCATCACTATTGTTATTTATTATTATTAGTTTTTTGAGACTGGGTTTCTCTGGGAAGCCACGGTTGTTCTGTGTTTACTCTGTAGACATTGGCCTTGACCTCAGCGATCCTCCCGCCTCCGCTTTCCCAGCTCTAGGATTAAAGGTGTACACCAGCACACTTAGCACTGTTTCACTGTTTTTAGTGTTTGTGTGTGTAATACGCGTGCCGAGTTTGCCTGCGTGCAGCAGTGTTCTGGTGGTATCGGAGGACAGTAAATGCATGTGCACGGGAAGACCTGAAGTCTTTCCTGATCTCTTTCCACTAAAGAGCTCCCACTGAACCCAGAACAAGCAATTCAAGCTGTCGAGTGGGCAGTTTGCCCCAGGAACTGTCTCTCCCTCCAAAGTGCTGGCACTGCGGGCACCTGCCCAACTGCAGTCTGGTTCCTCCCCTCACATCTGTGCAGCAATCACCCGAGCCCCACCTAATAAATAACGGTCAGGAGTCTACCCTTCATTTAGGAATCTTTGGACAAGAGGAAAAACTACCTTCTTCTCTTGCATAAACGGTGACAGTTACAAAGTTTTCTCCCAAAGAAGTATATCTATGCATGATACTGATTTTTTATTTTTAAAAATGGTTTTGTTTTCTATAAGGATTCCAAGATGACACACCAAAAGATTTGATAAGCAATTCTGGAGACAAACCATACATACCGCCTTCCTTTATCTATCTGCCATTCGCATCTCATCCCAACAGCATTCAGAATCTTCAACAACCTCTCCCAAGGGTCTACAATCTGAGACGATTTCTCAGTAAGTCCTTCTATTATGTACTTTTGAGAGCTACGTTTGCTCGGAGACATTAAATCAGATGTATCTTGTGCACCTGAGATGTGAAAAAAAGCAACCTACAATTATTACCACTACTTATTTATGCAGTACTTGACAGAGAAGATCTGACTGTTCATCCAAAAGACAAAAGAACTGACCCTAATATATCACAATAGAAGAAAGAGCTCATAGGGAGATATACAAACATTTTATGTAGATAGATAGATAGACAGATAAACATCACACATATATACTTATCCCTACAAGCTACAATTATTACTACTTACTTTTATGACACTAGATAGAGAAGACAAACATCTAAATCTTCATTCAAAGGAAAAGTACTGACACATCAATTACGTACTGCCTTAAAAGGGGTGCCCTCAGCAATGCAACCGTTTACACCAACTGGAGTCTATAAGGTCACACTGAAACTGCAAAGCTCCGATCTCTCAGGAGCAAAAAGCTACAGAAGAGGCAAGAGAGATGAAACTGCAGAAGAACCAGGGGCAGTTCACGAGGAAGGCCAGCAGATGCCTCTGTATCTCAATGGGCTCCCCACAAAGTCTGGAAACAAACATTAATGCCCAAAGGTCCTCATTAGAGCACAGCATGACGAATGCTTAGCAGGAAATCTGGGATAAAAACAAGTGAAGAACCAAGAGCACAGTCCTCAAAAAGTAACAGTTCCTGCAAGGAGCCCGGCAGGGCCTTCAGGCAGATCTAGCCAGTGCTACTGCGGGTAAAGCTGGGGCCTGGGGGCGGAAGACAGTTCAGAGCAGAGCATGGTACACTTCGGCCTCTGGCTTTTTGTTTGTTTTAAAAAAGCAGGGCTGGTTACTAAGGTGCACAGCTTTGAACAGTTCTTTCCTTTTGTATGTGTGTGGGTGTTAGAAAGCTTTATTTTCTTTAATTCTTAAAATTTTAATTAAAATATATCATTTCCCTTCTCATCCTCTCCCAACATCCTTCTCACTCCAACCAAAATGTTTAAAACATGAAAAAAAATTCTAGCAAAAAGTTATAAAGACACAAACTATTTTTTCCAGCTAAGCAATGTGTTTTAAGTGTTAAAAGGAGTCAAAAGGTTTTTTTTTTTTATTCAAAAAGATTACAGTTACAGTAGTAATTTACTAGTAAAGACAGAACTTTAATAAATGTTGTGCAGGCCGAATCTCCAGTGTTTATATTGCAGAGATGCAAGCAGTGTGTGGAGGCTTCTCTTCCCTGAACACTCCCTCACCCACTCACCTTCTAGACTTGTAAGCTCTGACACCGCAAAGCCACAAACATCGTTTGTCCTGTAGTGTTCTTTTCCTGTGCATTCTCTCTGGCTAGGCATCTTTTCTCTATAGTGTACATTCTCTCTGATTGGGTGTCTTTTCTCTATAGTGTACATTTGGCGTCTTCTCTCTATAGTGTACATTCTCTCTGACTAGGCGTCTTTTCTCTATAGTGTACATTCTCTCTGACTGGGCGTCTTTTCTCTATAGTGTACATTCTCTATGAGTAGGTGTGCTAATATAAACACGTGCTGTTGTGTTACTCAGTACAGTATTCAGCACAGTAACCTGACTACTTTGTACCACAGGGGCATCAGGCTATTCCAAAGACTCAAGGAGGGAGCTATGCCATCTAGCTTGGTATACCTATCCTGTCCATACAGTCAAATCCCTGACAGCACATGTGTCAGATGTGCTTGCTTTGCTTAAGGACTTGCAACTGGTGGCTAGTCAAAGCAGGAAGTGGCTCCTGAGCTATGGCAGGGTGACGTTTGAGGTACCTGTGTGGTGTTTAGCAACTGGACTACTTCAGTCAAACTGTCAATACATCCAGAGAAGGACAACTGGTACACCAAAGAACTTCTGAATGATTTTAGCAGAGCCGGTCTGAGCAGGGTTGTAGGCTGTTCCAATTACCTTGATGCTGATTTTCCAACTGTGTGGACCGAGTGACATAGTTGATGTAAAATTCAGCTGCTTTGTTCAAGTATTTATATAACAAATTAGCAGGCAAACGAACATCGTGGTTGTTGATTATTAGAGGAAGGACATCGCAAACTGTTGAAAGGAGAAAACAAACTGATCAGGTTGTCTGTCTGCAGCGGGGTTCTGACAGAATCTAATTCGCTTTCCAGTTCCCTGAGTGCAGCATCTGAAATATACAGGGGAAATCTCTTGAGGCCTAACTGTTTAAACCAGCTATACAAAGGACAGCAGTGGAGAGAGGCAGAGAGGAACATGCCATGGATCTGACATCATGGCTGGAAAGCAACTGTCCTGGGAGGAGGCTCAGGTGTCCAGGACTATGCTTCATACAAACACATATGCTATACACATCCTTTCTGAGGTATTGCATGTTAAACACACAATCAAGGGATGTTTACAATGCTTGAGAAAAATAAAAGCAGGATTAAATCTCAAGATATAAAGAGCTGCTTTGCTATGTGTGTGACCTTACCCATGAAGTGACAATCCTGGGTATTCTACTTACCCCAAAGAAATATTATGAAATACAACACTTCTTACCAAATAGCTTTCGAAAGCAGTTAACAGGAGAGTCTTGTTCTTCAATGGTCTCCGCTTCCAGCAGGGCCTCCCCGAGGCCAACCTGTATCCGCACAAAAGTTACTTAAATGTGCACAGTGTAGGATGTCAGAATTATGAAAGAAGCAGCACTCTGTGCTTACCACATAGACTTTGCAGAGAAACAATTCTACTTTAAAGACTAGAAACATCAGAGTACATCAATGACACTGCCCAGAAGATCTGGTTCACCGACCCGACTCCCTGTCCACTCTGGTCTCATTCTCCCCTGAACTGCCAAAGTTAAAGGGGTAACAGAAATGTCTATAGAAACTCCAGCACGACAGTCAGGGAGAGCACAAATGAGAATTGGGGGGAGTTTTCTAGGAAATTGGAAATCAACTTTACACTGTCAAGATACGCGGAAGTGACAGCACTTGCTGCCAAGAGACCCCGGCAGATGGCCTCAGTTGGCGAACATTACTGTCAACATCTGGGGGACTATTCCTTAGGCCAAGACTGTGTCACCTAGAAATGCGTGAAGAGTGCCAAGGAACCAAGTGATCGGCACCTGCCGTCGTGAAGGGGAAGAAGCAACCGTACCCCATGTTGCACCACCGTCTCAGGGAAGCGCCTCAGGAGCAACAACAACATCTCTGACCGTTCCAACGTGTTGAAGCATTGCTCCGTCACCTTCAGCAGCATTTCACACTGGACCCGACCCGGCAGGGTTTCAAACAAACCTGTAAACAACATTTCACCTGTACAGTGTTTTGTTTTTTTGTTTCACAAAGAGAATGCTGACCTGAAAGTGGTTAAGTAAGGCATTTTCCATACATAAATCTCAGCAGTCACCTGCAAACTAGCAGACCTTTGGAACTCCAGAGTATTCAGCATGAGGTGTTTGCTGAATAATCATGAAACATTTGGCAGCCTGATGATCCTGGGGGCAGGAATGACCGGTGTGCTTCAGTGCCATAGAGACAAAGGCATCAACTTGCTTAAGATGAAATGGTCAAAACCATTTGCTTGCTAATTATTTAGACTTAGGAGTCTTTGGCTATAGCAACCAACACAAGTTTTTCTCCTGTTTTGTAAAGATCTGGTTTATCTATAGCTGTTTTCTAGTTATTGTAAAATTTGTTCAAAATACACTCATCTCCTGATGTCACTGACAGACTGCCATCCCATACGCTGTCGGGACCACATGACATCACTGTAGATTTTCACTGCCTAGTATAGAACATAATGTGTGTCCCTCTATGACAGGTATGACTGAGATGTCTGTGACAGAGATGATATTTCAAAAGTAGTTATTTATAAACTATTAGACTGCTACTGTACTTACTCCTCAAAAACTGGGTTTGCTTATCCTGTGAATCATTCCTCAATGCTGATGTTATGATACTGATTTCTCTCCATACTACTGGCTGGTCTGGGAAATTCACAAACCTGTTTTTAAAAAGAATGCATTAAAGTAAGATGTCAGATTGAAAAAGGTAAGAATACTAGCGTTTAGAAAAAAACATTTTTCTGTAGGTGAATGTTTATGTGTCAGAATAAAGCAAAATAAATACATTCATTTAAAAAATTGAGAATACTCATTAAAGTCTTTAGAAGTTATGGTAAACGAGAGGTTGGAGACTAGCTCAGTTGGTAGACGCTTGCTTATTGTGCACAGGGCCCCGGATGCCATCCCTGCACTCCGCCAACCAGATGTGGTTGTGAATGCTTGTAATCATAGACACGAGACCTCATCTCAGAAAGACAAACCAAAGAAAGCTGAGAGCCATCACTCATTCATCTTTTGCATATACACTGTGACCTACCTTTAGCTCCTGCCTTTCCCACCAAGATGGACTGTATCCTTAAACCCTGAGTCAGGATACACCCTTCTCTCTAAATTGTTTAATACCAGAAAAAGTAAGTAATGCTATATATATATATTTAAAAAAAAAAGACAAAGGCAAATCACAGGCCACAGATAGTCAAAGAGAACAGTTGCAGTGATACTTGATATTGTTTGTAGTATAAGGAGCTCAACCTTAAGAAGCAATGTAGTACGGTATTTTTTTCCCATGACACATGCAGGTGTGGTGGTATACCTATGTCCCAGCTACAAAGGCCACTAAGGCAGGAACGGCATGTGAGTCCGAGTTCAAAACCACCCTGCCCAATAAAGTAAGATTCCTGTCTCAAGAGAAAAAAAGAGGGGTGGTGGTGGATAGGGATGATTATATACAGACTGGAGAGTGTGGAAAACTGGCAGAACTATGTATCATTTGTGGAAACAGACATTTAGGATATCTTTTTTACAGAGTAATTTGATGGATGACAAAATGCCCAAATCCCTCGGCTACAAAACAGAAACATCAAAGTACAGATACAGACTTACTGATACTCCAAACACAGTTTAAAACAATTGGAAATAAATGTGCACCAAGAAAAAGAAATGCTAAGAAGTGCTACACGGGCATAAAGAATGACATCCATCACTATATCCCAGACATAGAAGGGTCCACAAGAGTGGCTGATGAGGAAGAGCACAATGATCTCACTTCTGTAAGCTCCCCAATGACTTTATATGTTTGCATACTGATTTACAGATACAAACAAAACTCAAATCTGGTTTAGAAGATTTCAAATTTCATTCTATCAATTACTGTCTAACGTTTCTAAACGAACATATGTTTCTTAAATATACCACTGGATAAAAATTTTGGAATCAAAAATACAAGAATAAAAAGTCATCTCTACAGAAGTTGGGTTGGCAATTAAGAAGGCCTGAGTTCTGGGTACGAAGGGCACGGATGACCTATGAATCGTTTGATATCTGAAGAAATCAACAAAAGCTCCCGGAACGATCCCAAACAGTTAACTCACATGTCATACAGCAACCTCCCCGCTGTGGCTGTCCTCTCTGCGTTCCGTTCAATGGTGTACATCTCATACTGAAAGGAGGCAGACAAGGGTCAACACCTGACACCGTGGGAGCGGGTCAAGTTCCAGCCCACCTGCAGCATCACTCAGAGGCGGGCCTTCCCCCAAAACACCCCCAAGGGAAAGGAGGGCCTGAGCACAAAGCACTTCCCGGGGGCCCAGACTTCAGGACTGGGCCTCAGAGCTCACTCCTTCCGCAGGGCTTCTGGGATCAAGTGGGAGAACGTTTCAAAAGTAGCAGGCACCGACCAGATGGCAGCCACAGGATCGAGGAATGACTGGGCTGGGCCCCAGCGGCGGACGTGCCGGGTAGGCCCAACTAGACCTGAACCTAGTGTGTGGTCCCCACCTGTGCAGGCCTGGGCAGAAGGCTGGTCAACCGCAGCGCGGAGCGGGGCGGCGAGGGGCGCGGGGAGGGAGGGAGGCGCGGCCGCGCCCGGCTCCCGGCCGCCGCCTCCGCTCAGCGCTCTCTCCCGCGCGCGGAGACGCCCTGGGTCGGACTCACCTGGATGTTGAAGTCGGCCGGGTAGAGGCTGCGGGCCGTGATCAGCCACGCCTTGGCTGCCCACAGGTCCTGGGGCACCAGTTCCCGGGCTCGCTGCACCAGAAACTCACAGTCGCCCTGGGCCGACATGTCCCCGACCCCCAGCCCACCCGCCTGGGGACTCCCGAGGCGCCGCCGAGCCCGGGCGCCACCGCGCACGCCCAGAGGCCAGCCAACCGCGAGCCGCAGCGGCTCTGCAGAGCGCTCTGGAAACTGCGGAGTGGTGGATTTCCGTCTCCCGGATTGCCAGCCCTCGGCGGGCCGCGCCAGGCTGGCCGCCAGGGAGCACGCTCCGGAACCGAGAAACCCGCGCTCCGGGTCTTGCGTTCTCTTTGGACGGCAGCGCTCTCCGGAGGGCACCGGCTGGCACCCTGCGGGGGTCTCCGACGAGCAAGACGCCGGGCGCGCTGCCCCAGGGTGCAGGGGGAGGGGAAGCGCCCCGGAGTGCTGGGCCTGGACCGAGCAGAACGACCCACCCTTGCCCGCGGGGATTCTCAAGACGGCCCGTTGCTTTCGAGCTGTGCTAACGTCTCCGCTAGCGTTCTCCCTCCAGCCCCCGTCCACGCTGTGTTTGTTTCTCCTGCTTTTATTGTTTTTCTCTAGTACTGAACAGTTAGCTTTTAGAAGGCGCTCAGCAGTGTGTTCGAATCCCCCGCCCAGCAAGTGTTAAAATATTAGGTCATTTGGCCAACGGGAGTATGAATTGGTGCCACTTTACCGAAACTTCGGCTTTGTTTTGCATTTACCAAAAAAACAAACAAACAAACAAACAAACAAACAAAAAAAAAAGGCCCCCTGTTCTGTAACAAGGCAAGGCAATATTCATGGGATGAAATGGAAATTTGTTCCGAAAGTGAATTTTACTTTAATCCTAAGTGGTATAGAGTGTGTGTGTGTAGTTTCTATCAACTGTTGCCACTTAAAACCAAGCTGGCCTTTAAACTTAAGTATGTGAGGATAGCCCAAGTGCAGGAATTAAGGTCCTGTGCCTGATTTTTTTCTAAAGAAATTCGCGTGTACTTATATAAGTGGAAAATACATTTAGTTAAAGTAAATATGAATATACACATAACAAAAGTGAACTGCAGTGCTCCGATGGAGCTGTGTTTACGTTAAAGATTGTGCAAGCTGCCAGGTATGGTGGGTATAGCTTTGACCCCCAAACTCTGGGGCCGAGGCAGGTGTACCTCTGTGAGTTAGAGGCTGGTCTGGTCTACAAAACGAGTCCAGGACAACCAGGGCTATTACACAGAGAAACCCTGTCTCAGAAATTCCCCCCCAAAGATTATGGAAACAGCTTGATTTGGGGGGATTAGAATATTGTTGCTCTATCTGAAGAGATGGGATTTGGGCTGAGAAGCAAAAACTTTTGGAGCCTTTAATAGGCATCTACTTCAGCACGTATCTAACCTAACATTCATTCTTCTAGCAGATCGGCTTTTTAGGCAGGATCATTAAGCTTCATAGACTCGAGACTAAACTTAAAGTGAAGACTGATATAACACCTGGACATTATGGAAAGTTTCTCAGCCTTGCTTTAGTACAGTTACCCGATGCCTCCACAATGTAGCTGATTAATGCATTGATCTATAACTCTCTTTTGTTCTGTGTTTCTAGAAGCTCAGGTGGCTTCTGTACAATGAACATGTCATTCAAAGCAAGATGAATTCTTGCCCCTAGCCGAAGACACCTCATTCATATTAGACTTTGAATAAACTTCCTTTTAAGTTCCTTTATTGTTTTATGCCAATGCCATTTATAGAAATATGCAAAAAAGGGCAGGCTTGCTAAGAATAATTCATAAGCAAGTAGTCAACATTTGTGGTGCATTAATGTGCTGAAATCAAAATGTGCAGAGATAGAGGACTATTGTTTCTGTAAAATACCAAAGCTGTCAAGTCCAAGTTTGGTCATTTGATTTTGTAAAGGAAGTCTGAAATTACAGCTGAGCATAGTGCCCTGGGCTTTCATTACATTTGGAGCAGAGGCAGGTGGATTGCAGTCAGTGCCAGGCTACCCTCGTTTATGTAACCACTGCCAGGCCAGCCTTGTCTCAACAAACAAACAAATACTGAAAAAAAAGGAAAGAAATTCTAAAAACGTGTGGGGGTTTGAACAAGAATGACCCCCCCCACACACACACTATTTGAGAGGATTAGGAGGTGTGGCCTTATTGGGGGAAGTGTCTCTGGCTGGGGTCTTTCTCTTCCTGCTACCTGAAGATCAGGATGTAGAACTTTCAGCTCCTCCTCCAGTACCATGTCTGCCATACTTCCTCTCACCATGACAACAGACTAGAACTGTAAGTCCCTGAAACTGTAAGCCAGCTCCAATTAAAATGTTTTCTTTGTAAGAGTCGGCCACGGTCATGGTGTCTCTTCACAGCAACAGAACACTAAGAGAAGAGTGGGATGTTGTTATGACAGACCTTATAAAGAGTAGATCTGCTAAAAGGGTGTGGAAACAGCCCAAGAAAGAGAAGTATGTTGCATTGAACAAAGCCGAAAGGGGTTGGAGATCTGAAGACCACTTTGCCACCAGACATGGAGATGCAGAATTTGTTTGCCCTGATGGTTTTCTGTCTTGATTTGGTTCAGTATTTCTCCACTCTGTTCCCTTTCCTCCCTTTTGGAATGGTAATGGATATTGTGTGCTGTTGAATGTTGGAAGTATGTGACCTGCTTTTGGATTTTACAAGGGCAACAGTTAAGCGTGGCCTTAAGTTTCAGAAGAGACTTTGAACCTTGAACTTTTAAGCAGTCTTGAGACTCTGATAGACTATGGGGACATATGAAATTGGTCTAAATACATTTTGCATTACAATATGGCTACAAGCCTATGGGACAGGGAGTGGAATGTGCTGGTTTGAAGGAGAATGGCCCCCACAGGCTCATAAATTTGAATCTTTGGTCACCAGGAAGTGGCACTATTTGAAAATATTAGGAGATAAGACCTTGTTGAAGGAAGTGTGTCACTAGGGGTGAGTTTTTGACATTTCAAAAAGCCCATTCTCAGGCCAGACTCTTTCTTCCTGCTAACTGGATAGGATATAGAACTCTCAGCTACTTGTCTAGCACCATGGCTGCCTGCCGGGTTCCATGCTTCTAACCATGAAGTCAATGGACTAAATGTCTGAACTGTAAGGTAGCCGCAGTTAAATTCTTCCTTTTATAAGGGTTGTCATGTTCTGGTATTTCTTCACAGCACTAGAACTGACTAAGTCAGTGCATAAACCTTTCTACTTTACTTGGAATTTTTTTTTTTTTGAGACTTGATTTGGTTTCATTAGCACTCTTCATCCATAGCTGAGCTGATGATAGCTTAGGTTCACTAAGTTATTACTCACTCATTGCTGCTTGCTCTGCAATGAGTTATGTCTGTTGGGGTATCATGTTCCTGGAAACTTTTGTTCTGAAGGATGTTGCTTAATTTTCCATAGATGCCAGGAGCAATTTGTGATGACTTTGCAGGCGATGGAGTACTTGGGACTTTGTAGAATAGACTAAAGAAGACTGAATGTATTTGACTATTATTAAAGTTATTTTTATAAAACTGTATTTGTTTCGCAGTTTCTTTCTTAACCCAGCTATCACACAAATAATTGAGACTTTTATATTTGTTTATTAATAAGCCTCACAACACAATAACTGAGCAGTTATTACTAGTTATTATTAGCTTGGTTTCCTCCCAGCTTACATCCCAGAGATACTTGCGCTTTATAGTTTCTTGCTACAGCTACTCTTTTCTGATGTCTCCTGGACATGTGGCCATGGAAACGCCTGCTTTCTTCTCTAACTCCTCCTCCCCTGGCTGGCAGGAAGTCCAGCCCTATTCTCTCTCCTGCTCAGCAACTGACTGTAAGCTGCTTTAATGGTATATCAGGGGACAACTGGGGATCAGAGTTCTTACATTGAGACAGGAGATTCTCAGAACAAGGACTGCAGCCAGATATAGGGAGCGCAGAAACGAATATTTGAATTATGTAATAACCTTATGCCTACAGCCTATTTACAGGCAGCATACATGTATTTTTCCACCAATATCTAGACCTTAAAAAACTGAATTTAAACAGGTCAGGGTATGTTGTGGGTTATTAATATTTACTATTGATTTATCTTTTAGTTAAGCAGTGGTTATTCCTAAACCTGCTGTATACCTAAATCACCACAGAGAGACTAAGACTTATTTAGTTAACCTAGAGCACAATGCTGGGCAACATAGACTAAACCTCCAAACTAGTATAGTTTCCTACCATTCAGATTTTACCTATTATACTTGCTTTTAGTCATATCTTAGGTCTGGTTCATCTTTTCACTTGGTTCCAAGTCCTCTCTTGCTGACCTCTACTCCTACTCTCCTACTTGCTTCCTTTTCCTCCCCTCCGGACCAGGATGTCCCACCTTATTCTCTCCATTGCTCAGCATTGGCTGGTTGTTTTACTGGCAACACAGAGAACAAATGGTGGCATGTTTACACAGACTTGAGACAGGTGATGCTTAGAATAAGCATGACAATGCAATGTCCAGATTGAAACCAGATAGTGGGGTAGAGAAATCAGCATTTGAATGAAAAAGGGTTAATTGTATACCTTCCACAAGAACATTATACCAACAAGGGTAATTTTTTTTTAATCTTTAAAAGTGTGGGTCATCAAAGTAGATTGCTAGCTTAAGCATTTTCTCATCATTTTTTTTAATTTAATATATGAAATGTTATGTAAATTTTTCAAGTGACAGAAATGTCTTATTTGGTCATTAAACTTTCTGATTTTTACTTTAAAACAATCCCCTCCACCCCCAACAAACAAGAAAACAAGCTAGGTTTAATAGCACACACCTGTAATATTAGCACTTGGAAGGTGGAAGCAGGAGGATCAGGAGTTCAAGGTCATCCTCAAGTACTTAGAAAGTTTGAGGCCAGCCTGATCTACGGGAGCACAGAATGAGCTCAAAGCCAGCCTGGAAAATTTTTGAGATCTTGTTTCAAAATAACAATTAAACAGGGCTTGAGATCCAGCTCAGCGGTAAGACCACTACCTGCCTAGCAGCTTAGATTCAGTCTTTGGAACAAGAAGTAAGACAACCCTCCGACTGTCCCCCAAATCCTTAGGTAGGTCGGGTTCTGCTGAATCACACCCACATTGTAAATTTAGGGACTCAGTAAGGGATTTGTGGATGTGTTTGAGATTCGGTTAGGTAAGGTGACCTCTGACCTTTTGACTAAATATATGAAAAAAGTTTCTGGCTATTTTCTAGTAAGCTTCCTATTTCGGGTAAGTCTCCAATCAGGTGTTAGCCTGGATGTCTTGCTAATGTTTCAGAGCACAGACGGGAGGTTCCAGCCTTCAGAAGACATGCTTTTTGGCTTCCTTGTTGCCTTCATGAGCCCTCCTGTGAATCTGGGTGCACCGCTCATGGTCTTCTCTACAACCTTTACACTGTAAAGTGTCTGGCCCCAGCATCCAGCTGGAAGTTCCTGGAACTTCATAGACTTGTGTTTAGCTCCATGTTGCTTTCCTTTCCATCACAGTGTCCTAAACACATTGTCTCCCAACTCCCAGAAGAGGCCCACGGGTCTTGTTTTGAACTGCTCTGCTTTCTTCCACTTCACAGACAGGGATCACAGACAGACACATGTCCCCATTCCTAGCAAAGAAAGATTGTCAATATTGTGTATGTGTATACTCTTACAATATGTACGTGTGGATGAGTGCAAAGGTCAATATCAAATGTCTTTCTCATTTGTTCTCCACCCTACTTTTTGAGACATGATCTCTCATTTGTAATGGAAGTTTTGGTTTCTTTAAAAACTCAGTTATGTTATGTAAATAGGTTTTGTTTTTAGTTGGGGGCTTTAGTTTGTCCACAGTTAATTGTCCCCTTCAGGACATGGTCTGTGCCATCTGGTAATGCCCTGCCTAGGACTCGGGGGTGGGGGAGATATAAATATGAGAGCCCAGAAAGAGAAGGTGTGGCAGTTTGGAGAGACCAGAGACAGACGGTGTGGCCGCTTGGAGGAGACTATTGGCTGCGTTTGCTGTTGACGGAGATTGGTATAGCCCCAAAGAATCCATCGATCCTAAACAGCTGGAAAAATAAAGCGGTCTGCGCCCCCTCTCCCCATTGACCTTCTTCTCTTACCTAAAGTTAAAGGGTTGGTGGCAGGCAGAGAGGTAAAGGCGTAAATTCATCAGATAAAATAGAGATTAAAGGAGCGCAGCACTCGTTGAGCCTGCAGCTCCTTGATTTGGGTAGATGGTGCTTCTTCACCTGGCTTGTTACTTATGTACTAGGACCCAAACTCAGGTCCTGATATTTGTGCAATAAGCGCTTAACGAGGGAGCCAGCTCCCCAGTCCCTTTATACATCTTGAAGTACTAATACTAGAATGAGAGGGAGAGAGAGGGAGGAAAGGAAGGAGGGAGGGAGAAAAAGAGAGAGAATGTCTTTAAAACATATATCTATACTTACTATAGCATAAATAGTTTCTCTTAACCGACTTTGTTAAAGAGAACAAATGCTTTGGCTTATCTCAAAATAAAGGACCTTTAAAAAAATGAAACAAACAAAAACAGAATAATCATATTATTACTATGACTCTTTAAGTGTACCTAAAATTACACATAATACATATGTCTCTCTCTCTTTGTGTATGTGTGTGTGTGTCTCTTTGTTCCTCCCAAGTGTCATAGACTAACAAAACCCCAATACTAGGCAAGAGAAAACCCCTTCAAGTTATTGGTCAGGGGAGTCTAAGAGATTCCCAAAAGAATATAAGCTATTGCTGTTGTTCTTGCTTGCCTCCTGGAGGTTAAAGGTAAATCTCTATTGCTGAAGACGTGCATGTCGGACACAGGACCCAGAAGACCTGAGCTGGATCTGCCCGGAAAGCTCTCTCCCTGTGGGCTAGCCTTCATAGTACAGGGCTGTGCAATGCAAGCTTCCAAAGGAACAACTGACAACCCTGCCCTGCTGTGACACCTGTGAGCCACAACAATGACCAGCATGGCGTGATAACCCTAAGAATGGCAGAAACCAACAACTGTGATTGGACTTACGAGTTTCTCAACAGAAGGGAAATTATGCCTGGTACTGGAAACATAGCCAATTACTCAGAGCTAGTGAGGTCAAGGATCTTGGAGAAGAACCTGCCATAGCCACTTTAGAAACAGGCATAATTCTTAGCTGCATTATAAATACTTCTTATATCCACAGATAAATGTAGCTGTCACCCATCATCAATTCCTTTTGCAATTAGATGGAGGTCACTGCAAATTGTCACAACTGGTCAAAATGCAGAGTGGGCTACCAAGCCACAATTAAGATATCTGCAACACTGCTCCTGTACTCTTAGCAGGAGACATGGAGGAAGAGGGGGGCAGAAAGATTATAAGAGTCAGAGATCCAGAAAATCTACTGTGAGATTGTCACCTAGAAATGACAAGGAAGCTTCACTCATGATGCCTAGACAAGACCCAAACAAGTACAACACCAATGAACATGGTAGCATGGGATGGTCCCCCTCCCTAAACAAGGAACTACAGGCAACTAGGGAATAATGCACATGGAAGCAGTCTACTCTAGGGATTAAGCCCCTAATTGTTCATTCAATAAAGAGGCTGGCCTGAAACCATCTACAGATAAGGAACACTGTATAGGGTCAGCAGGTTCTGTTTATATTTTTAGAGTGAGAGAGACAGAAAGAGAGAGAGATAGAGACACCGAGAGAGATTTAGACACACAGAGAGAGACTAACAAAAAGAGATCATGAATTCAAGACAGAGCAGAAGACAGAGGGTTGGAGGGAAGAAAGGGGAAAATGCAAAAATGTATATAATATTATATGTAAACATCATATGTGAGACAGAGTTTTTCTGTGTAGCCCTGACTATCCTGGAACTCTCTTTGTAGACCAGGCTGGTCTTGACCTTACAGAGATTCACCTGCCTCTGTCTCCCCAGGGCTGGTATTAAAGGTGTGTGCCACCACGCCTGGAAGATGTAACATATTTTAATGAAAAAAATTTTAAATGAAACAAACAAACAAAAATACAGAAGAGATATAGCAACCAGTAAGGGGTCATTTAGCACAAAAGTGATATGAAAAGTTCCTGGGTCCTATGAGGTGAATGACTTTAAGGAGCCATCTGTTTTCCACTCCTCATTTGTACTTTCTTTGGCTCCTTTCTGTCTATGAAGTCGTGAAGTCAGGTTTCTCTGCTAAGCTAATGGGAACACCTTTTCTATCCTACACAATGAAATGTTGCCACATTTGGAATCTCATATAAAAGTCAGAGCCTTGATCTACATGCATTGTTGTCATGCTTTTCAAGAGTTCCTTAACACCCTCAGCTGATGGTAGAATGGCACGAAACGGTGAAGAAGTGGTGTTGGGAGACATGACATGGCTCCCAGCCTCTACCCGTCCTGTAGGACACCCAACAGTGACCCGAGCTCAGACTGGCCTTCTGGAGAACAAAGCCTTTATCACCCGCTTTGAGCCCTGTAAGCTGCTTTAGGGACACTATGGCTGCTTGCCATAGGCCTGGGGCGGAACTCTTCATAATTTCTCTACAGCACTAGTCTGAAATTTATCAAAGTTAACTCTAATTTACTGTCCATTCTTCTGGAAGCTGCAAGCCTTTGAAGCAAAGTCCAGAGTGTCACAATATTTAACACAGACCCTGCTAACTTTCCCCGACACCCTGAGGTATTCAGTCTTGCAATTCTGCTACAGTTTCTCCTAAGTGTTTGGTGTCAGAATTAATTTAACATTTATGAAAACTGACAGCAAGTTGCAATGTGGAATTCAGGACCTTCAAGAGTCAACAGGAAATGGATTTTTATTATTTCAAGAATTTCTTCATGTTATTTTCTGGGTCATTTAAGCACATAAGAAGGTGTGGTTTTGTACATAAATGAAATCTAGCTATAAAATCACACCAGAGAAAAGTTGGAAATCCTGGTGAATTACAGCTTTGAGATTTCCTTACAACTACTAATTTGCCATCCTACTAAAAGGAAAATGAAACAGTATATTTAGATTTTGAGAAGTCAAGATCAGGGATGCAGCCCAGTTGATAAAAGTTTGCCGTGAGAGTACAAAGCCCTGGATCCGACCTCCAGCACCATGTAAAACCAGCACACACCTGTAGTCATAATATTACAGAGCGAGAGGCGAGAGGATGAGGAACTTAGGGCCGTCTCCAGCTGGTCAGCATGTTTGGGGCTGCCACACGAGACCGTGCCTTGCTTTACAGTGCTTTTGCTGTATTACCGAGTGCTCAGAGTTCTGATAATGAAGGTAAAATACCCAAAGTTTTTTCTCCTTGTATCAGCCTTTTTTTTTTAATGCTTTATCTTTTTGTGTTAACTTTTATTAGTTTTTGTTTACTGCCAGCAGCCATCTTCAGTGGGTCAGACTACAGACATACTGTATCTTGCTCCTTAGTTCATCTGTTAGTCTTCCTCATTTACCACGAGCATCCCAGCCTTCTATAGAGTGCTTTGTCTGTCTCTTCGTTCTCCCTATTTGAAGAGCCACAGGACCCTTTTCTAGACTTTTCCAGCAGCCCAGATCTCCCAAAATCAGCCGTCCATGCAGATGATGCTGCCTTTACGATGGGATCAAACAACCAACAAATTATCTGTTTAGGCAATTCCTAATGACATAATGGTGTGTAGATATTTCATTTACTGACTTCAGGCTCAGGCATATTGATCAATGCATGACTTCACTCCAGCACCTTACCTTGCTGAGCTTAATAAAGATGCCACTGAAGGTCAGGAAAGGTGAAGAAGCAGCCACACCTTGTGGACGTTTGAGCTCACAGCACTGGTACCTCTGATTCTGATGGCAAAAGCCAAGCTGGGTTCTGCAGCACACAGAGGTTGTGGCTTGACATGCCATCTTAGCCATTCAAATCTTAGTTCTGAAATTTCACAAGATCCCCTGTAGCAGTGCTCAGCTCATAGATAAGCTTCTTGCTTGCCCGTTGAAGCATCTTTTGGGTAGACTTCTTTCGAGGTGTTTTACCTTCCACTCTGCAAAATTCCTTCACTTTGTCATAAGGGTTTCTGCAACAGAGCTGTTTATCTACTTCCCCGGTAAAGCTTCCAGAGTTCCAGCTGAAAGGGGCATTTAAAGCAATATTTTAAATTAAATCTACTTTATTCTACTTATAATTAAGTCTGTTTTATTCTCTGAATCATCAATACAATGTATAATACATTTTGTATCAATGTATAATACATTTTGTTATTTTCACAAATGCATTTTGTCTTGAATCATCTTGTGCCAATGTAACAGAATATGTTTGGTGAAGCCCAAACAGCATACCAGATCTGGCTCACGCCTGTTTTGTACCAAAGTGTAGCGAATGGCACTACATTGTGAAAACTGTGCTAGGGCATGCAGAAGAAACTGCATTATAAAGAGTTACATGAGAACAAGCTGAGAAAGTTGAAGTCATTTAAAAGTTAATTTGTTTAAATAGGAGGCAAACTACCAGGCCAGGCTTGATTACGGTGTTTCAAACATCTGTGTCAGCATAGTTTGCACATGATCACATCCCCCTTTCCTCTGTGGTCCCCCGCTCTACTGCAGGCTCTTTTCCTCCCCTTAAACTCTCTACTTTGCTGTCATATGAAGGTGAACTCTCTCTCTCTGTCAATCTAGACATAGAACCAATCATGAGATATTTGCCCTTTATTGTCTGGCTTATTTTCCTTAGTGACCTTCAATTCTGTCCACTTTCCTGTGGATGACATAATTTCATTGTTTTTTATGGGTGAATGTAAAGACCCACACATGCTAGCAGTGAGGATGGACCTCAATACAGAAAGTGAACAGAACTGGAAAACTGGAGCTGGCTGTCCACATACCTAACAGAGTGGGCTTTGAACCACACTAGCTGTAAGAGATGGCGAAGGCACCTCTTAGGAATAAGAGGAACAATCCATGAAGAAGATTTAAAAATATCAACAAAGAGCTTCAGAGCTAAATGGCACCACAGAGCAAGCGGGCTTAGCAGACACCTGTAGAATATTCCACCTGACATCTGGGGAATATACATTTCTCTCAGCAGCTTGAGAACTTCCTCTAAATTGTTCACAGTTTATAGTGTCTACCAAGTCTAAATAAACACAGAAATTAGCCAGGCATGGTGGTGCATGACTTTAATCCCAGCACTCAGAAGGTAAAGGCAGGTGAATCTCTGTGAGTTCAAGGCCACGGTAGTCTAGAGAGTTTCAAGATAGTCGGGGCTCTTACACAGAGAAACCCTGTCTTGAAACATATGAAACACCCCCTCTCCCTCAAATCAAAATAATTTCTTGTTCCTTATCAGGTAAAAATGGAATAAAACTTGAAATTAATAGCAGAACTCAGAAGCCGTACAAACACTTGGAACTGTCTGCCATGGAGTGATCAGCACATCCTTGAGAAACCATGGAGGAATTTTAAAAATTCCTGGAATCAAGTGAAATGGAAAGCACACCTTCCCAGAACTGTGGAGTAAGGAGGGCTTGGTACAGCTGTAAGTGTTTACACAAACTCACTTCAACACAACCCATTCTTGAAGAAGCCAACCCAAGTCCCCCAATACCTGCCTCACTCCTGGGAGACAGGATTAATGTTCCAGGTCTCTACCTCAGAGGACCCATCATTTTCCAACACTGTTACATTAGAGACCAAGTTTGGTGATAACCCATACCCAAACTATAGCATTTCTTATCCTTCCAAATTCTTTGAAGTCAAGCATCTCACTTCGAAGTTTACTTAATGGTTTGCACTGTTGAGTACAGTTGATATTTGACTAGTATTTGCTAATTATTCAAGATATGAGAAAGCTATGACTTTTAGCTTGTAATATATAGATACAGGGGTACATTTATTTTAGAAAATGCTATATTAGTAAGCATTCTGGTGTGACTGAAAGCAGCAACTTTTTTCTTGATGTTCTTGTCCAAATTTTGGTTCAAACTTCCTCCATAACTTTTATTGCTGCCAGACTCTGTTTGGCATGTTAATAATTCATTGGCATGTGCATAGGCTGATAACTTGAATGTTTTACATTTGGTTATAAGCCATTAAACAAAATAAATGAAACTTCCAAATAGGAAAAGGCCACTATTACTCAATTTTAACTGTAGAGCACCTTGTAATAGTTTGTGAATCAGTATTATAAATCATCCACATACCCCATAAATTTAACAGTTTACCAGTCAAATTTTGTTCCTCAGGCCTTGCAAAAGCCATTGCTTTTATTCATCAGAACCAAACAATGCTTAACTTTCCGAGAATAATAATCATTGTTGAAGTAAATAATAAAGTAAATGTTGGGCTATACAATGTTTATTCTTTGCCCTAAGATTATCACGGCAGTATTGTTTAACCCACCTACCACAAATAGTAAGACACAGACACCTGTTAGATTTTCAATCCCCTTACTTACCTTGGGCAGGGCAGATATTTCCCTACACTGTCTCAGTGTTCTCACCATCCATCACCCAGCCCCATCCAATGTCCGTCCACCTTAATTCCCCTCATCTGGTCTACCTTTCATCCATAATCCCATGGTACTTTCTTTTATTCTTCATCTGGGCCTTTTCACACCATTATAGGAGTCCTTTTTTTTTTCATGACATTCTTTTGGCACATGTGTTTTTTTTTTCTCCACGCTAAACCATAGTGGCATCCTCTTTACTCTTCTCTGCCTGTCCCTCTGTCCCTGGTGATTCTCTTGAAATCTCTTCAAGCCCCGGAACCTTAGCCATGCCTACCCTGTTCTGTCTTGCCCAGGAATAGGCCATTTAATCAACCAATCAGGTATGTCTTAGGCAGGTTTACAAAACAAGGATAGGTGTAACCAGATCTTGAGGGCCAGTAACATGCATTAAATCAATCTCCTAATTATGGTAAAGTAGAAAAGTACAGAATGCTGAGCTGCCATGGGCTATGTCTCTGAGCATCCAAGTGGGTTTCCTAGTAAGCGGAACAGGGACTGTGTCTGATATGAACTCAGTGACAGGCTCTTTGACTGTCCCCCCACCCCCGAGAGAGGAGCAGCCTTGCTAGGCCACAGAGGAGGACATTGCAGCCAGTCCTGATGAGACCTGATAAACTAGGGTCAGATGGATTTAGAGAGGGGCAGGGAAGACATGAGGGAGGGAGGGTGGTACAGGAAACATACAGAACACCAAACAGATTAGAGCAGAAAAGGTACCTCCTTGGTATATAATTATTTAAACTCTGAATAATAATAATAATAAAAGATTATTAAGAGCTGTAAGAAAAAAAGAGCAAATAAGGTATTAAGGCAGATCTATCAGAACAGTGGTCCTCAATCTTCCTAATGCTGTGAATCTTTAATACTCACATTATAATAACCCAGACCATAAAATTATTTTTGTTACTTCATAAGTGTAATTTTGCTACTGTTATGAATTGTAATCTAATATCCAATGTGTAGGATATCTGATATGTGATCCCTAGGGAAGGGTAGTTTGGCCCCTTCCAAATGGTTTAAGCACCATTGTATTAGAATTATACCTGACTTCTCAATGGAGGCTCTAAAAGCTAGAAGGGCTGCAGACTCTAAAGAGACCACAGACTGCTATTTCCAACAAAACTTTTAATCACTATAGATGGAGAAACAATATGATGAAGCCAAATTTAAACAATATTTATTTATAAATCCAGAACTACAGAAGATGCTAGAAGGAAAAATCCAACCTAAGGAGGTTAACTATACCCAGGAAAACACAGGAAATAAGTACTCTCAGACCAGCAAAATCAAAATAAGGGAAGCACACACATACACACTACCACCACCACCACCAACAGCAACAATAAAAACAAAATAACAGGAAAATCAACAACCATTGGTCATTGATATCTTTCAATATCAATGATCTCGATTCTGCAATAAAAACACAGACTAAAAGTATGGATGCAAAAACAGGATCTAAAGAAACACATCTCAACATCAAGGATAGACATTACCTTAGGTAAATGGTGAGGAAAAGATTCTAAGCAAATGGACCCAAGAAGCAAGCTGGTATAACCATCTTAATATCTAACAAAATAGACTTTAAGCCAAAGCTAATCAAAAGATAGGAAAAACCACTATACACTCATTAAAGGAAAAATCCACCAAGATGACTTTTCAATTCTAAACATCTATGTCCCAAACATCATGCACTCAAGTTTGTTAAAGAAACACTATTACAGCTTAAATCACATATTGACCCTCATATAGTGATATTGGAAGACTTCAATACCCCACTCTTACCAACAGAGAGGTCATCCAGACAAAAACTAAACAGAGAAATGCTGGAGCTAACAGACATTATAAATCAAATGGAGCCAACAGATATTTACAGAACATTTCACCCAAACACAAGAGAATATACCTTCTTCTCTATGCCCCATGGAACTTTCTCCAAAACTGACCACATACTTGGACACAAAGCAAGTCTACAGACACAAGAAAATCAAAATAACTTCCTGCATTTTATCAGATCCTCATGGATTAAAGCTGGGTATGACAACAGAAAGCTTACAGAATCATGGAAACTAAGCAACTCACTACTGAATGAAAAATGAGCCAAGACAACAACAAAAAATAAAATTAAAGGCTTTATAAAATGAATGAAAATAAATACACAACATACAGAAACTTCTGGGACATAATGAAAACAGTGTTAAGAGGAAAGTTTATAGTACTAAGTGCCTACTTAAAAAAAAAATTGGAAAGATCTCATACTAACAATATAACAGCACACCTGAAAGCTCTACAACAAAAAAAGTAAGCATACCCAGGAAGAATAGACGGCAGGAAATAATCAAACTCTGGGCTGAAATTAATAGAATAGAAACAAAGAGAACAATACAAAGAATCAATGAAGCAAAGAGCTGGTTCTTTGAGAAAGTCAACAAGACCAACCCTTATCCAAACTAACTGAAACAGAGAGACTATCCAAATTAACAAACTCAGGAATGAATAGGGGGACATAACAACAGATACCGAGGAAATTCTGAAACTCATAAAACATTCTTTAAAAACCTGTACTCCACGAAATTGGAATATCTAAAAGAAATGCATACTTTCCTCAATAGGTAATACTTAACAAAGTTAAATGAACATCAGATAAACAATTTAAATAGTCCTATAACCCCCCCCCCCCACCCGTGAAATAGAAACAGTCATTAAAAGTCTCCTAAACAAAAAAGCCCAGGGCCAGATGGCTCCAGCTCAGACTTCTACCAGACTTTCAATGGAGAGTTAATGCCAATACTCTTAAAATTATTTGGACGCTAGCTGTTAAATAAATGACAACCATCATCTGCAGACCCAGGGGGTTAGGCATAAAAGAACTGAAGGCGGCAGGGGGTGGGTGTGGGATGGGGATGACGGGAACATGGATCATATTATATTTTTTGTTGTTAAAAAAAAAGAAAATCACATAAAATAAAATGAAGTTTTGTGATTTGTTTTAAAGCCACCATCCTTGTAAATACCTTCTGAGTGAGTAGTTAAAACTATTATTCCCTAAAAGCTCGTTCAGAGGTGAGCCCTGAAGTTATGACCTCAGCACCCTTGCAACAAGTTGTTGGTGTTTCCTGTGGAAACTGACATCCCAGCTCTCAGGAGGGCCAGACAGAGGACCTAGCTGGACACAGTAGCCCCAGGTTCTGCCTCAGAGGAACAGGTAGGAAGTGATGGCAGAAGAGAGCTAATGTCTTCTGGCACACACAAATAAATACCTAAATGTTTAAAAATTCCCCCCTGGCGATTCCCCACCACTATTTCTTGTCTTATGTGTATTCACTATTGTACACTTAAAAACTTTTGTGTGTTGATACACAACTAGTACCCACATGCGCACTCCTACACTGCACTCCTACATTGTATGGTCTATTTTCTTTTCTTCGAGACAGGGTTGCTCTGTGTAGCCCTGGCTGTCCTAGACTCACTTTGTAGACCAGGCTGGCCTGGAACTCACAGAGATTCACCTGCCTCTGCCTGCTGAATGCTGGGATTACAAGGGTGGGCCACACCCTGCTCATTGTATGGTCTATTAAAAGTTAACATCTCATTGATTGTTATTTAGAAATTGAGGTATGC
The DNA here is from genome assembly GCA_028658305.1 of Pachyuromys duprasi. Classification (NCBI taxonomy): domain Eukaryota; kingdom Metazoa; phylum Chordata; class Mammalia; order Rodentia; family Muridae; genus Pachyuromys; species Pachyuromys duprasi. The sequence continues at coordinate 66,163,412 of CM053764.1, forward strand.
TTTACTTGACATAAAATCTACCATGCGAAGTGAGTGATTTGATGGTTTTGGGTACTTTCTCATGGATTAGCACATGGAGTTAATATCCAATTCCTGAACATCTTCTTCACCCTGATGAGATGAGCTGCACAAATAGAACTCACTCCCTGATCCTTTCATGGCAGCTGGCAAACACCAATCTGCCTTCTGTTGCTGTGGATTTTCCTGTCCACCACATTTCACATACATTGAGTCAAAGTGTGGCTATGTGTCTGGCTTTTTGCCCTGTGCATAATTTTTGCAAGCTCATCTATGTTACATAGCATGTGCTTTTAATATTTCATTCCGTTTATTAAGGCCAAATAATAATCTACCATGTGTGGATAATCACATTTTGTAAGCAGTCTCAATGGCTGGTCACTTGTGTTGTTTCTGTGTCTGGACTAGTATAAATGATTTTATTACAAACATTCTGGGCAAGTGTTTACATGAGCATGTGTTTCTGTTCTCTTGGGTGCATGTGTGAGAGCTGGCTTGCTGGATCGTAGAGTCACTCTCTGCTCTACTTTTTGATAAACCGCCAAACGGTTTCCCCCAGCAGCTGCACCATTTCATATCTTCCCTAGCAGTGAACAAGGCTTCCAGTTTCCCTGCCAACCCTCATGATTCTGGAGTGCCCTCCACCCCATGTCTCTCTTCTCACAGTTTATCTGCTAAGAAAACTAGGCTGCTTGACCTGTAGGTTTCCCCAGCACTTGGATTTTGCTGAGTATATGCCCAATGAATTTTAAAACATCATCTCACTTATGTGAATAAGTAAGTGGCTGTGTCCAAAAACTGGCTCACTCCAGATGTGGTTCATTTGATGCATTAGGAGGTGGAAATACAGGTGTGATGGTACATGCCTATAATTCCAACATTGGGGAAGCTAAGACAGAAGTATTTCCAAAAGTTCAAGGCAAGCCTGGGCTACACAGTGACACCCTGCCTCAAGACAGAAAGAAGGTGGGAGAATGAGAGAACTCCAGTCCAGGGAGATGGGTTCAAGTTCCTCAGGACCCATACAGTGGAAGGAGAGAACTAAATCCTACAAGTTTTCCTCTGCCCTCCATCTTGTGATGTGGTACTCATGAGTATGTGCACACATGCACATAATAAATACACAGGTGTAAGTTTTAATGAGGAAGAGGCACATCATTTCTTATTTTCTATTGGTTGTCCTAGTTGTCATTGGCTTTTGATGCCATCTTATTTCTAACACTCTCACTTGCAAAGTACCCTTGTCATTGTTGCCGGGTTCTTTACCCCCTTTTCAAGAATGAGATAAAGTCCGCAGAGATATCAAGATATCCAGGAAACCTTCCTTAGAGCAAAGCTAGAGAAAGGTTCAAAGGTACGTTACAAGAGAGCAGACGGTCACCTGAGTGACCATGGAAGCATTTATTCACCAACTGTACTGACTGGTTTAGTGTCAACCTTACACAAGCTAGTGTTATCAGAGAGGAAAGATCTCTATGAGATCCAGCTGTAAGGCATTTTCTCAATTAGTGATCAATGGGGGAGGGCCCAGCCCACTGTGGGTGGAGCCATCCCTGGGCTGGGGGTCCTGGGTTCTATTTTATTTTAATTTTTTGAATGCAAAAATAATAAAGTTATAGTGGACTATTTCTTTTTTAACATTTTTACTTTATATTAATCACAGGTTATGTACTTTGTATCCCAGCCGTAGGCCCCCCACCCCCGTATTCGCTTCCTATTCCTTCCCTTCCCTCCCTATTCCCCCCTTCCCTCCCTCATCTCCTCTCTGCCCCTTTCCAAGTCCACTGATAGGGGAGGACCTCCTCCCCTTCCATCAGACCCTAGCTTATCAGGT
>CM053764.1:66172186-66212773 GCA_028658305.1 Pachyuromys duprasi
CAGTATCCAAGTGGGTACCCTAGTAAGGGAAACAGTGACTGTCTCTGACATGAACTCAGTGGTTGTCTCTTTAACTATTCCCCCGCCCCCCCCCCAAGGAGAGAAGAGTTCTTGCCAGGCCTTAGAGGAGGACAGTGCAGCCAATCCTGATGAGACCTGATAAGCTAGGGTCAGATGGAAGGGGAGGAGGACCTCCCCTATCAGTGGACTTGGGGAGAAGCATGGGAAGAAATGAAGGAGGGGGGTGAGATTAGGTGGGGAAGAGGGAGGGGGCTACAGCTGGGATACAATGTGAATAAACTGTAATTAATATAAAAAATTAAAAATTTAATTAAAAAAGCATTATATATAATAGCTTATAATAATATAATAATTATATTTAATAGTTCATAATAATCTCATGAGTTGATATTAATCATTTCAGTTGTGCAGATAAACTGAGGAGCAGAGGTTAAGTAACTAGAAGATAGAATAAACTAAAAGCCCCGGATATGTGGCAGTTAGTTAAAGTATTCAGCTGGAGTTTAAATCCTGACTCTAAATAAAATTCAAAGGAAAAATCAGCAGTGGAAGATGCTGTCTAATAAAATTTTCCCACTCATGAATGATGAAATTTTTAGAAATTACTCATATGCAATTATGATGACATGAACAGAAGCCCAAGAAGAACCTCCATTGCAAGACCTGAGGATGTAGTTCCAACGAGCAGAAATTGGAGGTAGACATGGGGAAACCAGGTTGCCTGAGAAGGGTTCACAGCAAAGAACAATGTGAGTATACAGTGGGGAGTGGTGTCAGGCATCCATAAAAGAAAGTGAACCAAGTGAGATTATTGGGATGCTTATAAAAATAAAAACATGAAGCCTATAATCAAATCAGTTTCCCACTAAACGGTCAAATAAAATTCATAGAGATACAGAGTTGTGCAAAATCAGCATGCTCGAACTTACCCATGTATGAGTTCATTTATTATAATTCAATATTTAACTGAGGTGTGTGCACCAGATGCTAGAGCTATAAAGTAGTGTAACAAATGGTAGCCTATCGCAGCCCAGCAAAGGATCCAGATAATGTAATCCATAATGACATGACTGAGACACAGTGGACACAGGGGATGCAGTTTTGTACCATTGCACCATTATGCTGGTTTTCTATTTTCTGGTCATAATAACATATTTTCCAAGTAATATTAAACATAAGTGTTTCCAAATTTTAATTTTAATTATTTTAAAATTAATTTCAAGTTTAAAACAAACCAAAACCCTCTTCTTCAGCCTATTTGCAAAGAAATCTTTAACCATTGATCAACTGAGCTGGTTATCTATCAACTATGACGGCATATTTGCATGTGTTTTCTATCCCCGTGCTTTCTAACCAAAGTACCTTTCCTATAGTGGCACAAACAAGCAAAATTCTACTGCAAGTTCATAAAATGACCAATTTGCCTGTGTAGACTAATTACCATATGGGCTTGCTGCCTTCACTGGCCATCTGTTCTCTAGATGTCCCCAAAATATCTCTAACTTCTGGGAACTGGGAATAGGAGCCAGCCACATTGTGAGAGCGGTCGTGATCAGTGGTTCTGCTCTTCCATCTGACTTTCCAGTCCCTCTAGAGACAGCACATGAATTGCTATGAACTGAGCCATTCTAAATATATTGCAAAATACAGAACAGGCCACAGATGGCAGGCAACACAGGACAGGCAGTCGAGGCTAATTGATTTTCTCGTACTGACTGTGACACGTATTTTTGAGAAGAAAGAAAAAAAGAGACAGTCTGCAAAAAAAAAATACACTTTAAAAAATTAAACAAAATGATACAGTTCACAGAAGGGCCTTTTTACTTATTTGTTTTTTATTTTTAAAGGGTAGGAAGAAGAGGTGTGTGGTATGACTTTTGCTTGTTTTTCTCTTACCACTTAAAACTTACTCATCTGGTAAGAATCTTCCAAAGTCTTGAAAGAGGGGAAAAGCAGTGTAAGAGGCGGGGGGAAGGGGGATCTGAAAGAGCACTAAAACTGCAAGTGCGTTCAACCTGCCGATACTCGTGGGACTAACTGGTACACCTGGCTGGTTTGAGTCTCACGATTGACTTGTACTTGGGGAACTAGCAGAAGTGGAATCTGCAAAGGATACAAGGCACAAGGACAATGGTCACCTTCTTGCAAAGAGCTTCCTTTCCTCAGAGTGTCCCCTTGTAAAGGCTGGTTGGGACTGAGAGTCGACCTGTAATTCTGTTTTCTTCTCTTCTGGGTTCTCCAGATGGAATGGACAACATGTAAGCCCAGGACAGAACTCCTGCGATGCTGTCAGTTTCCAGTACACCATTTTGTCATAGTTAGGAAGTCAAACCTTATTTTTGACTCGGTAGTTAAGATCACTTGCTAGTCTTGCAGAGAACCCAGGTTTGGTTTCCAGCATTGACACACTGACACATAATCACATGTAACTCTAATTCCAATATATCTGCTGTGCTCCTCTGACCTCCATTGGCACCGCAAACACATTCATGAGATACATACATATATGCAGACACTCACATATATACACAAATTAAGTTAAGTAAATATAAAATAATTATTTTCTTTTGAATCAATCATAATTTGAGCATTTTCATATCCTATTGGAAAGTGAAAACACAACAGTTGCTTAGAGTGGCACATGTAAAGAACACAGAATTGGCTTCTAACACTTACAAAACAAACCATTTTAATATAGTATTTTCATCTTCTTAATCTTTTCTCCTTAATAGTCATGTTTTGTACTTTTCACATTTACATGATTGTTTTGATCACAAGGCTTTCTTCTATGTTACTTAAAAGCATACTATGGGGGTTCCCTAGTAAGGGGAGCAGGGGGCAGTCTCTGGCATGAACTTGGGTGCCTGTTCCTTGATCACTTCTCCCTGGTGAGGTGGCTTTCTTAGGCCACAGAGAAAGAAGATACAGACAGTCCTGGTGAGACCTAATAGGCTAGGGTCAGATAGTAGGGGAGGAGGATGTCCCCTATCAATGGACTAGGGGAGGGACATAGGGGGAGAAGAGGGAGAGAGGGTAGGATGGAGAGGAGATGAGGGAGGGGGCAATAGCCGGGATACGAAGTGAATAAATTGTAATAAATAATAATTTTTAAAAGTACACTATGCTTCTGCCCAGACATTGCACAACTTCACCAGTCTCCTCTTATTTCTAATTATAATGTTCTAATTAAAATTTGTTCTAATTATAATGAACACTCTACATATGTGTGTTCGTGTGTGAGTGGGCGTGTGTGTGTGCATGTCTGTGGGTGTGCCCCTGGAACTAGGACTATAGGTAGCTGTGAGCTGCATTCAGTAGGTGCTGGGAGCCACACTCTGATTCTTTTTTTTTTTTTTTCACACTCTGATTCTTTATAGGACTAGTATGTGCTGTTTACCACTGAGTCATCTCTCCAGCCTCATGATGAATAGTCTTGATATAAATATTCATGGATATTCTTTGTAATACATTTTTAGAAGTAAAAAAGTATGGACATTTTAAAGGTTCTTGATTTAAAAAAAATCATCTCATATAATGGTTGTACCAATTTATACTATCATTACTAAACATGCATTTTCATTCTCCCATCCTCACCAATATCATATATTTATTATATATCTGTTCACTTTACGCACTGTGACTGTTTGAGGCCCAATTTGTGTTTCCAATTTTTTTTCTTTTCTTCTCTGGAAAAAACATCAAAGTCTGTGGCATGCATAGACCAGATGCTTGAGTACCTATCAGTTTATACTTTCCCTCATTTATCTTTAACGACATCTGAGTTTAAGTACTATTTCATATTTATGTGCATACTTAATTGAGATAAAGTCTTTTTTACATTCTGTTCCCAGCCTGTCCATGTTGTCCAACAGTGTGCGGAGGACACGACTGGTTCTGAGTAATTCTGGCTCATGGCTAAAGGATTCGAAAGCACTTTTAATTCCACACATTGTATATCAGGCCAAGCAATCTGCAGTTTTTCATGAATTCCATGCAACATAGTTTGTGGGTGGAGGTTGCAGAGATTAATGGTTTCATTAAACTTGGAAGGGAAGCCAAAGTACACCATGAATTGCCCATAAACTTTACTCATTGAGCATAAATGTTCACAATTCAAGGAGACTCAGACTTTGAACTTGAAAATGAATACTGTGCTTATACTCTGGCCTTAAAGGAGCATTGATAACTGCTGAGACTCTTTCAGAAAACATCTAGAAATGTACAGTATTTAGTTAAGAAGTTACTAACTGTATGAGAACCACAGAGTCTCTTTTATGCAAGTGCTTCTCCAGGGTCAAGGGTACACAGTCCTCATGCTGAGGTCCTTGGGACTATTCCAAGCATGTTGTGGGATTCAAAAGATATTTGCTGAATAAATAATCATCCCAGAGTGGTGAAGCCTTTTTTTGTCCTCAGGTTCCAGCGTACTGTTCCTGCTGCAGATCACATCAGCTATCTGGTGTTGCAAGCTCCGGCCTCCATCCTTGCTCAGTATTAAAATCTGGACCATCTAGCCTGCTGGGCTGGTGGCTGGTGGAGAGCCTTGCCTACATGAGGCACAGTACTTCCATCTTCCTTAGTCTTGTTCTAGAGGCTTTATTGGTGATGGCACTGTTTTCTTTTCATCTGGAAGCTCAGCTGTGTTTTGGTCACAGAGCTGGTCCACCTGCCAGCCCTGCACCCGAGCCTCAGTGCCAACAGACAGCAGCCAACTAATGGTGTACATGATTTTGGTTTTTATTATTATTTTTTTGTTGTTGGACTATTTAGCCTCCAACTAATGACAGCATATTAGGAAAATTACTTCCAAGTTAGAGATCCATCTTTGTGGTAATCAACTCTATATTATCACAACAATGTAGGCAGAGACTTTTTTTTCCCATAACTTTCTCTACTGAATTTTGTCTCCTTATAGTAAAAATAAAATTTGAATTTCCTTCCTTTAGCCCTTGTCCCACCTCCCATGATCACATTAATGTCTTACAAAAGTAGATTATAAAAATAGATATGTGTTAGCAATTCTGTAAGTGGCAAAGAAGCCTGGAATCAATAACTATGATAGTTGCCCTTAAATTCCTTTTTCTAAAGATTCTTACATAAATGTTTATCACTCTCCATTAAATCCTGTTTAAAAATGTGTGTGGAAAACCCCAGATCACCATGTAACTTGAAGAATACACTCTCCATACTACTTAGCTTCGTATATTTCCTACTGTAGCCACTTGGGAGCCCTGTTATCACCTCACTATTTTAAACACTGCGAAATTGATCTTCTACTTTGAGATTTTTACTGTTCCTTTGAGCACAGAGACTATATCTTTTAATTTTAATCAGTTCACTAAGGTATGGTGCTAAGTGATTCCCCATGTTAAGAACTCAAGCCAATTATTTTAGTCATCATGAGAGTTCTGTAACCACCACAACCTACACTTAGAGCATGCCATCTCCTCTAAAGGAAACCATAGCCATCAGCATCATCCCATCCCATTCATCCACCTACCCAGAAACACCTATCAGTCACAAATCTACTCCTTGCTCCAGCAGAACAGCCAATTCTGGACATTCCCCATAACTGTAATTATGCAACATATGACATTTTGTTAAGTTTCTTCCACGTAGTATAATACTTTCAAGTAGAAAGGACTAGCACATCATTACTTACTTTCTTTTTTACTTGATTTATTTAATTTTGCATGTGATTGACTATTCTGGCTGAATGTATGTGTATGCACTCTATAGTGCCTAGTGCTCATGGGGGTCAGAAGAAATCACTGGGTCCCTTGAAACTGGAGCTATGGATGGTTGTGACCCACCATGTTGGTGTTGAGAACCAAACCTGCACCCTCTACAAGAGCAACAGGTATATTTTTCCAGATTGTAAGTTCTGTCTTCATCTAACATTATCAAATAGACGCTCTCTGAGTGACCCAGCAAAAAGGTAAATCTAGCAAGGCAGCATGTTGATGATAGATAGCCCCAGAGTCTTGCAGAATAAACAACAGTATTGATATATATCATATCAACACTTAATCATATTGATTCTCCAGGGTTGTTACCTGGCTTTGTCTTCTCCTACCACTCCATCTTATAGTATGTCTAGTTTGTATTCAAGTTTTATCTTATCCTACATAGTTGTCTGCATGCTGTAATCTGGAATACATATCTATATTTTACACATATTATTATAACTGCCTAAAATTTTCTATCTCTGTCTCTGTCTTTCTCTGTGTCTGTCACTATGTCTCTCTGCCTGTCTCTGTATCTCTCTCTCCCTCTTTCCCTCCCCCTCTCTTTCTTGTCAGATGACATCCAGGAGGAGCTGTGGCATGTGAGTAGGCAAATGAGCCTCCTACAGACAGCCCACCATTTTTCATGGCTGTTTCCCGCAGACTGCCCACTGTTTTCCTTTGCTGCTTCCTGTAGACATCCCACTGTTTTGCATGGCTGTGGCAGGTGCACCCTGGAGAGGCATGGCCCTAGAGTAGGAATTATATTATCTGACTTGTCTATCCCTAGCACAGACAATGTAAATTCAATGAGTAGAGACCCTTAAATAAATCTTTGAAATAACCAAAGTATAACTCTCACTATTTTATGCCACACATTTATTTATACATTTAACTAGCTGGGAAATTTTAAGTAACACTTAACCTAATTACTGATTGCAGTTTAATTTCCCTTGACCCCATTCTGTGCAGTCAGTGCCCTTTCTACAAAAGCTATCATATGAACTCACCTGTCTGAATTTTGTTCTTTCATATAAGTTAATAAATCCTATGGAGCCTTCCATAGTTGGGAAGCTCTATTTATTCCCTTTATATATGTCCACAATATAAACAAGAACCCGGGTGCAGAAAGGGTACTAAAAATCCAAAACTTAGGAAAACCTTTATGATGTGGCCTCTTCCTCCATTTGTCCCTTTACAATTCAGCTCCTACTGCCCCTATGTAACAGGAACAAGCTTACTCGGATACCCTTTTACTCTATAGCCTTCTGTTATAGTTCAGATCACTCACATGTTGAAAACCTAGTCTTCAGCCAGTGGTGATGCTATTGTGAGGTTGTGAATATTTAGGAGGCTAGGTCTAGCTGGAAGAAATGGCCTTAAGGCCTGTTCTTGATGAATACAACAGTACCCCAGCCTGGTCCAGTCCCTCATGTTCTGCTACCATGAAGCAGGCAGTTTTGTTCTACTATATACCTCCCCCTGAGATCCTCTGCTTCCCCATGGGCCTAGCAACATTGGAGCCAAGGGAACTGGGGGCCAAATTAAACCCTTTCTCCTTTTTGACACATGGGTGTATATTTTGATGGACAACCTCATCAGAAACAGATTGGGGGGGTGTGGAACACAGATCCAGTCTTTGGACAACAGCCAAAATTAACTCACTGTTACTAGCAAAGTAGGCTCTAGGGAATTCAAACAGATTCTAACAATGACGCAGATAAAGCTAGGAAACACAGAGACATAGGACTCTATTGACAAATGTGATCTGTTCAAAACTATATCTACAAGTTACTTGAAAGTACAGAAGAAAGATTATGGACAATGGTGAGATACTCAGACCAACCCATAGATACTTCTTTTGGTGTGTGTAAGGGAAAGGATTCATACGTGTGCAAATGCATGCATAGGTGATCATATGCATTTTGAGATCAGAGGTCAACATTCTCACAACCATCTTCTCACAAACCATCTACCTTGTTTTAAAGACTTGCTCTTTTGCTGCCCTGGAATTACCAATTTGTCTAGGCTGCTCGAGCAGCAAGCAGCCTAGGGATCTCTTTTGCCCACCTCCCCAGCATTGGAATTACAATACACTGCCATGGGCTGGAGAGATGGCTCAGAGGTTAAGAGCACTGGCTGCTCTTCCAGAGGTCATGAGTTCAATTCCCAGCAACCACATGGTGGCTCACAACCATCTAAAATGAAATTTGGTGCCCTCTTCTGTCGTGCAGGTGTGCCTACAAAACACACGTTGTATACATAATAAATAAATCTTAAAAAAAAAAGAATACACTGCCACACCTGGCTTTTTATTTAGTGCTGAGATCAAACTAAGGTCCCTGCAGTACCAACATAGGTCTCTCCATCCATCCTGCCTTGCCAACCCTCTGGGTACCCATAACATGCATTTATGTGACTTTTCATAAACCCATTCAAAAATATAACTGAAATCCATCTATCTGTCTGTCTTTCTTTAAGAGTAAAAGAAGTTAGGTGAGTAAGGAGAGGGGAAAATCTAGGAAGAGCTGGGGGACAAGAAAGAATATGATAAAAAAATATACTGTATTAAATTCTCAAAGAATTATCTTTTAAAAAAAACAAAGTATAGTTGCCCTTGTGAGAATACAGCATTCAAGAGAATTTCAGGTACCAGTATTTACAACATTAAAACTCAAAGATTAAGAGCCTGGGTCAAGATAGGGGAAGAAGAAAAAAAACAAAAAGAAAAGCAAAACAAAATAAAAGCCACAATGTTAACAAAACATGATGGCATATCTTGATGAGCAGCTTGACTAGATTAAAAAGCATGTAGGAAAAGCACTTCCGAATGTATCTGTGAGGGATTCTTAAGAGCTCCGGTTGTGGGTGGCATCATCCCATAGACTGGGGCCCAGGTGATATAAAAGGGAAAATAGATAAAGCCCTCATTAGCACAGGCACTGTCTCCCATTTCTTCTAAGCTCTCCTGATGTGATTTGCTCCACCACAGCTACCTATAATGATGGGCTGTGCCTCTGAAAGACTGAGTGAAATAAATCCTTCCTCTTCTTTTGACTGAATCTCCAGAATCTGACCATACAGAAAACGGCTGCATTCCTCTGCCATAGATCACAGGACTTGCAGTCTTCCTCAAAGTAAACCTTCTATTAAGGATTTGGAGGTGTGACTACAACAAAACTCATGAGTGAAATCAATGCAATGAATTTCTTATAAACTGGTGAACTGTGCACAATGGCAGAGATCAGGTTGTGAGGTGTGACACAGGATGATTGATTTGTAGCATAATACAGGCCAACACAGTGATTAATGGGCTTTAAATTGTTATTTTAAAAGGGAGTTTCACACTTCTGTTTCCATGCAAAATTTAATAAGGTAGAAGTATTTCTTATGATAAAAAGAGCCAGACTAATTTTAAATGCAAGAATTAAAAAACAAATACTTAATAGAGAGTTAACCTCAAAGAACAAACAGCTGGCTCTAAGCTTGAGGTTGGAGCATGAGCACTTATTTTCTGGAGTAGATAGCCAACCACAGAAAGGAAAGATCAAAATGATGACGATTCAGTGTGGCCAGCAGAGAGGTCCCTTGGGAGGTACTTTGTTGTTTTGTTTTGTTTCTTAGAAAAATGTTCTGTTTCCCATGCTCTTTCTTCTGGACTCTTGTTGACTATTCACACAAAGTACCCGAAGGAACCTACAGATCCTATACCATGTGACCCAGTGAGGAAGAAGTAGCCACACGGGAGGGCAAGAAAGTCCTGAGCCCTAGTCTCTTAGGGAAGGAGCCTTGCTTGAGTGAAAACAATGTATCATATATTCTCTCCCTTGGGATGGAAGAGGTGAAAGAGTCTTTCTCTTGGGGTGAGATCAGAGAATACCCCAAAATTCAGTGTCATTGCCGGAGACTGAGATTTAATCAAGCATAATCGACAATCCCAGTTCACAAATCGCTGTTCCCCTGTAGAAGCCAAGCTAACAGCCTCAAGAAACAAGTCACAGCAGAATAGCTCTGAGCCTTTTTTTTTTACGTTTCACAGAAAAAAAAAATTAAGGAGATATTTTCTAAGATTCAGAGCAGATGAGAGACCTCAATTGCAGGACACCAATTACAGTTGTCAGTCAAAACAACCCTCACCCTAAACATAAATATAAGCATGTATCGTCAAGTTCTCTGAAGCCCCTATTCCACTAAGAATAACCATAGCAACAACAAATCCCAAGCTCACGCATGTCCTGACTACAGAGGGTCTGGTTCACAGCTTACCATGGTTCATGGTGCCTCTCTGACCAGAGGAAGGAGCCTGCACAGCTGTTTCGACTTCGACTTTCAGCAAGGTATTCAAGAAATTACATGCAACTTTCAATATTATTAGAAAATAGGTGATTTCATCCAACATTAGGCTAATGTAAGTTTTTTTGAACATGTTTAAGGCAAGCTAGAATGAGCTATGACTTCAGTGAATTAGATGCATTTTTAGACCTATAATAATTTCAATGTGGAGACGCGCCACGGCTTCGGTAGCGACCGGCTCTACTCCGCTGTTTGAGCGGCGCCAGCACCTTCCCTAGCAGCTCGCAGCAGCTGGCTGGCCTCTGCTCCACGGTAACCATGTGCGACCGGAAGGCGGTGATCAGAAATGCAGACATGTCGGAAGAGATGCAACAGGACTCGGTGGAGTGCGCTACCCACGCGTTGGAGAAGTACAATATAGAAAAGGACATTATGGCCCACATCAAGAAGGAGTTTGACAAGAAGTACAATCCCACCTGGCACTGCATCGTGGGGCGGAACTTCGGTAGTTATGTGACACATGAAACCTAGCACTTCATCTACTTCTACCTGGGTCAGGTGGCCATTCTTCTGTTCAAATCCGGTTAGAAGCACAGCTGTGCCAAACACCCAGTGAGCCATCCAAACACAAGGACTGCATCCTAGATCCAAATACCAGAGACTGAATCTTCAGCCTTGCTAAGTTTGAATCTGTTGTGTTTTGTACAGGGCACCATCCTCTGTACCTTTGTGGTTATAAACTAATTAGTAAAACAAAAAAAATTTTCAATGTGTGAAGATGGATTTTTTTGGATATAACCATTGCCTATGTTGAGGAACATGTGTAGATGACCTCCAACCCCCAGAATCTTCTAATATTTGTGTTCTAATATTTCTAAAGTTTGTGCTTGACTGAAAGTACTTAAAAGTACAAAGATCAAACTCTCACGTATGGCAGGGTCATGGTAGCAAGGCTGTTTTTCCAGTCTGACTGATTATGCCATGTTTGACATCTCTGTACTGTTTTGTAGTTCCCCTAGAGCTCTAAAATTATTTCAAACTAAAGTCTTTAAAAGGTGTCTTAATTGTTAGATTTTATATCAAGAAAGACTTAGCAAAGCTTAAGACAAAAAAAGAAAGTCATTTACTAAGAAAGCTCCTTTTCCACACCCATATGTCCCGAGCTCTCAGTATTTAAGTTGGTATTTTCAGATTTGTGGTTCAAGCTGGAAACCTATTTGTAGTGGTTACAGCTGTGGAAAGCATCTTCCCATCCAAATTGCTAACTTACAGTAAAACTGTAAGGGCAGAGCAGACTGGCAATGCGAGCAACTGCTTACAACCTACTTTATGTAAGTATGTCTTCCAAAGAGTTCCAAGCAATTTCTTTTATAAGGACTGTGAAGTACAATGGGATATAAGAGGTGAAAACTGATTTGAGATATTGGAGCACAGCTCCTAAAGGCTACTGCTTAAAAGGAACAGTAAATGAACCAGGAGACAAGGCTCCTCCATTCACCAGCAACAGGACCTTGGGAAGTTAAATTTCCCAAAGCCTCACTTAGCAGAGCTCCAAACGGGATAATACAAAATGAAAAGATCGCTGTGAGAGTTTGCAATCAGTGAGCAGAGAAAGCTAGTTTTTCAATTACTGTTTCTAAAAGCTGTCAGTAAGTTGCAGCTGGCAGTTAAATTTGAACAAAGAATTGATAAACTAACTGGTGAAATTTGGGTAATGACCTCATAACTGAGATGCTATTTTGGGAAGAATGAGGAAAGACTTCCAGCTAGAACACTCAAAAAAATTTCAGAGAGGAAACTGCATAAACTGTTGGATAGATGAGACCCAGGAGTGTCTTGGTGAGGCACACTGCAGAGGAGGAAGGTCAAGATGTGCACATCATGATGAGCATCAGCAAGTAGAGAAAGAAGGAAGGGGCACAGGAAGCAAAACTACAAAGAGAGGGTGGATGAGAGCCTCAGGCTGTCTACATTGGAAATCTACCTCAAATGCAAAATAGATGTAAAGTAAGTTTAAGAAACCATGGCAGCAAAGGAAACCTTGACTCTGCCCTTAGGAACTGACCAGCAAGGCACCCAGCTCTTGAGTAGACACTTGTGAGGTGTTCTGATTCAGTATCTTCTCCACTTCCTTCTCCCATAGCTCTGCAATCGCTCTGAGAGAAAGTGCCCAAGCAGTTCAAACAAAGCTTTTTATGTCAAAGGCTCCTGCGAACCTTCTGTGGTTTAACTATCCCCTCCAAAATATACTGAAGTCTGTCATTGTAACAATATTAGGGGATGTCTTAAATTGGCTTTCTATTGCTGCAACAAAACACCACGACCAAAAAGCCAGTTGGGATGGAAAGCATTTATTTAGCCTGCATGTCCACATTGCTGTTCTTCACCAAAGGAAGTCAGAATGGGAACTCACACAGGGCAGGAGCCTGGAGGCAGGAGCTGATGCAGGGGCCATGGAGGGTGCTGCTTACAGGCTTGCTTCCCATGACTTGCTCTGCCTGCTTTCTTATAGAACCCAGGACCACCAACCCAGGGATGCCATCACCCATCATGGGCTGGGCTCTCCCCCACTGATCACTGATAAAAGGCCTTGCAGCTGGATTTCATGGAAGCATTTTTCTCAACTGAGGTTCCTTGCTCTCTGATGACTCTAGCTTGCATCAAGTTGACACAAGAGCAGCCAGTACAGAGAATGACTTCTTCAAGAGACAATTAGGCTAATGAGGGATTCACAGCCTCACCTTTTCAAGCATATCCCTGATATAATAAGTTTGGCTAGATTTTCTTTTATCTTGGACTTCCCAGCCTCTATTCACATAATGAATTTTACTGTTTATGGAATTCTGTTGTAGCCATGAAAAATATACTAGGCAGGCACTAAATGTAATTTCTTTGGGTAAAGAATTGTTATCCCCAAATGTGGGAAGCAGAGTCAATAAGATGAGGAGTTCAAGGCCATTCTCATCTGTGCAGTGAGTTTGAGGCTAGCCTGTGCCACAAGAAACTGTCTCAAACAAAACAAAACAGCACAAAATTAATGACTGACTGCAGTGTAATTTTTTATGTCCCTCTTTCTGTTTGTCTCCCCAACATACATTTTTCCTTTGCTTTTTGAACAAAACTGCTTCTCCAGGAAGTTTATGCAAGTCACAAGTGTGAGGCCCTCCCCAGTAACTTTTAAGTCCTGCACCTGCTTTAAGAAAGATTGCCTGACATCATTTCGAGGCTGTAATAGAGTATATTTAGCCAGCCACCTTCGGAGCAGAGGCAGCAAAATCCGCAAGCTCAGCAATGGCAGTGCTGTTGCTCACCAGCTGTGTAACCTTTGGGTTCTCAACCTCTTCCGATTTTAGATCCCCCCTGGACTAAATGGAGATAATGAGAGCCTCGAATCACACGGAAAGAGGAATTTACATGAGATTGTGCTTAGGAAATGTCAGAATGTACTCAAATATACAACTAGCTGGAATAAACCATAGCAGTCACCATCACAGGTTACAAGGAATCTTCAGTTGGCAGAACACTGGAAGCCTGCAGAAACTGTGAGAAGGGGCTATTTGGGGGGGTCAACAGTCTAGCCTACTGTCTCCTTAAACAAGGGTCTTCTAACTGTAGCACATTTCCAGATCCAAAGCATCCCTGTGCCCCACCCTCAGAGTGACTTGCACAGATTCCATGTTTTCCAGTCTTTTAAAGGTCGACAGAACTGATACTCTGCAAAAGTGTTAGAACTGCACAGCTGATTGTCTGATACCAATATCCCTTCCCACCCTCCCAATGTGAGAGGTAGGATTCACCACGTTGTCTCAAAGCCCAGAACAAAATAAAAATGTAGGATGTCAAACAGTTGAGCAGCAGCAGTGTGTTCTTCTAGCATGAGCCCTCCTAGTTGGAGGGTCTGGATGGAGTGTCTGGAAGTTGGCTTCCTGCCCGCTGGAAAGAAACCAGCGCTTCTTTCCTTCTTAACATCATCGCAGGAGGAATTCACCCCCACGCATGTAGCTCTGAGGATTTACCTGCATTTAAGCCTCTTATCTCTAATTCCAGAATGTGTATCATTTATCCCTTCTTGTAGGAAATGAAAGCATCAGCAAACAAATGAGCTTTGTGAGCAGTAGAGGGTAGTTGAGTGCACGAGAGAGGAGTCTGATACCTTACAGGCCTGCTCATAACCTGAGAGACCAATGCTGTTCTTCCAGCAGAAGCAGTATCAAGAGTCCTATGCCTTCGATTTCCTGCAGATACTGGCTTAGGACTCTGGAGTTAACTCAAGACCTGCCATGCTTTGTTCCTGTGTCTACCACAACCCTCCCACCTACCAGAATACCGTAAATACAAGGCAAAGGTCACCCACGATGCAGAATCCCAACTCTTCCCTGGATCCCCAGGCGTGCAGCAAGTCATTAGAATGTACTTTGATGGGGGATGGTTTTGTGCACTGTGTATCCAAATGCTGGTTTCTGTGCCTGGAGATGTGGTTGTAGTCCGGATGTTGGCATTGTCATTTCTCTGAAGAATCTCCTGTCTCAATGTGTGTAAAAATTGTTCTCCACCATCTCTGACTAGTTAATAAAGAGCTGCACAGCCAATAACTGGGCAGGGGAGTTGAGGTAGGACTTCTGATCCTCATGAGGGGGTGCCAGATAGAAGAGAGAAATGAAGAGCACGGAGAAGGAAGCCATGGGGAGGAGGTGGCCATGAGAAGAAGGTCACCATGAGAGACATCATGAGAAAGTGGCCATGAGAACATGGTTGGAGCAGGAGTAGCCAGGGGGAGACTAGATAGCAGGTAACAGACCATGTGGCTGGGAAATAGTCTATAAAACATGGTTGGGTTAGAATGCTATCTGCCCAGCTATAGTGATTTAAAGCTTATTAATAAATGTAACAGGTCTCTGTGTAGCTGGCAAAGAAAAAACATAGACTTAATTTTACTATCTTACTATTTCCACTTCATCACCAAGTGGCTGACAAGAGGCAAGTCATTGGCATGAGTGCTGAAGGAAGAGTCTTGTTCTTGCCAGGTGTCTTTTCTGCCATGTTTGCTTATCGGTGGGTTGCTGAAATCCAGACCTAGAGTTACACTGGGATTGACAAGGCAAGCTTGGACAAAGTGATCACAGTGTCTCCTGAAATCACATGGTGACAAATAGTCAATGGACCTCCCAAACTTAAAAGCTCCCCCAAAGTCTTGATTGTAGTATATAGGTCAGGACTGACTGAACAACCTGCTGCAGAGTTTTACAGCAACCTCCAAATTGCCTGGTTTTAAACACATCTCAGGGTAGCTTCTCATCGTCTTTTTCACAGCTACAAGAAAATCCCTGAATCAGGATTATGTGTAAAGGACAGGGAAGTACATCTTCACAGTGTTGAACCTCTGTAAGCTCAAGATGACACTGCAGCAGGCTCACTGTCTATGGAGCCCTGTATCCTCCATGTGAGTGGAAAGGGGTAGATGCTGTGTCCATCCACGGTGGAAGCGGAAGCTCCTGAAAGCTCCTAGAAGCCTCTTTTGTAAAGGCCTAAATCACACTCACGAGGCTTTAACCCATCAAGACAGTCACATCATCAGCATCTGAATTTTCGGAGGGGTGCATTCAAGTCACAGCTCCCTCAAAACCCTTATAACAGATCAGAACTTGGCTCCATCATGCCCCCCCCCCCCAAATCAAGTCATTTGACATTTAAAATCTCTTGCCGTGCCACTAACTCTTCAGTAGCTACAGGAGGAAGAATGTCAACCTATTGGGACAACAGACAATAAAGTCCCACTGTCAGATATTTGGATTACAAAAGATTTAGAAAGGTAGATTGCTTTGGGGAATGATTCAAAACTTATATCCACTACTTCCTTAAGAAAACGTGAAATCAAAGGCAAATGACAAATGATATGCCAGTGTGTATATCCTCCTCTGAAGGAATAGGAATAAAAATGTAGAGAAATGAGGCAATGAACAGTTAGACATTCTGAGGCAGGGGCTTGACTACAGTCTGATGTTTACTTTTCTTCTCAAATGGTTACAAATATTAATGCTATCAAACGAGAATCCAATACAAAACTCAGTGCCTATGAGAAAATCCTGAGCAGAGAGATATCTAGTGCTCCCCTTAGGTTTTAGAAATCCTACAGATAATAAATCATATAGGCAGAAGTGTCATAATTTCCTTCTGCCATCTTTACAGAAATACAAAGTTGTCCCAGCCACACCATATGATATAATTGTTTGTTGTCAATTCCCCCTTTAGTAGGGTAGGTGACTTGCCCTTGGTCACCCAGCAGAGTGGATGGTGGAACACTCTTTTACATGGGTCTAAGAAGGGCCTTGGCCAACTGCATAGCAAGTTTCTTGTTGATGGAGGAGCGAGCCAATTCTCAAGGAGCTTAAGAGTTTTGTTGTAAGTCACACAATGTCCCATGATCACGTCACCGGCCTCAAGCTTTAAGTTTTACATCCCTGTTACCTGGAAGCATTCTATCCTGTAAGGTTTTGTCACCTCTTTAGTAAAGTTGTGGTTTGAATGTAAAAGGTCCCATAACCTCATATGTTGGCACTCTTAGTCCCCAGTGGCTGGTGCTGTCTTTGAGAGGTTGTGGAACCTTTAGGGGTAGAGTCTGGCTGGAAGAAGTCGGTAACTGGAGGTGCACCCTGAGGTGTCACAGTCCCAGCCTACTTCCTGTATGCTCTCTGCTCTCTTTGCTTCCACCAAAATGTGAGGTGAGGAGTGCCCACCTGAACTGTGGACCTGACTTTCTCTGTGCCTTTTCCTCTATGACACACTATATTCCCTAAAACTGAAAAGCCCAAACAAACCCTCAAGTTGTGTATTATAAGGTATTTGGTCATGAAAACAGGAGAAGAAACTAGAACACATACAGCAACTTCACCCTTATCTTGCTAGTCCAGTGGCAGGCAGATTTGCTGACTTCATTTCAATTCCTCAGATCACACAGAACAGTCCTGTTTAACTTACTTTCCCACGGACTTTTGCTAAATGACTCTAACTTTGGACTACCAAAGTCTCATACATCAGGCAAAATCATTTTCTCTCCAGTTGTGTTTAGAAATGCAAATAAGTTGTTTAAAATATATCACTCCCAGCAGCATCCTTATTGCTTCTCAAACTCATTATAGAAAACAGATCTCAGATTGGCATTTTCCACTTGCTCCTCTCACTGTGAATAGGTGTAGATGGAAGAAAAGTGAGCCAAGACTGAGAAGATCAAGGATAATTCAGCACAACCACCTCTCTGCAGCAAGAACTACTTTTGACGCCCCCAGCTGATTCCTGTACTGACAGGACTCTCACTCAGTTCTGGGACAATGCTGTTTTCAATCTCCCCCTTGTATTGAACTTAAATTCTACTTTCTGCGTCTTCTTCCCAAATGCCTCCCTTCCTCTGATCATAAACTGTGGCCTCCATAATGCTTTGCTATGGATGGCTACTTAAAAGTTAAATAACCTCAGCTGTTAACAACCATCAGTTTCATACGAATAAATGTAAACTGTTTTGTCTTCATTTATACAGAACATGAGAATAATTATTAAGACTTACACCAAATTTGGAAGCTACATGTGACTTGGTCTCCCTGAGAGTGTCAGCCGTGTTATATGCACAGAACCAACAACTGGGCAGCGTGGGTGAGAGCATCTCTAATTGACAGCCAGATCTCAGAGAAAAGAAACCCAGGCTGGTGTCACTGCTGATTGAGAAAGACTGGCCTTACATATCAAGAATTCAGATAAAGAAAAGCAGATGGAGATTTCAAACATGGAGGCAGATTGGAAATCAAAAGGGCAAACTTCCCTAGCTGCAGGCATTGATTTGTAATCAAGCTCTTTTCAAATAGCTTTGTATGTGGGCAGCAATCTATAGCTCACTCGGGGAAGCACGGCAGAGCAGTGGCTTCTTTAAAACGATGTTTAATGATATCCCCCGAAGGTCAGCCAGTAAAATAATATCTGTAGAATCACCTCATAAACTAGAAAGCACCATCAAATGTGCGATTGCCTCATCTTGCCCCGAACTCTTACTGAATGCTCATCATGTGTGTATTATTATACTAGCTAGTGGCTGGGTATACAATGTATTTTTTTTTTTGTCTCTCAAATGAATTTAAAAAAATCCTCTTAGCAAAAGATTTATCTTGTAAATGATTTCTTTACCTCGATGATTCTGTATTAAAAGTGCATGAATTTATGGCTCAGATGTAAAGTTAAAAAAAATTACAGGATAGCCAAGTGCCTGAAGAGAACAGAATAGTAAAGAATTGTGTGTGTGTGTGTGTGTGTGTGTGCATATGCGTGCCCACTCATGAGCACATACATGTGTTCATTTCCCTGGAGCCTGCCAAGTGTTTAAGCTGGCTGGCCAGTGAAAACCAGTGACGTACTTGTCTCTACGTCTCCAGGCCTGGGATTACAAGTGTGCACCACCACACCTGGCTTTCTGTGTGGTAGAAGAGGGATTTCTGGGTGATTGGATGTAATGAAAACACTTGACCATTTGCACTGTCACCCCAGTCTGGGAGAACTTTTGAGTGAAGAGAAACTGTCATTCCTAGGGGCAGTGGCATGGTCTCCTGACAGAAAACGTGACAAGTAAAGTTAGCTAAGGTAAAAAGACAGAGCTATAGTTCTGGCTATGTTGAAGATTCTATCCAAGGCTGGGAAATGGAAGTAAACACCCTCAAAGGCTTCTCCCAAATTAGTAGATGGTTTTTGAACCCAGCAATAATGCATCAATTAATTAGAAGATACCAATGGGCCGTCCAAGAAATTGGGAAGGAGAGTGTCTCCTAAAAAATCAGACACAAACGTAATTGGTCCAAGACTGACTTGTACCCATAAAAGAGTGAACTGCTCCTCTCATTTCCATTGCACTCAAGGCCCTGACTTCTTGGGTTCAAATACTGGCTCTGTCACTTGTGACCCATAGCACCAAATTTTTCCTTAATTAATAAATATTTCCTTTTCCTTGTTCTAATGGGGTCAGCTTCCAACAAGATCTAGCACATGTAAAGGCTTTGTTCTGTGCATTCTTTTGGTTCTCATAATTCATCCCAATTTCTAGAAGTTCCTAAGATAAATAATACAATGAAATTACTCATTCTATTTAGGTTTCAGAGTTGTGTATTCATACTTTGTTTTAACTCTTTTCTTTTGTAGGTTTGGGTGGGTGTGTATGATAATGTGCACACGTGAGCTTGCACGTGGAGGCCAGAGGGTGACAACAGGTGTTTATTTCAATTGTTTCCCACCTGATTTTTTTTCCTTCAAGGTCTTTTATTAAAACTGTGAGCTGCCTATCAGGGTGGCAAATCAGAACTTCAGGGTTTCATGCCTTCCAGGCAAGCACTTTACCGGCCAAAGCATGAGGTTCTACCTTCTTCTAACATGGAGCAACTAAACTGTATTTCGTGCAGTTTCCAAGAGAAGGTGAGGAGAAGCAGGTGTTTCTGAAAAGACAAACTTTACAATACATCTTTGGGGTCTTCCTCAAAAAACCTGCCACTAGCCACCTCAGAGCCAACCGCCAACACTGTAGTGAAGACATGCCCAGGTTTTGGAGAAATTCAGAAGTGTTTTCTCAATCCCTGCCCTGCACCCCCAAAATTTCCCAGGCATGCCAACCTTCTATGAAGTCCGCAGCCGTGTAAGGACGCTGGTGTGGGCTGCTCTCCCCAGGGCTGTTCAGACTCTCCAGGGCTGATTCGATTGCCTCCACCAGCTCATCACGCTTGTCCTTCCTCACTGGCTTCTCCTCCGGGTGGCGAGTCAGGCCAGTCTCCAGCTGGTACACTTTCTGCAGGGTGAAGCTATCGAACGGCACGGCAGCATACTCGGTGGCCAGCTTGACACCTGCGTGTACCTCGGCCTTGTCCACCTGCCCACGTAGAAAGGCCAGCAGATCGGCCTGGGCTTTGGGCTCAGGGTCCCAGCCTGCACGCAGGCCGGTGGCATCGCTGGCTTGGTCCTGCCCACTGCGGAACTGTTCGCTGCGTGCCTGCAGTTCATCCTTGAGCTGCGCGATCTGTCGCTTAAGGCTGTTCACGTAGTTGCGATGCTGTTCCTCCCTCTCCTGCAGCACTGCTTGATAGCCATCTTTGCCCGTGGGGCCATTGGCCCGTGGCAGTCCCAGCTGCTCCTGGTCGCCTTTTGGGGTGCAGGCTAACATGTAGAGGACAGAGATGGCACAGCAGAGCAGCACCAGCAGAATCACTACCCGAGAAATCCACCCCAGCAGCCCGCGGCGGACCATCGTCACTCAGGGGCCGACCACGCGTCCAGTGTGTACAACATCCCAGGGCACCAGGAAGGCCCCACACCAGGGCTCTCCCGGTTAGACCACAGTGCTTCCCAAGTCCCCCGAACTGATTTCATCCATTTCCTTCTAGAACGCGGCCTGCCTTCGGAAATCAGCCATCACACGAGACCACACCCCTGCCTCCAAGGGAAGATCTTCTAGGCAGAGACCATCAGTCATAAGGATCCCATCTGTTCCCATCACAGCCTTCATGATATAATCTGAGGAGACATAAAGGACAGACACCCTAAGTGTTTCCATTCAGACACGAACCTTTTCCATTCAGGACTCCTTTTCACCTGAAATGTTTTCATGTGATCCAGAGTCTATAAGTATATAAAACAAGTCAAATATTTACTGGTTACAAATCAAACGTTTACATTAAAGCAATTCTTTTATACACATTTAATTTTGACATATATTGAAGATTATACACATGTGCATGGATGTGGTTATTTGACATAATTCACACTTTGCTGCATATTTGATACGTCAGGGCATCTCATCTTCATCGTCCTGCAGAACTGATCAATATGTTGATTCTATAATCACCAATGCCAAGAAAAGCACTTTGCATAATGAAAAGCAGAACTCTTAAAAAGGTTTTTTGGAAACAGTTGAAAATGCTTCCATGATCCCAAGTCAAGATTTGTTTATCCATTATTTATAAAACACAAGTGAAAAACTCACATACAAATTATTTAAACCAAATATTTCAACACAATCAAATCCAAAGATACACTGACTTGACACTTACATTCTGAGGAGTAACAGTAGGAAAGAGCTAAAAGTCCTTTTTACCACAATCAAGATGTATAACAAGAGTGGGAAATTCACACATACAATAAAAACATTGCAGTTCATAACACAACTCTAGACTGAGGTGTTTGGCCATTGTGTGGTTTGATGGCAAAGTGCACTGACACATATTGGATCAAGGCTGCAGTGGAATTCCCCAGTGCAGCTTAGTGAACAGTACTAGAAACACATGGATTCATTGTGCGCTTGATTTTGAAGTTATTTGGGTCAATGCATGTTCAGAAACTTTACTCTTGCTAAATTTCTCTTGAACCCCACAGTCAGTGACATAAAGTTTCAGCCTATTGCCTAATACCCCGAGGGCTCACTCCACACAGCAATCAGTAGCCAACTGACCCCTCCCACAAGATTTATGGAAGGTGTTTATAGCAGACAGTTCAGTATGAATGTTTTTATAAATGAGAACATGAATGGCCATCAAAGGAAACACAAAAAGATGAGTGGGAACTACTGCCCGATCCAAATTGTATTTCTGTTTGGGATTGAGACTGGTTGTTTTACTTGTCTCTATTTTTCTGTATAACTCTTCATAATGACACATATTTTAATGTTCAATAGCAGAACTTCAGTGACATTAAAATTACAAGTGCTGGTCCAGCAAGGAGGGGCAGCAGTCAGGTGTGCATGCTCGCCTCTGAGGCAGGCCCAGTGGCCATCAGCATAGCCTTCTGATGAACAGGTATGGAGGTATCTAGAAATTCAAATATGCAAGTACAAAATGCCAATGGTAACACAGTGAGAGGGATCTGTAGCAGCTGTCCCATCAAATCTCCAACCATTCTTGCTAGTGGCAAAGACAGCTTTACCACAGAAAGGGTGAGCAGAACAGAGATGTGACGTCTTGTCAGGAATCAAGTTCTAGGCATGCCTCATCCAGCCTCTCTGAGGACTTTTGCATCTTGTTTGGTTGTCAGTAGTTCTTAAAATGACTGCACTCCAACATTCAATCCTTGTAATAAAGGAGGAACAAGACTGACTCATCATCGCCATGGCCCCAAGGCTACCCTTCTTCCCTCCTCTAACATAGATGTATCTTGACACATTTGTTTTGAAGTTTCCTTTCTTTTTAAATCATCCTAGTTATCACACCTATAAATTGTTCAATGAACCAATAAAAATGGATCAAATAAGTATTTTTGTTAAGTGCTGTTTTTATAAAAACTTTCTGTATATATCTTTACCTACCAGGTCTCTTAGAATCAATGATAGCCTACATTTTGCCATTTTATGAAAATGTCATTTTAAATAATCCTTATAATGTTAAAATTATTTATCATCATTACCTAACCTCAGCAATCTAGGTTCTGGGCCAATAACCTTTTTCTTTTTCTAGTGTTCTGTCCCAGTCTTTATGAGAAGGAGTCTAGACAAATTGCACTTTTCAATCTTCTCATGGAAAGAGGTTCTACTGTCATTCTCTACACTCAAGATATGACGGTGACCCAGGCTTATTGGCTTGTCCTGAATATATCATGTACTTGCTGCATTCTGTGTTCACACAGGGGAGGTCCTTTCCCACTGCCCACGAGACAAGCATCTCACCAGTGACTCCACACCACCAACACTATTTCTCCACTTTCTGTAAAAGTTTAACATATAGCATTTTCTAGTATTTCTCTGGTCCCAAGGATTCTCTCAACCATAATTTAGAACAATACAGAGTTATTAGCACAAAGATTAAAGTGCATGCTTGCCCTTGGAAGCCTTTTATGTCTGATGAAAATCTCAGGATTTGTATAATTACTATAATTCTGTGATTAAAACCTTCTTGGTTTTGATGTTCAGGCACCTTGCTGTTTTTAATGAAACCTCTCAGATGAGCTCATTATATCCGAGTATTAAATTATCAGTGAAGACATGTTATCACATTATTCTGTCATTTTAAAGACTTTTATTTTAAACACGTTGTCATTACAAACAAAATAAGAAAATAAAAAAATGGAGAAATGTAACGTTCAACACAATTTATTGTGCTGTGTAAACTTAAGAGACGCAATCCTGCTGACAAATTTAATGGAATAAGTGTTACATTTGCATAATGGATTGAAGTCATGTTGGTTTAACTGAAGCTATGCATTAAGACTACGCTTAAGAAAAGTAAAACTAGGGTGGTGGCAGCATACATCGAATCTCAGCACTGAGGAAGCAGAGGCAAGTAGATCACTGAGTTCAAGGCCAGCCTGGTCTACAGAGTAAGTTCCAGGATATCCAGGGCTACATAGAAAACCCTGTCTCAAACAACAACAACAACAACAATGGCAAACAAACAACAAAAAGACTAAGAGAAAATTAAAACTATAGACTATCTTTTCTATCCGTAAGTCCTTTGCTATGAAGATTAGGTATTTTGGTGAGATGGTTCAGTGGGCAAATACGCCTTCTACCAAGCCTGGCAAACTGATTGGGATCCCTTGGAGCCAGGTTTTAAAATGAGAAACCAACTTTCTTATATATGTGTACACATGCACACAACAAATAAATGTAAATAAATAAAAACATTTAAAAAATAAATATTTCTTTCAAAGTCTTATTAATGTGGCTTTAGAAATTCACTAGGCTATTTGAACTTCACTCCCCAGAGAAATCTTTAAAAAGGAGCCAGTGGAACCAAGAAATTTTGTAAAAGAAAATAAATATGGTGGTGGTGGTACAGGCCTGTAATCCCAGCACTCAGGGAGGCAGAGGCAGGTGGATCTCTGTGAGTTCAAGGCTAGCCTAGTCTACAAAGTGAGTCTAGGACAGCCAAGGCTACTTAGAGAAACGCTATCTTGAAACTCACACACACAAAGAAAAGAAACTTTTTAATTTTAATTTTAATTTTTTAAAGTCTTTACTTGTGTAAAATCTATTTTCTTTTCAAACTTTTCTTTTCAACTTTAAGCATTCCAAAATTAAAGGTAATAGTATTGAGTTGTCAGCAACAATCTCAAGCTTGACTTCCTGAGAACTTTAAACTTGGTGTTTATACTTCTTGTTTGTTTAATTAATTTATTTTTTTATTTTTGACAGTTTACTCACTCTATATCCCAGCTGTAGCCCCCTTCCAATTCCACCCTCCCTCCCTCATCTCCTCCCATGTCCCTCCCCTAGTCTACTAATAGGGGAGGTCCTCTTCCCTTTCCATTTGACCCTAGCCTATCAGGTCTCATCAGGACTGGCTGCATTGTCTTCCTCTTAAGTTTGTTTTTTTAATTAGCACACAAAGTAACAGGTTTCATTATAATTTCATTCATTTCATTAGTTAGCTTTGGTTGATTTCCCCAATCACTCATCTTCCCAACTTTCTGCTCCTCTCCTCACATTGGCTCCCAATACCCTCCTCCCCAGCAAAACACCACACATGCACTATCACCCCCCACCCCCGCCCATCCTTCATTAAACCCTTTTTAAGTATCTACACTTCCAAAAGTAACATACAGGTCCAATTTCCATCAGAACTCCGATGAAATGCCTCACAGAATTAGTGCGTGTGTGTGGCGGGGGAGGGGCAGAGTCCTAAATTTCGTATGGAAACAGAAGGCCAAGCAACCCTAGGCAAAGAGAATGTTGCTGGAGTCATCACAACACGTGACTTGAAATAGTGATGAAGACAGCATAATGCTGGCATAAGCACAGACATACAGGCCACGGAACCGTAACTGGACCCAGAAAATGAACCTCGCAGCTATAGAAGCCAAAGTTTAGACAAAACTGTCACAAACGTTCATCTGAATCCCCCATCTTATTTAATAAATGATCCTGGGAAAAGCAGATATCCACATGCAGAAGAAAGAAATTATACCAGTGTTTCTTACCCTGAAATCAATTCAAAGTAGACTAAAAATATTAACTTAAAACATGAAACATTGAAATCACTAGAAATAAACATGAGGAGGAGGAGGAGAAGAAGAAGAAGAAGAAGAAGAAGAAACTTCAAAACACAGGTATGGGCAAAAAACTTTCTGTGTAGAATCCCAAATAGCACCAAGAATAGACAACTGCTATTATATGAAATTAGAAGCTTCACAGCAAAGAAAATCTCAGCAGAGCGAACAGACAACAGAATGAAAAAACAGACATTTAGAAAGAAAAAAAATATGATGCCAAAAATTCCTGCCAAAGAGTCAGCATATTTTTTTTCTTTGTGAAATGTTGGGAGGAGACAATAAATATATCAGAAACAGAATTCTGCATCCTTTAACAGACAAAAATATTTCCCAATGTTTCTAGCCATCTAGTCTGTAATCAAACATAGTAACTGCTGGTAATAAATCTTCTGTGTGCTCCATCACATTGTTGCTTCTGTGGAAAACTCAGACATTTTACTTAGCCCTACACAATGCCATTCTTATGATGAGTGCCACTTTACCAGCTTTGCCACTTTCAGAAAAGACACTTCAGTAAGACATAGGTGGACCAGTGAGGCTGGGAAGACACATGATCTCTTGTCTTGACAGAGGAGTTGGGAAAGTGGATATAATGTGTATAAAGTATTTACTGTCTTGCGGATGGAAAGTACCACGTAATTACCAAGCACTGCTACACATTTGAGATGACAGGAAAAACATAGCCTTATGCGATCTCAGCCACAGTGTGCTATTGTTTGAAAAACTTAGACAGGGAAGTCTAAGTTAGACTCAGATTTTCTAGCCTAGCTAACTCTCAGGAAATCTAAGGGATAGGGAAGGAATATGGAGGATGAAGACAACCCAATCTTAACTGATTTGGGATGCTCGGGTGAAAAGAAGAGGGTGCTTGGGTTTTGTTTGCATCAGGGTTCTGGCCACTTGCATTTTTATGTGCTCATCTTCACTGATGACTTCGCCCAGTGCTTTCTTATCCCTGGCTAGCCCCTAAGGATGAGTCTGAGATGGCCACCTCTTGCCACTGTATTTATCAATTGCACTAAAGGAGATATGCAGCACTATGGTTTTATTGACATTCTTTTTAAAAAATATTTTTATATTAATTAGAGTTTATTCACTTTGTATCCCAGCTGTAGCCCCCATCCCCCATTCCCTCCCAATCCCACCCTCCCTCCTCTCTTCCCATGCCCCTCCCCTAGTTCACTGATAGGAAAGGTCCTCCTCCCCTTCCATCTGACCCTAGCCTATCAGGTCTCATCAGGACTGGCTGCATTGTCCTCTGTGGCCTGGCATTCTTATGAGCTCCAAGAACGGCAACATTTTGGGGAGAGGCCTCTCTATAGTTTCCTATGAAGTGCCCAAGCCTGCTGAATAGGATTAAGATTCTCACATGCAAACCATCCTCAGTGAGGGACAGGTTCTATCCTTCATTAGAACAACCCTAAGAGCTTTATAACTACAGTACATAACTAGGTGCTGCTTAAGGAATTGGCAGCTCTTCCTGAGCTTTGAAGGCAGGTGGAGATCTGACGGACATTGACCTATGCCAAGGAATATAGCCATGGATTGAATTTCTCTAGACTCAAAGTAGAAGGTGGACAACAGCCCTGACAACCCATCCCGACCAGGGAACATCTGAGACTTTCCCAGACCTCTAGTGAACACAGTAGTGATCCAACCACAGGTTGGCTTCTGTCCCTTTTATCTAGGATGCTGTCTCTACATAAGATAAAAGAGGCAACCCACCCCTTCTATGCTCAGGTTAGCACATAAGAAGCTTAAAAAAACAGCTGAGAGGCTGGGTGGATGTCTCAGGTGGAAAAGTGTTTGCTGCCCAGGTATGAGGGGTGTGTTTTAATTCTGAGCCCTTAAGTAATAGAGCTTGGTAGTAACACTGAGGAGGCAGATTTCTGGGGCTGCCTGGCCAGCCAGCCTATCTTAATTTGTAGGTCTTAGGTCTCAGTGAGGGACCTTGTATCAAAAACAAAGTGGATGGATGGCTCCTGGCATTCATGGTTGCTTGCTCTTAAACACACACACACACACGTCCACACACTCAGGAGGGAGGGAAAGAGAAGACAAGTGAGTGAAGTACAGAATCCGTCTTCAGTCGGCTTATAAGCATTTGTAGGAACTGGTGTCTTTCTAAATAACTATGATTGGCGCTCCAAACAGACAAATGCCATTAAAATAAATGTAAAGTATCAATGTCCTGTTCCCATCTACTATTATACTGGGGTGAGAACAAGGCCTAAAAAAATTAACAAAAATTTAAAAAGTGGGTGGGGGAAAACAGTGCTAGGAATGATCAATATCTGTTAAGAAATGCCAGTGGGCATATAGGTTCTGCTACCATTCGGCTCCGA
The DNA here is from genome assembly GCA_028658305.1 of Pachyuromys duprasi. Taxonomy (NCBI): domain Eukaryota; kingdom Metazoa; phylum Chordata; class Mammalia; order Rodentia; family Muridae; genus Pachyuromys; species Pachyuromys duprasi. The sequence continues at coordinate 66,199,566 of CM053764.1, forward strand.
GGAGATGAAGCCAACCAGAGGCTGCAGGTTGCCCCAAATGTGCAGTGGATATTAGAATTTCTGGACTCAGGACAGGAGCTGCTACTAGGAAGGGTGTTGACATTTCCTTCTCAGTAGACATTTTGGTCACAAGAGCTGTGTTCCATGACAGAACACCTGCAAAAGTTTATTGGTGTCCACAAGAAGCTCATAAATCATGAAGGACACCAGGACAAGCCCTGTGGATAAAATGCTCTCAGATTCTGTTGCACGCAGGAAAGATGGTGGCTTCATAAAAATACCAGGGCAGGCAGCACAGCAGTGCACAATGACATGCCTTGTGAGTGATAAAGGGAACTATTCAAGGAGATGCAATAAATCCAAGAAGCCCTCTTCACTCCATGTGCACACAAGCCAAGAGATGGAGGAAAGAAACAGGCAGTGTCTGCTAGGTCAGGAAGTGGTAGGCCAAAGCTCCAGCACCACCAGTCAGTTCCACTCTGAAGCATAAAGCAAGCTCTTTGATTGCAAGGAAGCAAACAAGGCGCCAGGCAAAGGACTGACTGTACCAATAGAACATACACCAAAGTTACATCCCAGTGATAAACACAACACCCTCGGTGAGCATGGAAAGGACAGTATTGTTCAGAGTTTTCAAATGCTGTCCAAATGGATATAAAGCTCACAATTTCAGATGTCCTTAGACACTTAGCCTCAAAGCCTTCACCTCAAAGCCTCTGTAAATTCCTGTCTGTTAACCAGCAACACGGAGCAGAAAAGGTGGAATGGCGTTTGTTATATTATGTGCTAAAAGTCTGCAGCTGCTAACTTTGGTATTCTCTCTCTCCATTCTCTCTCTTTCCTTTAATCCCTCCCCACATCCATTCTTCCTTTCACTGTTCAGGAGGTTCTTTGCAACAGAGCATGAGGTAACCACCTGAAACCTCCAGGCAACACCCAGTGGGTAACTGATACAAGTCAACCAATGAGGATAGATATAGATTTTGAAGCCATGGTCAAGCCTACAAATGACAGGGGAATGACAATTTCAGGGCAACCTCATGAAAGACTGAACCAGAACCACCAAGTTAAGTAGCTACTCTTATGCTCTTGGGAGATGGATTAAAATTCTAGGTTTGGGGATAATTTGTTATGTACAAATAGATAGCTAATATATATAGTTACAGACTTAAAAATTCACACAAAAATGAAAACTCTCAAATAGTACATTTTTCATGTTATAGTATATCTTAACATGGCTTATTTTTTTATGATATAGTAATTTTATGTGGTCAAAAAGACGCTATCATCACACCTCCGTTTGGAAAACAGAGGCCCAAAGAAACTGTAAGACTTGACTCACATCCTAAAGCCAACAAGCCAGCACCCAAACCCTTCTTTGATGTGAATCTCATTGTGCTTTCTGACATATTACCTACATCTAAAGTCCAAGGTTTCACTCTCATGCATTCTGTGCTTACTGCAAACTGCTTCTCTTTTATTTTTAACATCAAGGACTTTGGAGAAGTAATAAACTCAAGGCAGATTTAATAAGGTTCTAGGGGAACATAGTCCAAAAGCCTGGAGTCAGCAGTGGAGTGAGTATTGATCAGAAGTAGGTGATGATCATAAGATGCAGGTCACGTGACTCAAGGCTGGTGGAGCAATCATTCTGTGCCTGATATAGAGCAACACCAAACTCTACCATGGTACTAAGATGTGACATAGAAACCATCCCTGAGCCATCTGGTCTACCTACTTTTGCCTCTGACTTATCGCTGAGGACACATGGTTCCACTTTATCACATAGAAGAGTTCCCACAGCAGTTTCCTCCACTCCTCACACTAGTCCTCTCCCCCATCTCCCACTGGACATTGCGCTAGACACTCACTCTAAGAGCAGACAGAGAGAGCCTGAGACACGGGATAAGATGCCAGAATGGATCAACAATTGGTGGCAAAAATCTCTATAGAAGAAAACAGTGAGGGACTCAGTTGAAGTCAGACAAAAGTAAACCCTTATTTGGGCTGAAAGACCCCAGAATTTCCAGATCCTACTTTCAATACCTGCACAGGTGCACATAAAAAGGCATGATTGCTCATTGGACTGGGGGAGGGGCATAAGAGAAGAAGAGGGAGGTAGGGTGGGATTGTGAGGGGGTGGGGAGGGGCTACAGCTGTGAATACAAAGTGAATAAACTGTAATTAATTACAAAGTGATCAAAATACTCTTTGGCATGGGACAACCGAGTTAAAACTGTAAACGTACTTAATTATATTTGTTCTGTAATTTACTTCCATGACAGATACTATGCTTGATAAAATATAGCATCTTCTGTTTGATTTTAAAAAAAGGCATGTTTGCACCTGCTTTCTCTAGACATCAGAGTACTCAACAATCCTAGCAACTGTTATATTGTGTCTATAATAATCTGCATAGCATGCATACGTAACTAGTTCAAGGTCAAGAGTAGGTTTATAGTGGCTACAGTAATCTGAGAAGACATGGTACCTTATAATCTCCCCACTCTGCATCAAGCTGAAAGCCTCAGAGGGCTTCTTAGGTACCATGCCTCCTTCTAGATTACAGGTTTCAGTGCTTCATGGAGTTATTAGTCAGCCTGTGCACACATGTGCATGAGTGTGTGGGAACCAGAGGTTGACATCAGACATCTTCCTTAATCTTTTATACCTTGATTTTGAGACAGGGTTTGTTACTGAACCCAGCATTCGCCAATTGGCTAGATGGGCTAGCCAGCCAACTTCAAGGGTTTCTATATTCCCACCCCTGCAGCACCGGGATTATAGACACTTGGATCCATGCCCGACTCTTCTATGAGGGTACTGGGGAGCCACATGCAGGTCCTCATGCTTGCAGGGGAGGCGCTTCATGAGCCATCTCCCTAGCTCAGTAAGCAACTTTTACACAAGTTATATATATATATATATATATATATATATATATATATATATATATATATATATGCAAATTTATTTACTTGTAAGTTACAATCAAGTTTTACAATATTGTATTGTGCATTTACCAAGCAATATCTCTAAAATAATGAAGTATAAAATATTTTAAGTGTTTTCTTACCAGACGGACCAACCGAACCCAGGAGTGCTGTCTGAGGTTCTTAGTCACTGACTGTACTACAAATCTTCACAGGACAGAGTTCCTGCCAGAATTGAGCCTAGAGCCCCAGCAGTCACTGCTTTGCTCCCTCCCTCAACAGAGGACCTTGGGTTCAGAGGACATTCCTGCCTCTGGACTCCACTATCTCCCTCCATAAGTCTTGGCATCTCTGGCCAGTCCACATGCTCAGACTACCACCGAGCTCACTTCTCTTCCCTCCTAAATGAGAGGACTGGGACTAAGCATTAAGATGATTCTCAAGGGTCTTCCCTGTAAGGTTTCCCTGTGGCCAGCCTCTGAGAGCTGGTTCTCAGCACCGTTAGTCTATTTCATTAAATGATTATTCTAATCCATTTTTCATATATAGATGCAGAACAAAAGAAGTATAGAAAAATAAATTGAGGTCAGCTAATCAGAAAATGAAGGTACTGAGATTAATCATAATGACAGCACTCACTGCAAAGACATGAGACACTTCCAGGCCCCTATAGCTCTTGTCCTTTTTGGTTTTGATTTTTCATTTACTGGGGGATCTCGGCAGAGAAAACTTGATAAGCACATATCTTCCATTCCCAAACCTTACCACCTTCACTTTGGCTTTAGGAAGTTTTGAGGCAGTCCATTAGCACACACAGCAGATGTGATGTCACAGGATGCAAAGACAGAATAATAGGATCCTACTCAAGAAACGTGGGAAGAATGGAGATCCTTTCCCCAGAAGGAAAGTATGTCAGTCAAGCCGAAAGCTGAGTCAGCTGGGAGTCCTTGCATAGGGATTTACCTAGTTTGCTTCTTCCTCAGAGCTGTGAGAGCCATCCTGGCACTGCAAAACAAGAGGCCTCGAAGCAAGGCTTCCTACACCCTCCTATTTCTCATGATTACCATCACTTAGTGAGTACTTGCTTTGGGCCAGACATCAGGCTCAGCACTTTACAAACATTATCTCATTTAATCCCGTGAGCTAAGTCTTCTTATCCCCATTAAAGATAAGAAAATTGAGGCTTGGAAGAGTGGAGTGACTCTTCCAAAGTGCACAACTTGGGCCAGTGGCCAGTGGCTCCAGCTGCCTCTCAAGCTCCGCTCTGACCGACTACAGTAGACTATTCGACACCCTTAATCATCCAAACTCTTGTTGACATGTGCTCTTCACTGTAGAATACACCTCGTTTTCCTAGTTTCTGAACTTGTGCAGAAGCCTTACATTCATGAGCTTTCCTGGCAACTCAAATGAGACAAGAAGTTGTTTCTCTAGCTTGGACTGTTTGCATCCCAGGCAGCTGGAATTCACATTCCCATTTTGGTCACTGGCTACTAAACTCACACTCTTCAACAAACATTGTGTACCCAAGCTATATTAATGTGGGGCTTTTTGATGCTGTTGTTACACAGCTGGAGCCAGGACACAATATGCTTGCAGCATTCATGGGTTTCTGATCAGAGGCATCGTAATACAAAGATACCCAGATGAGTGGAATTTTTAATCAACTGAGAGACACTCTTCATTTCAAAAGAAAAAGAAAGTATCTCTAGGTCAGTAAACATGATGGTCAGCAGCAATAGAAGCTCTCTTTTGCCAAGCACTGTGTTCTTTCTTTAACTCTGGAGAGTTGAAAGCCAGGGCCATGTACCACAATGTCACCCTAGTTTCCATCTTGCATCCAAAGACAGCTTGGCACCGGGAGAGACATAGCAAAGTGAATGCCTAGAGGGATCTAGTCCCGGGATTGTGCAGCAGAGCTTCCAGAGAGATTCATGTTGGTAATTAACAAGGAGGCAACTAATTAAAAGTGACCAATGCTCAGGGGCTGAGTACCTCGGAGCTCCATAATAAGCGCACCGGCAGACACAGATTGCAGGTGGCGCTGCTGAGCACTAAGTATCAGCTACAAGGTGAGGTCAGAGTGTGAATCACACCAGGCTATACCGCGCAAGGTCTGGTGGCTCTGAGTGAAATGTTGTCAGTTTCATTTGCAGTGAAAAATAACACAGAGAGAAGAACAAAGGAGCTGTTGCCTTCCAGACAGAATGTGTCGCAGGGAGGAAGCAAGTGCAGAGCAGGAAACACTGTTGACCAACGGTCTCAGAGCTCTCAGAACAAAGGAAACTACAGAAACCACTGAATAACAGGTAAAGGGAAACAAACCACAGAAAGTAACCTGGGACCCTCTGGGAGTCTCAGAAGTGGCTTTGCAAAGGGCTGTTGGCAAAAGGTTGAGCCTCCTCCATTACCTGTAGTTTCACCTCTCTTCTTTCTTCCTCACCTATAAAGCAGACGTCAGCACACAAAGGACACCCTCAATGGCAAGCGGCTCATCTCCATTTCCAAGGCCAGGAAGGTTAGGGGATCTACCATGCCTCCCAGAACCATGTTAATATGTTAATGTCTTGGTCATCAGCTTGGCACTGTTGGGATGTAGCACACCCTGTAAGAGCAGAGCCTAGTGGGAGGCTTCAGGTTGGGAGAATGTCACATTCTGGAAGGAGATACTAAAACTCTGTCCCTGTCTTCTCTCTCTTTCATATCTTAGACATGAGACTGGTGGTTTTATTCCACTGTGCACTTGTGACATGCTATGCTGCCTTAGCATAGCCCCAAAGCAAAGGAAAAGTCATGCATGAACAGAAATGCATAAAAATGTTGACCAAAGTCACCTCTTACAATGAGGCGATGATCTCAGGCATCTATTACAGTGACACCAAACTGGCTACCATATTCCCCACAAAAATAGAAGGCCTTCTAATTCTATAATGTTACAATGACTTTCTTCAATCAACTTTACATTTTACAGAGTAGAGAGAACTATGTATCTTGAATTTAAAAAAACAAAATTATATATATAATATATATATATATTATCTATTGTGTATATAATCCGTTTATATGGGACAGATGGCAGTGTTTCAAAGTGGGGAAAGAAGGAAGAGCAAAGAAGCCAGAACATCTAGAGATCGGGCATACACAGTTTTCCAAAAGGTCCCAGAAAACCTGCTACTACGGGACTAGGATAGGGCCCATACCTTGGCCTAAAGAATACATCTGCGAGGACCATTGTTGGTGTAGCAGTGGCAGCCTGAGAGGTGGCGTCTTCTCAGATACCTGTGGCCGCCTAAGCACCACGCGCGTTCCTTTTCTAGGTGGTAGCACTGGCTCCCGCTCCCTGTCACAGACACCAGCCAACTTGTTGGTCCCGAGTTCAAGGCCCCAGAGAAAAACAATATGGAATATCCCAAGCTGAAGAAGACCACACTCACACCCACTTCTGGGATCTTGTGGGTGTTTTGTTAGCTGAGTGAAGTGATAGAGGTTAAGAAAGAAACTATTATTTTCAGTCAAAATAAAACGAACAGCCTAATTGTCCCCTTTTCTTTCCTCTCCACTTACAAGGCAGACATCAGCACACAGAGGAGGGGCTTTCTTTTGGAAGATGATGATTATATAAGAGGGCTAGAGAAAGAACACAACATGCAGAATTCTTTTAGAAATTCTATAAAACTAGATCCACAAAGCCACCTCTCTTTGTACCATATCTTTGAGAATAGAAACAGAGCCACAACGTAGAAAAATATAGGAAACCCAACAAGAAAGAAATGCATTTTACATTCCTCTTTAAAAAAATAACATTTAATTTTATAGAAAATGTTTATTAACTTCATGGCTCCAGCCCACCCAGTCTGAGTGTCCTTCCTAGAATTGCCTACCCTCCCTTCAGTTCTTATACCTGACACCGGTTGTCAACCCCTGGGTCAACTATCTCTGCTCACAAAAAATGATTAAGATATTAGCTAAAAGCATTTCATAATATTGTGTTTATATACCAGAGCTCTCTGCAATAGAAGTTAGTGTTTGTACACCCAAAGAGATTGCATGCAGCGTGTGTTTAACACATGTCTGTTTTCCAAGTTAACACTATTTAGAACTCCCCAAATGTGTTCTTTCTGCATTAGCCTTAGGACACTGCATCTTGATCTTCCTGGCTATGCAGGTTGACCTAGAATGCACAATGACCAACCAGTGAAGAAATAGAGTGTAAGGGGCAACAGAGAGGCACCGAGAAAAGCTCACAACAACAACAACAACAAAAAAATCTTACACCATGGTGGGAATCTAACCTCATAGGAGGGAATTAGCTAACATTTCAGTGTTTAAACTGGAAGTCCACATGATCAGAACCAACTTTTAGCACTTGGGGAGTGTAAGAATAAATTAGAAAGGAGAGACTGACTTTAGCAGACTTAGGTCATCATACTCTTACAGATAAGGAAGAATTTGAATTAGGGCCATAGTAGCAAAGAAGAGGAGAGGGAGGGGTTCCGGAATTATTATTTTTTTAGATACTGTATTAGTTAGTTTTCTACTTCTATCATAGACATATATACAGATAGATAGATGATTGACACATAGATGATAGTAGGTATGTAGGTGGGCAGATAGATAGATAGATAGATAGATAGATAGATAGATAGATAGATAGATAGATAGATAGATAGATAGATAGATAGATAGATAGATAGATAGATAGATAGATAGACAGAGAGAGAGACAGACAGACAGATAGATAGACAGATAGATAGATAAATGTTTATTTAGGACTATAGTTCCAGAAGGGTAAGAGTCAATCATGGCAGGAAGCAACAGGCACAGTGGGCTGATACAGGAGCTCAGGGTTCATATCCTTTGTTATAAGTATGAATTAGAGAAAACAAACAGACTAGAGCAGGGTCTTAAGCTCTCCAGGCCTGTCCCAGTGACATGACACGGTTCCTTCAGTTAGCTTTTTAAGTGTCTCCAAACAGCACCACCAATTCTGGACCAAGTTTTAAAGAGCATGAGCTCATGGGAGACATATTCATTCAAACCACCATAGACACCATCCCCAAGACCTGGAGATTCATTACATGAGGTGACAGAAAGAGAGTATATACAGCAAGAATGGTGCCTGAGGTCTAGCTTTTGTGATTCAAAAGATGGAGCTACTATTTAAAACAACAGCACATATATCGAAGATTCAGAAAAAAGGCTAGTGTGGGTTTGGAAGCGCTGACTCTGACAGACGGGGGAGGGGGGCTTTACAAGAGCGTTCTGCCTACGTTCTTCAAACTCTCTGACCAGGTAAGCACCTGCTCTTCCAATTCCTGACACCAAATAAAACTTCCTATGCCAATTAGTGGTTTGCTAAGCACTTGCATATGTTGTAAATCCCTTATCTTCAGGATATAGTTCAGTGGTTGAGAATGTTTCCTTTGCCCAGATTTTTTGGTTCTGTTGTTCTCCTTGTGGAACTCCTGTCCCATCCAGGTCTTCCTATCTCCCCCTTCTTTCATAAGATCTCCTGTACTCTGCCCAAAGTTTGCCTATGTGTCTCCACATCTGCTTTAATACCCTGCTGGGTAGAGTCTTCCAGAGGCCTTCTGTGGTAGGTTCCTGTCCTGTTCTCTGTTTTCTCCCTCTTCCAATGTCCGTCCTGTTTGCCTTTATGAGTGAAGATTAATCATCTTACCCAGGGTCCTCCTTCTTGCTTAGCTTCTTTAGATGGTGTACAGAATTTAGTATGATCATCCTATATCTGGGCAAAGTGGTCTTTTCTGAGACTGATACTCCAACCAAGAACCATGCATGGAAATAACCTAGAACCCCTGCACAGATGTAGCCCATGGCCGTTCAGCCTCCAAGTGGGCTCCCTAGTAAAGGGAACAGGGACTGTCTCTGACATTAACTCAGTGGCTGGCTCTTTGATCACCTCTTCCTGAGGGGGGAGTAGCCTTACTAGGTCACAGAGGAAAACAATGCAGCCAGTCATAATGAGACCTGATAGGCTAGGGTCAGAGGGAAGTGGAGGAGGACCTCCATTATCAATGGACTTGGGGGGGCATGGGAGGAGATGAGGGAGGGAGAGTGGGGTTGGGAGGGGAAAGGGAGGGGCCTACAGCTGGGATACAAAGTGAATAACCTGTAATTAATAAAAAATTAACTTAAAAAGAGAGAATGCGGTCCCTGGAGTTGGGGCACTTGAGCCCTGCCTCGTTGTGTTTCTTTCAGCCTTGGTTTCTCAGACACGAAAAGGCCTTCTGTGCAGAGATTTTCAGGTGAAAATTGAGATACTGAATGGAAAGCATTTGCCATAATTATTGCAGCAAAGTCAACTTTCCGTCATTAGGAGTCAAACTCAGTCAAATGATAGGACTGAGATCAGAACGGCAGTCTCATCAGGGACAAAATAAATGTATTAGTGATTCTGCAAAGTGACAGAGCTGGTTAAAACATGGTGACCACCAGAACCCCATACTCAGGACCCTGTCACTGGCCTCTAAACTGCATTCTAGGATTTAAACCAAACATTTGACCTTATGCTTATTGGTCCTACATCTGTGAATTCAAATAGAATTCAAAAACATTCTTTTTAAAATGTACTTCTACTGAACACATACAAACTTTTAAGCTATTCCCTAATTCAGAAAAACTGTTTCAATAACATTGTTCTAGCTATTATAAATAATCTATAAATTATTTAAAGTGTAAGGGAAGATATTTATTACATGCAAAATATGGTGTCATTTATACAAGGGACATAAGCATCTCCAAATTTTGACATTAGCCAGAGCCCTGAAGCTAAAAGGCTAGTTACAAATGGAGAACTGTAACTCATAGCTGAAGCATCCCCTCAACCCTAGCTTATTTTAAAAAGGCGGGGGGGGGGGGGAAGGAAGAGGAAGAGGAAGAGAACATTGCTTTTGCTTAGAGGAGCAAAGGGAGTCTTATGGAGCCCCTCAAGATTCCGGGAGAAAGGCAGAAGGGAAGGTAAAAAAGATAATCTGAAAAGTTCTCCTCAGATTCTCATTTGAATAAAATGTTACCAGGTGAGGAGAGGTCCACGGATGTGAGAGTACCTGGCATGGAAGTAGCTTAGTGGACCTCAAGATAATATATTTCATTGCTGTAGACATGAGACCGTAAGCATCAATCAAGTTTTTCAGCACCTGAAGACTCACCGCTGGGTCCACTGAATGCAAAATCAGTATCAGAAAGACAGCAACTAACCCTTGGATGAAATCTCAGGGTCCCCAGCATGCTTCTGAATTAAAATTTCCCAGCAGCACAAGATTCACTAGTGTTCTCATTTCAGCTGCTGCTGCTAATCCCAGAGTTCAGACTGACTCTAAATAATGACAAAGGATGCATTCCTAACTAAGAATTCAGATGTATGAAGAGTAAGGATTCTTTGATCCCTTCTTTTGACAGCCTGTCACTCCTTTTACTATGGATCTTACTGAAAAGCTTTTTCTCAGGGTGGGCGTAAAAAGCTTCCACACGAAAAAAAAATTGGAATATGGTCCTTTGATTACACACATGAAACTGCAATGTGTGCTGAAAATAGAACTGCATTTGAATAATCACCAAGGAACAAAATAATGAAACATCCTACCACGAGCTACAGTGACTAACCTTATAGCAGGCAGCTGTGGAAAGCAAGAGACAGGCCTCAGAGGCCACCGCATGCTCATTACCCACTACTACCCCTTACTAGGAAGATGCTGTGCAGGAGAGAGAGACAGAGAGAGAAAAAGGGAGAGAGAGAGTTTATGCAGGTGTTCATAGGTATAGACAATCTTGGTGATCATTCCTCTAGTGATTTTTGTTGTTGCTGTTGTTTGTTTGTTTGTTTTTGAGACAGGGTCTCTTGGTCTAGCATCTACCAAAAAAGGCCAGTGAGCCCTGGAGATCCACTAATCCCTCCCTCCCAAGTCCTGGGATGACAAGTGCATGCTACTACACATGGCTTTTTAAAATGGAGGTTCTGGGGATCAAGCTCAGATCTTTACGCTTGCAAGGCAAGCACTGTCTCCGCAGCCCAGCATACGGGATTCTTACAGAAGAACACATGTGACGTGACACCATGGATTATCTTCTCTCAAATCCCCCTCACTGGATAGCACCCAGATGACTACCAAATACATATGAAATGCTTGCTGTGCAAAAAGGACCCCACTGAAGGAAGAGATCAAGGAAGATCAAGGAAGCTGTGCATTTTTATTAGACAGAGATGGGGACACTTGGGCTAAAAGACCATGAACCTAAGATATGCTGTACATCTTACTGCTGTCCCCCTTCCCCATTCTCACCAATTCCACTGTGAAGGGCAGGTGTTAAAAGTAGGGAAATGTAAAAATTCTCTATTTTATTGACCATGTGAATTTTTTGAGTATTTTCTTTTTCTGGCTTAACTAGTCTCTTAGCTATCACATCTTTTTTATATGACCTCAGGGAATGCTGAAAAATACAATGGGCTTGTCGTAGTCCCTTCCACTTTGTTGTTTTTTAATATTAGTTCCTTCTCTGTAGAAAGAAAAGGTGAGACTTCTTTTCCATTAGAAGAAACTTAATTGGTCTCAAGACTGATGTAAATGCAATTATCCCGTGGAGTGGAGAGTCTGGGAGGTTCAGCTTTTAATGAACATCGCTTAATCTTCATTAAAAGCTTTACAATGAGATCATGAGTTTTATCAGGTTCCTTAGTCAGAGAGGGCTAACCAGGGTGTCACTGAAGTTCCTCTCTTGTTTATTTCCGATGTTCTGGCTCAGTGATGTGAATGACATAAGCAATGTCATACTGGATTGTAGCTTTGTTGGACAGACCAGAGAACCCCACCTCAGGAACTAGATGAAAGGTGCTGAGAAAGAACACAGGGAGACGGCCTCACCTTGACACACAGCCAGCACTTGTGCCGTGAGGAGACCATGTTCCCCTAGTAAAAGTGCAGGGCACAAACAGACCATATCCCCAGGCCTCCATGTTGCATACCGTTTCCTCACTTCCGTATCTTTTCTCTAGTCATTCAATACAGCAGTGATCCCCTTCGGTACGGAAACTTTGTACTTTCCCCAGCTTACTTGCCAGGCTGAAGTCTCCTCCCAGGGCTCCCAATCTTACCTATTAAGTGGATGAAAAGTTTGTTGGTTTTCCTTAAACAGACGTGAAAATGCCTTACAGAGTTAAAACTGAACCCTAAGTGTGGGCCACGCCACCCCAGCTTTTTGCTTCACTGTGACTGACACTAAGAACCTGCAGACGTTTCAAAGGAGTTTAGATTGAGAAAAATAATTAAGGGTGATAATCAGAGGGGCTGGGAGAATCATTATTTGTGTCGAAAACATGAGTACACAATGAAGTGCTCTCAGTTCAACATTCTGCCTTCCTCTTGCAGCTGCCTAGTCCTGACAATTCCCCTTGCACATGCCCTGCTTTTGCCTGGCTCACTCTCTGAGGTGGCTGTCCCCGCTTCCAGACATGCACAATGACTGTAGGTGGCTCCTTTTATGAGGGACGCTGTCAGTGCCCATTAGAAACAGTTATGCTGTTTGCATCTTACAGAGCTACCTACAGGGTCAAATTTCGAAAGGTGACAGGGACATTTAATGTGTGTTTTTGTCATTCTATTTCATCGATCATTTTCATAGGAACAGGGAAGCCAAAGGTAAAAAGGAGCTTTACAACTTCCAATAAATATATCATTATTTCTAAATGAAAGCCTTTCAGAAGTAAAGAATAAGAAAATCTGTTCAACTGCATATAAGCCTAGCTTGCCAAATCCCACCTCATACCATACTTCATCCAAACTCATCTTCCTCACAATATTCTAGTGGGTGGAGGAAAAACAACACATGTTTGGAAGACAGGAGTCCTCGTTCCCGTCTCAAAGTCCGGCACTTCCTTAAGTGCAAAGGTAGAATAACCATGATTTATAGATGATAGTTATAAGTAAAATGTATATTTCACAGAGAAAGAGTGATGAAATGATTAGGAGTCATAGCTAAAATAAAAATAAACTGTTTCTAAAAATATGTAATTTAAAAGCAAAAAAAATTTCACAGTTTACCCAACATCAACCTAAATACTTTTGAATATGTACTTTCTCAGTAAATCAAAATATACGCATTTAACATACTTGACTCAATATTTTTATTAAATGATCAAATTCCTGGTTATTCTAGGACTAGAAAAATTCCAATAAAATACTCAAATAAGGCCAGCAAGATAACTCAGCAGATAAGGGTACTTACCAGTCATCCATGTCTGACAACCCAGATTAGATGATG
>CM053764.1:66212873-66223621 GCA_028658305.1 Pachyuromys duprasi
AAAAAAAAAAAAGAGAGACCATCTATCTCCTTGAGAGGACTCAGAAATGGCTCTATGCAGGAGACAACAGCTAGGTCTTTGGGGAAAAGGGAACTTTCTGACAGAATAACTGAACTCTAGAATGGCAGTGGCTTGGAATCATGAGGCAACTAGTGTCTGAGTAAAAGTGCGCTGTTGATCTAGTGGGATCAAAGTTTTGGCACCAGAAACATTAAACTCAGGATGCAGGTAATAAGTTTGACCTTCGATAAGTCAACTTGATGTACCTGAAGATATGTAGGCAGAAATGGAAAAGCATGTCAGAGAAGTCAGGTCAGGTCAAGGCTAGAGAGAGATATTAAGGGTCACTGGTGTGTTGAAACTAGCCAAAAGACGGTATTGGAGGGGTCTATAGGCAAGCTAGAGATTGATCTGGTGCTATGTATTTTAATGCTAATTACTAGCCTCCAAGAAGCCACCCAGATGAGTACATCCTCAAGTATACTGGTCTTTGTTGTATAAACCTTGCTCTACCTCATTTAAAGTTGATTGGTTAATAAAGCTGCTGTAGCCTGTAACTGGGCTGAAGAGAAGGAGGCAGAGCTTAGGTTCTTGGGCTAGGGGTCTGAGAGGACCACAAGCTTGGAAGGAAGAGAGAGAAGAAGGAGACAATGTAGCAGTAGAAGAGGAAGCCAGAGAGAAGGAAGTCACCATGGGGTAACAAGAAACAGGATCATGTGGCCATGAGGGTTGGCCTGATGGAGCAGAAGCCACCTAGGCAGAAACAACTGTGACAAGTAACTTACCCACCAAGTTCATACCCACCCAGTTATAGTGCCTTAAAGCTTTTATAATTTTAAAAGGGCTTTATATTAGTTATTTGGGAACTAGCTAGATAGGGAAAACATACAGAGTCTAATATCAATTATATAGCAGCTGAGGGGTAAGTCTATGGAGTTGTCATTGTTAATAAAAAGTATTAAGAATGTCAGCACTTGGGGAAGCGGAGGCAGTCAGGTGCCGATGTCTGTGCATTTAAGGCCAGCCTGGCCTACAAAGCAAGTCCAGGATAGCCAAAGCTACACAAAGAAACCCTGTCTTGAAAAACAAAACAAAAAATTATTTAGAATGTAAATTTTAACAATACACTCATAGAAAGGATGCAATAAACTATCCAATGTGCCTGAGAAAGAGCATGGAAGAAGTTGGAGTAAGTGAAAGAGTGTGTGTGAAGGAAATGTGGACAATGAATATAAGAACTGCTTTAAAATAGTTCAGCTCCAAGCAGAAGGGTGTGTATATGTGTGTGAGAGAGAGTGAGGGAACAGAGAAATAGGGAGGCAAAAACCCTATGTAACAGGTGAATGTCCACCACACTGGTACAGGTGGGGAGTCTATGGGACACGGTCCTTGCTAAACATCAACTCCCAGTACAATTCCCCAAGTCTTGCTCAAAACTAGTAGCAAGTGGGTAGGAACTACATTCAGAAAAGGACCTGTGACTTTCTCCTTATGAAGACTTGGGCTCCTAGGGAGGGGCAAAGATTCAGCAGGTCAATCACTTGTTATGTACCTGTTAAGGATCTCAGTTCAGATCCCAGAACTCCTATAAAGCAGGATGCAGTAGCAGGTGTCTGTGAGCCCAATATTCCTAAAGTAAGGAGGAAGGGAAGGAAGGAAAGCAAGGTAGGGAATCTCCAGAAGCTAGCTAGCCAGCTAGGCTGGTACACACAGTGGTTTAGAACATGAGACCATCTCTCAAATAAGGTGAAAGGCAAGCAGCAGCATTGCAGCAAGTTTCCTCTTACCTCTATGTGCACATCCACACTCATACAGAAAAATGCAAACATACACACACACACACATATATATACGCAAAAAGATACACTGCAAAATGCTCTAGCTCTTAACATTTAATCATTTTGTGACCATTTTACCACTTACAAGTAAGTATCAAGAATAGGAATGGATAAAAATTGTCATAAAGGAAATTATCGCTATTCACTAACCATCCCTGAGTATAAATACATCTAATTTTACAGTATTTATAAGCCCTCTTATTCATTGTTGTAGATAAATAGTAGAGTTTGTTCTTAGGATTTGCTCTCTGCATTTATAAATTGTAAATGAAGATAAATAATCATTGTTATAATGGAGTTGCTAAGTTCTTGCTTCTAAGAAGTAAAGCAGAAAAAAAATCAATTACCACAAAGTTGGTAAGACTTCACCTCTCACTTCAAAGATATTCTAATGAGAAAAAGATGACAAGAAAGAAGTCACATGCAGTGAGCAATGGGGGCAGTTTTATTCAACAACATTTTACTGCAACCTGAAAGTTGGAGAGCTATTGGTACTAGAACAATGCTGCTGAGCCTCAGCCACATTCTCTGCCATTCCCCGGAGCAACTTACATCACACAACAGATATCAGCTAGTCTCTAAGCCCCAAACTTCAGCCGGAATGCCTAAGAACCTGAGCTGTGGGTAATGATGAAGCTGTCATGTCCTATTACAGAAAACCATAATGAAAAATTAAAAGAACAAAGTCCTTAGACTAATTTCAGAGAGCTCAAAGCTCCTCACAGATGAGACTATTCACTAGCTCCCCATGACATTCCAGTACAGGAGGCAAGTAGCTAGCATCCTTACTTTAGAGATGGAAATACTTAGATCCCAAAGTACAGGACTTCTAGATTATTGAAAACAATTAGCTAATTGAATTTTCACTCCTTCTGTACTTAATTTTAAAAGCAAATTTCTGGGCCAAATGGAAAAGGACAAGCACTCTTCGATGCTCATCAGTTATCTTTTACATGTGCGAAGAAACTCCCAGCCAGGAGGTAGAAAGCTCAGTTCAGCAATATACCAGAGACGGCTTTGACTGGACCCCTGAATGTCTTTACGTTCTCTTATTTGGAAACGTAATGTCAAACCCTACAGTCCAATCGAATCTCTATGCCATGCTCCTTCCACCTACCACTTACCGACTAAATCACACCAGCCAGTACCAGCCTGTTGTGCTCTTGATTCAAACGAAATGGAGGTATTATCTTATGCACCTCAAGAGAGGGCCTCAGCCATCCCTCCTCTTCACGTCTAACCAAGGTGAACTTTATGCCAGCTATGGCTTCTTTGAAGGAAGAGAACTTGATTTTCCACACATGAATTCAGCTTGGCCCTCAATTTCAGTGTGGAGCAGACGGCTGACCCTAGTCTGCTTCTGTGTACCCAGCACAATCCATTGACGCCTTCCTGTCAGATTCTGGCTGTTAGGCGAGGAGTCCTGTTAGGGAATCCATGGCTTTGCAGCAGACAGTAGATTAATGATTCTTCTGCCTGCTCCTCCCTTCCTTCTGTACACACAAGCGCTGAATCCCCCAACTTCCCAAAACCTGCTAGAGTTTTTCTTTTTCAGTTTTGGAAAGATGGTCCTGACATTCATACTGCATCAGGACTGCTGTGGGGTGGAAATTCTATGCTAGTTTGTCATTATAGGCCAGTCAGAAGGCATGGGTTTTTTGTGTTATTGCTTCCTACTTTTTTCTAAATTTTTGAAAATATAAAACATTTACAGCCATATTATTATTTCAATGTAGAATTTAAAACAATAAATAAAAAACTTGTTGAACTAGTCATGGCTACTTCATAGTGGCTGAAACTACCCTACCTGAAAAATTGAAGAATGCTGGGAATGAGAACATAAAACGCTGATATTAAAAATAATAATAATATCTATATTATAAAGGCCTATTATTTCCCATCTCTTTCCCATCTCCTTAAATCTCTCTCTCCTTTATGTTCTGATAACTGCAAAAGAGCTCCTTGATTGGCCTTCCCACTCCAAGTCCCTCCTCCTTAGCTTTTACTAAGCTGCAACTTCAATGACACTTTTTCACAAAATAAGTAACTAGAAACCTTTCATATTGGCTGTCAAAGTCCTTCTAATCTGCCCCCCTTACCTTCCAGTCCTGTCTCCTACTGTAAACCAGCTATCAGCAGAATCCCAGAGGCAATGAACTCCATCTTAGACCTCAAGAAAGTTGGCCACAGGAGTGAGATGTCACCTTGCATGTCCAGCATCAGAAACATCTGACCCACAGGGCAGTGTCCACACAGATGCTCACCTTCTCTCAGTTATGTCTGATCTAAAAACAGGCTCCATGTCCATTGTGCTTGGTGCTTTGATAGCTACTCCTATAATAATGTAGTATTTTTTCCTTAAATACATTTCTTTTTTTCTTTACTTTTAACATCTTCCCTTTGAAATCCTCACCTTATTCTTTCCTGCAGACTTACTTTAAATGCCAAATTATTTATAAAAAGTAAGTCTATTACTCTATTTCTATCCTGCTTAGTCATCACGTACTTTGATTTTATCTTCTTCATGACTCAAATCATATATTTTTATGTTTTCATTGCTATTGCTTCTGCTGTTTGTATTTCTGGGGATTGAATCCAGTACCACCATGGGCTAGGCAAGCACTCTCCTTCTGAACCACACTCCAGCCTGAACACACACTTTCATGTGCTTTCTGCCTTTCTAGAACACTGGATGGTCTTGCAGAACAAGGGGTGGATCTTGCTCATTTGGTATACACACAGTAGATTCACAGCCCTTTTCAGTTTGTCAAGTGGCCACAATATAATTGTCCCTGCTTTGGGACAAATGGAGGAAATTCTTAAAGATTCTTTTATCTAGGAAGAAACAAACTAGTTGGGGAAGGAAACTGAATACACGGTGAGGAAAGGTCAGGCGAAACTTCTTCAGAAGTACAAAATGATAAGTCAGGAAAAACTATGAAGGCATGGAAAGAAATGTTTAAGTATTCTACCAAAATGTAGCCTTGCCAAATTTTCCATGGCCTCTTTTGCCAACACGGATACCAATTCAATTGTTCTGGGTGCTCGGGCGTTAGCATTTGGCCTCCTTTTCAAGAGCCTAAACTTAAAAGTCAAGCTGAAGGGGCTGGAGCGAGAGCTCAGTAGTTAAAAGCATGTTCTGCTCGGGGTTTAGTTCCCAGCACCCAAGTCCAGTGGTTCATGATCAACTGTAACTGCAGATCCTTGGAGAGTGGGTGTCTCTGGGCCTGCACACACATGCACTCAGGTGCAATACTACCACATTCATAAACTTAAATAAAAATAAGAATTTGTGTTTCTGATGAGAATGCATCATGTCCAGTGATTTAGGAAAAAGAATAAATATTGCAAAAATACTATATATTAGCAAGCAGATAGTTGGAGATAATGTTAAGCTCCCTAGGAGTATAATGAAGAAGAAAGTTTCTGGGAAGCCAGGCACCTGCATCTCTCATTGCTGTGGACCGTGATGGGAAAGTGAGAACAGCACACGCAAGATGACCCCTTAGAAGCCATTAAGCCAAGGTCTGGAGAAAATTAAATGAAATTCACCAAAAACTATTTCTTGGAAGGTCTAAAAGCAGGAGGAACAGAAAATTGAATCTGAAATGAAAAAGCCCCAAGTGACCTAAACTCTTCTCACAATGTCAAAAATGCTCAGGGAATGACAATTAAAGAAGGCGTAAGAATGCCCAAGAGATTCAAATAACAACCATAAGCACTTTCCCAGAATGCCCCCTGCATCGGATGCTGATCTCTCCTGTGCAAACCAAACGGGCAGAATTTGTAATCAGAACAGTCCTGGTAGGGACGGTGATATGCTATGTTTTCTCCAGAAGTAGAAACCTCAGAAAACCGCAGAAGCCTCGGGGACACAGCCTAGAGGTACTACTGGGTCTGAAGTCAGTTAGGACTAGTGGCATAGTCATGTGAACACAGCAAAGCCTCACACCATCTCTGGTACAGGAAGGAATGAACAAAAAGATATGTTTCTCATACATTTTAAGGCTTTAACATATTTCAAAATTATAGCCCCCATGGCTCTTACTGGCTTGTTGACTATACCAAAAAAAACAAAAACCTTAAAAAGCATTGTCTCTCATGTTTAATTTTATAGAATAACTAGTAAAGTTTCCCAGCTCCCCAAAGGCTTTCAAGATGAGAAGAAGGAAGAAGGGCAAGGGCGGAAGAGGAAGAATGTTCTCCCAGCACCTTAGAGGATGTATTCATTAAAGCTGCCAGTTTAACTACTTTCAAACCAAGGTCTGAGATAACGTAATGACCTGCAACTTCTGCCCCAGGGACATCAATGAGCCACGGAATGAGCCGATAAGAGCGGAAGCGTGGTTTCCTTGAGTGGAGACCATTTATTCTTCAACTGAAGCCGCCCGATAAAACAATGCATATAAAAACACCCATTCTCAAAACTACTCACTCCATTAAATGGCCTCAAGTACAAACAGTACAATTTTACACCTTTGAAATAACTTAAACAATAGTTGACAGGCTCATTCATAGTTGAAAAGTAGAACTTTGGGTTATAACAGACAAAAACAATTGTCCAGTTAGTTTTTTGGAAATGAGAGTGGAAAAATACGAATACTGTCTTAAAATTTTAAGACAGTGAACTCTTACATTTAACTTTCACTGAAGCTTGCAGCTCTAACGAGCCACACATGAGATGTCATATGGCCTCATGGAAAAAAAAAAAAAGAACAAATATCATAAAACTCATAACACCCATGTGTGTTTAAAACCCGCAGGTAAACAAGGAATTTTTTGGGTTTGAATTCTTGTTCAGTTTTAACAAATACCTACAAAAATCTCTACGACTAATATTACTTATATTAATGCTGAAATACTGAATGCTTTCCTCAGGAGATTAGGAGTAGAGCAAAGATACATTTTTCCAACTCCTATTAGCTGTAGTAGCAGTTGTTCTGGCTGGTTAAAGGAAAAGCAAAGAAAAGGAAACAAAGGCATACAAAATAGAAATGAAATTAAAATGTCAATATTTGTAGATGGCATAATTATGCAACCATCCCAAAACAAGAGCAAATAGGTGAGGTCACCAGAGCCAAAAGATACAAAAATCAATATACGAAAACCAATTACACTATGTCGGTGCTAATTTGGGTGATTATGATTATCTGTGTAGGTTTATTAATTTTGAAA
The DNA here is from genome assembly GCA_028658305.1 of Pachyuromys duprasi. Taxonomy (NCBI): domain Eukaryota; kingdom Metazoa; phylum Chordata; class Mammalia; order Rodentia; family Muridae; genus Pachyuromys; species Pachyuromys duprasi. Next base: position 66,219,887 of record CM053764.1, read on the forward strand.
TATATGCCAGTCTGGCCTGTAGTTTGCAGTGTGGAGACTATATACCAGGGTGCAGGCGGAGGTATGTGAGATAACGTTCTACCTTCTAGGGTTTCTCTGAACCTAAACAAAGAAAACTACCCAATTGTATTTCCAAGTACTACCAATGAACACATGGGACATTTAAAATACAGTAACACAATTACCTCAAAATTGAAATACATACCTACAAATCTATAAAACATAAGATGCATGCGCTGAAAACACTGAAAAAACATTGATGAAACAATTCAAAGGTGTAAATATGTAGGTTTATGGGAAATATATTTATGAATTAAAAATGTCAATATAGGGAATATAAAAATTCTCCTCACCTGGATACACAGATTTAATAGAACTCCTGTAAAAACCCGAGCAAGATTGCTTTACAATATAAATAAGATTACCCTAAACTTCGTATGAGAAAGCAAAGGAATGACAATACCTCAGGCAATTTGAAAAAGAAGAACGAAGTGGGAGGAATCAGTCTGTGCACTTCGGGAATTAGTGCAGCTGTACTAGGTCGAGTGGCATTGACGAAAGAACAGCAAGTGGACCAGTGGCTCAGAACAGAGGATCAGGACGAGACCCAACTGAGATGCACCCGCTGACTTTTCAACAAGGTGTATGGGTCATTTCACAAGAGGCAGGGGGGTTACCGGCACACGGTACTGTTCCAAACAGCTGAGAAAATGAAGGGCAAACTCATTCTACACCTCACAGCCTAACAGAGATGAACTCAAATGGATCATAGATTTAAATGTACAAGCTTAAATTTATAAAATATTTAGAAAGCAGAATATCTTTGGGATCAACGACTAGACAAAGTTTTCACCTTGGCACCAAAAGCATCGGTGGAAGGAAATGATGAGATATTAAACTTCATTGAAATTCAAAACTTCTGTGTTTCTTTAAGTTTTGTGTGTGTGTTTGTATGTGTGTATGGAAGATACATACTTATATATGTACATATATATGTACACATAAATAAAAATCTGGATTCCATGTCTGAGAGAAAATGTGACCTTTATCTTTTTGAGTCTGACTTATTTCACTTAACATAACTATATTCAGTTCCACACATTTCTTGCCAATGATATTATTTAAATTCTTCTTTAGAGTGAAATAAAATTCCCATTGAATAAAATTCTATTCTACATTATCCTCTCCATTCAGTGTGCACTGATGGTCATTTAGGCTGGATCTATCTTGGCTATCATGAACACTGCAGCAAAAAGTATGTGTGCAAGTATGTCTGTAATATACTGACATAAATTAGTCACCTACTACTGTCAGACCACTCTGGGAGTAAGCTGTGATATAGATATGTCACAGAAGAAGAAGTAGGAGAAACTGAAACTAAAAATATCCCCTGGTGTGATCTTCTGATCCCTTGCAGGATGGTACCTCTCCTAAACACCCTTGATGAAGAGATTCAAGGACAGGCCTGGAGTACTAAGCATACAAGCACAGAGCGCTGACCTTAGGAGGAAGAAGAAACAGGGACCGACCACCTTAGAAAAAGTTTTAAGAGGAGAGTTGGTTAATAGATAGCCCAACAGAATCCGACATCTCCAATAAAGCTTTGTGAAAATGCATCAACCTACTGAGGGACATTATGCATATACACATACAGACAGACACACGTACACATCAGATTAAACAACACCAACTCCCAATGCTAAAGCACAATCACTAGAGCTGCCCATGAACAATGAGAGCTCCCATTTCCCGTGGGAATCTGGCATGCTGCAGATTTCTTTACAATAGTTCAACTCATCATGCTATGTGCGACTGTATTTTTTCCTATTAAAATCATCTTAAACCCTAAATATGCAGCCTGGAACAGTGGTGTATGCCTGTGATCCCAGCACTCAGGAGGCAGAGGCAGATGGATCTCTGTGAGTTTGAGGCTGGCCTGGTCTACAAAGCAAGACCAGGGCAGCCAAGGCTACCCAGAGAAACTCTGTCTCAAAAACCAAACTAACTAACTAAACTAAATATGCAATCAGAATTTCATGAGCTGTCCAGTTTATTATGCTCCTTTTGTCTGCTATATTATTATTGAGATATTCATGACCTTTTTGCTCCATCATGACCTTAAGGAAGATTATAACACAAATAGTCTACCTCTGTCATCTACCCCTTGATGCCTCCCATAATGGCTCACTATATAGACACAAAAATGACTACATGAGGGCTCATGGCTTCTAGCACCTACTGTGTGACTAAGAGGGGACTATTAACTGTGGCTGTTGATATGGTGCCCAGTTCTTTGTGTCCAGATCCCTCTGCTGTCCAGTGCCCAAAATCTATCCTTCATTTCCTGGACTACCTACTTCAGCCAAACTGACCTGACTCATGTTCAAGGTGTTGTAGGTCTTAGATGAGACCTTCATTCTTTTTGCCTTTGGAGAATAATTTGTCCACCGCCTTTTTCTCTCTCCTCCAAGCTGAAGCATCTTTTCACTTTGCCTGAACTATCCCAAAACATCTTCAGCGTCAGCCTGTCGAGGTGTATGTCATGTTTCAGGACAGCTTGCTGGGGTCTAGATGCCTACCAGCCCTTCACGGAGCACTGATTTTGCCTGCTCACTCATCCTCATTATCTCTTCTCGTACCTCTTCCCAGAGAGAGGATTAATTAATAAAGAATCATGTCCTATTAATAATTAACTCCTTATAATTATCCCTAAGGCATAAATGACACAATTATGTGAATATGTTTTCTCTTATTAGCAGATAACTTAGTAAATGATTTTTACCTTCATTTAGTTTTTATCTTATACATTCCCATTGTTTGCATCAATAAATGAATACTGTATAATACAAGATTACAACTTTGAATGTTTCCATCTTCCCTCTCTGTGTCTGCTATGGAGAAATAGGGGACCGCCTTTAAACAAGTCCCTTTAGGCTCCTGTCAAACACTGCTGTTTTCCTGGTAGCTCTTACTTGACTATCATAGTATTTGACAGAAAAGGTCTTTAGTTTTCTGCAAATCCTGGAATCCAGAAAAGATGTATTTATGTAAAAGAAGAGGGGATGTTGGCTTGTGTAGGTCTTGTTAAGGAAACTTCTCTATACAAAGAGATTGTCTAGTTTCTGACAGGAAATGCTTTGCTAAATGCCATCTTCTGTGAGCTGCTCTATGTTGACAGGAATTTCACTCCACGAATAAAAGACAGCGAGAGCAAAAGATAGTGAGTGAGAGACAGGGAACAAATACAAGGCATATACACATTCACACACACACACAGGCAAACATATACACATTTTTACACAAATACATGCATACACACTCATAGGCAAGTGAGCCACCATTGACCCCGTGTGTGTGTGTGTGTGTTGTGTACTGATCCCTATTAGCTAACCTCCCAAGGAAATACATTTTAAATTGCTTGTACACTCTGAAGAAAGAAATTGAAGAAGATTTCAGAAGATGGAAAGACCTCCCATGCTCATGGATTGGTAGGATTAACATAGTGAAAATGGCCATTCTGCCAAAAGCAATCTACAGATTCAATGCAATTCCCATCAAAATACCAACACAAATCTTTACAGACCTTGAAAGAAAAATTCTCAACTTCATATGGAGAAACAAAAAAACCCAGAATTTCCAAAACGATCCTGTACAACAACAGATCATCTGGAAGTATCTCCATCCCTGACCTCAAGCTGTACTACAGAGCAATAGTAATAAAAACTGCATGGTATT
>CM053764.1:66224121-66276858 GCA_028658305.1 Pachyuromys duprasi
GCAGTTTTATTTGTAATAGCCAGAACCTGGAAACAACCCAGATGTCCCTCAGTTGAGGAATGGATACAGAAATTGTGGTACTTTTACACAATGGAATACTACTCAGCAATTAAAAAGGAGGAAATCACGAAATTTGCAGGCAAATGGTGGGACCTGGAAACAATCATCCTGAGTGAGGTATCCCAAAAGCATAAAGAAGCACTTGGTATATACTCACTTATATAGACCTATAGGATAGGATGGACATGCTGAAATCTATACACCTAGGGAAGATAAGCAAGAAGGTGGACCCAGGGTGGGATGATCAATCATCGGTTAGATGGACAAATGGGATGGACATTGAATGTAGGAGAAAACAAGCAACAGGACAGGAGCCTACCACAGAGGAACTCTGAAAGACTCTAACCAACAATGAATCAAAGCTGATTTTAAGACTCACAACCAAGCCATTGCCAGAGTGCAGGAAATCATATGAAAAAATGGGAGTTAGTAAGATTTGGCAAGACAAGAGCTCCACAAAGACCAAATAGATCAGGGCACAGGGGTCTTCTATGAGACTGTTTCTCCAACCAAGGACCATGTATGGATACAAACTATAACCCCTGCTCGAATGTGGCCCATGGTAGCTCAGTACCCAACTGGGTACCCTAGTAAGGGGAACAGGGACTATTTCAGTCATGAACTCAATGGCTTATTGACCGCCCTCCTCCCTGAGGGAGGAGCAGCCTAACTAGATCCCAGAAGAGGACATTGCAGCCAGCCCTGAAGAGACACGATAAGCTAGGGTCATATGGAAGGGGAGGAGGTCCTCCCCTATCAGTGGACTTGGAAAGGGGCAGGGAGAAGATGAGGGAGGGATGGGGAGAGTGGGAGGGATTGAGGGAGGGGGCTATGGCTGGGATACAAAATATATAACCTGTGATTAATATAAATATAAATAAATTACTTAAAAAATAAATTGCTTTTATAGAAAACGCTGTCAGTCAAGCCAGAGCAGTGACACTTAAGCCATAACAAGGGAAGACTGTTCATGTCACATAATATCCCAGTCTAGTCATTGGCAAAGGAGCCATCAATACTTCAGCTAGCAGGCTTGTTGGTGTGGTGCTTTATGACAATCTTCCAAGTCGAGTCCCAGGTCTCTCAATCTCTTTGCCTCCTTCCTTCTATAAGAGCAGTTGCCCACTCCAGATTTTGGATGACATTCTGAAGGAACAGAGACAGTAAATGATGGGTACTTTGTACCAAGGTAGCTTTGAACATTTACATAGGAGGAAACCGTACCCATGTCTCTCAATAGGAAGGAGACAGGTAGCTTCTAACCATTCCTTCACCATTCTATCATCTTTATTCATTTACCTACCTAACACCTTTTAATCCATTTCACTTTTTTCTGGTTTCTTTTTAAAAATTCTCTCACACAACACATCCCACAGTTTCCCCTCCCTCTACTCTTTCTAGAGCCCTACCACCTCGTGTCTCCTCCAAGATCCATTCCTTCTCCTTTCCCCTTCAGAAAAGAGCAGGCCTCCCAGGGATATCCACTGAACACTATCAACAAGTCAGAATAAGACTAGTCACAACCCCCAAACCGTCAGTCTCTGTGGGCCCCTATGAAACCTGCTTAGATGATTCTGTGCACCATGTTTTTATGGTGTCCTCGACCCCATGGGCCCCTAAATCCTTCCTCCCTGTTTCTTCAGGGTTCCTCAAGCTCTGCCTAGTGGTAGCGCAACCTGAAGGGGTGGCTATCCAAGGGGTGGTCTAACTTGAAGCCCAGGACAGGAGAGGGAGCACATGTCTGATACTGCCTGGATGGCCAGGAGCCGGAAGCTGGGTAGTTCATTGACCTTTTAAAAGGAGCAGTTACTGCTCAAAATAGGAAGATGCTGTAATTTCTAAGTTATTTTACTTGACTAAATGGTTCTAAACTAGTTGAATTATTTCATAAAAGAAATACTGTCCCTAACCTCTAATTCCATTTCTCAATCAATCTGATTTGGCATAGTTCTGATAATGTAATAGAGAGGTCCTAGATATTCTACGAATATTCACCCACAGATAAAACTGTTCAATAAGCAAATAGCATGCTCTAATTTAAGTTGTTGGCAACAAGACCCAATTTTAACTGTATAGTAACTAACTCTGAAAATTCTGGGAGCAGTCTTCTTACAAACACAAAAGACAGCACAGATTATGATAAACTATAATTTAAAAAAAATTCATAGTCCTAAGGCTTTAAAAAAAAAACACAAAACTTTTTTTTTTTTAACAGAGATCGAATGTCTTTATCAAGTGTAAAGTCTGACCTCTAATAGTGCAGCTGTCGAGGCCATCCCTCATCACTGTCAGTCAGGGATCCATGCATTTTCACAGACTGTTTACAAAAGCAAACCGCAAGCCTGCAGAGGAAAGTACCCGCGCAGGCGCCTGCGGCTGTCTTCTGAAAGGCTTGTTGACAAGGTTGGCCTGGTGGTCCTGGGAATGTAGCCTGTGAAAAGTTTCTTAGGCAGATAAGAAGAATTGCCTAAGTGATAAGATTGCTTTGCTGTGCCGTGGTTGTTTGTACCAATGTGATTCATGGTGGACATGGGCTTTCTTTCTGAGAGCCTGGCATTTAACAGTGGTTGCCAGGCAGAGAATGCCTATGTGTTCTCCCTATTAAGACACTCCTACACGCCAAGACTCCAATGGGATTGGCTCAGAAGAAACCCTGGACACACTGCTGTATTTTTTTTTGACAGAGGTGGTATGTGCCTTATGTGTGTCATGTAGGAAGTGGCATTCAGGCGTTCCACACAGCACTAGTGTCCCTTCTTCCTGCCAGCTATTTGTGTGTTCTTGTCACACCACAATTAATCTTATCTGCGCATCTATATGCTCTCCGTGAGCCCCTCAGGTGAATCACTAAGAATATGCGAATGCTCCCATTTGCTCCTCGCAACAAGACCCAAAGCACAGTATTAGCTCTTCTGTAGGGATGGTTAATTTCTCCAAAGAGGAACAATAGAGTTACAACTATCAAGGTTGCCCAGTCTTTTTGGATTTGGGGGAGAGAGGTTGGAAAGCGTCATTCTCCTTTCAGAAATCACAAAACAATCAAATAGGGGGATGAGATGGGCTTTCTGTTACAGAGACACAACTGTAACTCTTGTAGGCTGTTCTGCTGCCATTTGATTAACGGAAAAAGAACAGTTTGGTGACTACAAGGACATGGCTGTCAAACTATGAATTTAGAGAGAACCCCAAATAATAAATCTGCTTTCTGCCAGAGGCAACCAAATAAAACAGAGAACACAGCTGCAATGTGTGCTGCCACCATGGAGACTAAGGTTTTCATTTCTCAAATTCAATTTTAACAAAATATAATTGAATACACCTTACCTCCACTCTTAAAATTTATGCCACTTATAAAATATTGGGAATAAATTACCACCAAATAACATTTATTACTGAAGTGCTGAGCACATTAGACATGAAAACACAGATGTTTAATAAAAATACGAAAATTTAGAATTTTTTTTCCTGTGGTGAAGAAAATCCTGTTCAGCTTTTTGGTTACTCTGGATGGGAAAGCCCTGTTTCATTTTTAACTACTTTATAAATACATAAACCTAGACCAAAGCAATTCCAAATGGATATGAGCCTAGATGAACAGCTCTGTTGCTCTGATAATCTCTCTGATTTCAAAAAGTGCCAGAGGGGTATGGAACCAGCCTTGTCAAAATATTTTTTCCAGTTCTTAAGTAAACATGGGATATGGTCCCACAACTCTGCTGGAGAAATGCCAGGAGTAAATTAATAAATCTTTAGCAAAAAAGTTCCAATATCCCTTGTGTGGGGTTTTAATTCTACCACGGGCCTCCATCTTCTCTTGCTATTCTAGGAAAACTACACAGAACATCTCATATAAATGGAAACCACATGAGCTAAGAAGAGAAAAGAGGAAGCGTGTAAAAAAGGAAACAAACATATAGAACAGGGTTTATGGGGAAGGGAGCCTTTCTTCTTGAAAATACAAATTTTCCAAGACAGAGAGTAGGAGTGTGGGGTTTGATGATGCAAAACTGTACTTCCAATACATAGGAAGAAAGTGAATTCAAAACTAGCATGTGAGGCTCCACAGAAACAAGCAAAAGAGCAAACAGAGCATGGAGAATCAGTTCACATTTTTACACAGGAACTCAGCTCCATGGATGAAGGTAAGCTAGGACTACGCAGGAACTCAAGATATTCAGGGAGCAACTCTAAACAGTCAAATCACCCATACAGTCTTCTCCAAGGAAACTGAAGAAGCTATGTTACTGGTCTAAATTTCATCAGTACTGTGGGAAGGACTCCCTCAAAACAGGTTAGCAGTTCCATATTGGTGTCTCTTCTTAGATCAATAGACACCTTGGAAAACCACTTTTCTTGAGGATAATTAATATTTAAATAAAGCTTTAGATTACTAGAAACTTTCAGTGGTGGATCTCGCTCTATAAGCCTGTGCTGCTCGAGGGTTCTCTCTCTACCCCAGGCTACTTTCAAACTCACTGTATAGTCCAAGACTCAGAAATGCACAGTGACCCTTTTGCCTCAGGTTCCCAACTCTCCAACTCTGTGCCCAGCGGTTACACAATTTTTTTTTTTTTTTTTTTTTTTTTTTTTTTGTGGAAGATGAGACTGGGAGGATTTCCGAAAAGATTTACTCTGGGAAAGCACCCCCCACTACACGACTGCTGGTCTGATAAGAACGGATGCTGAGCAATCGTGGACAACTGCCATTGGTTTTGCTACATGATTGATTTAACTGGTCAACTTTCTGCAGTCCAGGACTTCATTATAGTTTTTCATTCATCCTCAGTGTCTATCACAGCACTTCAAACGTAGGGAACACCATATGGGTTTCTATATGAATGAAGTGAGCATTTAAATAGATATTTTACTTAGTAAAATGTCCTCTGAGTTTATCCACACTATTATGTAGTGGATATAGTAAGTTAAAATTCTTATATAGTTAAAAAATTGCCAAAAGAGATTTTTAAATATTGTCAACCAGAAAAAAACAACTCTATATGGTGATTTGGTAATTACTCTGATTTCTTTATCAAAATATCACTGTGCTTCATAAATACAAATAATTATGGATTTACTAAAATTAAAATTTTCAGTAGACACTTAAACTAAAAGAACAAACAAAAACTCTAAAGAAGGAAAAGGAGTAAAAAGTCACATAAAAATAACACAAACAAGGTACATAGTCTGTAAAGTGCAAGCCTAGTTCCATGATATCATAGAGTCATGGAGGATGTGTAGTTACCTTAGCATTTGCATCACATCACTACAGTATTTTAGAAATAAGAAGTAGCCTAATGTATTTTACACATTTAATAAAATCCAATTAACATAGAGGAGTTTTATATTCCTTCCCTACTCATACAAAGTCTTCTGCAGGTCCCTGAATCACGAGGGTTTGAGCTGTCTTCCTTCATGAGGTATGATTATGGGCCTCAATTGTTGGGCCATTCAGAAACAATGGGTCACATGACTCCTTAGCTTTCTACTCAAAACTTCCAGCATTAACAACAGGGGAAAAGACCACAGCACCTTTCCTGTCTGTCTCTGTGTTCTTATTTCCAGCACTTCCACCTTGGCTACTTTTGTGTATCTCTTCCCATGGAGCCCCTTTGAATCATTGATTCCTGAATGAAAGCTACAGAAAGCAATTGAAACTCTTTCCCCCCTCTCTGCTAGGTTATATGAACTTGAAAGAATGGGTTAGAAAGTAACCGTTCTGGATTTGAACAGATACTTGTACACAAGAAGCCAAAAGGGAGGGAAAAGTTAATAATGGAATATCATTCATCTTTTAAAAGAGATGAAATTCTCATGCTTGCTACAACAATGGATGAAGTCTGAAGCTATTATGCTAATAAATAAGTCAACTGCAAAAGACAAATGTCATAGGCACCTAGATTGGTCAAATTCATATATAAATAGTAGAAAATGAAATCCTGGTTTAATATTTCTGCGGTGGGGGAGTACAGATTTATTGTTTACAGGTACAGAGAAGTTCAGTTTTGCAAGATGAAAAGAATCAAAGCTGGATGGTGGGGACAGTTACACAATAATGTGATTGTACTGATACTACTGAACACTGTGTGTGCATACATGTTTACTTGTACATAGTTAAAATGAATTGATGAAAATATTGATTGAATTGAGAGACACTTAGATATCAGTAAAGCACACTTCTATGTGTATCTATGAGGGCATTTCTCGAGATGATTGGCAAGCAGGAACAGCAGCTAATGGAGTAAGAGGTGCCCTGAATGGTGCCATATTGTCTAATACACTGCAAGCATGGATAGACCAAAAGTAGAAGGAAGTGTGCGTAAGCACAAATCTTCTTGAGCAAATTTTCTATTTCTGATGCCATCACCTATGGACATCAGACACTAGCCCACCCTGTTTCCCAAAATAATTTCCCACTAATGTCCTTCCAGTGAGCTTCTAAACCTATGGCCTCAGACTCAGACTGTGACATTTGTTCTTTCTTTTTCTGAGGTTTCAAGATCCTTAGACTGAGTATCTACTGAGTCCTAGGTCTCTGCAGTATGTAACCCGCCATCGCTGCACTAATTTAGTCTCCAGTTGTAAGATTCTCCTAAAGTCTTCTTTTTAACTATGCATGTTTGCATTCATACATGTTCTTTCAGTTCTGCTCCTCTAGAGAACTTAGACTGAGACAAACGGCAAGTTTTTCTCTAGGACCGATACAAATGGCAAGTTTTATGTTATAGTGTTAGAAAAATTTGATATATGCATTTTACAACAATATTTTTAAATGAATAATATACTATGTTAAAATCATTGAATTATACCCCTTAAATAGGTCATCTGTGTGGTATGTGAATTTTCATTTTAAAAATAAGTAAGTATGGGCCTTCCAATATGCTTAATTTCCAATTTAATTCATTCAACTGGCAATGGAAGTCCCTCACACACATAATGTTAGTGAGCTCATATCCACAGGATGGGGCAGGCTATTACCAAATCAGGCTGTTGGAAGGACTTCCCAGGCTTCCACTGTTTCTTCCTACTTGACACTTCATCTGTCCTTGTTCATTGTGCAATTACTTATACAGTCCTACCAAATTACTAATAAAATGATGTCTTAAGTTTCCTTGAATCTCTATCCAGACTTGGATGGAAACTGAAAAGCACACTAAACTAAAAAGGGATGCTGTTTTCTCCAAGGACCTTGGATTCTAGAGCAAGCTGAGACCTTGAGCTGATGTTCTGGGTCAGTGTTATCTAAGAGATATTAGGAGGATCTTCAGTCTGCTACCAATCAAGACAATACTCTTCTCAGTGACAGCTCAAAGTATTCCAATCAGCATAGGTCTTTTCTCAAGAAATATTCACCAGTAGTTTTCTAAAACCATTGGAAAACTTGCCAGCCCCTCAGAGAACTCTCTCATGATATTTCTGCACTCAGGAATATAACAGATATAGAAAATGATATCTACATTCCCACCAGCTGGAAAAAGGAGCCAGAAGAGGAAGGGTTATGTGGAGCATACCAAACGATGATGCATCAAAGAAGGCTCTGATTTGTGGGAGGTTTGCTTGATACCTGCAGGTCATTCTGAAGTGTAACCTAACACACACTCTGATGTTGGACAAATGTAAGATTCTTAACTCCTGATGTTCCATGCCATCACCCACTTGGAATCACAAGTACACTGAGTGCTTAGTAGAATGTCTTCTCTCTAGGCAAGAGTATGAGTTTCTCTTGCCTAAAATATAGCACCTAAAAACTTACTGGAAAAGGAAAGATAGGATCACTAGTTTAGAAGATAAATTTCTGTCTAGTAAGAAATGCTGAGTTGTGAAGGAAAGAGTGAAGCTTACACAAAGGGCAGGAGGGACAACCCCAGCCATGAGAGGCTTGGGTGACTAGGGTGAGGTACTGCTACCATTTTGCCAAGTCTCTAAAATTACAAATTCGAGATATTAATAAATTCAGATGTATATGTTTCTTCATAATAATCTAGTAATATTGAGGGCATTCTGGCACACAAGGCCAGAAGCAGATTATCGTAAGATCAAGAATTAAATGTTCCAAATAAACACTGTTTTAGGTGTCAGCTGAACACTCATCAACGCTTGTGTGAAGACAGTGCTCATTCTACCACAGCTGCAGGTGTCCTCAGGGACAGCAAGTTGGTTTCCAGCTATTCTAGCACCTTTTCTAAATAAACATTAAAAAAAAGTTAGGTATTACATATGGGAATAAAATAATACATTCTCACAAATCCAGTGTCAAACATCCAGCTAAACATGTATCTAACTCACAATTCATACCAAACTGAAACACTTGTCACCTATGCAACAACCCCAAAAACATATTCTGCCAGTTTTTTGTAAATAAATATAACTTTAAACAATATTTCTGGAAATACATTAAAATTTTATAGGTGAAAAACATATTTATATAAATGTATTTGTGTCACTTTTTCCAAAACAGTATACACATAATTTTAAAAGCAAAAATCAAACTGTATCGAACTGTACTTACCCTCCCAAAGCAGCCTTAAGTTCCAGAGGCTCACAGTGGTAATTTCCAACTCTTTCAAAGGTTTAATATTGGCATTCACACTTCAGATAATATTCAATGACTTTTAGCCTTCTTTAATACCTATGGACTTCTCCTGTGGAACATGAGGGTCCAGACCCTTAAGCTTCTACACACACTCACACAACCCAGCTAAAATCCTCAAATTTTAATCATATAATAATTTTTGTTCATACTAAAATTAAATATTTATATTAGTATAGTTTAATATTGCTTATAACTGAACATAATACTATGCAATGTCTTGTCTTATATATCTTTTTATATTTGTTTCTCATGCTAATAATTGCCTCACATTTTTATTTGGTTGATGTATTTTTTTCAACATATCTACTGTATTTTCCCCATTCTTTAATGTAGCCAGAAGACCAATCTCATGATAGATAAATACATTGGCTATTTACACATTGGTATCAATGCATTGTGTTTTTCTTTTGTTTTGTTCTGATTTGCTTGGGCCATCCTCCTGTCTTCCAGCCCTGACATAGGTAGTGGCCAGCTGTCAACCTAAAACTTCCCTTTATGTCCCATGCCAGTGGATTTTAGCTGTTTAGTTTACTGGATGAAAGGACATTCAGGTGATTGGCAAAGTACTGTTTGGGGTTTGTCTGTTATCCTGTATCTAGAAGAGATGGATATTTGAATCAGTGCACACCATGAAGAAGACCCGCTCTTAGTGTGACTGAGCAGCGTCCAGACTGGACATAACAAAGAAGCAGCTCAAACAGATTTATTTTTTTCTCCTCTGGAGCAGGGACCCTTCTGCACCCATGCTTGTTTCGGAGGTTTCCAGACTAGGATGGGAATTGCCCCATCAACTTCTCAAGCTCTGAAGCCTCTATGCACATACCTCCCATAAGAGAGATTTCACCTGTATCCCAAATACTTTTCCCATCTTTGGAGAGAGCAGCTTTCCCCAGAGGCTCCCAGAAAAAAGGAAGACAACTTTTGAGACATTTCAACCACTCTGCAGATATCATTGTTCAGACAACTTTTGAGACATTTCAACCACTCTGCAGACACCATTGTTCTACCCCTACAATTGATTGACAATGTGATCAGGCACAGGACTCCAGGTGGGCAACAATTTCCCCTAGATTTACTTTATTTTTTTATTGACATTTTTCTTTTAGAAAATAAATTTTCTCAGATAATATATCTTTATTATGATTTTTCTTCTCTCTGTTCCTTCCTACCTCCTTTCCCATTTATGTCTCCCATTAGAAAGCAAACAAGCATCTAATGATAACAAGAGAATTATAAGAAGATAAAAAGCACATAATAGGATGAAACAACAATAAAAAAAACAGAACGAAAGAGCTAAAGAAAAGGCACAAGAAACACAACAGACACAAAGACCTGCTCATTTGCACAATCAAGAATCCCATAAAAACACAAAACCAGAAGCCATAACAGATAGATAAACAGTAGATAGGCAGACAGACAGAGAGACAGCAGACATGTAGATAGATATGACCTGTGGGGTAAAAACAACGAAAAGAAAAAAAGAGAGAGAAAAAGAAATTATAATGAAAAATAGCACTGACATGACATTATGAGACAAAGACCACCAAAGATGCCATGGAGATTGTTTTCTGTTGGGCATCTACTGCTAGACATGCAGCCTACACATCAGAGTAGTTTGGTCTACAGGGTGAGGGTTAGGATAGCCAGGGCTACACAGAGAAACCATGTCTCAGGAAAACCGGGAAAAAAATAAAAGAAAAGAAAGAAAAAAGTAAAGAAAAGAATAAAAAAAGAACAGTTTGTTTCCCTAATGAGACTGCCTGGAAGAAAAGTAAATTTTCACTTGCAATTGATTATCAGTTGATTATCAATTGAAGACAGCTTTTGGGTTAGAGATGAGGGAAATTTGTTTGCTTCTCCTTTCAGCTATAGGACCCCATTTCCTCTGGTGCAGTCCTGTGCAGACTATATGCATGCTGCCATGGTCTTTATGAGTTCATATTTTTATTGGTCCTGTTGTGTTTAGAAGACCGTATTTCTTTGGTGTCCTCCATCCCCTCTGGTTCTTAGAGTCTTTCCTCCTCCTCTTCTGCGGGGTTTCCTGAGCCCTAAAAGGAGGACGGGCTTGATGGAGACATCCCATTAAGTGCTGAGTGTTCAGAGGTCTCTTACTCTCTGCAATATGTCTGTGGGTCTCTGCATTTGTTTCATTCTACTGAAGGAAATTTTTTGATGATAGTAGAACAAAGCACTACTACTGCTATAGGTATAGCAGAATACCTTAAGATTCATTTTATTGTTATTAGTAATATTTGGTTTTACCTTAGATCCCTGGGTTATCTAGTTTCAGGTTCTTGGTCACCCAAGCAGTATGGGGTATGGATTCCCTCTCATGGAATGGGCCTTAAGTTAAATCAGATACTGGTTGGTTACTCCACAAACTGAGCGACTTCCGCACTAGGATATTTTACAGGCGGGATATCATTGTAGGTGGAAAGGTTTATGGCTGGGATATTACTTACATTTCCTTTTTGTATGATGCAGACTACCAAGAATACTAGCCCACTGGGGTGCAGGCACTAGGCAGGCACCAGCTCGACGAGTTGTATAGGTGTTGTCTTTAGCGATAGGGCCTTGCCACCCGTTTGTGGGGAGCAACCTATAGCCTTGGCAGCAGCCTGAGTCGTTTTGGGGATTCCCATAGGACCCCTTTGATCAACAACTAAATTAGATATAACCCAATGCTGGTTCTGGAAGCTTCATTTGGTGACAAGATGTCTACTTAGGGCTTTGTCTCCCGTGTTATTTGGTGATTTCACTTAGGTCACCTTCATCTATGTTTATATTTTAGGAAGTTTCTGCTTAGGTTTTCATAAGCTACGCCTCAAGGGTTCCTCTGGCATCCATTGCTCTGGTGCAAAAGTCAGCGACTTGTTGGCTACCTGAGACTCTGTATGTGACCTACTTTTTCTCTGTCAAAACTTTTGAAAAAAATGTAATTTTTATTCAGTCACAGACTTTATCAAATGTGTGCTAGAGTTCATCTTAGCTTCATTCAGTCTGTTCTTTCTGGAAACTCTTACCAGTTAGGAGTTCACAAAGGAGCCTGCATGGCCTCTACCTTTCTCTTATTTTTCTGTCTCCTTCTTTTTTGTTCTGCTGTTTGGGAAATTTCATCAACAGTCCAACTCTTCACTGAAATTTTAATTTGTGTCTTTTATTCTTTCAATTTCCAAATTTTCTTTCATGGACATCATGTGTGTGTTTTCTTGAATTTCTCAAAGAATATCTTATTATTTTTAAGGTTTCTATCCTCTATGATCATTCTAATTTCCTCTGAATCTCCTGCTATGGTTACTTACTTGATTGATTCTCTTTCATTGCTATGGGAGGCCATCCTTCAGTGTATGAATGTACTTGGCCTGAGACCTTAAACAGCAGAGCTTACATGTCATGATTAGATGGGTCTGGATACTTAATGAGGAACTTTCATCCAACCTTCTTGCATATCCAATTAGTTTTTCCCCAAGTGATTCCCTAATAATTTAATCTAGGGATAGAGAACTATTATACAGAGTGATACCATTTTATATAAAGATTTATACATAAATATTCATTTTTCTTTAAGAATTTGAATAAGGTATCTTAGCCATATTTTCAAATTATATGTTTCCAAATTCAAAGCTTCTGTAGTGCAGTTATTCTGGAGAATACACAGAGCAGGAGTATTTGTCCAGCCACTTAGGATGGAGTGAGTTATGGAGAGTCCTGACCAGTCAGTCGTTTCTGACCTCCACACCTGTCTTTTGCCATAGTTGCTCATTCCTGATCCTCAATACTATCTATCTGCCTTGAATTCTCTTCCCTCTCTGTGACTACTTTGCTTCCAGCTTTTTCTCCTCTGATAATATATTTCCTACTCAGTAAGATGCTTTCCATTTTCCAAAAATTTCTTGACATCCTTCATCTCGAGCCCTCAGAACCTATTTCCTTTAAGAATTTGCAGCTTTTTAATTTTGTAACCATCGTTGTGATTCGTCTTAGGAGGAAGCAGAGATAAACTAATATGAGTAAACTGCTGTTTCTAACTATGAATCTGGAAACCATCTGCTATGAAAATAAAATTTAGGTTAGATGATTAGAGAGCTGTAGGGTACCATTGTCAAAGTTGGGCCGACATCGGAGAGTACTGGGGCCAGAATGTTGCATTCAATTCTGGGGTCTACAAACCATTATAGAACATTTAACAAGTGAAGCAGGAGCACAGGGCTGTGGATGCGATGAAACCAGTATCCAGAAGATCAATGCACTGGCTTAGAGGGAGGAGCTAAACGGACTTCACAGTGAAGAATAGGCTGAAGGGAAATTTAGTAATGGTTGTCAAGTGGGTGAGAAATTATTCTACACCAGGTGGTCCCTATCTCTTGATTTTTCTGCTTCCATTTGAAAAAGAATAAGGGAATAAGTAGGCTTAGCACAGACCAACAGTGAAGTACATTAAGTATTACCAGGAAAGAGCATAGAGTTTTCTGAATTTATATTAAAAGCAAGAAAACTTCACTACTTCAAGGCAAACACTGCATAATAACGTCAGCTTTCTTTTCCTTCCAATAAACTTTATGCAAGACAGAATCACAGTGACTCAAATCTTTTTATTTTTAAAGATTCCTTTTTGCTAACAGAAAGAAATGCTTGATTGTGAGTAATAAAGAATATTACTAAACAGGCTCCATTTCAAGATTCAAACAATCCATAAAGTCTTTTGAAGAAATTAAAGGTTGACTTTTTACACAGTAAATTGAATGCATTTAAAATATGGGTGACACTTCAAGATTGAGGTAAAATTTACTTCTGCCCAAGCTGCAGATTTTTCTGTATGTATGTGTGTGTTTCCCATATGTGTGTAGGCACACATGGATATGTAAAGGAGAGGTGTACATTTCTGTGTGCACACATGGAGGCCTGAGGTCAGGTGTCTTGATCACTGTTCAGTGAACATATTAAGTCAGGATATTTCACTGTTGCAGCTGTTCTGACTCTCTAGCTTGCTCCTGGAATCCCATTTCTGACTCTTACATTCTGGGATTACAGGTAGACCCATGCCTACCTAGTTTCTACTTGGATGCTGGGAATTCCAAGAGTCCTCACAACTGTATATTAAGTTCTCTGACTGTTGAGCAATTTACCCAGCCTTCACACTCTTCATACAAAGACACTCTACAGGCTTCTTTTATTCACCTAACAGACAGTGGATCTTAATACTAACCATACTATTGACTACAAAACAGAGTCAGCATCTTTCTTTAACTAACCACATTCCTTCATTTGTTTGTTTTTATTTCTGTGTGGTCTATTATATTATTGACCTAGAAAGCAGTCTAGACCCATTAAATACTTGCTGAGGCCCATGTTTGTGAGAACAGGCATTGCTGAAGGCCAGTGGATTATCTGGAAGGTCTGCCTCGGTCTGTGGACATAGACTCACTTGCATTGTGAACCTAGATTTGGTGAACTGTTCAATTATAAGATGAAATGCTCACCCTTCAAGTTTTTATTTATTCTGTGAATAAATAGGTACTGTGTAAAGATGTTTTTAAAATATTGCAGCTTCCTTTTGTAAAAAGTGTCATGAAAATAGAGCAAGACTGTAGTTAAATAGATTGGCAAGCTACATATTTTCATTTACTAGTTGCTGTCCTACCCAAAGGCACACAGAAGCTCCTTCTTTGGGGAATTCAGATGACAAGACTCATGGGGCAAGACCCAACAAGGGAGAAAATATATAGGACAGATGGAAGATGGAGAAGACAGAAGACACACCCAACTAGCCTCCGTTACCTGTCTGATTTGTATGTTATTAAGGAAATCTAGGCTTATGTTTATTCATTGTTAGCACAGAAATTTGAGCTGAGCTTTATATTATACAGAAAAGTCAATTTCAGATAGCGCAAAGATCCAAGGGAAAGAGACAAACAAATTCTGATCTCATTCCTTTCAGGTTAGAAGGAGATCCCTTAAACAAAATGTGCAAAGCTGTACAAAGCACTTAGCATACAGACTGATCAGTTGGATCATATTAAAATTAAGGAAAACTTAACACTTAATGAATGATATTCTAAATGAAGTAAAAGAAGTTTGTCTTAGTTCATTTTCTGTTGCTGTAACAAAATACTTGAAGCTGCATGATTTATAAAAAATAAATAAATAAAGATTTATTTTAGCTCATGGTGCCAGACAGTCAAAGACAAGTTGCCAGCATCTACTCAGGTTCTGGAGCACCTTTCATGTTACTTCAGAAATATTTAAAAGCAGAATGGCAAGTGGGTATATGCAAACAACAAAAACAAGGTATTTGAATTTTCCTCTCCACATCCAATTAAATAAATAAGCAAAATAAAATACATTAACAAATAAATTATTTGAAGCTGCATCAGAAAAAATATCTTACAGAATACAGAAGAGAAAATATAATCGTTTTGCTGGTTAATTTTGTCACCTTGACATAACATAGAATTACCTATGAAGGGAGTCTCAAAGAGGGATTACATAAATCAAGTTGATCTGTGGGCATCTCTTTGGGGAAGTGGGAAACTAATATGCCTAATGTGGGAAACAGCTTTCTATAAGTTTGGTTCCTGGACTGTCTCAAGGGAAGAAAGTGAGCTGGGAGCAAGCATTCATCACATACTGTCTGTTCCTGACTATGGGTGTGACAGCTGCTTCATATTTCTGCCCTGACTCCCCACAGTGATAGACGGAGCCTGGAGTTCTCAGATGAGCAAACTTTCTGCTTAGAGCTGCTGCTGTCTCAGGATTTATCACAGCAGCGAAGATGAAGCTAGGGGATTCATCTGGAGGAACATTTCCAGTTTATCCATTGTTCACCAAGTTACATAAACTACAGAGAGTGAATAATCAAGAAAACATTAGAAGAAATCACCTATGTGCAAATACAAGACAGGGGCACTTCAAAAACTAACATTCAAAGAGAACAACTTAGCGGTTCCCAAAGAGAAAGCAGAGATCACCCAAGAGGGAAGGAGAGTTAGATGCAGGCCATAACTACCACTAGACACAGTGGACGTCAAGAACAGTGGAGTGATATCTTCAAGGCTGTGAGGGAAAATAAGTTGACCAATGCATCAAATAAATATCAATTTTGATAAACAGAACATCAGTGTTCTTCACAGAAGATGATAAAGAAAGTGGGAGAAAGCTGAAGGCAGGCATGCCAATATTTGCATCATGTGGGTCAGGAGCCAAGGAACGCTATCTGTGTTTGGGTAACAAAGCAAGACACAGGGTAGATCTCTACGATGCAAGTTACCTAATCAGACGACCTGATGATTGTTGTGAGACTACTTTGATTAATGGCGGGGAAAGGAGTAGAAGAGTATGGTAGAAGACTGTAGACACTGTCCCAAAGTGCTAACCAGGAAATAATAGCGTAAGCACCAAACCCAGAGACATGATGATGACTACAAGGAGAAGTACATGTGGGAGTTAAAGAATGAAGATAGGGAGGGATGAGGCAAGGAAAGCTGTCCAATGGCTTTCATCATAAACCATTCTGTACTGGTTTGCCTCTTTAACCATAAGTGTGAGCTACTGTGATGAATATCAGAGAGAAGCTGGAGTATGACAAACATTCAGAATGAAAAGTAGAGCTATGCTATTGTTGTGTTGTAGGGAAGATTGTGAGTGGGTGGATAGGTAAGAGAGCTTAGTATCCACATCAGCACTCAGGGCAGGGGAAGATGCTGAAGGGTGAGACAGTCTAGACCCTCCAGAGTCTGGGGTGTCCAGAAATGACCCAAACGTACAGGTCATGCTTATAACACTGATTTGGCTTAGAGGTCACAGTTTGACAGTCCATAGATTAAAACTGAGTAAGGTTGTCTAGGAGGATTAGGGACTAGGATTAAAGAGTGATCCAAGAATAAAACCCTGGAGAAAAATTGCATGTTGAAGGAAAAAAGAGTTTGCGAAAGAACCACATTAGGGCTGAGGAGCTATCTCAGTCAATAAGGTAGTTGTAAGTACAAGGACTCGAGTTCAATCCCCAGAAACCATGTTAAAAACATTTTTAAAATGCTGAGCATGGTTACATAAATGGATAATCTCAGTGCTGGGGATATGGACACAGGCTGATCCCCAAGGCTCACTGGCAACCCGGCTAAGAGATCCTGCCTCATACAGGTGGGTGGCTCTTGACAAGTAATATCCCAGGTTTCCTCTGGCCTCCACATGCACATGTGTGCACACAGTCCACAGACATACACATACATGCAAACATAAACACACCAAGAAAAGAACCAGGGTGCTTCATCTTCTAGAAGCCAAGTGAGTAGCAGTTAAAGAAATACAGTGAGAAACTCAGATGTATGTGAGTTCCACTTGAAAGGGCCAGATTCAGGATGGGATCCAGCTGAGTATGCAGCCCATGTATCCAGAGTCCACTCAATTAATTGGAGCACAACCTCTAAGGAACCCAGCACAACAATAAGGAAGCCCTTGATACTGGCCACCGGAAGTATCTGTAGTATTCAAACATGTCTCTACAGGGTGATGCTGTGTAGGGCTCCAAACTGTTCTGTTTTAGACTTTACTGAGCATGTGCCAGGCACCCAATTACCAGGAAAATGGAGATCTAGCTTTTCCATTTGCTTACAAAATTACATCTACAGCCACCTGTATTACCTCTGGCTAAATTAGGGTGTGTCTGTTTGCAGAACTTATTCAGGCCGATGTGGAAACCACTAGAAATGTGATGTTCTAGAAACAAATTTACCCAAACATTTATCACCTTGGTGACATGATTACAGAAGGAGTCATAGGAATTGTATAAGAAAAATGCTCAGTATCACTTGCTCCTTTTAAAATGTCATCTGGAATGTTCTGTCATGTATTTCCCTACTTCCCTTAGAAGATAACAATGACAGCGATGCTGAAAGCTCTGATGACAAGCATGAAAAGCATGCTGCTTTAACAACTTACACAAAAACACATATTTCATTACCAAGTAAGAGCCTATTTGAACATGTTCCCTTTATTTTAGAAGGGAAAAAAATGAATGACAATCAGTACTATTGAAATCCAATAGATTTGCCTTTGGCATCAATACAGAATTGGTCTTCAGTGTCCCGGTACCGCAGCAACGGGGGGGAGGGGTGCTGACCCACAGTGCTGTTCTCTTGGCAACCTAATGAGTTGGCGCAACGAGAGCTCAGCAGTATTGGGTTTGTTCTGTATGCAACCTTCTATCGACCGCACTAAGCCACTACCTAATAGATTCTCTCTGCTTCTTTCTTTCTTTGTTTATTTTTTACAGGATAATTTCCTTAGTATCCACACTCAGAGTTAACCCCATGGTCATAGTAATATATCATCAAGCTTAAACGAGTCTAAGTACAAAAAATACTTAACCTGGAATCCAGCACTGCTCATCCAGAGGATTTTTCATTGTAGCGTAAAATACTTGTCTTTCACTTCGAAAAGTGAAAACTTGTCCTAGACAAGACACTGCTCAAGCAATGACTCAGCACTCAAAGTATTAGTGTCATGGGTTCTTCATGATGAGAACCATTCTTTTTACACTGAAATTTAATTTAGAAACTGAAATGGACTAGCGAGCAACTTGCTAATCCAATTATCTTTAAAAATAATAATTATCTTTCATTCTAAGATGAGGCCATCAGAGCCAAGTCACCAGCATTCCTCTGAAGAGGTTTTGAAAGAACACAACTGGTTTTTTTTTCCATGAAATAACTGATATTTGTCAAAGTGAAAACATTCTGAATGTAATTTGAAATTTCCCAAAGGAAGACAACTTTTAAGTATCTGATATTCCTTGAATCATGTTCAAAGGCAAATAGCTTTATGTCAAGGCAACTGCTTTAAAAGCAATTACTCAAGTATTTTTTTAACAACTTAGTTTTTATTCTTTGGAAAACTCCAGAATGAAATGAAAATGTTTCGGGGCCTCATTTTTATGACAGAAATGGTATGAAAAGGAAAATCACAAGCTAATTTCTCTCAAGAATGTATATACAAGACACCATTTAATGTTATATCAAACTGAATTTGGTCATACAAAAAATATCATCAGGAGTAAGTCAATTTTCCAAAACACTATGTTGGTAACACACTAAAAACAGAAATTTGACCTTTCACACTACAAACTAAAAACAAAAACAAAAACAAATCATATAATCATTTCAATAAATGTAGCAAATATACTAGATAAAATATATTCATGATCTAAAATGCCTAGAAAAGTCAGAATAGAAGGCTGCTCCCACTCTCTATCATTAAATTACCTATAAAATTACTATGCCTACATTATATTTAATAGTTAAATGCTGAGACCTTCCCTTCATTAAAGCAAGAGGAAAAAAGCCAGCCATCAGCATCCCCTAGGGGCCTGGGCAGGATATGAAGGTAAAAATAGATAAACAGTACAAAGATTGGAAAGCAAGAGTAAACCAGCATTGTTCGTAAGTGTAAGACTGTGTTTGTGGATCATTTGGAGAGTGTCATAAGAAGCTGCCACAACAGGGGAAAACAGAAAGGTCAATGAAGTTCCTCAACAGCCTCAAACAAAAAAATCAAACACTACCATTTGCCTGCAAATTTCATGATTTCCTTCTTTTTAATTGCTGAATAGTATTCCATTGTGTAAATGTACCACAATTTCTGTATCTGTTCCTCAGTTGAGGGACATCTGGGTTGTTTCCAGAGTCTGGCTATAACAAATAAAGCTGCTACAAACATGGTTGAGCAAATGGTCTTGTGTACTTGAGCAGGTACTGGAAGAGGCAGGAGGAAGAGAGCCTCCATGGGTTAGTGTAGAAAGGAACACATGACCGGATGGAGTGTGTATGGAGGAAAGCAGTCCAGATGAAGAACATTAGCATGAGATTATGAATGGGAAGCAGCCCAGATAGATGTTATTAGAGCAGATGGCATGGGAAGGCGGCTGGGAGGTAATCGTACCTTAGGAGGGAATATCTCCCTTGAACCAGGTGAAATAAGGCTATTCTAATTTTTTTTAAAGAGGAAGCAAATCCTAAAAAAAGAGTATTTGCAATAGCATCTAAACATATGGAAAGCCTAGCAGTGAATCTAACAAAAGGCATGCAAAGCCTGTGAGAAAGATACACAGTTTTATAAGACAGTTATGCTAGGCTCCTGTCTGAAAGCATAGTAGAGGGTCACTAAGAGTGTCAGGGTGGCTCTTTTCGGTGAGGTGGGTCTCAGGCTGGGCCAGTCATTAGTTTGCCATTTCCTCGATCTCTGCTCCATCTTTATCCCTATATTATTTTAGGCTGGACAAAGTTTGGGTCACAGGTTTTATGGGTGGGTTGGTGTCCCTCTCTGTCCATTGTAAGCCCGGTCTAGCTACAGAAGGTGGTGGCTTTAGGTTCCATATACACCATTTCTAGGAGCCCCCAGCTAGGGTCACCTCCATAGACTCATGGGAGCCTTCCCTGTCCAAGAGATGTTCTCCCACCTATTTCCATTCTGTCTCCCTGTCCTCTCGTCTTTTCCCCTCTCGCCGCACCTGATGCCTACCCCCTCTTTCACCAAGTTGTCTCCCTCCATCTACTTCAGATGTCTATTTTATTTTCTTCTTTGAGTGAGAATGGGGGATCCTCCCTTGGGCCCTCCTCGGCTTCTTTAGATCTGTGGATTGTAGCATGGCTAACCTGCAAATTACAGCTAATGTCTACTTATAACTGAGTGCATGCCGTGCATGACTTTGTGGGTCTGGGATACCTCACTCAGGATGATCTTTTCTAGGTCTATCCATTTGCCTACAAATTTCACAATTTCCTTGCTTTTAATTGCTGATAGTATTCTATTGTAGAAATGTACCACATTTTTTTCTATCCATCCTTTAATTGAGGGACATCTAGGTTGTTTCCAGTTTCTGGCTATTATAAATAAAGCTGCTATGAATATAGTTGGACAAGTGTCCTTGTGGTATGATGGAGCATCTTTTGGGTATATGCCTAGGAATTCTGGGTCTTAAGGTAGACTTTTCCCAGTTATCTGAGAAACTTCTAGATTTACTTTCAAAGTAGCTGTATGAGTTTGCACTCCCGTCACCACATCTTTGCCAGCGTGTGCTATCATTTGAGTTTTTGATCTTATCCATTCTGACAGGTTTAAGATGGAATCTCAGAGTTGCTTTGATTTGCATTTCACAGAAGCTCATGGAAATAGGTGCAGAGCCCCACAGCCAGAGTCTAATGGAAGAATGGGAGGAAAGGTTGAAGGATTCAGAGTTGTCAAGGACATCACAAGAAGACCTACAGAGTAAACTGACTTGGGCCCATGGGAGCTCACAGAGACTGAACCACCAACCAAAGAACATGCATGAGCCAGAATAGCCCCCTACAGAGATGTGTCAGATATGCAGCTAGGTCAGCATGTGGGTCTCCTAATAATAGGAGTACAAGTTGTCTCTGATTATGTTCCCTGCCTTTGGTCCCTTTTCCCTAGCTGGGCTGCCTTGTCTGGCCTCAGTGGGAGAGAATGCACTAAGTTCTGCTGTGACTTGATGTGCCAGGGTAGATTGGTACCCCTTAGGGGCTTTCCTTCTCTGAGAAAAAGTAGATATGGGAAGGGCGGAAAGGAGGCATGAGGATGGGACTTGGTGGAGAGGAGGGATGGGGACTTAAAGAGATGAAATAAAAAATATTTCAATGAAAAAAAAGAAATACAGCTGTATAATACATTTAGATGAACTTAAATAAGGACCCTGCCATATAAAAAAATGTCAGCTCTCTCCAAATTAATTTACACGTTCAACATAATCCCATAAACTTTATGTTAGGGTTATAGACCTTAACTAAGTTGATTCTAAAATTTTGTATGAAAATGCAAAGAGGCAAGAACAGTCAAAAACAGAAAAATAGCACAAAGGTAGACAAATGTAAACATTCACCAATGGCACATAGTTCAAACACAAATAAAAGGATCTATTCTATTTAGAGAATGATGGAATTATCTTGGGCAGCAATAAATTTATCTTAAAAATTAGCAATATACATATATATATATATATATATATATATATATATATATATATATATGAAGGAGAAAGACAAGAAAGTACCTACAGAGGGCTTAGTCAGGTTAGCAACTTCCTGAGTTAAT
Source organism: Pachyuromys duprasi (assembly GCA_028658305.1). NCBI lineage: Eukaryota > Metazoa > Chordata > Mammalia > Rodentia > Muridae > Pachyuromys > Pachyuromys duprasi. The sequence goes on from CM053764.1 coordinate 66,245,876, forward strand.
GAGGGGTGGTGGTCTCATGGTTTATTATCTTATAATTCATGGTTTATGGAGTTTGGGGTGCATGCATTGTATTTTATAATAAAAATAAATAAATCATATATGTAAATCATAGAACTTGATTTGGAAAGTTATTGGGTAAATGTATCATTACCATAAACAAGCTCAGTAGGACTGGAGAGTACAAAGAAACACCAAAAATAACATGGTGACTTTTCTCTATTTATTAGTTCCTCTTGTGACCCTACTGAGCTCTTTGCTTGGGTTCCTTCCACTCTGTTCTGTCCCAGAGCCTGTGACTAAGTCTAGCTCTCGCATTGCTGTGATCTGTTACTGAAGTTACTCTGCATTTTTTCACCAACGATCTAATGATGGCACAGAACTGAGAATTTTGCCTTCCTTTCCAGAACAAATAGATAAGTTAGGAAAGGACAGGAAGCATGAAAATCAGGACTCTCCAAACTCACTTGCTTTGTCACCAGAAGCAGTCACAAGGCAAAGAGCAAAAGGAACAAGCTATGAATCTAGTTCTACATACAATGAGCAAAGAATGAGGAAGGCATGGGCAGCAACGGATGGCGGCAGGATGAAGAGAAGGCAGTAGTGTGCAGGGGTTCAAGGGCAGATAGACAGACGAGGATCTGGGCTGGAACAGGGCCCAGATGGCCTAGGGATGGGTTTTTCCTCCCCACTGGTCCTCTCAGTACCTACAGCTCTTGATTCTGATGCCCTGGAAGGTCTAGCCCTTCCGACATTGTCCACTCTAGGCCTCTATGTCCTGAGCCCTTTTGGTTGGAACTCCTGCAGGGCAGCATCTGGAAGCAAACAGATGGAGAACAGCCGTGGGCTACTCTGAGCCCTTCACTGCCATAAACCTTCGCCTCCCCACAGCAGCGTTAGCAGCTAGGATCCTGATGGGCTCTATCCTACAGAGCCAGGCCTTTAACTTACTCATGAAGAGGCCCTTTGTGGTCACTGAAAGTGTTATTAAGCTAACATATATCATAAAAATTCTTTAGGCGCATACAAAAATTATTTTGACACTGCCTGTACAAAAAAATAGAAATTAAAATAAAAAGATATTAAGTCTGCAGAAGCTCCCCATAGCTGGTCTGAAGTTACCTACAACTATTCCTGTCCTGTCAAAAACCCCTTCCACATCTGTGTGGAGAAAGTCAAAGCCTAGTCCAATGTGGCACTACCATGTGTTTTGGATCTGCCTGTTTCTTTGCTGACTGCCACTGTCCTACTTCAGATCCTGCTTCACGACCCACTCTACAACTTAATACAATAGCTTCCCAAGGTCTCTGGATCCCCACTCATGCCTTTAATGAACCCATCAAAGCCTTCTATGTCCTGCCTTCTGCCCACAAATCTGCTCAGCTCTCCTACTCTTCAGAAGTCTACAGGAACTCCCAGGAGTTCATATGGAGGGCTAAGCTTTCTTGCATAACAGTCAGAGGCCCGGCCTATGCCCTGCTCACTCCAATCATATTCCCTCAAAACCGTAGCCCCGTGCCACACCGCTCTCTCTTTCCTCTGCCAAATAAACCTCATCAACACTCACTGCTTCACCCAGAAGCTGTTTCTGAGCTTGGAAGTTCTCTACTGCTCTGGGCACCTTATACTTGTACCATCAAATAACATACAATCCTTCCATTTCCAGAGCCCTCACAAGACTTTGGTTAAACTTTATATACAGCACCATTTCCACTCACTGTATCTATAATAAACATCTTAGTTTTCTCTTCCAAGACTTCTCCTGCCTCAGTGCGTCCCATCTCATAAACGGAGGGTTCTATCCACAGCTTTGCCCAGACTAGGATGTAGGAATCTTCCCTCATGTTTTTCCTGCTCTCCTTGCTCTCTTCCACCCATTAGAATCCTGTCAGCACTTCTTCAAAATAGTGGGGAAGCTGGTGACTCTCTCCAGTCTCACCACTGCGCCTGAAATCGTGGCTGCGGCCCTCTCCCACCTTCATGCTTTCAGTTTACATCCCATCACCTCTCCACACCGGAGGTGCTGAGACCTCCAAATCAGATTACATCACTCTCTTAGTTGAAGGACTCCACAGCCACTCTATTGATTTGAATTTCCATATTAAGTACTATATATCTGTAAAAATACAAAAATACTTTAAATGTTTCTATTTTATTATGAGTATAAAGAATCCATTGGGGAAATTTATCTTAACTGATAAGATCTATAAAATGAATGCATCTGAGACTTTCTTCAGTCAATCTACTCAAAATTAAGTGGCCAAAGCCAACGCATGTGTGTTCGTGTCGATTTATTCTTACATTGAAATGGTTTGAAATTTCTGCTTTATTTTATGCCCAGTCTCCTCTAAGCTCTACCCTCAAATACACAGAAGCATTCATGGTCATATTTGTAAGGAAACTTCAGGGAACATTGTGAAAAGGGGTAGTTGGAGGGAGATAGTAGCTAAGACAGTTGACCAGGATACATTGTACACATGCATAAAGTTTTCAAATAAATAAATGTATATATGTGTATATATATATGTAAAAAGTTTTAGAAAAATCTCAAATTTTTCCATTAGCATGAAACACATCAAAAATGTATTCATTAATTCCCTGGAGCTGAGTGAGATACTGTCTCCTAGAATCCACTATAAAACTAAAAATACTTCTGGGAAGAAATAAACAAATGAGCCATTATCCCTCTTTAATACTGCAACTTAATTTACATCATTCACAAACAAGGTTTGGGGGACTCAGTCCTGGTGGGAAGAAGAGAACAGCAGAGTACCTTTAGGGAGACAGATCTGCAACATGTCATTATGCACATCCTCATTAGCCAGATGGGTTAGCACAGTATCTTGGAAAGTACGTGTTAATGACCTCCCATGACTGCAGGGAAAGGGAAAAGATTCGGGAGACATACAGGACACCCTTGACAGAGCAGAGAGGACATGATTTGTTTTGCTGGTGGGTTATTCTCTACGGTACCTTATGCCTGACGCACAGACATCTTGACAGAAGAGGTTATGTCTTATTCTCTAGAAGCCCTATGCCATAACAAAGCATGTTGACCCCAGAAGGCATGAGATCATAATGGCACTTGTGACTCATATTTTATTTAAATAAAATGTCACTGAACTCTGTGAATGTGAACTTTGTAAATTTCAGATTTAAAGCTAGAATTTTTTTTTAAGTGCTTAAAATTGGCAAGTTTCTCAGCCAACTAGAATTCACATATCTGGCTGGTGGAGTCTAATTTGACATAATCAATTTAGAAAACTGTCTATCAATGTGTCTTGTGTCTATCTACTCTATTACTCAATAACAGACATGGCCACCAGAAAGCATGCACGGGGTATTCAGAGAAGCTTTTTTTCAAATAATAAAAAGAGAAAGACTAGTGAGATAGCTTAGCAGACACGACACTTGCTCCCCTACAGTGTAAGCCCTTACTTCAACCCCCAAAATCCATGTAAAGGTAGAAAGCGAGAAATAACTACACCAAGGGCATCCTCCGACCTCCACAGGCATAAGCCCCCATAATATACACATACCAATAAAATATTAAAACTAGAAGACCACCCATCAATACAGTCATGGACAATTAAGTGGTGGTATATTCAGTCAATGCAATGACATGGCAATAGAAAAAAATACTTTAATACTCCAGAGGAAGGAATATGTTTTGTGGTGCCTTGTGTATGAAGTTCCTGAATAGACAAGATGTATTTAAGATGCTGGTTGGGACTAGAAATCAGAACAGTGGCTTTCTTTGGGTAAGGGGCTATAAAACATAAAGGACTATAAAATCCATTGGGCCTGAAGTGATGGCTCCATGCTTAAGAGCATTTGCTGCTCTTGCAGAGGACCAAGGATCAGTTCCTAGAACCTTCTTAGAACCTATGTCAAGTGGAATCACAGCTACCTATAACTCTAATTCTAGGGAAGCTGATGTCCTCATCTGGCCTCCACAGGCATCACAGCTCAAGTGGTGTATAAACCTACTAAGAAGCACACACAAACACATAAAATAATAAACAAATCTGAAGTCATTGTGTGTTTATCTGTGAGAGACAGAGACACACATACACACACACACACACACACACACACACAGAGAGAGAGAGAGAGAGAATTTTGGTATTTATTTAGGTGGGGCTAGTCCATACTAGCTTCACATTCACAGACCTCCTCAGCCTCCTAAGTGCTGTGATTTAGGCATGTCCCATCCCACTTGGCACCTGTATCTTGATCTGTATGGAAAGCAAGCATGTCCATCATGTGTCCACTGAGTTGTATGTTTAAGATTGGTGTGCTTCATTTATTTCTACTCATTAAAAAAGTTAAATAAGAAAATAAAAACACTGGCTATTTCATAATGGCTTAATACTTGTTTCAGTCACTTAAATTAAGTCATTAAACATATTTTCATTGTTAGTTATAATTTGAACATTGGATCTTCTGAAAGAATTCTTCAGCCAGTCAAATAGGGATCTTATTCTACCATACACAGGTAGTTGACATTTCTGCTCTCCAATGATCTCTAAAAAGAGCCCATAAAAGCATAGACACAGAGGGACAGCAAGAACAGGACAGACACAGGGGGGGGTTGTATCTGCCAGGGATGCAGTGCAATGGTATGAGCAAGTATGTACAAGACCCTGAGTTCAATTCTCAGCCCTGCTTCTAAAAACAATAGCACCCCTATGTCTGTGAATGGAAATCCTCAGCTTGTTCCAAGCAAAAGCTGTCACTGAGGGATCTACAGAGTTAATAAGACACATAGAGAGATGTGTCTAATCCTTGAAACTCTACACTTGATAGGTGTATCAGTTGTAGAGATCTGATAAACCTATTTTATCTGGGCCAGCTCTTAACCAAAGAGCTACCAAACCATCACTTAACTATCACAGAAGCCAACAGTGAGAGATATGTGAGTATTATTATGGTAAAAGCCTGAAAACAATAGAAGCAGCTAAAAATAAAGACCATGGAACCAGCCACTTCCACCTGCCACCTCTCTCTCTGGAGACGAATATAGTCAATCCGTCATTTGCATTAAAAGATATACTGAATACATTAGGTTAATGACTAAAACAGAAATAAAGTTTTATATATAAATATATTTAAATATCTCTATATGAAATCTCTAGCACTTGAAAAATTCTGGAAAGTCATGTTAAATAACATTACCTCTTGAAAAGTGCCTACATTAGCTAAGAACCTGTTGGAGAGCTTTAAAGAAAACCCACAGTCACTCAGCAAAATGGAGCAAAAACTTCTGCCCTGCTTGCTTTATTCCATGATGACCAGCATCACAGAGGACCACCATCAAACTCTTAGAAGATGCCATATGCTCCCCACAGGGTTTCCAAGGAAGTGTGATTCATTCAAAATCTGGATTAAAACTGCCTGCCCCATTTTACCAACAACTCACTACTGTACTTTGGATGGTCTTCAGGGTGGCCCTCCACATGAATAGGAATGTAACTAGTATATATCATATGTTACATTATAATTTTACTTTTTTAAATCTGACTAGATCAAATTATCTATCATCAAGTGTTATCCACATATTAGAAATAGCAAAATTGGCCCAGCTCTAAGAAAAAGACACCAGCAATAAGAAGTTAAATACTTTCCATCAAAAAATAATGTTTTCATAAACTTTTTTTTCAGAGAACACTCTCCCTACAGTCCAGAATTTCTCATAGAACAGCTAAGTTTACAGAATTTAAACTTTCCAAGTCAAATGTATGAAGATATTAAAATTCAAACTATTGGTTCTCTCCTCTTGTCATTTGCTATCAATATAACTCAGTGAAAGCATGGAGTGAAGTTTCTCTGAGGAAGCTGGTCTGCAAAATAATTATGACCCAAACGCCCAAAGCTGCTTTGACTAGCAGAAATGTCACTGATGGATATGTCCTACATATGACAAACAAGTTTTCATTCAGCAAAGTGCAATATTCCTGTAGTGCGAACTATATTTACCCAACTGTAAATAAAGTTGAGCACTGCACCCTTTGGTTGGATATTGTTAAAAAGTATGTTTCCTGAACAAAAAAGAAGGAAATTGGATTTAAAATAAACAACAACCAAACGCAGACACACACACACACACACACACACACACACACACATGCCCGGAAGTTGGGTTATTAAATATTTGTAGACTCTGTGGTTTGATTCTGAAATCCTCCCCTGCCCAGGTCCATACTGTGAATGCTTGTTCCTCAGTATGTGGTGTGAATTTAGGGGCCTGTAGGCTGGCAGGTGGTGGGGCCTCGCTGGTGGAAGGTGGAAAGGGTCTGCCCCTGGCTTCCTGATATGCTCTACAGTAAAAGCCTCTACTCCGTTCTCCTGACACCACAGACAAGCCACTCTGTTGCATGCTTTCCCCTCTACAATGGTCTAAAATCCCTAAACCAAAAGGCAGAATAAAATCTTTTTTCCTTGTTCCGTTCAGGTATTTTGAGTGCAGCAATGAAAAGATAGCTAAACACATACTTGCTGTTTGCTATTAGTGGCCATTTTTTCACCATAATCATCATTCTAATAGAAGCCAAGATAGCAGTAGTTCCTTCTACCACAACAAAGGTAAGTACTCTATAAAGACATCCTTGAGAACTTTTCTCTGCAACATTCCTGTGACGCTAAAAATCACACCAAAAGACACAAAAGACAGCATGGGGCTTTTGAGTTGAGTGCACTTGTTCAGCCTGCTGGAATGAAATGACACAAAGATGAGGTTCACGGGGACTGAGAGCCAGCTTTCCACTTGACACTAACAGGCATTCTGAAGGATGTGTGCCTCTGCCTGAGGAGCCCTTAGATTGCCCTTTGATTCTGGAGGCATGAAAGAGATGAAGTCAGCTTCTCTCATTCTCCTCACCCAGCATGTAGCCCTTGCTCATTTTTCCATTCAAGAACTAACCAGCTAACTTACAGAAAGCTGGGCAAACAGACCTACAAGGATATGATCAAAACATCTTATGTTCCCTATGCTCTTCGAAGAGTCCATTGGAGAGGGTAAAAGGGGGAACTTCTTTTGGCTTCCACAAAAGAAATCTTTCACAGTTGCTTCAACCTTCCTGTTCACCTTGAGGTCATTGGGGGTCACTTAAACTTAATAAATACATCAACTGATTTTTGTAGTAATATTAAGAATCCATCTCTTCCCTCCAAGTCTGCATGAGTTTCAGACCAAGCCATAAACCAGGGTACACATCAGGATTGCCTTCAACAGCTGATAATCCCCACAAGCTTTGAAGCCCAAGGAAGGAAGAAGCTGGAATGAAAAGGCTCTTACTGGAGCTGATGCCATCAAAAGCTGGCAATCAGTTCTATGGGCCCAGAATACCTAAAGCTCATGCTGCCCTGACCGAGCTGCTGGACGGCAGTTCTTGCCTAGCATGCACAAGGCCCTGGATCCATCCTTAGTGTTATAAAAGAAAACAACCCTCCCTTGCAAGTCTCCTCCCTAAGCTATTGCCAGTCCCCAGGCCTTTGGTAAATGCAGTTCACTGCCTTGCTGTCTTACAACAGCCTCAATGGTCCTTGGCATCTGGCATTCATTTCTAGTTCCTGGGGTCCCTTTTGTAGGGCTGAACTTCCGTGACAGAGCCAAAAGGACCTGCTGGTTGCTTTTACAGGCAGCCCATCTCTGGCACAGGAACATATATCACTTTCACTTTACACACAAACACTGGCAGGGCAGGCCGACTCTGACAGGAAAGCCTCTCGTGATGCCAGCCTCCACACAGCAGCCATCCACACCTCTCTACCTGAACTACAAGATTCCACGCTCTGCTTGGTACCCTACAGCTGGGGAGCACAGCAATTATAGCCCAGGAAATTCCACTACCATAAGGCTGTGTCCAAAACTTTCTCTTTACAGCCTGCCTCCAGTCCATAGTCTGTCCATTTCAGAGCTCCAGGCTTATTTTCACAACCATCCTGTCTGCCAACTCACACATGTATTGAATTTGGATCCCTGGTGAGAAACCCAATTCTGAAATTCCATTACACCTCAGTCAGAGCAGCCAAAGAGACTTGGCTGACTTTAAAACCAGAAGTTCTACTTTTTCCAGTAACTGTTACCCCTGGCTACACTCTGGATATCCTTTTCCCTAGGAAAATAAAGGTTCTTAGTTGCAGTTCATCCAAAAAATATTAGTCCATATGATAATTAAAACAGATACAGACACATACTGCTAATTAGGAACCATAACAGTCTAAAAATAATGGCACTGAGTTTATTCAAGTTGCTGAGACAATGTGCCAGCTCACAGGTTATACCCAAGAAGAGAAATGACTTAAATGAGTCCTCTCAGACACACTCCATCAGAAGGGTTAACTGTTAGACAAAAATTGAAGCTACATCTCCGTCAAAGCAATGCCACAAGAAACAAAGGACTGAATGCATAATGAAATAAAATTACAAGATAAAGTGATAATGTAAAATGAGGGCTGTGTTCACATTCAAATTTTTAAAGAAACAATAAAAAGATACCTTTGAAGCCACTGGGGAAATTTGAATATGGATTAGGTACCACACTATACAATGAACCAATACACTTGGGAACAATAATACTAAAATGGTTTTGAAAATAAAAGTCTTTCAATTAGAAACGTATAAGGCAGTATTTGTATGTGAAATGGTATAATGCCTGATAATTGCCTTAAAGTATTTCCATAAAGGTCTTTAATTCGCCTGGGATGACGGAACAGGCCTATGCCTCAGCACCGGGAAGACAGCTAGGATGAGGTAAGCGAGAATCACCATGACCCACAGGCAAATATTTTTAATAAATGAGAACTTAAGAGGAGCAGGCAAAATATAATCAGCAATGACTGGTTAATGGAAGTTCATGATATTTTATTTGTCTGAGGGGAAGAATTTAACAATGAAAAGGTTTTATGAGGACCATGGAATGTGTATCCTGAAAATGACAGGGAGGTTTCACTCATAGTATCTTAACAATATGACTGCCTTGAAAAGGACCCAAATAGATACAATACCAATAGACACGCTAATATGGAAGAAATCTCATGCAACGCCAACACTGCATAAAGAACTAAAGCCAACTAAAGGAATGGGAGAAATAATCTTTCCCATGAATGAGGCCTCTAATTGGTTATCCAATACTAAGCTATCAACCTTGAAGTCATAGGTAACATTAGACAGATTAAGCAGGCTACATTTATATATATTTAGACATATATGTGTATATACCTATAAAATAATTTAAAAGAACAGAGGCCATTAATTTAAGAGGGAGCCAGGAAGGGTTATGTGGGAAGAGTTGGATGATGAAGTGGAAATGAAGAAATTAAGTAATTATATATTATAAATTAATTATATTTTAAATATATATTAAAATAAAGGTACTTTAAAGTAATTAAATAATAAGAAGAAAGAACCTTGCATTCTAGGGAGATGGTTGAGAGACAGAGAGTGCTTCCTACCCTTGCAGAAGAGCCAAGTTTAGTGCCAAGCACCCATGTCAAGTGACTCACAACCACCTAGAATCCCAGTTCCTGGGGATCTGATGATACATTTTCTGGCTCCATAGGCACCAGCAGGCATATGGCATTTACCCAAAGAGACACATACACACACATAAATAAAAAATAACATTTTCTTTTAAAAAAAAAGATCATATATCACTATCATGCCTGTGACTGTTCATTTCTGCTTTGTAGGGATCTAAACCTAGTGAGTTAATGGCTTAGGGAGGCAAATGAAGGAGAAGAAAGAATACTTTTCTTGCTTCTCTAATGGGAGAAGAATGAAGCCTGGGGGCCACTTCAGCTGTTGGTAATCACTTTCTTGTGTCCTGTTCTTTGGTCTGACTGACCACTACTTCACATGGTAAGACTGTCATTGTCTGTTATTGGTCACCACAGATGATACAGAAGGAGACCCAACAAGTCTTGCTGGCATGAATCTCAATCCTGAGCAGGTATTTTGATTACTGATGATCTTTAACGAATCTTCTAGCACACTCCCAATTGGCAGTAAGAAGCCCCTTTGCTTTGATAGAAGAATCTTTCTATCCCACCTGCTAAGAGTGTAAGTTAGTCTGACCAAACAAGAGCAATCCTTGGGCATGTCCACGAATGGGATGTCATCTGTGGCTCTCCCAGAACCATGTGTTTGGGGATTTTTCCCCTCTACAACTGTTAATAACTGTAATTTCTCTCACCAGCCCTCCTCTCTATGTTCCATCCACACTGGGAGCAGGCCAGAAAGCACACGATCTGAGCTGACATCCAACAAGAGAACATACACAGACTGCCACTTTACAGGTCCCATAGGTTATCTGGACATCCGCACTTACTTAGATCACCTTCTGTAATTCCTGGCGGAAAAGAGAGAGGGGTAAAATTTACTCACAAAGGTTGTTCTGATAAGAAGCCGATCACTGCCTTTGACTTTGGCTTCCTTTTATTTTTAAGTAGAAAAAGTTGGGCCAAGTTGTGCATCCTAGTCCACCTGACAGCAGTCTGGGAGTCGTCACCAGCCTTGCGGAATTGTATGGCAGGTCTACCCTTAGGGCACGGGGTATGGAGTGAAATGGCAGTAGTGTGCTGCTTAATCTTCACTGAAAACTTGACCAGATGAAGAATTACCAAGGAGGCACACCTCTGTACATGCCTGTGAGCATGTTTCCAGAGAGCTTTAACTAATGAGAAAAAAGTCACCCTGGATGTAGACAGGCTCCTGAGGGCTAGCGTCCAGGGTTGAACAAAAAGAAGGAAGTTGAGCAACAAAGACAGTGCCCTTCAGTGTTTGCCTCACAAGCATGAGGGCATTAGCCTGACGCTCAGTGTAGGGAGCTTGTAATCCTAGCTCAGGGGAGCAGGATCACTAGGGTTCATAGCCAGTCCAAGAACTCAGTGAGCTCTAGGCCAGGGAGGCGCTAATGCAAATAAGGAGGGATGATATAAGTGCGTAAATACCTACAAATATACACGTACACATATGTACATGCACACACACATGCACACACAAAGCAAGCTGAGCACCAGCGTTCATCTCTCTGCTTCCTGTCTGCAAATACCTCACACTCCGGCCGAGATCCCTTTCCCACCATGATAGACTGGACCCTCCAAATGTGAGAAAAAATAAAATAAATGCTCTTGCCATAAGTCACTTCTTGTCAGGCATCTGGTCACAGCAAAGAGAAGCAACCAAAGCATACAATTAACAATACAGGATATCCTGCTGTCTCTCTCGGATCACAGAGTTTCCAGAACACACTCCCCCTGGATTTGAAATGACATGGAACGGGTGTGGGGCCAGGGCCTGCCACTCCCCAGACTGAGTGAGAAACAGGCACAGCGTCTGTAGTTAGGCTATTGTGACATTAACTGTAAAATGAGAGAGGTGGTTGAGATGACTCCCAGGTCCTCGGGAGCACTCACAGCCACGGACTAAGTGAAGCTGTTAGTACCACAGTCACTCGACCCTTTGCTGCAGTTCAAACGTGAAATAAGGAGCTCAGTGGCGTACAAGAGAAATGGATCCTGTAGGAATGGCTGCGCTGAATGGAGCAGAGCAAAAACTACTCCAGCATGCCAGCCTGCTTCCCCCACTCGGCAGAGGGCTGGTGCCTGCTGCCGTGTCGGCTACCATCTTCAAGCCCAGGTACAGGCCGCACGCAGCGGCCACCCAGAGGCGGCAGCAGGTGCCACGGTTGAATTCTACTCTCTCAGGGAGGCACCTCGTCACTGGCATTTGCAGTAAAGATCTATGGTAATTATTTTTATGTCTCTCAAAGTCCCAGCCGTGTATGTGAGCTGGCTCAGCATGTGGTCAATAGCAAGGGCTGTGGTCATCCAGTGTAGCAAGCACATGTCAGACTCAAGAAGTCATTGAGACCCTTCTATATTTACAAACCAGCCATCTCACCCAGGAAGAAGTCGTCTATCACCGCAAAGCCTCTCGCATTTAGAGTGAACCACCACCTGTGTTCTCTGTTATCACTGTTTCTGCCTTTGGGCTACGATCAAGTCTGTTCTTTCCAGCTTAATATATTATCCCTATTTGACATTCCTAAATGACCCTTTTATTTCAGTCTTGCAATTGCTCACATCATTTCTGGGATGACTAAGGCACAGGAAAAGCACCTGAATCCCTCACCATGTAATGGCTTCAACTGCATTGAGGAGAAATTACAAAGGTCCAATTTCACTTCCATTCCTTTCCTCTGTCCCTGCTGCCCACACAACCCCCTTCAGCACCCCTGAAATGCCATGTATACACTGATATGCTATCACTTATGAAATAAACCAAGCTCTTGGTTCTGAGTCTGCACACCTAGTGTTGCTTCTAGAAAGTTCCTTCTGCTTGACTGATTCCATTTCAACCTTCAGTTCTCAGCAAACACTGCTAAGAGCACAGTCTTTAAAAACTTTTCTCCTGGTCACATTATTTTCTTCTTCCCTGTCATAACTTTCTTTACTTCTCCACTGAAGAACTTATAACAGCCTGTAATTACACACACAGAGAGATACCCATTTCAATGGAGACAAGTGATAAATGGGTATGTATCTCTTCCACAAGACAGAGAGACATTCAGTGGCAGGGATTCTGCCATCACCTTCAGCCTCTAGCATATTCAGTTACTAAAAGGAAAAGGCCAGCAACAGAAATATCATGATTTTAACTTGAATATGGTTAGAATATTTTACATTCCCTCTGTTTCTAAAGTAGACCTTTGTTACAGACACATAATACTGCTACATATATTTCAGTCATGGAAAACCTTAGATTGCATAATTTCTAATTGTAATGGGAAAACTCCACAGAGTTATCTGCTGAGAATAATTACAGAAGTTGGATGAAAGGAAAGAAAAAGCAGAAGTAAGAGAAGTAAACGCTGATTCAAGCACTCATTTTCAATCAAGACAAACAGACTTGAGGGAACTAAGAAGACGAGCAGGGTCAAGCTCTCCCTTTGCTTCTCTCAGCACATCGGCAATTTTTAGATGGCGCGTAGCTTAGCAGTCTTACCAAGCCTGGGAGATTAGAACTGAAATTCAGGACAGGCAGTACAGAAAGGATTTGAAGTCCTTCAGACCTGGAGAAAGGAAACCTTAGAAGACAACCCAAATCTTCTCAGCCTTTTATTTGAAGTATTTGGTAAATCTAAAGCTGTTAGTTGTCAAAAAAAAAAAAAAAAGGAAGGAAGGAAGGAAGGAAAGCAGGTAGGCAGGAAGGAAGGAAGGAAGGAAGGATGGATGGATGGAAGGAAGAAAAAAAGGCAGGCAGGCAGGAAGGGGGATGGTGATAAGCAGAAAGCTGCTGTCAACATCTAAAAACCTAAGCAGAATTTTTGGCTATCTTACTACACTTGAAGTTGTCTACCACAGACAAAGAGCCCTAGAAAATATCTCATGATTTCAGGTAAGGTCTCAGCAAGCTGTGCCTTAGGGGTCAAGTAAACAAAACCAGGCCAAATTCAAATTCCTGCTCTGATCTTTGAAATAACTGAATGGCTCTAAACGAGCAGCTGGATTCTACTGTCTTCCACAGGGAAAACTAAAATCCTTTCCTGAGGAAGACCTCAGCATACCGGCACTCTATACTTCTGTCTATTTCTTTCTTTTCTTGTTGTTTTATTTAATGTGTATGGATGGGTTCTTGCCTGCATGTATGTTTGTGTACCGTGTGAATACAGTGGCCAGAGACGGACATCAGAATATCAGATCACCTGAGACTGTAGTTACAGAAGGTTGTGAGATGCCATGTGGGTGCTGGGAACGGAAATCAGGTCACCAGTTCTCTTATCAGCTGTGTCTCTCTAGTCTTCTAGTATTTTTTTTAGATAAAACATAGAATATATGATTTTAAAAATTATAAATCACAGCCAACAACGAGAGCAAATAGCCAACACCAAGAGAAAGACAAATAACACAGAGGATCACAGCTGACCTCTATATCACAAAGATCAAAATTAAATGCTGTAATTACCATGCTTGAAAAAAATAAAGATGGAAAATTTTACCTGACACTAGTTATCTATATTTTTATAAATCAAAGAGAACTATAAGAATTACAAGAAAAATAGATAACAATACGGGATCTATTCTAAAAAAAATTGATGGCATATAAAATGTTTAATCAGAAGTTCTGAGAGAAAAGAAAACTGTAGAAAATGAGTAGAAATGAGTTTAAGTGTCATATGAGACACACGGTTAGAATCCCGGGAAGAAAAGAGAAAATGAAGAAGGATCAAGGGTTTTAGAGAATTCTCTAAAACTGAGGAAAGATGCTAAGCCCCTAAATCAAGCACCTCAAACTCCATTTATAAGGAATTTAAGCAAGAAGTGAGTATTTTACCTAAAGGGGAAGAAGAAGAAGAAGAAGAAGAAGAAGAAGAAGAAGAAGAAGAAGAAGAAGAAGAAGAAGAAGAAGAAGAAAACCTTAAGAACAGCTAAGGCCAGGTTCAGTGGTGCATGCCTGTAATCCCAGCACTCAGGGAGGCAGTGGATCTCTGTGAGTTCAAGGCTGGTCTAGTCTACAAAGCAAGTCCAGGACAGCTAAGGCTACACAGAGAAACCCTGTCTCAAAAAGAAAGAAAGAAAGAAAGAAAGAAAGAAAGAAAGAAAGAAAGAAAGAAAGAAAGAAAGAAAGAAAGAAAGAAAGGAAAGAAAGACAGATGGAAGGGAGGAAGGAAGGAAGGAAAAAAAGAAAGAAAGCAGGAAGGAAGGAAGAAAAGAAACCAACAACAAAACCAGGTAGGACTAGATGGGAACAAATACAGAGATCCACAGCAAGACATTATCTAGGGAGAGACCTTGGAACACACAACTCTAAGTGGAATCCCTCCATCAAAGTCCTTGCCTTCTAGTTCAGGAACTTAAGGAAGAGGAGATGGGAAGGCTACAAGAGCCAGAAGGGATGTAACTCACAGAAAATGAAGCAGAATGCACAGGTCCTACACATGTTTGCCCAAGGTCCTCTGTGTATGTACTATAGTAATTTTATGGGACTCCTGAGCGTGCAAGCAAGTAGGTCTCTGATTCTTGTGCCTGCTCTTGGGGCTGTTTTGTTTTCACATTGTCTTGGCATGTCCAACTTTGATATGATGGTTTTTGTTTTATCTTCTTATATTTTATTTTGCAGTGTTTTGTTGTTATCTCCTAGAAGCCTGTTCTTTCCTAATGAGACAGAAAGGAAGTGGATCCAGGTGTTAGAGGAGGTGGTAGGAGTTGGGGGAGGGGAAACTGTATTCAGATTTAAATTTTTTTAATATTTAAAAAGGGTTTTAACATAAAAATAAAGTTATATGCTTCAAAAACAAAGGAACAAAGAAAAAAAAACACAAGCTAGGGCTAAGTTGGAGACAAAGGGCAGGAACCTAGCGCGTGCAGGCTTGGCCCGGAGCTCCAAGCTCCATTACGGAATCCTGAAGACTCTTATCAACGCCGCTGTTGATTCAGATAAAAACATGCAGGTGAGGCTTTCCTCAAAGCCCCAAATTGAAATGCTATATTGATTCAGGGCAAGAATCTACTAGATACTCATTCTAATATACAAAATCTTTTGTTTGACTCTGATTTAGAAATCTGTGATTCACTGCATAGGGAGAAAAGATTGTATTGAAATCTAATGATCCCTAACTCGGAAAATAAACATAAAAAAAATGCATTCTTCACTGAGGACCAACAACATAGCAATCCATACTCATTTCACTTTCCAGAACTCTACATCCTTAAAGTAAGAAATAAAATAAGTCATTATCCTGTATGGACAGTAGGCATTTAGCTTACAATTTCAAAGGACTCAAAAGTCTTCTATGATTCTCTCAACTTAGAACATTGTTAATTTTTATTGACAGAAAAATAATCTAAGTGGAAAAGCTTTCATGTAATTTTATTTAAAGATAACAGTTCACTGGCCCCAGCTCTGTTTCAATCCTCTCCATTATCCAAAGAATCTTGGAAATGATAGGATTTTAAAAGTGAGGCAAAAGAATACAACTCCGCGATATCGCCACCCTCTTTCAAGACTATTGCTATTACTGGGTACAAGTTATCATATGCCTACAATTGGGGACTGGGAGCATTTTAGATACAGACTTACTGAATAAGGACACACTGGAAGAAAAGATTAAAGTTTCATCAAAAGCTAGAGATTTAACCTATGAGAGGAAAATGAACGCTCCTACTAAAAGATTGGCCCCTTAGGCCATTTGGACCCAAAATGTACATTAGCAACTCTGTAGTGTGCAAGTGGAGGGGAAGAATTTCTGTCACTTGTTTTCCCACAAGGTCTGAGCTTTTTGAAGAGCCTTCCAACACTTTCTGTGGCATCTGTGTAGAAGAAATCTGCTCCAGGAAAGGTGTGCACCTGCAGACACTGAGCTGAGTGATGGGATCCTCTTGACTACAGTGATTGGCTTACAAGTGGACACGTGACCCAGTTACCGCCAAGAAAAGTCCGTCTTTAACTTTGCTGGAACTACCACGAAAAAGGTATGCTCGTTTTTCGGGTCAGGTTTAAGACGCTACAGCCTTTTTATTCCTTAAAGTGAAGCGAGTAAGGAGTGGAGCCAAGGTATCTAAGAGCCTAGATCAAGGTGTCTAAACCCAGAAGCCACGTGTCCTTGTATGTTTATATAAGCCAGTATCGTCCTTTGTTTTCTTACCTGGTGAGTGGTAGATTTTCTAACACTTGCACTGAAATGATCCCCCCCCCTCCAGTATATGCTAACTCTGGAGACTGGCAACATGGTAACAAAGATGACTAGCATGCTTTGGTATCCTTTTGCCTTCATTATGATAGCGTTTTGAATGGCCTCCAAAGACGAGCTAGATTATATCTCCAGTGCAACCTATATCTCAAGTGCAACCACTGACAGGAACATGTGTTTTGTTGGTAGGTCAAATCTAAGATATACTGTATCCAGTGAAAAAATGTTGCCTATATATGTCAGAGCGACCAGACATGATAATTAAACTAAAGCCACTGGATACAATGGCAAGTGATCCTTTCTACACACAAACTTAGCAAGCTACCAAATTTTCTCAGACCTTTCCAGAAGCAACAAACAGAGTTATAACTCTCAACTGTTATAACTATCTTTTATAACTTTGGTAACAGACCTAGCTAGGTTTATGTTCTTGTGCAACCATTCAGTTGGGTCTTTTTCATTTTTCAGTTGTCCCCTACTAACTTGCACAAACCTCAGAGCCTCCACATTTGGGTTTAAACTTCCAACAGAGAACTGATCATTAGCCTGCAGTAACTAAATCACTGGAATAATATTTCAAATGCTTCCAGAATCAGCTGGCCATCTGTGCTTACATTGAGCTTGTGAGAACATGGACTGGATGGCTCTGCTATTGAAGGCTAGGCTCACATTAAAACAGATGAGTTTGCAAGAGCTCAGGCCAGTGACTAGAGCACGAATCACCACCACCCTGCAACCTGCAGCGTGTGTCTATATTCCTTGGTTGTGATTTGCAGACATTATTAGAAGCACAAACTGGGACAAGCCTAATAGCCTGCACATGAATAGGCTTGGCTAAACTGTTTTTTAAAAATGTTCCAGTGCTGGGATTAGGATGGGATCTTAGTCATAATGTGCTTGCCCCACAAGCAGAAAGAAGGACCTTGGTTAGATCGCTAGAACCCATGTTTTGAAAAGACTGAGTGAGCTGGTGTGCTAGCTCTTGTAATCACAATACTGGGGAGCACAGATGGTTTGGTATCTGGGGCCTGTTGTCCAGCCAGCCTAGCCTACTTTGTCAGTTCTAGGCCAGTAAGAGACCCTGTCTTACGGAAATAAATGCAGATAGTAGTTAAGAGCTAATAATTGAGGTTGTCCTCTGAACTTTACATGCAATGTACACATGTGTGAGCACAGTGACACACACAATACTCAACTACAATCAACACTATCTACATACATGCATAAGCATACCGAAAACACACAATGCTCCAATATAATGCATTGTTTACATATAGTCCCAGGCATGTACAACCATACCCACATACTTGTCCCCACACACAGATCCAGTGTAACATGAGGCCATTTACAATAAGGAGTTCTTGTCTCTCATCCACCAGTTGTGAAAGATGTGAAAGACATCCATCCAGCAGGGTCAGACCAAATGTTTATCTCTCAGAACTAACATCTGAGAAGTCCTGTAACCTCTAAATTCATATATTTACACTGATGTGCTCTCTGAGTAATGTTACTTGGTATTTTGTAATCAGACTTTGGAGATACTTAGTATTATTCATACCGTGCTTTTATGACTCTATGTTAATTTTTACATTAGAGCACAAAGCAGGCTAAAATAAAGAACTTCTGACAGACTGAGAATTTCCTTAAAATTTGACTAAAGAGAAAGCTTGAACTAACATAATAGTTAACCTTAAGTTAACATTTATTATACTGATAGCAGCTTTATGTCACACGGTGATTGCTTATCCTTGCCAAGGAATTGTTTACACCATTATAAAATCCTAGTTAATGCCACTAAATTCTAGGCTTTAGACACACAGGTAATGAGCACCATCAACAGCCTATTCAAAAATCACAGGAAGTATAACCTAAATGAGATAAACCAACCAGGTCCTCTGAAGTGGCAGTATATTTTTGCCTTTCAGAGGGATGCATCATGACGGCAAACAGTCTCAATCCATGGTTAGTTACAAAATATAATCAGCAGTTAAGCACTATAATAAGGCAGCTCTTTCTTTTCTTAATATCAGAATTATGGGTTTGCCACTCAGTTCTACTGCAAAGATCTTCTGAAGCAAGATTGATGGCCATGGAGAAGGGTGAGAGCTACAGACTGCAGGACAGGGCAGCAGACATCAAAGTGGACTTTGGAACTGAGTAGATTTAAATTTGAATTCTATTCCCATCACTTTCCAACCACGTGTACCCTTGGAAAAGTTATTTTATCTCCCCAGGCCTACATATCTCATCTTCATTTAAGGAGCTAATAAGAACTATACCTCCCAGGGCTGTCAAAGAGAATGAAGAGGGAAGAAAATAGGTCACACAGCACTTGGAACATCCTACAGAAGCTGACCCTCTTCCTTTTTGTCTTGCCTACCCTAAGGCAAATCATCCTATAACTCCACTAAGAGAATGAAGACCAGCAAGGAGTCTGTCTTCCAGCCTCATGTTTAAAAGAAGGGGCTGCTTTCAAGGTGAGTGCCTCAGTCCATTTTCTATTGCTATCATAAAATACCTGAGACTCAATAACTTATAAATTACAAAATATCCTTCACATATGATTTAAAAGGGATACATTTCCAACATGTGAACCTTTGGGGACATATGGAAAGAATGGCAGCTAGTGACCACATATGACTGCAAAGGAAACACAAATTGCCCTCATCAAAGCCCATTATGGGCCACATGAGCACAAACTTCATTCTCTTGCCTCTAATGAAATATTTCACTGCTTGTGCATCTTCCAAAAGTGATAACAAAAGTCCTGCAACTCAGGTCCATCCCTGTACGCCCCTGGGAGTATGTGTTCCCCCGTTGAGACTTTCTTGGAAAAGAAGATCAAATTTTACGATCTTTGCATCAATTTCCTGATAGGTGACTATGAAAACCTGTTAATTAACTACACTCATTACTACCTGTTTTCTCAAGGCAATGTGCCAGTGGAGAAATTCTAAAGAATAGTAAAGTACAAAGTTCAAGATGAAAAGAACCACAACAAAGCTCATTTCTCTACAAGAACATCCAGTCTGCCTGTGCCCCACCCAATTGCCCAGCTGTAATGACCCAGCAGAGGACACAGCAGAGGGCCCCAGCAGCACTGGCTTTGGAAAGCCCCTTAGCATTATTCCACTCTTAACGACTTCTTTACACCCTTTGGGTGGCCATCAAGTCCAGACTTTTGACAGAGCTGGAGAACAAGGAGACGCAGGGGAGCCAGATGGTCTCTCCGCCACCAACTCCCTTTAGCAGATATGTTTGGCATCTAAAAGATGGCACTCAGTCAGCAAACCACTTGCCATGCAAGCATGGGGATCTGAATTTAGTCACCAGAACCCACAATGAAAAGAAAGAAATGGATATGGTAGTGTGTGTTTGGAATTTCGGTATTGAGGAGGTAGAAATAGGCAGGTCCTTGGGGCACACTGGCCAGCCAGCCTAGCCTAGCAGGTGAGAAAGAGGCTTACAAGATGAAGACACCTACCTCAGCCTTATAGGAATAAATAGTCCCTAGACACCTCTTCCAAATGTGGTGATTATCAGCTCTTGGTCATAAAAACCTGCCGTGTTCACAGAACTTTAGGTAGGTAGCACTAGCCCTAAACATGCAGACAGAGTCTCTAAGGGTGTCTTTCCATCCATGCCTTCTTTTTTGTTGTTGTTTTTTGTTTTTAAAATTTATTTGTTTTTTCTTAATTACAGTTTATTCATTTGGTATCCCAGCTATAGCCCCCTCCATTATCCCCTCCCAGTCCCACCCTCCTTCCCTCTTCTCCTCTCATGACCCTCCCCCAGGCCACTGACAAGAGAGGTCCTCTTCCCCTTCCATCTGACCTTTAAGGTCTCATCAAGGCTGGCTGCATTGTCTTCCTCTGTGGCCTGGTAAGGCTGCTTCCCCCTCAGGGGGAAGTGATCAAAGAGCCAGCCACTGAGTTCATGTCAGAGACAGTCCCTGTTCCCCTTTGAGGGAACCCACGTGGACATTGAGTTGCCATGGGCTACCTCTGCAGGGGTTCTAAGTTATATATCTAGGTTGGAGTATCAGTCTCAGAGAAGACCCCAATGCCCAGATTTTTTGGTTCTGTTTCTCTTCTTCTGGAGCTCCTATCCCCTCCAGGTCTTTCATCTCCCCATTCTTTCATAAGATTCCCTACACTCTGCCCAAAGTTAGGCTATGAGCCTCAGCATCTGCTATGATATCCTCCTAGGTAGAGTCTTTCAGAGGCCCTCTCTAGTAGGTACCTGTCCTGTTTCCTGTTTTCTCCCTCCTCCAATAACCATCCCATTTGCCTTTCTGAGTGAGGATTGATCATCTTACCCAGAGTACTCCTTCAAGCTCACCTTTTTTAGGTGTACAGATTTTTGTAGATTTATCCTTTGTTATATGTCTAATATCCACTTATAAGTGAGTATATACCATGTGTGTCTTTCTGCTTCTGGGATACCTCACTCAGGATAATCTTTTCTAGTTCCATCCATTTGCCTGCAAATGTCATGAGTTCCTTGTTTTTAATTGCTGAGTAGTATTCCATTGTGTAAATGTACCACAATTTCTATATCCATTCCTCCATTGAGGGGCATCTAGGTTGTTTCCAGATTCTGGCTATTATAAATAAAGATGCTATGAACATGGTTGAGCAAATGCCCTTGTTGTATACTTGAGCATATTTTGAATATATGCCTAGGAGTGGTATAGCTGAATCTTGAGGTAGCACTATTCCTGATTGTCTGAGAAAGCGCCAGTTTGATTTCCAAAGTGGTTGTACAAGTTTACATTCCCACCAGGAATGGAAGAGGGTTCCCTTTTCTCCACATCCTCTCCTGCATGTATTGTCACTTGAGTTTTTGATCTTAGCCATTCTGATGGTTGTAAAGTGTAATCTCAGGGTCGTTTTAATCTGCATACCCCTGATACTAAAGATGTTGAACATTTCTTTAAGCATTTCTCTGCCAAAACCATGTAATGGAAAAAAGGTAAGCATTTTCAAAAACTGATGCTGGTCTAACTGAATGTCTACATGTAGGAAAATGCAGATAGATTCATACTTATCACTATGCACAAAACTAAAGTCCAAGTGGATCAAAGATCTCAACATAAAACCAGACACACTAAATTGGTTAGAAGAAAAAATGGGGAAGAGCCTTGAACTCATTGGCACAGGAGACAATTTCCTGAATAGAACACCAACAGCACAGGCTCTAAGATCAGCAATCAATAAATGGGACCCCATGAAACTGAAAATCTTCTGTAAAGCAAAGGACACTGTCGTCAGAACAAAATGATAGCCTACAGTTGGGAAAGGATCTTCACCAACTCTATATCTGACAGAGGACTAATATCCAGTATATATAAAGAACTCAAGAAGTTAAACAGCAATAAATCAATTAATCCAATTAAAAAATGGGTTACGGAGCTAAACAAAGAATTTTCCATAGAGGAGCATCCATGCCTTCTTAAAGCTCCAATTTGGAGAGAAGCTCTATCAGTTTACAGCAGAGCCTGTTTCCCACCAGGCATCCCTGGTAAAGGGCTGCTGGGAGCAGTGGATTTCATTAAGACAGTAAAGAAACATACGTCACTCTAGACTGCAGAGGAAATCAGGAGGCCCTGCAGTTAAAAAAAATGTCTACCTTTCCTTTCGATTTCTCCAAACCTTTATGGGCTAAGGTTTGTCACATCCTACAAGAGAGAAGCCATTGTAAGTTATTGCCAAGTTCATCTGCTCATAAAAACTCTGTAAAGCTCTCACAACATTGGAAATCTCTGGAGGACACCCTTGGAAATATAATGTAATGACCCCCTCATTAGTTACTTCTGCAGGTTTCCTGAAAGGACAGCATGGTGAAAACAGTCATTTAAAATTATGTTCACGTTCTTGCCCTTTGCATTTCACTGTGCACTGTAGGATCCCAAGAGCCATTTGCTAAAAACTGCCTCCATTTGCAGACTAGTTCAGAACCCAGTGGTGAGGATCCAGTTTCTCACATCTCCCACCTGTGAATGTCCTCCAAACTGCACAGCACTTTCCTAATTTATCCTTCATAGAAACAGACACAAGTAATAAAATGAAACTGGACACACATCACTGATGGGAGAAAGCTGCTAGATAATTCATATTCTCAGCAGTAGCTCAGTCTTGAAAGATCCTCCTGACATTGAGATGATGTAGAAGCTGCTGTATATCCTAATTAATAACAAAGATTCCTTGTCCATGCTTTGCAACAGAATGCCAGAAGGAACAGTACCTTCAAACCTCAAGGTCATATGATACCCTAGCTACCAAGGACAAGCTATCTTTTCATGTTTTCCTGTTGGGGGGGCCAAAGTTTTAAATGCTTAACACAAGTAAAAAATGTATATACAATCTATTTCGTATCTGCATACTGTTTGTGGCCAGTATCACAAACATATAACAAAATGGAGAGGAGTCATTTGTCAGCCTCCTTAGGGGTGAACACCTAGTAAGACCGTGCTTCAGAGGACAGTGCCATACCTATTCCTTGCACAGGTAACAGTAATTGGTCTCAATTAGTCTCAATTAGGGTTATTTTTGAAGGAGGAAAATAATCAAAATCTACCGTATACACACATCAAATCTTCAAAGAATAAGTGAAAATATTATACTAAAATATGTATACATGTATACAAAGGACTATCATCAAGGTACTCGGTGAGTGACAGTGAGATTATTGGAAGGGATGAAGAGATGGATCAGCACTTAACATCACATTACTCCTCTTACAGACTGCTGGGGTTCAGTTCCCAGCACCCACGTCAGGCAGCTCACAACTATATGTAACTCAGTTCCAGATGGATTCTTTGTTAGAATCCATCTGTCTCTTTGATCACAAAATATCTTCAACTGTTGAGAGCTGAAAAAAAGTGCTCTGACAGCTTGATGTGTGACATGAGCCAGGTTCCCTGCCTCAGTGACCTGTATATATAACCTTGATGACCCACTCCTTCAGGTCTCTGAGCCTCAGTGTCCTTATTATTAAACAAGGACTGAGAGAGACTCTGAGTCCAGCACAGGCCTTGGTGGGGCCTGGAGATTCATGGCAGAGAAAGGGTGCTCTGTGACTTGATAATGGAGTGGATCAGAAGTGCTGAATACCCTACATGTCACAGTGACCTGGAGGCTAGGAGCTTGTGAGCTGCTCACAACCAAGAGCTGCTCACATCTGGTCCTTTCTCCTCACATCTGGTCCTTTCTCTGAACACCAAGCTACCCCACCCTTTGAAAAATTGCCATACAACTAGAACTCCTGAGTAGTGACACTTTTGGAATGTTGGTTTCTTTAAACTACACAGCAATATTGTAAGAATATGTTTTCATTTTATCCCAGGTGTGGGGACATGGGTATGCCTACAGCACTTGATTATGATTTGCCTCATGCTCTAGCAGAGGCGTGATTATGCCAGCTGCAGACAGTTTTTGTGATTGTGTAATGTTTGGAATTCTGGGCACTTTTCTGGGAGTATATAAATACTAGGGCTCCAAGAGAGTGGGAGGGTTGTTGCTTGGTTGTCGGTTGCTGTGGTTTGCTGCTCATCATGCTTTGTTAAGTAGTCGTGTGCAAAGAAGAAACAACAAGAAGAAATTAGACATCCTGACAGCGAGAACTTGCCTCAAGAAGGTTGACACCTCTAATCAGCAGGAAGTAGTCTACTGATAATGTTGACCCCTTTCCTCTCTATCCTTTTTTATCTCCTATCAGGTGTTAGGGGGTTGAAAGGATAGAAGAAAAGGGGTGGAGAAGGGTGGAAAAAAGAAGAACCCACAATGCAGCAAACATCGGTTCCACTCCTGTTCCCTTATTCATGTGCCCAGGTACTTTGATGAGGAAAACACCCACCAAGACCCTTGCCTCTGAAGGCTCAAGGCTGGGTAAAATCTCCTTTCAGGAGTCTTTCAATAGCTTATGCTCAAATCCATAAAATCAAAATTATCACATCAACATATCAAGCTTCTACCTAGGTAATTTACAGTTTGTGCATCTTGTTACAGAAAAGGCTTAAATCTTACTATAGTCCTAGTTTCTTGAAATGCACAACATTTTTCCAAAGTCTGAAGTGGATAATGCTAAAATATTTTACAAACAACTCATCCGTTCAAAGAAAATAAGTACCTTTGGGAAGCCCTCCCCCCCAAAAAATGTGCACCAAACCAAAAAAATCTTAAGTAAGAACATCTCAACCCATCAACTAGAGAGCAAAACGGCCATTATTCTCTTCTTTGCTCAGCAGGACTCAGTGGAGCACCATCCAAGAGGCCACTGTCAGGCCCCTCTAGCTACATCTATCATATATGGAAGAAGAGATTTCTACCTTCTGCCAGTTACATCTGAATATCACCCAGCATCTCTGCTTTCTATGCATGCATGGAGGCCTTACCTCTTCTGACAGTTAAATTGCCCCTAACCAATACCACACTTATTTGGTTGGCTGATAGCTTTTGAAGAATGATAGAATAACCCCCTCCCCCAAAAGCTCTTTTACCTAAACCAGCAGTTCCTGAACTGTGTTCAAAGGCACCCAAGACATCAATGGAGTAATCTAATGGTACTCCAGGATATTTAGAATTTTGAGCAAAATGTAGTGATGTTGGATATCTGCTGGACACCATGACAACTACTGGCTTAAAAAGTGAGACAAGATGAACTGGGGTTGGATGGAAGGGGAGGAGGTCCTCCCCGTCGGTGGACTTGGAGCGGGGCGGAGAGGAGATGAGGGAGGGATGGGGAGAGTGGGAGGGAATGAGAGAGGGGGCTACGCCTGGGATGCAAAGTACCTAGCCTGTGATTGATATAAAAATAAATAAATTACATTTAAAAAAAAGTTCACACCTGTGAAATTATCGCTATAATCACTACATTCTCTTTGATGGCATCAGAGGCTTGAAAAACTGCTTCCTGGCTATAGTGTAACAACTTCTTCAGAGATTAAAACATTCCATCCTGCAAGAAGCTTCTTAAATAGGAAGGTAAAGAATCCAAAATAGCTTCAGGAAGTCCCTGAAACTGACCAGATTCATTAGGCACCCCCTGCCAGATTAATCAATAAAAGCTAGGAGACACCTGCCCCTTCAGAGGGAAAGTGAAGCCAAATTGCAAAGAAGACTCAAAGGAGAAAAATCAACTCTGAAACCAGACCAGCTGCACCTGAGCAGGGTTTTAGACCAACTTGGGCACCTGGAAAGGACACTCTCCAACCTGACCTGTTGAACTGCCTGCAGTGTGTTCCAGGTTTCCAAGCTTTTGTGCGTTGTCACCTACATGGGGGTATGCCTTAGCGGTGTGGTTGTCTTTGAGGAACTTCTGCTTCTGTAAGTAACCCCTCACCCATATTCCTGTGATTAACCCCAACTAAACTCATTGGTTTACTGATCGGACTTTGGTGGTATCCATACTTCAGCCTGCTAAAAGTTGTTTGCATATGTTGGATGTGTAGACCTATGCGTTGCATCTTACCAGGAAAAGCTTCGGCACACAATGCTGGGAAGTTTCTGTAATAAAAAGAAACCACCATAAAAAGAAAGGTGGAAGGGGCTAATTCCATTCCATAATTAGGGGTGAGCCATCCCTAAGGGATGCCACCTCCCATTATTAAGGAATTGTTTCAGAAGAGTGACATCAGACTGATATCATTCCTTTGCTTATTTTTTAAAACAGCCACTAAGTTATTACAACATAAAATTTAATGGCTGGCACATGTGATTATACAATTATTTTTAATTTTATGTATTTATTATTTATTACAATTTATTCACTTTGTATCCCGGTTATAGCTCCCTCCCTCCCTCTTCTCTCCCCATGCCCCTCTCTTAGTCCACTGATAGACAAGGTCCTCCTCCCCTACTATCTGACCCTAGCCCATCATGTCTCATCAGGAATGTCTGCATCGTCTTCCTCTGTGGCCTGCTAAGGCTGCCCCCAGGGGGCAGGGGAAGGTGATCAAAGAGCTGGCCACTAAGTTCATGTCAAAGATAGTCCCTGCTTCCCTTAGTAGGAAACCCATTTGGAGACTGAGCTGCCATGGGCTACATATGAGCAGGGTTTCTAGATTATCTCTATACATGGTCCTCAGTTAGAGCATCAGTCTCTGCAAAGACCCCTTTGCCCAGATTTTTTTTGGCTCTGTTGGTCTCCTTGTAGAGTTCCTGTCCCCTCCAGATCTTTCTGTCTCCCCCTTCTTCCATAAGATTCTCTGCACTCTGCCCAAAGTTTGGCTATGAGTCTCAGCATCTGCTTTGACAACCTGGTCTTTCAGAGGCCCTCTGTGGTAGGCTCCTATCCTGTTCCCTGTCTTCTCCCTCTTCCAATGCCAGTCCTATTTGCCTTTCTGAATGAGGACTGATCATCTTACCCAGGGTCCTCCTTCTTGCTCAGCTTCTTTAGGTGTACAGATTTTAGTATGTTTATCCTATATTATATGTCTAATATCCCCTTGTAAGTGAGTAAATACCATGTGTTGTCTTTCTGCTTCTGAGATACCTTACCCAGGATGATCTTTTCTAGTTCCCACCATTTGCCTGCAGATTTCATGATTTCCTTGTTTTCAATTGCTGAGTAGTATTTATAATACAATTTTAAAAACAGATCCGTCTTTTAGTTGAGAGATATTGTTAAAGTCAGTGAGACGCTCTTAGCAGCATGAATCAAGATATTGAAGAACTTCCAACCTATGAAACTTCTTGATTCATCCTCAAAATAGGACAAAGAACAAGAGATTTTCATTTCAGACCGCAGATATTTGCCAGGGGCACCTGCTCCTGGACCACTCCTTAGGGAGCCATTGCAGCTCTGCACCTGCGGGTCTGCACTGTCTCTACATGTGGCAACAGCGTCCTTCGTTGCTGGAGGTGCAAGGGTTGAAGGAAGAGAAACTGAAATATACGCTAACTACAACCTGCAAGATAAAGGATGGTTTCATAGTTGTGAAACCACAAATTTTCATTACGAACTCCCAAGCATGGGCAATTCAGAATAAATCACTATGATACCAAACAAGCATTCAGTACAGCTCAGTGAGAGCTATATTAGCTCCTTTTCAGCCCTCTATTTTCATTCATCTTCAGTTTCCCCACCTGAGCTCTCACCATATAATAAGATTAGGTGGGAGCATCGCTCTGAGCCAGACATTCTAATTGTAAAGAGGAGACTTTAAAAATGCTGATTTCACTGTGGGGTGCTAACTGACTGATAGGTATCAAAAGGCAGAGATAGAGGAATCAAAACAGCCTTTTTTCCTTAGCGTAAGGAGAAAAACGTTGACTGCATAGGGAAGAAACCAGGCATGAATTAAGATAATTAATATCTCAATTAAAGGCATATGTACACCACGTGACTCCAGATGTGGCACTTGGCTGAGAGGCATCGCTGCCAATGAGATTTCCTACTGGGAATACAGAACCTAAACAGAATTATGTGTCTTACACATCTAGTCAAAAGCGAGGAACATTCTTTCTTTAACTTTGTTTTATTACTTGTAAATGTTTACATGTATGTATGCAATACTTTTTGACAATATTCACCCCCAAAACTTATCCTTTCTCATTCCTTTCTCTCTTCCCAGGGACCCCTCCTTCCTCCCAGTCAGTCTCCGCTGACATTAGTGTTTTGGTTTTTGTACTTCTTGTGTGGGGAGACACATTACTGCATGTTCTTGATATAAAAAGAACAAAAGATTATGTTCTTCAAAAACATTTCACAAACATGAAAAAAGGCTCTGAAAATGTTTCTGATTAAAGAAGTACTAAGACATCACAATGAAAGCCAATACCTGATTTTATTACTTAAAAGAGAAAAATGCTAAAAAAAAAAGTCATTATTGCACTAATTTACAAAATTGGAACACAGACAGCAAATCAGGCAAGTTTAAATAAGTGTTATGTTTGTTGATATTAAAACTGAACTGTTGCTATGTGAGAAACTTGCCTTACAATTAGAAAGTACACACTAGATACTCAGGGTAAAGGCCTATGATGTATATACGTTTTCTCATGTGGTTTAAAAATATTATCTATATTTTTGTGTATGTGTTATATATACAGGGCACAGGGGAAAGAGCACAATGAAGGATAAGATGATACAAAATACTAACAGTAGGTTAACAAGAGTAAAGAGGGGTTAGAGATTTAGCTCAGTGTAGAGCGCTTGCCTAGCAAGTGTAAGGCCCTGGGTTCTGTCCTCAGCTCTGGAAAAAAAAAGACAAAATAACAAGAGTAAAGGGTATATGAAAAAATTTTTTGCACTCTTCTTAATTTGCAACTTTCCTATAATTTGAAATTGTATCCGTAAGAAATAGATTCAAAGTGAACACGCTGTGCATGCTACATTTAAGTGCAAGAAGCCAAAAGCTTAACTAAACAGGATCAGAACTACATGACCTTATGACAGGAAGTCCACTGTGGTCCATTGTGGTAGCACCAAAACATACAGAGCAGATTGCCAGTTGTATATGCTGGAATGCATAGCTGCAGAACTAGTGAAAAGGAATACTGATTTCAAGCCTGAAAAGGGCATCCTACCAATCACCCTGAAAGGAACCATGATGGCTGGGACTTGGCACATGGAAATGAAGTCAGAATGATCCTGATATCTCTGTGGGCAGGACCACATGACTTGCTGGTGGTTCTGCACTGTGGTGGTGAGTGCAGCTAAGGGCCCCCAAAGTTCTCCAGCAGCTACATGGCCAAAGGGCTGCACTGTGGCTTTTAGTGTCCAGCTGGCCCATTCCACTTTGGGAGACTACAGCCCAAAATTGTGGTTAAAGAACAATGGTTTGTTCTGTAAAGTGCTCTCCATATTTGTTTATGGATTATAGATAAGGAGAGTTAGGACCAAACATGGAGACAAGGGTGACACATGGTGTTAAAAACTTCCTGTGGCCTGCTGGTCTCCTTAGCTCATTACACACTCCCTAGGAATTTGGCTTAGGCAACCTGGGGAACTGAGCCCATAATTTCTTCCCTCCAGGCTCCTCAGCATTATGCCTAAACTAAGCCCCATCCTGGTATCTCTCTCTAGAATGCTTCCAGAAGAAAAGTGTGTCACAATCCTCCGGAGCCTCCAGCATCTAGGACAATGTCTGCCCACAGTTGGTTGAGATCCAGGTTACATTTTGCTAAAGTTACAAATGAACAGATTATTTCAAGTATGTAAGCTTGAGAAGGGAAAGGAAAGAATCAGTGATCAAAGATAGCTTTCATCTTTAAAGAGTGAGAAAATTCACATCAAATAAGTTAATGCTGACAACCTATGATGTGCTTACTGCATGCCAGGCATTTTCCAGTTGGGAAGCTCAATTTTTACAACTCCAAATGAACTATTCAGTGCCATTTTCAGACAAAGACACTGCAGTGTGGGGGATTTAAATAACATGCACTCACTTCCATAGCCAAAAAGGGGTATCAGAGAGGTTTCCAGAACTCTGGAGAGGTCCAACTGTCTCTCATTTAGAAGGTCTCAGCAGTGGTCACAGCACCAAACTACCAAAATATTGAAGTGCAAAAGGCTGGGGACAGGCTCCCTATGTAAGCAGAAATTTAGTCAAAGGAAAGTGATGGGATAACACCTTCCAGGCTTCCTAAAGAAAGGAAAACTGCTCAAATATATCTCACAAGGACACTGACCAATAGACATCCAACCTTAGTGCCCAATTTTTCTGGATTTGTTATTCAACATGAAACAACTGGATAACAGGACTCAAAATACAGTCCACAGAAGAACCAAAAATTACTTCCCTGATGCAATATTCACTTTGTCAACATTAACTGTTTTCTTTCATTAATGTCATTTTCTTTTATCTCCAGTTTTCCTCGTGATCTTATTTAAGGGGAAAAAAATGAGAAAAGAAGAAAGAGTATCAAAAGAAGCAAGAAAAAAATAACTAGAAACTACTTGAAGCTCATTGAAGGTTTCAGTCCTTTGCTGTGCATTTTGCCACCCTCCCAATTAGATGAGCAGGAGGCTCTTCTTATTATTAATCCCTAGTTTTCATTAGTTACTAAGTATCTGGCAAACACCTACCCTGTTCCAGGCATCATGCTAGGCACTAATGATGTACCATTGTGCCCAAAAAGGCCCATCATCCTCAAGACCTCATGGCTAATAAAAAAGAAAAGAAGAAACAAAAACCAGAGTTAGCAGCACCACTTGGTGATTGGCTTACGAGGAGGGCAAGTTAGCCTAGTTGATAGCCAGTGCCCGTGTCATCTCAGGAGAAAAGAAATTTATTAGGGAAGTATCCCATAAAAGTGGTAGAAAGTTTAAAAATATCACACTATCACA
>CM053764.1:66277358-66294535 GCA_028658305.1 Pachyuromys duprasi
AGCTAAACAAGAAGGAGGGCCCTGGGTAAGATGATCAATCCTTACTCAGAAAGCTAAACTGGATTGGACATGGGAAGGAGGAGAAAACAGGAAACAGGACAGGAGCCTACCACAGAGGGCCTCTGAAAGACTCTACCCAGCAGTGTATCAGAGCAGATGCTGAGACTCATAACCAAATCTTCGGCAGAATGCAGGGAATCTTATGAAAGAAGGGGGAGATAGAAAGACCTGGAAGGGTCTGGAGCTCTACAAGGAGAGCAACAGAACCAAAATATCTGGTCACAGGGGTCTTTTCTGAGACTGATACTCCAACCAAGGACCATTCATGGAGATAACCTAGAATTCTGGCTCAGATGTAGCCCTTGGAAGCTCAGTGTCCAAGTGGGTATCCTAGTAAGGGGAACAGGGACTATCTGTGACATTGACTTAGTGACTGCCTCTTGACCACCCCCTCCCAAAGGGGAAAGCAGCCTTGCCAGGCCACAGAGGAGGACAATGCAGCCAGTCCTGAGGAGACCTGGGGTCAGATGGAAGGGGAGGAAGACCTCCCCTATCAGTGGACTTGGAGAGGGGCATGGGAGAGAGGAGGGAGGGAAGATAAGATTGGGAGGGACTGAAGGAGGGGGCTATAGCTAGGATGCAAAGTGAATAAACTGTAATTAATATTTTAAAAATCAAGTAAAAAATTATGTCAGTGTACACAACATAAAATTGACCATCTTAGCCATCTATAAGTTGACGAGGATAAAGCACAACCGTACTTTAAGGTGCCAAATATATTCACTGTACCCAGTTTCCTGAACCATTCAACTAAGTGACTCCTCATCTTCCTCTGCCTCTGGCAATTGCACCCTACATGGCTGCCTGTATGGCTGCTTTCGAAATGGCATAGCTGTGGCATCACATAGAATCTTTCTGGTTTATTTCACTTAGCATACTGTCTGCAAAGCTTACCCACAGTTTAGCATGTGTCAGAATTCCTACCTCCTTTAAGGCTGAATAATACACCAATGCAAAGGCAGACCATATTTTATTAATCTGAAAATAGATCTGGGGTTGCCTCCACTTTCTTTGACTTCTCTCTTAACATGTTTAATTTGGGGATTCTGAAGCTGGAATTAGGTTACCTAATAGTTCATAATCCTAGGCCCCACAGTAGTGTAGAAACCAAAAAGGGATTCTTTTTTTTTGTAATGGATGTCTAGTAGGAACAGTACTAAACTAAGCAAATGAAAATGCTAATAGTTCAAGGCACTGAAGAAACTGTTTAGATATCATAAATCCATTCTAAGATAAAGCTAATCAGATATTTACTAGATCCTAAAAACAGAGACTATTTCTCTTCTGAAGTCAATGATGCACAAATTGCGGTTATGTCAATATCAACAATGAAGAAAATTTTAAAAAGCCACAACAGCCCTACCCACAGGGGATTCAGAAGAGGTTCCTCCCATGACTTCACCACTCCTCATCCAGTTGAGCCCCAAGAAAAACTGGAGAGTGAAAAGCGTAATGAAGGAGGGAAGTAGCACGGATAGGAGCCATCAGAACAAACCTGAAGATGAGAGCAAAACATAGTCTTGAAGCAGGAAATTGACCTGATAGAAATGGAACTTCCAGGAGCAGTCCCAAAACAGAATGGGAAAAATGAGGAGCAAGACCCAATCAAGAGTCAATTGAAATAAAAGAAAAGTCTAGAAAATGCAGATCATCTCCACAAACCCACTCCAGTGAACTTTGAGTTCTTTCCTCTACTGTTCTTCTTAATTTTTGAGACAGGATATTTCATTAAACTTATTTTTTAAGTATAAAAAGATTTATATTTTTGTTTGGTTCATTAAACTTATAACTTGCTCTTTTACTAGACTTGCTAGTCAGGAAGTTCTAGGATTAAAGGTGCACAGTTTAAAGCCTGGCTCTTAGGTGAGTGCTAAGGATCCACAGTGAGACACCTGTGCTGTAAGTCCTTTACCCATTGAGACATCTTCCCAGACCCAGGTGATATAATCACCCAGGACCACCTTTGTCATTAGAGACAATGTCACCATGAAGTATGGAGCTATACTTACTTCTAATACCCAGTTTGTTTTCCGCTTTATGCTGCTTGATAGTTGTGTTTTCATGAAATTGTAAAAGAATAGCAAAGACTTATAAGGTTAGATGTCTACAAACAGAATCTCTGCCCCCAAGACACCACTGGAAGAGCTGAACCACTGAAATAAGAAAGGGCAGGGTGAGCTCAGAACAGCATTATGTAAGCAGTAGGGTAACATGCCCATGAAGAGAATGTAAAAGGGTGTTACATAGATATTTCCTCTGAACTGAAACATTCTCTCTTGGAGGGATAGGGGCTCTTAAGAGAGAGAGAGAAAAAAAAAAACCTAGGGAAACCTACTATCCTTGGGAAACTTAAAATTTCATGCAATTCACGAGTCCCCTCCATAAGGTTATGTAATCAGTAAGCGATTGCTGGGAGAGAGGAGACTCTTCCATGCAGATGACTGATACTTGTGCAGGAAACTGCCAGGATGCCGCTTCCGTGAGTCATCACTCTTACCGGGGAGACATAGCTGCATATGCGTCACCACGGTCCTATTTGTGACCTCTCATCCTTTATTCCTGTAAGTCACTCCAATAAACTCATCAGCTCAACAAGTAAGACTTGGGTGGAATGAGTTGTTTGTTCTGTCATTGCTGTTTTACTCAGATGTTTATTTATGTCTTCCCAGAAGAGACACAGCAAAGGTGTCCAGGGAACACACAGAGAGGAAGCATGTACAGGTCTGAGTTAGCCCTTCATTAACTTCTCCATCCACTCACCCACTCCTCCACTTGGCACCGCACAGGAGCTATATAGCCTGTCAGAGCTAAGCAATATCAAGGCAGGATGTTTCACTATGTAGAGTGCCGTGGAGGTGAGCTTTAAAGGGTGAGCAAGAGTTCCCTGAAAAGTTACAAGATGTCAGCATCCCATGTGATAGAAGATAACAGCATCCCAGTAGGAAGAATAGTGTGGACCTCCACAGCTTCAAACAATCATAGTGAGTAGGGGAGGAATAGACAAGAGAAGAGATCAGAAAGTGGGAAGACAAGTCCAATGTGACCAACGGCATGGAGGTGTGACCAGGGATAGTGGCACACTCAGAGAAAAGAGCAAATTTCTTTCTTGACATGAAAAGGGAAATTATTGGCATGGGAATTCAGATGCAGAAAATATATCAGTGAGCTCTGGCAAGTTCCAAGTGAGGACAAAACTGTGACGAGGGTTAATTCACTGAGAAGAGACCATGTTTGGCAGGCTCTGGGATGAAGGTATGTAGGACTTGATTATGGTTTGGGTGTGCAAAGCTCATATGCTTGAACCCTTGGTCACCAACTAGTGCTGTTTGGGGAGGTTGTGAGGCTTTTGGGCTATAGAGTCTTGGTTTAGATCCCTAAGGGTGGGAATTATGGGATCTAAACCTCTCAAGTTCCTACCCCAGTTCTCTGCTTCCTGGCTGCCCTATGATACAACCATCCACTTCACATCCCTATGGCCATAGCAGCTCCCACCACAACTTCACCACCACGATAGACTGTGTGTCACGACCTATGTGCCAGAACCAATCCTTCCTCTCTTAAGATGTTTGGACAGCTATTCCACCACCACAAAAGAGATAATACAGGACACAAGGATATTTCTTCTGTAAAACATGTATGGCCCGATGCTATTAAATGTCTGGAAGAAGAATTAATGCCTTCCACATGGGATTCCATGATTAGCAGCCCTGTGCTATGTGGGGCACCTGCCCATCACTGCCGCCAGATGTTCAAACTTGAGTTAGTAAAAGTGAGGAGCAGTAGCTGGCAAATCTCCCAAGCTAGCACTCCTAGCAGGACTCCTGGTTCCTGGGCAATGTCTCCTGGCACTGTACTAGGTTTCAAGAGAATTATAACTGTTATTTAGATCCAGTGTATGCACTACAGTCTGCTCTTAACTCCCCCATTTTCTACCCAAGAGCTTTAGAACAGACATCCCCTAACTTTGCATTTCCCCACATAGATTTTGATCAGCTTTTGATTGCTTCCCCTGCTAATTTTTACGATGGTTCCTTACTACTGTCACCTCAAGGCTCTATCAGTTAATGGCACACATGATTTTTAAATGACAGTGTTTTCTTTTTCGCCATCCGAGTTATTCCTGAAAACATTAAGCATCCTAAGACTCAAGATGAGAGCCATTCTCTGTACCCTGAAGTTGGCCCCAATCAGTCTTCATAGCCCCTGAGAATTTATGAAAAAGCAATCTCCAATTATTGTGTCCATATTACTCACTTTTCTGAGGTTGTTTATGTTTTCTATTATAAACAACTCACATGTGGTCCCTTTTAAGACTCCTCATTTTCTATCATCTTAGTACAATAATGTAAAATCAAGTCATGTAACTTAACTTCTACTTTTTTATCTTAATCAGGATGACAATGTTGGAACATTCCTCCCATACTCAATAATGCAAAACCATGAACAAAACCTCTGTTAAAATGTGTTAAAAGAGAAAACAGCACCTTTCAGAGACAAAGATGTCTGCCAGGCACAGCCCACCTGTCTTCATTTCTGTGTCTACTTTTCACTTACATTTCTAGAGAAAACCGGGGAAAAAAAGGTTTCATTGCTGAAAACAGGAAGCATGTGCGCAACTTTCCATTCATTCTCCAGTGCTAAAGATGCCTCCAAGACTCTTGCTTAGACTGAGGCAGGATCTCTCCCAGCCAACACTGGCCTGGACATTGCGAGCTAGGGAGAATGAGCCTGATTCTAAATAGAAGATCCTAATTCTTCTGCCTCCATTTTCAAGTTCTGGACTTAATTTAAAAAAAAAAAAACATTAATCTTGCCAGTTGTAATTAAACATCTTATCGCAAATAAACCCCAAAGTCTTGATTACTGAGCAAAACAAGCTATCACAGATGTCATATTTATGCCAAGGCTGAATCCATCAGTCTAGAATAACAAGGAAGCTATTCTCAAGTAGCTTCAATGAACACCTCTGGGATGTTACAAGGGAGATTCATCTTCCCAGCCCACTTTACTTGAACACATTTGGTTGCAGGATAACTATTTTTAAAAGGTTAACATTCTTTCACAACTGTGTTCCTGATTAAGTTGAGAACATTTTTTAATAAAGAATTGTGAAGTGCTTTTAGCTGTGCCGTTGATTAATGCTCTAAGAAGACAGAAATAATACCAAAAGAGTTTTGAAAGTGAAATAGAGATTGAAGCCAGTGGATGAGAAGATCCAAAGCAAAGCAGTTGAGCTGCTTAAAAAATATTGATACCTTGAGATAACTTTGCATCAATGTAACTATTAAAAGTGAAATGAATTGAACACATTCTGTAAAAAGCTGGGCCAGCCCAATGACGCAGGATGTATAAGGTTCGCTTTCTAAGCCACCTGTGACAGAAGACTCACTTACCTGCAAGAATAAGTGCTACATAAGTCCTCCACTGGTTGAAATGTGATCTTGGCGTCTCTCTTTGCAGTGGAAAAAAAAAGTCTAAAATGGTAAGAAGAAAAGAAATAGGAGGTAACCCCTGTAAATTTCCGCCCCTTAAGTATCGGTGAGATTTAATAATGGTAAAAATGCTCGTAATTTAGTATATAATACACAATTCATCTGAACGCATTGCAACCCTCCCCGCCAAGCGGTAGAGAATACCCCCCTCTTCCTCTTTTAATAAGTAAAATGCAAAATATTTGTTTTTAAAACGAAACCATCAGCATTTAAAAGCGCAAAAGCCCCGCTGAGGACAGAGGAAGGCAAGCATTTCCACGTGGAAAAGAACAAACCTAAACAAGCTAACCTCAGCCGAAAGAAAGGCGCACAGCCGCTCCGCTAGCACAGCTGCCTCTGGTGATGACTGCGCTAGAGTCGCACTTGGTTTCCAAGTCAGGGTCCGGAGGGAAAGTACCGCCCCCTTCTGCTAGCACAGCTCAGCGCCACCGCTGGGGGGGTGGGGTGGGGGATCCGTGCAATAAAGTGTTAAGAGTAAAAGAGAAAAATCCTCACCCCAGTTTTCCTGGAGAGGAGAGAATCCACACGCTACAGAGGCTCGCTGTGGTGTCCACCGCGGCCCGGAGGAGCACTGAGCCAGCCTGCTGCGGAGCCCCGAGGGCCTCGCTGTGCCGGCAGGATGGCAGACAGGACGGTAGGACTGGCGTCTGCCACGGAGCCCAGAACGCTGGAGAGAATGGACTGGGGATTGTCCAGGTTCCTCACCCTCACCCGAGGGAGAGCCCCTGCCCAGCTCCTGCTCTGCCCGTCTTGTCCTCACTAAGGTGGTGGTGGGGAATGGAGACCCCATACTGTCCCAGCCCTTGATGAAATAGATTGTGTCCGCTGAGACACAAGCAGAATATGAAGGTGTTCAGGCCAAAGACTCCCTGTGAGAAAGCCAGTGAGAAAGCTTCTGGAAAAACGCTAAGGTCCTTATGCCAAGCCTGTAATATACTGCTTTCAATGGACTAACTCGGGGCTCACTTCCCCAAGAGTTTTCCTTATTTTTATCCTGTCTGTCCCATAATTCAAGTAATGGGCATAATATATTCATGTGTGCGTACGCACTACCATTTCAGTGTCATGTGCAGGAATAATAAAAAGTCCGACATGGTTTATACAAGGCCAAAGGAAAGACTGATAAGCCACTCGAGTCTACAGATTACTCGCTGGTCCCCCCTGTCTCCATGGGGACAGCCTGCCAGCTGCCCCCCCCACACACACACACTGTCATTAACAGAGTCAGTAGACAAGTACAGTGCATTACTGTAGGAGCAGAGACTCTGTTTTCTATCCACGCTCTCACCCGGGTTTGCTGTGGGTTTAACAATGATAGTGGGTTGTCGTCTTCCTGGGGGGTAAGCCTGCAGACCTCCAACTTGGAGACGTCCACAGCAGAGCTGCCTGCTTCAGCACTGCTCTCGCAGCCCATTGCCCCCTCTGCCAGCCTAATTAATCTCTGTCTAAATGGAGCTGCGCTTGGCAGAGAGGCAGCAGTGTCAACGTGGAATAATCACTTGGACCTGAATCTGAGTTGTTTTCCATCCCTGACAACAAATAATGTTACTTCCCAGCCTGCAGGCCAAGAGCTGAAATGGGTTTATAATTTGCCTTCCAATCAATCTCTCATTCTCTCTCCACCCCTCACGTTTTCTCTTCTGTCTTTCAGCAGGGAACAGCCTTAGAGACGCAATCACAGGCATGGTCTTTATTGATATCCTTAATGAATATTCTTTGCCTTGTAAGTAAAAAAGGTGGAAATCTGCATAATCCCAGACCACGCTGGTTTACATAATGAAAACAAATAGTCTGTCAACTCATAACTCTGCAAGATCATTAATAAACTCAGTCATTCTCTCACGCCAGCGGCTGGAACAGAGACCTTCAGTCATTTCATATGCACACAGTCATCCACATTCAGCCAGCTTTGGGACCCTGGTTCTAGGCAGGCTGGAATCCGAGGACAAACAGCGCAGCTCCTTCCTCTTTTCCTAGTAAAAGAACCCATTAAAACTCTGCTCCCCGGAAGTGCATGATCTTAGAAAGTCCTCAGAAGAGGACTAGCTGGAGACCTAGTGACAATACAAGGAAAGTACAATACAAGAATGCAGAACAACAAACCAACGAACCCAAGATGGTGACCAGGCTGGAAACAAAACGTAGATATTCGAAAGAAGGGGGAGTGTTCAAGCAGACTCGGGCAACATGCTCTCTGCCACACGACTGCACTGCATAGGAATCCATCTAATAGGCACAAGACGAAGCACAAATGCATTAATGTTTTCCATTTTTACAGAGGGGCAGAAGGAGGTTAAGAAATCTGCATGGCCAGCCCTGAGGAGACATGATAAGTTGGGGTTGGATGGAAGGGAAGGAGGTCCTCCCCTGTTGGTGGACTTGGAGGGGGCGGGGAAGAAGGAGATGAGGGAGGGAGTGGGAGGGTAGGAGGGAACGGGGGAGGGGGCTACGCCTAGGATTCAAAGTACCCAACCTGTGATTGAGATAAAAATAAATAAAAAAAAAAAAAAGAAATCTGCATGGCTAACATATGGGAAAGCCAGGAAGTTTTTGAACTTTCAAAGCCAACACACTGAAGTGAAAAGCAAGCCCGACCATTTCCAATACTAGACACTGCCCATGAAGGCCTTGGCTGTGATTTGAATGTGAAATGCCACTCCTCCCACACCCAGCTGACCTGTGTAAATATGTGGCCCCAGCTGTTAACTCTATTTGGGAAGGTTGTGGAATTCTTAGGAAGTAGAGCTGCACTGGAGGAAATGGATCCCTGTGTGTGGGACTTGAGGCTTTATGGCTGAGCCCCACTTCCTGTTCACACTGCTTTCTTGGTGTAGACAAAATGTGACCAGCCAGCTGCTAGCTCTGCCTCCCTGTTTCCCCTGCTTGTTGCCATCATCACTTGCTATGATGGACCATATACCTCTGAAACTATAAACCAAAATAAACCTTAAATAAACTTTTCAATTGCTTTTGTCAGGGTGTTTTAGCCCAGTAACAAGAAAAGAAATGTGGGTCTTTAATACCGGAGATGGAGCCTATAGGATAGTATTGCAGAAGAACAGTGATTGGGGATGTATGTCACTAGCAGCCAGAGACTGTCAGTGAGGCATGGAGAATACAGTCTTCCCTGCAGCTAGCTGATCATTCTCCCCCACCCAACCCCACCCCTCACCAACCAAAAATAAATAAATAAATGGAAATCTCAATTACAAAAACAAATCTTTGGAAAAGTCCTCCTGAATATCGAAGAATAAAACAGTATGAGAAAGGTGCTAAAAGTAAAAATGAAATCTAGTGACCAGCTGAGAAGTGTAGCTCCAGAGCCTTGCTTATGACAGTCTGAAAGTGGCAAGGACATATCCCTTAGTCTATACTATTGTTGGGCTTGGGTTCCCTTCCTTACCGTCTGTAGCCCACTGTGTTCTTGACAGTTCAGCACAGAAGGTGAGGATTAAGGAGGACCTGATGTGGTTTAACTTGTCAAGTGATGGTGAGGAGAAAGCTGGGAAAGGATGTACTCAGGATGGCTGGGAGAAATCCACAGGAAAACTGCACATGTGGGCTTTAGAAGTTTTCCATCTGAACTATACAGACCAGGATATGCACCATCTCATCCAAAAGGATAGAATTTGCCAACCATTCACTAGCAAATTCTCCTCAAATAAGCTACCTTTTAGTCCTGTTATAAGAAGACTAGCTAGGATCTGTGACCATGAATATATTGAGAGCAATGCTATCTTGATAACCTAGGAGCCGGGCTACTCAACCCATCATTCCCAAGACAAGCTCAGGCCACTACTTGCTTCCAAAGAGCTTCAAAAACACAGCTTGCTCAAAACTGTGGAGATGCCTGAAGCTATAAGCCTTCCTCACTTCCTTCAAATTAAATATTCACACCTTTCATTCATCTAACACATAATGTGTGTCAGACCCTAACACGGCCAGTATAGCATAGAAAA
The DNA here is from genome assembly GCA_028658305.1 of Pachyuromys duprasi. Classification (NCBI taxonomy): domain Eukaryota; kingdom Metazoa; phylum Chordata; class Mammalia; order Rodentia; family Muridae; genus Pachyuromys; species Pachyuromys duprasi. The sequence goes on from CM053764.1 coordinate 66,286,870, forward strand.
CACACCCACAACCCATCCAAGATTTCTACTGAGATTCCCATTGTGCTCTTGTAGATAAAAGCATATACTTTGAACCCTGAGTAACAAGTTTTTAAAGTATGAGTAAGTGGAGTTCTCTGCTATTGGTACTGGGAGCCAGAACTGGGGACAGGATCGGGACTGTGTGTCCAGCTTCTAAAATTATCATCTTTCTCAAAACTTTGTTTCAGAAAAGAAAGCGCCCTTGGACGCTAAGCATTGAAAGAAGCATGCTACCATATTCTTAACTGCATTCTTTCCACACTGAGTAATTTGACTATAAATAGTGTGATTTAGGGAAGGACTGATTTCCAAAGCCATGATCCCCACCCCGGGAGGTTAATCTTTTGTTACTCTGTGGAATGAAAAAACTGGATGAACTTTGTGTCCCTAGTCTAGAAAGCACAGATGCACCTTGAGAAAATATCTTCTTCATAACGCTTCCACTGCAGGAGGTCACACTTATTTCCCTTCCTGCAGTTTCTCATTTTGATCAATGGAGATAATCTTGTGTAACACAATTATACTGTTTAATCACCTGCTGTTCCTTTAAAACACAGGACCAGGGCCAGATAAATGGCTCAGCAGTTGAGAGCACTGGTTGCCCTTGCAGAGGACCTGTGTTCGGTTCCCAGCATCTGTCTGGTAACTCATAACCATTTATGACTCCAGTCTAGGGAATCTGATACCTTCTCCTGGCCTCTGCAGGCACCAGGCACACACATGGTACACATGAGCGTGTGCAAGCAAACCCACATTTACATGACATAAAGTAACTAAATCTAAAAAATAAAATAATGTGAACTACATGCTTTCAACATATGAACAAACCACTACTATGTAGAAAATGGAAGTGTTTTCCATCATAAGACAATCAGAAACATGAATTGTAGTAGTTTTTAGGGGTCCATAAATAAAAAGATACTAACTGAACCAGAGTCAGTAACAACTAGTTCTTTGAAGAAACTAGGTCTTTCAGTTTGCTTTAGCTGAGATCAACACAATCTTTTCTTCAAATCAGTTAAGATCCAGACCTGGAAAACTTCCTTCTGAAGAGAGCTGTTTCCCGGTAGGCGGTCCGTCCGTAACACTGCATCTGCACTGACACTTAATCAGGCATTAAACTAGACACACTCTTGCAGTGAGCTCTTCTGGCGCTGCTCAGCTTAATAGCATCCAAGGTGTTATCGAGGCATGATCAGTGCCCTGGGGGAATCTGCAACATTTAATCCAGTCCAGAACAAGAGCTCTGGCCTGTTCTCTGCTGTGGGTGACCGGGGCTTTAGGCAAGCCCTATCTCTAGTTCAAGATCTGTGAAGTGAAGGCATAGGACAGCATTGCTGATTCTCAGTGAGGAAGCATGAGTCTTGACTGTTGATCCTCAGCCCAGCTGAGAATTCTTGTCCAAGATTACTTACAGGGGAAAACAAGCTGAAAGAACAAGAGAGATGTGAGACAGCATTATGACTCAGCTGTGATGACTAGGAAAGAGGGGCTTGGAAAGAGTCCAAACTCTTGAACACGTAAGGTTAGAGGCTTTGTGAGTATAAAGATTTACTCAAATTCACTGATGCAGAGTGGACAATCCTAACCCATTTGTCCATTAACCAAGCACACCTGTCATGACTGGCTTGCCCCAGTTCACAAAGACAAGTTATCCCACAGAAGACACAAAGATCAACAACAGCTCATCTAGCATACAATGACCCAGGCAACAGAGACAACCCAAAGAAAACACAACGCACAGTGCACATCAATACAGCGGAGGCACGATGGGGTGGGGGTACGGGACTATGATCAAAGTCTACCAAAAGTAGGCTTCAGAGATTGCTCAGTTGGCAAAGTACTGGGCACACACCCAGGAGGACTGTTTCAAATCCTCAGCACAACACAAATGATATGTGCTGGAGTATGTACCTGTAATCCCATGGCTGGAGAGAGGGAGACAGGGAGCTCCCTTTAGCTTGGTGGCTCCACATTTCATGAGAAACCCTATTTCAAAAAGAAAGTTAGAAAGGTACTGAGGAAGACGCCCAACACTGACCTTTCCCATCCTCAAATACCTCCCAGAAGAAAAAAAAAATACAATTGCTTCTTATGACGCCACATGAAATCTAGCTGCTAATAGAATCTTTGCTGCATCTCCCAGGTCGCCGGAACCAGCTCTGCTGGCTCTGCTTTCCAGGCCCAGTTTTCTCAGATGTGAACACTCAAGGCAAGGGCCCATAGCATGAGTTTCAGCTAGAATGAATGAAGTTTGTCTTCTTTATGATACCCTCTGGCTCCATACTGCCCAGACTCCACTGTGGGCCCTGAAGCCTGATCTATTGCTGTACTTACAGGGCTGGTGACACAGATAGATGGAGAAGTCCAACCTTTCATCAAAGCTGAACATATATATATATATATATATATATATATAATTTTGAATGGCAATTTTTGTCATCTTTCCAGATATGGGCATGCCCATGATGATAGTAAAAGAAAAAAAAAAGTCAGTGAAGTAATATGCTTGAAGCCTGATGAGCTATCATTAGCCTGAAAATGCGTCCGGTTGGCTCTATCCATTTCCCAGTTTATTTCACACTGTGCTCCAACTACAAGAGGATTAAGAACGTGTCATCCATATTTTCAGAAATAGACTGTGACATTACAAAATACATATTCCATCATGAAAATATAAACTCTGTGTAAATGTTTACATAATAGACTTTATTCAATTAATCCACTGGATTGGGCTGTTAGAAAGATTTAAAGGGGATGTGAAATTTACACCAGAGATGCAGGAAAAAAAATTATCTCGTGTTTCAAATAAATAAGCAGTAATATTTCTTGTACGTACACATCGTTTAACAAAACTGCACCTAAAATGCAAATAAATATTGCCATAAGGAATCTATATTTTGTGTATAGTGCTTACTATATATAAGAGATACTAATGAAATTACATATAAGAATGGGAACCATTAATGTTAATCAATGAAATTTTAAATCATTAAAATATGTTTTCAGCCCTTGGTAGGTCCAACTAAAAAAAGGAGGTAAAAGAGAACCCCAGAAAAGTCTTTTAAAGCACCAAATAATTGTGCCTAAACAAAATGTACACAGTTTTGGGTCATTGAGATGGCTTAGCACAAGTTCTTGCTGCCAAACTTAATGACCTGAGTTTGATTCTCAGACCCATTTGGTAGAAGGAAAGAACTGTCTTTCTGCAAAAATTTGTCCTCTGACCTCCACTCATGCTCTACAATATGTGGGCTCCCACCCCCTCCAATAATACATGAATGTAATAACTTTTTCTTAAAAAATACAGAACTAATTATCTTAAGATTTGGGCCTTAAGTCATTGTAACTGCTCTCAAGAGAGTGAAACAATAGAACTTAATATACTGAGTGCCTTCAATAAGGCAAGGCCCCATCTGAAAGATTGTTTCAAATAATTTCACCTAACAAATACAGAAAGCAGGGACAGATACAAAGCTGCAGGGTACAGCTGAGGACTCTGGGGTTCAGAGAGTTCAAAAAGCTTGCTTAAGGTCACATGCCATCCCAGGTAGTATGATATCACAGTTGGACGCTAGAAATTAAACTTCTGCCTCCTGGTAGACAAACGAAGAAAGCATACATGGGGTCGTGGAGCAGTGCTGTGCTTTACGACTTGCTGACTCATGCCTCTCATGGCTTCAAGAGGCTCTTTGTGGATTTATCAGCCACCAGCTATAATTCAAAGTTGGAAGTTAGTCATTTGTGTGGTTATAGAAGAAAAGGCAGTAGTAGAGCCGTCATGTAAGACTGGGTGCTGCAGAAAGGTATGGAAACAGCAGAATGGGCAGGACCCCTCAGGCATGGTTTTGGCTACATCCTATCAAGTGGCTGTAAATGTGAGCAAGCATTTTCATCCTTGGACCTGTTTTCTCTTTAGCAAAACTTTAAGGTCTGGGAATAAGAGTTCAAGAGTCTTTAAAGCCCTCCTCCAAGAAGTCCGGCCTTGTTACACGAGTCAACAAGTTTGGTACCTCTAGGACAACAACCCATGTCAAGAAGAAAGCTTTCTCTTTTCCCTAGAAACGTGGAGCTCCGCCATACTTATCAAGAGTCTCACTGTTTTTCCAAAAGTAGGCTGCTCATAATGGACACCTCAAAAGGAAGAGGGCCCCTACCCAGGGACTACCATGTCATCCTCGCATCCTAACAATGGTTTTCATTTCAAAATCACTTGTGTCAATTTAAACCCTCTGGGGAAGAGAAAGAAGAACGTGAGGCCTCCTCCTTCACCCCGTCTGGACCTGACCCAGGGCAGCAGCTCATCCCCTGCCCCCTGCATCTGAAAGGAGCGGGTGCTTGGGCTGTGGCTACAGTTATCTTGTATTTCCAGTCCTGATAAGACTCTAACATGGCTATTTGCTTTTCACACTGAAAAAAAAAATGTATCATGTTTCTCTTTTGAAGTGGATGGATTTTGTGGCCCTTGGGGGTGGGAGGAGAGAAAGAGAGAGAGCGTAAATAAGGAGATTGTAAAACATCTCAACATGTAGAAAGCCTTTCCTTTTATTACGAAAAAAATAAAAGGAAGGAGGACAGAAAGCTTCCGGAAAGAAGAAGCAGCAGCAGCTGACTTGTAGCTTGCCCTCTCTGAGAAGGACTCCTCCCACGAATTTTCATTTCACTATTTTGGGGATTTAGCCAAACTGAAAATTATTCCTGGAAAAAGCTTTTCTTCTGTGTGATAACTACTTTCACGACACATGGTTTGCTCCAACTCAAAAATCACAAGGAACATAATCTCTGATCTCTCTTCTACCTGCATAGATGTCTTCTGCGCTTTACACACCAGTTTCACAAACAATGTTTTATCTCTGAACATACAATTTATGTGTTTGCATTCCTTGATGGACTCACTTAGCAATCATGAAACTATTATGAGCTAAACCTTAAAATGTGGATCCCACCTTTCCTATATTAAATCAGCAATTTACTATTCACTGCCAACCTTATTGCAGTGTAAACATGTTTTATGTGTTCAGCATTCATCGTGGGCATACTATTTTCTAATTTTTTGCTTGACTTCTCTACCTATCTACTTAGCCCATATATCTGTCATTTTCAATGGAGCAAAAACCCACCGTGTTGCTAAAAGACTGTTTAATTAGCCATCTTTCAGCTTGTTTTTTCGAGGCTTTATTATAACCCAGTCAAGCATTTTTAAGTAAATAAATCTTATGTTTTTTGTTGCACTATTTCCTTAGGCAACAAACTGAAATATGCAATTAACAGCTTAAAAACCATAATCAGCTCTGTGGCTTATAACAAATCGCCAGGTGGCTCTCAAAAGAAATAAAAAAAGAAAGAAAAGAAAAAGATACTAGCAACTTGCAACATCAATATATGTGTATATATTTTACATTAAATATAAAAGTATATAATATATGTACATATATTATATATAAATATAATTGCATTTGTGTTTCTTGTTCGATATGAAGCTTAGTCCCAAAGCTATTGCAATACATACTTAATAAAATTTTTGATCACAGATTAAAACTAGAATTGACATCAGTGACACATATGTCCCAAACTCTTTAACGTTGAGATGACTGAAACTGAATTCAAGAAGTAAAAAGATTCATAAAAGGCCTAGCAAGTTGATGAAATGTCTGCGTTATTGACTGTCCTTGCTGGCTCTTCATTGGTTACTGTTTAGTCTCTATATGCTAGAGTACTCAGTGGCAAAGACTGAAGGGTACAAAACAGAGACAGAGACCTGGCCAGGGCGTCAATCACCACTTTTACTTTAGAGTCTTCAAGTAAACAAAGGGTCAATGTACTCTACCAATGACATATGATTTGCTCAAACTCAAAAACCACAAGGAACATAATCTCTGTCGTATCCTCTACCTATACAGATGTCTTATCCATGCTTTACATGCCATGTGCATAAACAGTTTTACCTCTGAACATATGACTTATGCATTTGCATTTCTTAATGGACTTATTTAACAATCATGAGGCTATCAACCAAACATCAAAATGTAGATCCTACCTTTCCTATATTGAAAGGAACAATTTACAATTCACTGTGAACCTTTATTGTGGTAAAAATATGATTATATATTCAGCATTCACTATGGGTACAAAGGGTTAATTGGTGGAGCAACATGTTCTGTTTTGTTGTTCTTTTCTTTCTTTGTCTTTCTCTTTCTTTCTTTCTTTCTTTCATCTTTCTTTCTTTCTTTCTTTCTTTCTTTCTTTCTTTCTTTCTTTCTTTCTTTCTTTCTTTCTTTCTTTCTTTCTTGTTTGTTTAGCCCTGGCTGTCCTGGACTCGCTTTATAGACCAGGCCACCCTTGAACTCATGAAGATCCACCTCCCTCTGCCTCCAGAGTGCTGGGATTAAAGGTATGTGCCAACATGCAATTGCCAGCAAAGCAATGTATTTCTAAGATGACCTTAATAAATATCACTTTTTATATTGTGCATTGTGTCCCCACAAGAGGTCATGACCCTGAGCATGGGAGTCATAAAAATTTGGAGACTATAAAAAATTTCATAATATATCATGAATGACTGAAAATTAACTCTAAGTCAATCCCAAAGTGAATCTGTCCCTGTTATTGCCCCCCCCCAGTGTGGCATCACGTGACCTCACTGCAGACTTGGCTCTGGGCACAGGACGTGAGCACATGATGGATTCCTTCAAGACAAACATTGTCACCAAACCCTACCTGAATCACCTCAGCTAGATTTAAGATTATAAGATGCTATGAACTGAAGTGTTTTTACTGTACTTATCAAGCTTTTTTTGCTCATATAAACATGTAATAGTTTGTTGTTATTGTTGTTGTTCTAGATGTTTAATGGATTTCAGCATTTTAGGAACAAACTAATAGTTTACAGATATGAAAGCAATCGTGTGGATTTTGTTCATTTTCCTCATACTGGATTTGGGGTACTTGTGGCAATTTTTTAATTAAATTCTTTGTTAATTATACTTTATTCACCTTATATACCCCTGTAGTTCCTTCCCTCCTCCCATCCCAATCCCTCCCTTCCTCCCCCCCTCCCTCTGCACCCATGTCCCTACCCAAGACCACCTATAGGGGAGGTCCTCCTTTCCTTCCCTCCAATCCCAGTCCATCAGGTCTCATCAGGAGCAACTGCATTGTCTTCCTCTGCAGCCCTCAAGGCTGCTCCCCCCTCAGGGGGAGGTGATCAAAAAGTAGGCCAATCAGTTCATGTCAGAGACAGTCCCTGTTCCCATTACTCTGGAACCCACTTGGACACTGAACTGCCATGGGCCACACCTGTGCAGGAGTCCTAGGCTACCTCCATGCATGGTACCTGGTTGGACCATCAGTCTCAGGAAAGACCCCTGTGCTCAGACCACTCGGTTCTGTTGTTCTCCTTGTGGAGTTCCTGTCCTCTCCAGATCCCACTATTTCCCACTTCCCTCATAAGATTCCCTGCACACTGCCCAAGTGTTGGCCATAAGTCTCAGCATCTGCTTCGATAGTCTGCAGGGCAGAGTCCTTCCAAGGCCCTCCATGGCAGGCTCCTGACCTGTTCCCTGCCCTCTCCTTCTTTCGATGTCCATCCCCTTTGCCCTTCTGGATAGGGATTGGGCATTTTAGCAAGAGTCCTCCCTCTTGATTA
>CM053764.1:66295035-66326922 GCA_028658305.1 Pachyuromys duprasi
ATCATCTCCTTAAGTCTAGATGACAAAACAGCAAATCAAGCCTTGATGTATAGTCAACACTATGGTGAAGTAAATAGTTTATTCTGGCCAATTTTGAGCTGTAGCATAACCAGGAGCTCGTGAAAATGCACAGTAGCATGGCTTTGTTCAGAATCTCCTCCAATCACCTCACTGCTGGACATTTATTGACGCCTTTCTCAGATCTTTATGCACATCATGAGGACAGGTGCTCTCCTGTGTGCTGAACTGGATGAAACACAGCCTTTCGTTATTTAGAGATCTTACATATCCATGTATAAATGCTTCCAAAGTTGCTGTTGTTATTAAACTTGTATATGGTTCTAAGAAATTTTGTGATACAGAGCTACATGTGAGCATGGTCTTTGTAAGAGTTACCTTTATTTCACGTATATGAAAATTTTTTTCTACATGTGCTTATGTGCAGTGTGTGTGTGTGTGTGTGTGTGTGTGTGTTTCCAGTGCTTCTGGGAATCCAGGAGAGGGTTTATCCTAAAACTGAAGTTCTAGGTCGTTGTGAACTGCCACGAGGGTGCTGGGAATAAAATCCTGATCTTTTTCAGAAGCAGCCAATGCTCTCAACTGCTGAGCCATCTCCCCAGCTTCTGAAAGAGCTCTTAAAGTCAATCATTGCTTAAAAAACAAATTTTACAAAGGTGCCAGTGCATGTAACAGGTACCACCTACTCACCTGTCACTGGAGCAATGCAATAATATTCACCCCCAAGAAAGAAACTACCATACAACATATCAAATCTGTTTATTGAAAGAATAGCATCTACCACATTAGATGGTGAGCTCTTCAGGGGCACCAAACATATTCCATAAATCTTGCATATCAAAAAGGTAACGCTTTCCCCATAGTATTTTTGTTATATGTGAATAAGTCACCTTATTCATCTTAACTATCCATCACAGTAATTATTTTGATATCAGACAAAAATACATGACAGCACAATTAAATAGTTCTGGAATGACTGTATTTAGCTAAAACAGATGCTGACATGCTTCATTTTTATTTCTCAATTTCTTCTTCAAACTGTGAAACTTTAATTGCATTATCTGGAATTTCCAATCCGAGGTTAATAAAATCACATTTGAGGATAAAAGGCAATAGAGAGGAAGGAAGAATTTCAGAATTTAATTGAAAGTTTAAAAAAAGAAAAAGAAAAGAAAATGTATAACAGGTGAAAAGAAACCACAGTTTTTAAGATTTATAGCCACATTTTGAGAATTTCAAATGCAGGTACACTGTATTTCTATCATTTCCAGGACACAGAACATTTACAGCAACTATCTACTTGATCAGAATGATTTGTATGAATCTCTAAAGATTTGAACTTTACTCAATGGGGGTTTACTCTGAACTCAGAAGAATTAAGCCAAAAAAAGCAATTAATAGAAAGATAAATGAGTATCCCCAAGTGTTGGGTATTAACCAGTAAATTTCTAAATAATTCATGAGCCTACAACTATTTATTTAGAACTTGGGGACAATAAAAACACAAGCACTTTCAACAGGGAACATTTGAGCCGAGAATGATGACTGCTGCTCTGTGGTGATTTGTGGAAATACTTTCTTTGGCATTAGAGGACAATTTACTTGCACAAGAAGGGAACTTGAGGAGAGGAGGAGCAGCTCCCTGGACAAACCTGGAGATCTTTTTTTTTTAACGTGGAGATCCTAAATTGTTACCTAGAACCCACATAAAAGTGGAAAGATGGAACCAACTTCACAAAATTGTTCTCTGACCTTCACATGCACCCATGCCATGCACACTCCCTCACACAAGAGTCATGAATAAAATTTCCAAAATAAGGAAGGAATTTCCATCTAATCCTTGATCTAAGAGGTCATTTGAGGCAAATAGGGAAATGTTTTTAAATCTGGGTCCTGGAAAACTTCCTCTAGGAATGCAAGAATATTCTACTTCACAGTGAGAAATGGTGGTAGTAGTTGTATGCTTCAGACCCTTTGCCTTTCCCACTAGTGTCTAGCTCTACACACCCAATGGCAAGATGGTCACTCTCCCCAGACTATGGGGACCATCTCCTCAATAGTCTTAGACCCTTTGAGAGCCTGTAGTTATATCCTTTGCCACATCTGTTTCTGACAATCCTTCTCGGAACTTGAGTCTGGTTAAGAGACCATCCCTGTTATTGAGATTATACATGTAATCCTCACAAAAAAATAATAAATGTGCCCACCAAAAATTAAGCTCTCCTCAAGCTCCTGCTTTCTATATAGTTGCTTATGTACTTCCTCATACTTTCTTTAGACTGTAAATCAAGGAGTTAGTTTTTAAGAACTACAACTGTCTACTTATTGGAATAATTAACACTGAGTGCTGTAACTCCCCCACCCCAAACTTTAAAACATGATAGGTGTAGTTCTCTGAATCACAACCTAAGAGTTAATGGAGTTTGATGTTTCCTCCCAGTGATGACTTAGATGCTAGGCTGCTTCCATCTGGTGTTATTACGATCCTCTTGCTTCACACTGATACGTTGCCATCCAGGAAGTAGAAACAGATGAGCACTACAAGAGATACAGCCCCTCAATTGTTTCAATCTGGAGATGACACATCAACTCCACTCAATTCTAATTGGCCAGAAAAAATCAGTTGACACTACATAAGCACAGAGGGTCTGGCCCTCCACCATGGTTGGCTCTCCAGATGCGGTGATTCTCCATCTTCACATGCAGCAAGGAGTGACTCCAAAATACTTCCAGGGGGTGTGGGCAGGGTTGCATTACTGTTGAACTGTGCAGTGCAGTTGGGTGCAGAAATATTTTGCTTGTAATCACTTTCTAAACGTTACAGTGTTAAGAACTATTTATAGAGTACTTCTGTTGTGCTGGGTATTAGACATCATCTAGAGATAATCTAATGTAATTTACAGTTTTTGTTTGTTTTCTTTTTGTTTTGTTGTTTTTCGTTTAGGTTTTGGTTTTTTGAGACAGGGTTTCTCTGTGTAGTCTTGGCTGTCCTGGACTTAGTTTGTAAACCAGACTGGCCTCGAGCTCACAGAAATCCACCTGCCTCTGCCTCCCACAGTGCTGGGATTGCAGGTGTGAAACACTGCACCCAGCTGGTATCCAGTTTTTTGGTGTTGTGACAGGACATTATCATCTTCAAAGTTTACTATCAAGAACCTTGAGATCAAGTAACAAAATCTCGTAATATTTTAAGTTTACAATTTTGCAATGGACTGTATTCTTAGCTATTGTGGAGTACATGTGGTTGTTTCTTTCTTTCTTTTTTTTTTTTTAGCTTCTTGAGAGTCTAAAATAATTTCAAAAGAAAAATATTTTTAAATAGCTAATCTCTGTTATGTGCTTTGTGTATCCAAACTGCAAAGAATTTTGTATCTAGCAACACATCAAATCCTAGATATTTACATGGAATTCTGTGCTCAACCTATTTTATTTATCTATCTATTTATTTATTTATCTATCTATCTATTTATTTATTTTGTGCTCAACGTATTTAACTGGTAAAGAAACTAAGTTTCAGAAAAATGAGGAAATGTGAGGTAGGATACTGTTGCTAAGTGGATGACATAGGAATCACACCCTAGAAGCACTTCCAGGACCTTGATCTAAACTAAAGTATTTATTTATTTGTCTGTTTACAGACAGAATCTCACTATGAGCCAAGGCTGGGCTCAACCTCTTAATCCTTCTGTCTCAGCCTCCTGAGTCCTGGAATCACATCTGTATATTATCAAGCCTACAATAAAGCAAAGGTATTTGTTTGTTGTTTTGTTTAGGAAAAACAATGAAAAGCTAAGAAGCAATCATATAGAAGGAAAGAAAGACATTACACAGAGCTAAAGTGAACTAACCAGGACTGGGACGCAATCATTCTAGAACATTCTGCCTCTGTCAGTCCTCCCCACAGAGAAGCCACAGAGTACACTGTGACCGGCCACCCTGCGGTTCTGAAAGGCAGTGGGGTGCTGGCAGAGGGAAGGACCATTTCGAAAGCGTGCTTGGAGCTTCCCTTTGAATAGGTCAAAGTAATTGGGCTATTTAATCTAGGAAAAGTGAAGAAGGGGTTTAATTGCCACCTTTTGTGACAGTTTTTAAGAGCATGTCCAGAGGATATAGGACAAGTGACAGAAACCAAATTGAAAAAAATAGAGTTTAGCTTGACATTTAGAAGTGTTTTTGTAACCTTGTAAGCAAGGATAAAACTGGGACACGTTACACTCTTCCTTTGGAGATATTAAGAAGGACAAACCGAGGAGTGGGTATGAAACACTGTGCACCCAGCTGGTATCAGCTTGCTGAGCACTCAGCTTGCTGAGAATGAAGTCTGCCTTGAGCAAGGTCCTGGGTTCAACAGACAGCATGGAAAGAAAAAAAATGGAAAGAATGACGTTAAACCAGCTGGGAAGGCACGCCACATGCTAGGCTACGCCCCACATAAGGTGCAGCATGTGTGTTAGCTGTTCCTCCCTATAGCTAAATGTAAAGCAGATGTGGTTATTTTCATCTTAATAGTTAAGGAATGTGAGGTGAGGTCTGCCTAAGGTAACTCAGCCAGTCACCATGCAGGGGGCAAGGGCAGTTCAAACCTCTAATGTCTGTTTTTACCTCACAGAGCTTTCCACTTGATAAGACACTAAAATTTGGAGAGTAGAGGGTTTCGGTTAGCATTGACCAAATCAAAAATCAAATATAGTCGCTTCAAGCCACAGACATATCTGAACCTTCCAATGCCATTAACAGATCTCACATCAACTCATAACCTCACCTCAGGTAGGCCCTTGTAAGAGGAACTCAGTTTGGTCCAGCAAGCTAACCTTTGCTTCAACTCTATCATCCTCCCAACGTTCCTGAAGGGGATGACAAATGGAATTAGATGAAACCAAAGAGGAAGAGGTTCATGCCTCCCTTCTTACAGAAAGAAACATTGGTTTGCCCAGCAACCTAGGGGTAAAGTAGAAACTGGGTAAGAATGAAAGGAGACTGAGACTACCAGACTAATTTAAAACAAACAAACAAACAAACATGGAACCATAAATTTCGGCCAACAGAATTTCAAAGAGGACACGGGCTCCCAAACTCACCTCTTGCAGTTATAGATAATGACGGTTAAGACACCAGAAAAGGTGTGCCACCACAGTTCTCCAAGTGGGGTGTGTGTAATCTGTTGAAACTGTGTTTGTGGAAACTGAAACTGGATCATATAATTTTGTTGGTTTTTTTTTAAATGAAAAATAGATTGAGCAGAAACAACAAAGCCTTAATTATATTCCTAAGTACCTCCCTTGGGTTCCATCATTATTATTCTTTTCTTTGGGTTGGGACATTCATTACATTCAATGAGCCAGTGTCAACTCATTCATATTAACAAAACCCGTCCTCTAATCTGGGACTCTTTGTAGCAGACATGTGAACTCTGCAAGGACATGTGCCCACGATGACTGTCACTGCCCTACCGCGGCTCTGTGCGTTCCATGGCAATTCCTTTTACCACCAAATGTTTTAGGCCAAATACTCATGTTTTACATTAGGGCCAGAATCACACAGTAAGTAGCTTTTTAGGTTGACTTCTCTCAGTAAGAAAAATATGTTTTTTTTTTAAGTTTCTTCTACATCTTTTTGTGGCTTTGCAGTTCTTTTTTGCATAAACTTTCTTTCCCAAAGAGCAGTTTTAAATTGTTAGATAAGTTGAACAGAAAGCATAAAATATTTGCCTATTCCTTCTTCTTACACCTACCCACTCTCATATTGAAGGGCATTTTGGATGTTACAAATTTTGACAATTATGAATTATGTGTTATAAACATTCATAAGCAAGCTTGAGGTTAACATGTTTGTATAAATATCAAGGATCACTGTTACTGGTTCAGACTGGTTTAGTTTTGTAAATAAGAAAAAACTAGAACGGGATAGGAATACATGCCTATAATCCCAGGATTTGGAAGTGGAGACAGAGGACCAGGAGTTGAAAGTCATCTTTGGCTACATATCAAGTTCAAGTCCAGTCTGAGTTACATGAGATCCTATCTCAGAAAGAGAGAGGGATGTGGGAAGAAAGAGGGAGAGGGAGGGAACGCAGAAGGGAGAAGGAGGGAAGAGGAGGAGAGAAAGAGGGAGAAGGAGGGGAGAGGAGGGAGCAGACGAGGAACAAACTATCTTTGCAATCAGCCTTACAATTTTCCATCACCTCCAGCTGCGAATGAGAACATATCCTGCCCCACATCCACGAAGAACTTAGACTTCCTCCATTCTATAGGGTTACAGCGGTATCTTGTTTTAAATAAGTGTATCTTTTCTAAAGCATACTAGTCCAACAAGCCACAGAAAACATTTTAAATCCATCCCATAATTAACCCTTCTTCAAAACCTCATCTCCGCTGAAAGAACAAAATTATTTAAAACAATTAATTTCTATTGCTAAAGGCATAGTTGCTATTATATTGTGCCTGAAATATGGGGAGCTTAAAAAACTGTATCAACTTTGTCCTTCCGCGCCGGATACCATAAAGAGCTTTCAGTGGCAGCAGACACCTAAAGCACAGAGAAGAAAACTGACTTCAAAAAGGCATTGACACTTCTGGACTTGACTTTGTTTTACAAAGCTCTCTACTCAGCTTTAAACAAGCATTTGCGGTGCCCTAAATTACTTCATGCTCTTTCTAGGACACAAAAACATGTGGAGTGGGGCATTGTGAAGGGGTGAGGATGGGGTCTGGGTTTTCCCCTGCTGCCTTAGCCAGATCTTTGTGGGGGTTTTTTTTGGAAATTTTAGCAAAAAAAATAATGGGAAGAACAATTTTTGCTATATATTATCACACCTGCTGTGGCTTACATTTTCAAATTGTAATGCTTTCTTAGTGATTCTCAGAGCTACATTATACACCTGCATGTTTGCATGATGGTTTTGATCTTCATTAACTCCACAAAAATTCAAGCACTAATGCACACACAAAAAAGAAGTACTTGAAAGGAAGCCATTCCATTTGACATTTTTTGCAAATGTGAACTTTCAACCATTATGACTTCATGTCTGTGAGACTTAATATAATCAAAAATCATATAACACATCTATTCTGAATAAAACACTGACAAAGTTCTTGCCATTATAAATGGCCTGTTTTATGTGCCCATTCTTAGGCAAAAATCAAACCCTATAAAACAAGTCTTTCTCTTCAACTGCATCTGCTGCTAATGACAGCTTCCCAAAAGGCTTTGGAAGTGTTCCATAATCAGGTGGCAAAGATGCCTGAAAGCTTTTCCAAACCAAATGGCAAAGCATTTAAAGCAAGCATAAAAGAGCGCCAGGCAGAAATAAGCATAGCATTTGGAATCGCTTCTCTTTGTTTCTAATGGCTGCATTTGTGCAGTAACTTCCGGTGCTTCTGTTTTTATCTACTGGAAAGACCTAAGAATGCATCTAGCCATCCCTGTGTGTCACCTCGCAACTTCCTCCAGTGTTAGGAAGCTTCCAGCAAAGCAAAGCACTGCAGCTCCAGAGCCCTAAAAGCATTCTCACCACCGTTCTTCACAGATCTAGGCAGAGTGATGTGTGTTCTGTTGGGGCTCCTTTAAGGGAGTTTGGGGGCTGGGAAAAGTCTTTTTTTTTTTAAGTCTCAATCTTCACTAAAGATAAAATTGTGTAATGTTCTGTTAGGTGTTAAATGGTGTTCCTGAAACAACAACAAAAACAGAAACACTTGCACATCAATGTTGCTTGCAGCACAATCCACAGTAGTTAACTTATGGAACCAAGCTAGGCACCAATTAACAAGGGAAGAGATAAAAAGAGATGGGGTATATATGCACAATGAAACATTTTAAAGAAGAATGAAGTATGTCATTTGTGGGAAAATGGAAGTAGCTACAGATAACCACACAAAGTAACTAAGTCAGTCTCAGAAAGAGTAATATGGTACAATTATTCTCATTTTTGGATCATAACATTCATAGATACAAACAGATGAGACTGTGTAGGGAAGTAAAGAGGAACTGGAAGGTCCAAGAAAGTGATAGAAGCCAGATTTGGGAGTAGATTGCTTCAAGTATGATATCTACATGTATATATGTATACATATGTGTGTATATATATATGAAAATGCCCTTATATAACTGTGTAATTAGAGTGAAATCTTTTTGTAAAGAGACATATTTTGAAATCCTAAAATCCTGTTTTTACAGAATATAACCATATTAGGAAATATTATTTGTCAGCTTTCTATTCTATAACAAAATACTTAAGAATCCTAAAGAGGAAAGGTAGTTCATAGGTTTGGAGGTTTCAGCTATTGTTAAGCTGTGTAGGACTATGGTAAGATAGCACATCATGGTAGGAAGTGTATGGTAGAGCCAAGCCATTCAGTGTGTAGCCTAGACAATCAGAAAGCAAGAGAATGAGCCAGCACCTACACTATCGTCTTCAAAACCACACCCTCAAAGAGTTAGTTTTCTGTTGTTATGGTAAAACAATACCAACTGAAGGAAGAGTTTACTTTGTCTGTGTTTCCAGAGGAATGGAGCCCATCTCCATGAGCAACAGCAGTATGAAGGTAGCTCATTTTCATCCTCACATGGGAGAGAGAGGGAGAGAGAGAGGGAGGAGGGCAAGGCTGCAAACCCTCACAGCCTGCTCCTCTAGCAAGGCTCCACCTCCCAAAGGTTCCATTCAAATTACCATAACTTTCTATTAGAATTAAAGATTCTACCACATGCTCTGTTAATCAGCTTTTGATTGGTCACTGTGACAAAATTCCTGAGATTAAAAAAAAAAAAGATTAAAGGAAGATTTATGCTGGTTTATGGCTTAAGTGCAAAGTCAGTTGGCTGTATTGTTCTGGACCTGAGACAAGGCAAGTATCTTGAAGACAGTAAGATGTGACAGAGGTTTCTTCCTTCATAGTAGTCAGAAAGCAAGCAGAAAAGGGGACAAGGGACAAGACAAAGCCTGAAAGAATGTATGGGGCGGGAGGAATCCAAGACGGCGGTGACCAGTGTGCACCATATCTGAGAGGCAGAGGATCTGAAACTCTGAAATTGGTGAGTGGAGGGGCAACTGAAGCCAGAAAATTGACTTTGAAGCTTCCTGAATGAGAGGGGACATCACAGGAGCTGAGACCATTTAGATTCAGGTCTCTGGGGACAGAGAATGGTGAACATTCAAACCAATTGCACTTCCCCATTCAGGCGTCCTTCCTCCTCCAGCAGAGCTGGCCCACAAAGACTCTTAGATATTCCAGGGACTCTTAGCACAGAACTAGCTGCCTGGGGACTGAGACAGCAGAGGCAGAGATCCTAGCTCCTCAGCGGCAGCTGTCAGCTGTACCATCCTTTCTGGTCCTAGGTCTGTGAGCGGCTGTACGGACTATGCAGGTAAGGGCTGCCCAATCCCTCAGTGGTAGACAGACAGCTATACAGCCACCAAAATACAGCAGACCCACCAAACCACCCAGGTATACCAGGCGCCAGGCCACCTAGGTATGTGGACCACTGTTGTGGCTCCCCAGGAATTACCAGCAGGCACCTGGACTGGCCTCCCAGTCCCGCTGCTGTGGCTGGACTCCCAAGTTCAGCAGCTGCAGCATTACTGAGATGAAGTAGCTCCTACACCCACATTTGACTGAGCAGGCCCAAAACTGAGAGTAGAGAACAGGGGGAACCCCCGTGCTTTCAGATTTGACCTACTGAAGAGTGAGTACACCTTCAAGTGCCTGCAGAGCCCCAGATCCAGGGTCCTTCTAAGCTAGCAGCCAGACATCAGATCCCACCCACCCACACACCCACTGTGGGAAACAGAGGGACAGTGTTCTCAACATTGAGGCTCCTGTTCTGCAGGTCTACCAGTGGAGTTCAGGCAAATAACTCCTGGAGCTCAGTCAGAGCTGAATACCAGTAGCCTGCAGGCCATTGAGGTATTCAGGGAATCTGCACAAGCGAATTGTGCCTGCAAAGACCTCAAGTGCCTGCAAACCGTTTGGTGCCTGCACAGTGCCCTTGCCCCACACTTTGGGCATCTACATTTTCTAACACCCTGTCCTAAAAGGCACACTTCCACCCCCCCCACACACACACTCACATACTCACACGTTCATGCACATTTGTCCATCTGCGCCTGCAAAGCTTTCTCCCTTCGGTAGAGCTGAATCACCAATGTACACTCTCAAACAACTGGACCTATCTCATCTTCCTGAAGAATTCTCCAGACACCGGAGAAAGACAGTACCAATCTGCAGAATCCAGAAACAGTGAAGGTTACAGATAAGCAAATATCCAGAAGTTGGCGTAAGAACACATCCAACAAATATCAGGATATCATGGCATCATCAGCAACCCCAAAAATCAATGCATACTCCAATTCATTGGAAAAACAGGAAAATTATTTTAAAGCTATGCTAATCAAGTTATTTGAGGCACATAAAGAGGAAACAAATAAATCTCTCAAAGAAATAGCCACACAAATGGAAGCAAGTAAAGAGGAAATGAACAAAGCTCTCAAAGAAACACAGGCAAATATAGCCAAACAAATAGAGGCACAAGTAGAGGGACAATGAGTGGCATATAGAGAGGAAACCAACAAAAAAACAGAGCATCAGAGAGAGAAAGAAATCCACATTCAAACAGATGAAGGAAATGGTGCAGGGCATGAAAACAGAATTAGAATCAATAAAGAAAACACAAACAGAGAAACCCTGGAGCTGGAGAACTTAGAGAAAAGATCAGGAACAAAAAAGGTAAGGATCACCAATAGAATACAAGAGATGGAAGAGAGAATTCTGGTGCTGAAGATACATTTGCAGAAACTGATAATTCTCTCAAAGAAAAAGTAAAATCAGAAAAGTCCCAAACACAAAACATCCAAGAAATAAAGGACACCATGAAAAGCTGAAATCTAAAAATAATAGGAATAGATGAAAAATAAGATACCAGGATCCAAGGTACAGAAAATATTTTCAAAAAAATATTCCCAACTTAAAGAAAAAGATGTCCATAAGCATAGAAGAGGCCTACAGAACACCAAATAGACCTAGACAAGAAAAGAAACTCCTCACAGCACATCAAAGTCAAAACACTAAATATACAGAACAAAGAAAAGCAATAGGGAAAAAGGCCAAGTAGCATATAAAGGTAGACCTATCAGAATCACACCAGATTTCTCATCAGAAATTATGAAAGCCAGAAGGGCCTAGGAAGATGTCATGCAGACTTTAAAGGACCACAGATGCCAACCCAGACTATTATGCCCAGCAAAGCTTTCAATCAACATAGATGGAGAAAACAAAATATTCCATGACTAAACTAAATTTAAGCAAAATCTACATAGCAACCCAGCACTACAGAAGATACTAGGAGGAAAACTCCAATCCAGCACAAATAACCACATCTAAGAAAACATAGGATACAGATCATTTCCCACCAAAACTAAAAGAAAACAAGCAATGAATCACAGTACGACCACCAACTCCACAATGAAAAGAACTAATATTCATTGATCACTATTATCTATCAACATGAATGGACTCAACTCTCCAATAAAAAGACACAGACTAACATAATGGTTGCAGAATGGTTGAAAAATGGTTGCTGCATTCTGCTGCATCCAAGAAACGCACCTCTGCAACAAAGATAAACACTACCTCAGAACGTAGGACTGGAAAAATGTTTTTCAAGCAAATGGACCCAGAAAACAAGCTGAGGTAGCTATCCTAATATCTAATAAAATACACTTTCAACCAAAATTAATCAAAAAAGATAAGGAGGAGCACTTCATTCTCATCAAAGGAAAATTCCACCAGGAGGATATCACAATTTTGAACATCTATGCCCCAAATACAAGAGCACCTACATTTGTAAATGAAACATTATTAAAGCTAAAATCACACATTGATCCCAACACCTTAATAGGGGGAAATGTCAAAACTCCGCTCTCACCAAGGGACAGATCATCCAGACAGAAGCTAAACAGGGAAATAAGTGCACTTGCAGAGGTCCTAAATCAAATGAACCTAATAGATGTCTACAGAACTTTTCACCCAAATTCAAAAGGGTATACCTTCGTTTTAGCACCTCATGGAACCTTCTCCAAAATAGACCATATAGTTCGTCACAAAGCAAGCCTCAGCAGATATAAGAAGACTGAATTAATCCCTTGTATCCTATCTGACCACCATGGTCTAAAGCTGGACCTCAACAACAACAGAAATAGCAAAAAGTCTACACATACATGGAAACTGAACAACTTGCTATTCAATGACAGCTAGGTTAGGGAAGAAATAAAGAAAGAAATTAAAGTCTTCCCAGAATTCAATGAAAATGAAGGCACAACATACCCAAACTTATGGGACACAATGAAAGCAATGCTAAGAGGAAACTTCATAGAACTAAGTGCCTTCAAGAAGAAATTTGAAACATCTCATACAAGCAACTTAATAGCTCAACTTAAAGCCCTAGAAAAAAAAAAAAGAAGCAGATACACCCAAGAGGAGCAGACGGCTGGAAATAATCAAACTGAGGGCTGAAATCAATAAATTAGAAACAAACAAAAAAAATTCAAAGGATCAATGAAACTAAGAGCTGGTTCTTTGGGAAAATCAACAGGATAGGCAATCCCTTAGCAAAACTAACTAAAAGGCAGAGAGAAACTGAACAAATCAGTAAAATCAGAAATGAAAAAGGGGACATAACAACAGACACTCAGGAAATCCAAACAATCATTTGGTCTTACTACAAAAGCCTATATGTCACAAAATTTGAAAATCTAAAGGAAATGGATACTTTTCTTGATAGATTCCACTTACCAAAATTAAATCAAGATCAGGTAGAAAGATTGAATTGTCCTATATCCCCCAAAGAAATCAAAGTAGTCATCAACAGTCTCCCTTGCAAAAAAAAGCCCTGGGCCAGATGCTTTCAGTGCAGGACTCTATTAGACCTTCAGAGAAGAGCTAACTCCAATTCTCTTCAAACTATTCCACAAAATAGAAACAGAAGGAACATTACCAAACTCATTCTGTGAAGCCACAGTCACCTTGATACCTAAACCAAACAAAGACCTAAGAACTTCAGACCTATCTCTCTTATGAACATTGATGCAAAAATACTCAATAAAATGCTTGCAAACCGAATCCAAGAACACATAAAAGATATCAGCCAACATAACCAAGTAGGCTTCATCCCAGGCATGCAAGGGTGGTTCAATATATAGAAATCCATCAATGTAATCCACCATATAAACAAACTGAAGGCAAAAACAAAAAACAAACAAACAAAAAAAACACATGATCATCTCCTTAGATGCCAAAAAGCATTTACAAAATCCAACATGTTTAAAGTCTTGGAGAGATCATGGATACAAGGCACATACCTATACATAGTAAAGGCAACATACAGTAAGCCTATAACCAACATCAAACTCAATGGAGAGAAACTTAAATCAATTCCACTGAAATCAGGGACATGACAAGGCTGCCCATTGTCTCCATTTCTCTTCAACATAGTACTTGGAGTCCTAGCTAGAGCAATAAGGAGATCAAGGGGATACAATTCAGAAAGGAAGAAGTCAAAGTATCACTGTTTGCAGATGATATGATAGTATACATGAGTGACCCCAAAAATTCAACCAGAGAACACCTTTAACTGATCAACACCTTCAGCAAAGTGGCTAGATATAAAATTAACTCAAAAAAAAAAATCAGAAGCCCTTCTATATACCAAAAACAAAAGGGCCGAGAAAGAAATTAGGGAAACAACACCCTTCACAATAGCCACTAATAACATAAAGGACCTTGGTGTGACTAACCAAGCAAGTGAAAGACCTGTTTGAGAAAAACTTCAAGTCTCTGAAGAAAGAAATTAAAGAAGATATCAGAAGATGGAAAGATCTCCCGTGCTCATGGATCAGTAAGATTAATATTGTGAAAATGACTATTCTGCCAAAAGCAATCTACAGATTCAATGCAATTCCCATCAAAATACCAACACAATTCTTTATAGAACTTGAAAGAAAAATTCTCAACTTCATATGGAGAAACAAAAAAACCCAGAATTTCCAAAATGATCCTGTAACAACAGATCATCTGGAGGTATCTCCATCCCTGATCTCAAGCTGTACTACAGAGCAACAGTAATAAAAACTGCATGGTATTGGCATAGAAACAAAATGCTAGATCAATGGAACTGAATAGAAGACCCAAAAATAAATCCACACACCAATCAATACTTGATTTTTGACAAAGAAGCCAAAATCATTCCATGGAAAAAAGACAGCATCTTCAACAAATGGTGCTGGTCCAACTGGATGTCTATATGCAGAAAAACGAAAATAGATCCATATTATCACCCTGCACAAAACTAAAGTCCAAGTGGATCAAAGACCTCAACATAAAACCAGATACACTAAGAAGAAAAAGTGGGGAAGAGCCCAGAACTCGTTGGCACAGTAGACAACTTCCTGAACACAACACCAACAATCTAAGATCAAGATCAATCTAAGATCAACAATCAATAAATGGGACTTCATAAAACTGAAAAGCTTCTGTAAAGCAAAAGACACTGTCTTCAGAACAAAACAACAGCCTACAGAGTGGGAAAGGATCTTCACCAACCCTACATCTGACAGAGGGCTAATATCCAGAATATATAAAGAACTAAAGAAGTTAAAAAGCAACAAATCAAGTAATCCAAATAAAAAATGGGGTACATTACCAAACAGAGCTTAACAGAAAATTCTCTGTAGAGGAATATAAAATGGTGGAGAACCACCTAAAGAAATGTTCAATATTCTTAGTCATCAGGGACATGCAAATCAAAACGACCCTGAGATTTCACCTTACACCCATTAGAATGGCTAAGATCAAAAATTCAAGTGACAATACATGCTGGAGAGGTTGTGGAGAAAGGGGAACCCTCCTCCAATCCTGGTGGGAATGTAAGCTTGTACAACCACTCTGGAAATCAATCTGGCACTTTCTCAGACAGTTAGGAATAGTGCTACCTCAAGATCCAGCTATACCATTCCTAGGCATATATCTAAAATAGGCTCAAGTACACAACAAGGACATTTGCTCAACCATGTTTGTAGCAGTTTTAATTGTAATAGCCAGAACCTGGAGACAGCCCAGATATTCCCCAACCAGATACTGGAATTGTGGAATACTACTCAGTAATTAAAAACAAGGAAATCATGAAATTTGCAGGCAAATGGTGGGATCTAGAAAAGATCATCCTGAGTGAGGTATCCCAGAAGCAGAAAAACACACATGGTATATACTCACTTATAAGTGGATACTAGACCTATAATATAGGATAAAAATACTAAAATCTGTACACCTACAGAAGCTAAACAAGAAAGAGGACCTAGAGTAAGTTGATCAATCCTCACTTAGAAAGATAAATGGGATGGACATTGGAAGTAGGAGAAAACAAGAAAAAGGACAGGAACCTACCACAGAGGGCCTCTGAAAGACTCTACCCAGCAGTGTATCAAAGCAGATACTGAGACCCATAAACAAACTTTGAGCAGAGTGCAGGGAATCTCATGAAAGAAATGGGAGATAGTGATACCTGGAGAAGACAGGAACTCCACAAGGAGAGCAACAGAACCAAAATATCTGGATACAGAGGTCTTTTCTGAGACTGATACTCCAACCGAGGACCATTCATGGAGATAACCTAGAACCTCTGCTCAGACATAGCCCATTGCAGCCCAGTATCCAAGTGGATTCTCTAGTAAGGGTAACAGGGACTATCTCTGACATGAACTCAATGACTGGCTCTTTGACACCCCTCCCCCACAAGGGAGGAACAACCTTGCTAGGCCACAGAGGAGGACATTGCAGCCAGTCCTGATAAGACCTGATAAGCTAGGGTCAGATGGAAGGGGTAGAGGACCTCCCCTAGCAGTGGACTTAGAGAGGGGCAGGGAAGAATTGAGATAGGGAGGGTGGGATTGGGAGGGAATGAGGGAGGGGCTACAGCTGGGATACAAATAAATTAACTGTAATTAATATAAAAAATTAAAATTAAAAATGAATGTATCCTGAAGGATCTACTGCCTTTAAGAAGGTCCCTACCTCCTAATTCTCTATCGCTTTCAAATAGTCCATTTGTTTGTAAATTCATCAGTTGGTGAACCCATCAATGAGGCTAGGGCCTTGATGATTTCATAACTTCCTCAATGGCTCACCTTTAAACATTGCTACACAGGGAAACAAACTTCTAACATACAAGCCTTTGGGTGCCATTTCAGATCGAAACCTTGATACCCCTCAATAGAACGAGCCTTATGGGCCTTTGAGTGACAGGTATAATCCACACGGTAGCAGAGGTGATGTAAATCTATGACTAGGACAGAGACTGTAGAGGCGCTGCAGGCAGAGGAAGGCTGAGGACCCACAGCCATCACCTGGAGCTAGAAAGACAAGGCCGGGTTTGCCCTGCAGTTTACAAAGATCCTTTTGCACCTTCCAGACTTTTAATTCTCAGACTTCTAATGTCCACATCCATGAGATAGTACACTTTTTCATTTCTTTATTTATTGGGTGTATGTTTATAATCTGTGTGATTGCACATGTGTGGAGACACAAGGGTCAAGGTCAGAGAAACAACTGACAGCCTGCGGCAGTTGGTTCTCTCCTTCGACTGTGTAAGACCTGGGAGCTGAACTCAAGGTGTTCCTCTTGGAGAGAAGTCCCTTAAGCCACTGAGCCATCGCGCTGGCTGAGAGCAGCACGCTTTTACTATTTAATCCACTCAGGTTATGGCAATTTGCTGTAGTGGCCATGTAGAATGGGCTCTGGGGTCAGGGTTTGGCATTCTGTTATTGGAGCAAAGTGTAAGGGGGAGGGTGCCTAACTCTTCCCTAGGACGGGGACCCAGCTGTGCTATAGTAAGTCATACTCTGGGAACAGCATCCTGCCTGGAGAGCACTTCCCCAGGCAGAAGCAGAGCATCTAAGGATACTTCCTGAAGCTCTATATACATGGGAACATGACCTGTGGGAGCCTGCCCCGTCAGGAAATAGAAGTGCTTTATTTTTGTTTTATTTTTCATGACTATAAAAGCAACCCAGGAGATTTATGATTTCACTTTAAATTAAAATATACCTTTGATGCTATATGTAATATTTGCTTATTATTCCTAAAACTACATTGTTACTTATGTGTATGAAACAGCTTTGAGTTGACATTCATTGCTACAGAGTGAATCAGTCCATTTCCCCAAGATAACACCTGAAGCCTTGACTCCCAATGAGATAGAACTAGGATCTCAGGGATGCAGAAAGCTTAAATGAGGTCATGAGGGTGGAGTGCCCAGGAAGGGGTCAGAGCCTTTGTAAGGAGAGACACCACAGAGTTTTTCCTTTGTACCAGTCATGTGTGACTACAAAGAATTAAACCTCTATGTGTGGTCCTGAGGGGAGACTTCAATCACTCCACACTGGATCTAGGGCAGTGGTTCCCAACCTTCGTAATGCTATGACCTTTTAATACCGTTCCTTATGTTATCATGACCCCAAATCATAAGATTATTTTTATTGCTACTTCATAACTGTAGTTTTGCTACTGTGATGAATCATAATGTAAATATATTTTGGAGATGAAGGTTTGCCAAAGGGATCATGATGCACAGGTTGAGAGCCCTTGATCTAGACACTTCAGAGCTATGAAGAAATGAATGCTCATTGTTTAAGTCATACGATGTATATAGTATTTTGTTTGAGCTGACTAGGACAACCATAATATGTTAATGAGTAAATTTTCATATGCAATTTAATGACAGGGCTATCAGTCATCATCTACATAAGGACTTTACACTCTGGAAACTAAATGTTTCAAGTTCCGCAAATGTTTACATGATTGCATTTGAGTAATGCAAAAGTGGCTACGCTCTTTTGCATTCAATAATAAACAAAATCAGTTTACTTTGCATTTCATAGCAATTTCTCCTGTGGCTGGCTGACTGACAATTGGGAACAGGAGAGGAGGGAAAAGAAGAGTTCTCCTGTCCTCTCCAGAGTCCATCATGCTGGGAAAGCCCAGGGGCTGTGGCTAAGATACCTGCCTGAACTCAAGATCATTAATGTCTGTGTAAGGCCATAGCCTGCTGGAGTCAGGGTCACAGTAGCCCCAGAATGCTTCTCTGCCCAGCTTCCCTGATGCCTATTTTTACCTCTAATATCTCCAGATGTTACTACTGCCGCCAGCTCTGATGGTAAGCTCTACTTGCCTGCTGCCCTAGGGAAATCAGCGCATCTGAGGAAAGCTGATCTGACATGCTCCACAATGTGCAATATGCCTGCTGGAGTCTTGAGTGGGGGTGGGAGGTAAAATGGGTCCAGGTTGCTCTGATTTCTGGTGTCACCACCAAGTACACAAAGACCCTACCTGTACAACTTCAAGAATCTCTGAAACCATCTCTACCCTCTTGGTATTTGGGGGTTACTTCAAAGAGAAGGGCTTTTTAAGTTCTTTTTTATTTTTTTTTAAACTTCTTTGTTCCTTTTTAAGTCCTATGTTTCTCAATGTCTGAAAAGTATTGACAGGTCCCATGTGACCTAATTGGTGTGTGTGCATATATATGCATGAGTGTAGGTGTATATGCATGTTTGTACGTGTGCACAAGAAGGCCAAAGGTCAACACTGAATGTCTTCCTGAATCACTTTCTACCTTTTTTTTTTTTTTTGGAGATACAATGTCTCATTGGCCAGGAGCCTACCAATTTAGGTAGCTACTCATTCAGCCAGCCCAGGGCTGTCTCTGACTCTGTAGCGCTTTGATTAGAGGTATCTGCTGTCCACATGGCTTTTCTCCTGGGTTCTTCAAGTTGCTTTTGGCTCTACATGTTTATGCAGCAAAAATTTTGCCTACCCAGTCATCCCCCAGCTCCATGGTTTACAGGTTTTATTCACTTGTTTTTGTTTCCCCAAAAGCCTCATCCACAGCATCTGAAGTTTCCTGTGTCACATGCATACAGCTGATAGAGGCATCCTCACATTGAGACCTTGGCAGCACTCTTCCATAATTCTCTGCTGAATATATGTAACTAGAGTCTCTCTTTTCAGAGTTTTCTGTGGTTCATCCTTGCTTATGAAATAATTTGTGTCTATGCTATCATCAGCTAAACAGAATCCTGGAGACAATATTGCAAGTGTGTCATTTGCTAGGGCAAGCAATGACAGCTCTCATAGCATTTGGGGGAATGCTCTTCCATAACGACTACTTTTCCAGGTCAAGCGAGAAACTACACCCTTTTCTGCACCAGAAGCCTTCCTTCTATCCATTTAGAGTTAGCTATTTTAGGATTTTCCTAATAGCAGCGATTGTTCTTTTTTATTTACCATATGTAGTTGATAGGACTTTTATTTTATGACTTTTCTTTCTAGCTTAAGATAATGTTTCTTTTTTTGCATGATAATGTCATAAGCCTCATTTTCCCTTCTGTTGGGTCTTGATTATTCCCCCACAGGCTGATACTTAAAACAAAAGCATTTAAAACTTTATGTTAGCATAACAGTTTATGTGATTGCATGCATAGAAGGAAAAATTGGCCTACAGAAGCTGTTAATATTACCCACACCCATTAAGTCTAATGCAGCTCATGCAGGCAGGAGCCTCCCTTCAGGGCTGAACTGATGGTAAAGCTGAATCCAAAAAATAAAATAAAATAAATAAGAGGATGGGAAATTCAGAATCAGCTTATCACTGTTAGGGCAGGGCTAACTTTCAAGGCTCATTTGCATCTGACAGAAAAGATAACGACTGAAGAATTATACCCAGTGAGCAAGAGTCAACTCAAAATTAACCCTGTCGGTCTTTTCTGAGACTGATACTCCAGCCAAGGACCACTTATGGAGATGGCCTGAAACCCCTGCACAGAGGTAGGCTATGGCAGTTCAGTATCCAAGTGGGTTCCATAGAAATGGAGACAGGGACTGTCTCTGACAGGAACTGATTGGCCTGCTCTTTGGTCACCTCCCCCTGAGGGGGGAGCAGCCTTGCCAGGCCACAGAAGAAGACAATGCAGCCACTCCTGATGAGATGTGATAGACTAGGATCAGTGGGAAGGGGAGGAGGACCTCCCTTAGCAGTGAACTGGGATTGGGGAAGAGGGAGGGTGGGATTGGGAGGGGAAGAGGGAGGGAGGTACAGGGAAGATACAAAGTGAATAAACTGTAATTAATAAAAATTAAAACAAATTAACCCTGTCAATTTTCTCTCCATATTTCTCTTTATTGCTTTGTCAATGACCTATAATAAGTACATATCCAAGGCGTACAATGTGATATTTTGATTCATGTTTACACTGTGTACAATTTTTAAATATTTACTTTATTTTTTTTGAGATTATAATATAATTACATCATTTCTCCCTTTCCTCCCTCTAAAGCCTCTCATGTACTCTCTGACCTTTGATGTCTTTCAAAGTCATGGCCTCTTTTTACTTGAATTGTTCTTCCACACACACAGGCATGCATGTTTGCATGCTCGCTTAATACATATATACAACTTGCTCAGCCTGTTTAAAAATGCTTTCTGTGTATGTTTTCAGGACTGACCATTTGGTTTTGGATAACAAATGGATATGCTCTTCCCTGGAGAAGACTATTTCTGCAGCTCTGGGCATTCCTTAGCTGCCTGGAGTTCTTTGTCTAGGGCTGAGGCCTCTTGGTCTTTCACTCATCCATGTACATAGATGTCCTTGTTCAGCTCATACATGGGTAGTCATGCTAGTGAGTCTTCATGGATGCAGCATCTAACCTTACTAGGAGACACAGTCTCACAGCAAACTCCCTAATTTTCTGGCTCTTATAGTCTTTCCAGTGTTCCTTCCACAGTGATCCTGGAGCCTTAGGTACAGGAATTATCTTGTAGATATGACCAGTAAGTCAATCAAAACTGAGCAAATACTTGAGCCAAACCTCAAAAAGATACCTTTCTCATGGCTGTTCCATCACCATTTACAGTTAGGAGATGAAATCATCCTAAATAGCAACTAATGGTGAATGGACAAAATGCAGCATTTAAACAATAGAAAGTCACTTCGACATAAAAAAAAAGGATGACACTGTGTCATTCGTGACAACATGGGCAGAATGGAAGACATTATATTGGTACTATTGTAGAACATGCCAGAAACCAGGTGCTTACTATAGATATTAGCTGAATTACCAAGAGGAAGCTTATACAACTTCCCTCCAGGTTATCAGTTTAAAACAGAAGGCAGAAGCTAGATGGGGTCACAGGAAGTAGCAGTGGATGGGGCTCACTGGCTTCTGTCAGCTTCTAGGAGGAAGCTGGAGGAGAAGGTACAGGAAAAACTTGGCTGCCAGCCCAAGCTGTCAGTTCCTGGGCACCAAATACCATCACCCTAGGATTCAGGCTCTGCTACCCAGCTTCAGCACGTGCTGAGCCATGTGCAGACCCCTCCCTGCCTCACCATGTGGCTGTATCCACTCATCCTTCAGGTTTCAGAAAAGAAAGGTTACTCATGGACCAACTTCTGCCCACAGGGTATCCAGGACTCCCAAGGGCTGGCCAGAAAATGGAAGATGAGATCATCTGAAGGGAGGGAGAGTTGTCAGCCCTCACCAATACCTCTAGCTTCAACCACACCTCAGACCCACCTTCTATTTTCTGTCCTGTAAGATTTTTAATCTCTTGGTTCATTGTCCTAATTGGATATGGTACTCAGTAACACACAAAAAGTTATCACACTGTAAGGTAAATCATTAACTAAAAGAAGAGAAACAATAGAGAAAAGAACAATGAATCAGAGAGGAGTGCTTGAGCTGGAGTTACCGCAGAAATCCAAATGTACCAAAGAACTAGAACGTCAGTAGCTTTAAGAGACCTACACAAGGAAGAGGATGGAGGAGAAATGCTCCTGAGAAGTTCCTTCTGCAAGCCAAGAGGTACAGGGTGAATCTATCAATCACATTACAAAGGAGGCCCACCGGGCATCTGGGAAGATAGTGTGTAAACCCAACAGACTATTAACACTTCTGTAGACCATGGGCATGAAAGCACAAAAAAGACTCAGGTAATTTCCAAGGTCAGTCAAAACCACCAACTTAAAATTTAACGAAAGCTTTTAATACTACAAATGCCCACCTTTTCTCTCCACTTTTTATGGTTCAGCAATAAAGAAGGCTGTCATGGCAATTCCCTAATGAGTTCTCTCTGGCTGTTTAGGAGTCTGAAAAGGAAAAATAAATGGGAGCAAATGTAAATGTTTTCCAAGCTTCTCTAAAAGAATAAAATTAAAGAGACCCACTATCCAGTAATGAAAATGTCCTGCTTAAATGAAATTTTATTTTCAGGAGGATCATCTACAGAACAGCCAACAGTAACAGGCTTTATGTCCAAATGGGCAAGCAAGAGCAAGGCGTGGCATGTGAGACAATGGGGGATACACATGACCAAAAGACAGTCTGAGGAAAATAACCTCTCCTGTTTTTTTTTTAATTAATGGGAGTTCTTATTCACAAATTGCCATAGAAACATTTCTTTGTTCTGATTCTTTTAATTCATTGCACAGAAACCTATGCCAGGAAAAAGGGGTCAAAAGGCTGTTAAACCGAAGACATCATAACTGAAGCAACACAGAGGCTGGATAGAGCATAAACCACACTGGAAGCCCAGTTCCCTAGTTCCAGTCTAAGTGAGAGCTACTTTGTAGGCCCCAGGAGAAGAAATCCACCTCAGCTGTGGAGCCTGAGACATTCTCAAATCAGGAGATAAAGACTGGGAACTACAGCCTCACCATCTTTTGGCTGACCGAAAGCTGAGGCTGCCAACAACAAAACTGACTTTTTTTCCTTTTCTTCCCACCTCCAGGAAAGGGCTTCTTTACTGAAGCCATAAGCAACCCGTAACCTCTCGTTAGAAACAAAGGCAAAATATGAAGTGTTTCCTGAGTTTGTCGTGGCATATTCATGTTATCAAGGAGCTTACTGAATACTTACTATCAAGAATGAGCCCTTAAAATGTGACTTTCAGGGACCTGAAGAGCCAGTAAATGGTTAAGAGCACTTGCTGCTCTTACAGAGGACCTAGGTTCCTCTCCCAATGCCCACAGGGCACTTACAACCTCCTGTTACTCCAGTTCTAGGGTACTCATTGCCTTCTTCTAACCTCCATGGCACCAGGCAGAAATGTGGTCCACATATGTGCATACAGGAAAAACACTCATCCACATAAAATAAGTTTATCTTTCAAATAAAATATAGTTTCAAGAACAGTGCAGAGGAAAGAGGATGATGGATGCTCATCAAGCTAATCCAGGTTCTACACTGGTGCCTAAAGAGAGCTTGTGCCAACAACATTCAAGCTAATCCAGGTTCTACACTGGTGCCTAAAAGAGCTTGTGCCAATGACATTCAAGTTGCAATTTATATGACATAGACTTTTGCAAGGGGCAATAAATGAATGAGCCAAAATTGTTTTACAGGGTCTAATTTTTACGAGAAGAAACTTCCTTGTAGGTAGTGGATGGTGAAGCTTTGAAAACCTCTACAAGGCCAGTTCAGAAAAAAAAAAAGATGTCCGTACCGACACCATCATGTCTATGCATACTTCACATCTCTCAAGGTACCAGCAGATCCATCACTTCACAGAATCTTCCCATTCATGTAGATACTAAAAGCCAGTGTCCAATATCTGTCTAGGCTACTGTCACCTTGTTTTTTGAGACACCTTGTTTTGATCTATGCTGGCTGGTTAGCAAGCACTGAGAGTCTGCTTGTCTCTACTTCCCCATCATTGGGGTTACAAACATATGATAGATAGCACCCTAGTTCTTTTTACTTAGGTGTGTGGTATCTGAGTGTAAATCATCACTCACAATGAACTCAGGTCCGCGTATTTGTGCAGTGATCACTTTATCAGCTGAGTTCTTTTTCTCAGCCCTGGACCTCACTTTTCTCATCTATAAAATAAGAGTCATTGACTAAAGACATAATAACAGCCTGTACACCAACATCGCACACCAGTTTTTAGTTTTCCCCTCTTTTCCAGTACACAGAAGAGCTGCTGACGAGTGTACCTTCTGCCTGGTTCTGACCACTGGAACAGGCACTGGTGTTTGGTGCACTCCTAGGTCTAAACGATGAAAAGTCAACATGTGATGCTCTGTACTCCTGATCTGGCAATGGGTTGAGAAACAGAATCACAATGAGATGGAAGAAGCCTCCATTCATCTTGTCCAGCCTGTTGAGTACAGACATGGGAACAGTGGGACAGGGACTGTCTCATCCCGACTAATGTGCTTCAAGTCTTTGGGTGAAAATAAAATGCCACTATATAAGAAGTCCATGGCCTAAGGCTCTGTCAGGTAAAACAAAAATAAAGACACGGAAAGTTCTTGTGCAACCACCAGCTCATCAGTGCCACCTCCATTACTACCACTGTGCGTCGTCCAGGGGTGGGGACAAAGGTCATAGTCCCAAGGTGCCAATGTGTTTGCCCGTTCGTTCCCTCAACAAACATGGACTGGGTTTCTACCATGGGCAGGACACAGTACAAGGAGCTGGTGAGCTCATGATAAAGTGACTACAGCACCACATTCCAGGAGATGCCTTTCAAAGGATGCGGGGTCACTGTCTGAGGGAGTCCAGGTCCAATTCCTCATGAATACATAGGGCTATGGTCTAGTGGCTTGGAAAAGAACGGGATGCCATGCAGCAAGGGAGTGAGGTATCAGACCACCTGCCAGAAGCTGCCAAGGCCTATGCTCTGTGAACAGGACTCACTGGAGACAACCCAGTGCTCAGTATACTTGGGTGAAAGGACGAAGATGCACAGGATGCTAGTTCCTCCCCATGGCAACTTAACAAGCTGATAGCTGTTTAGCATCAACACCTATCTTACACTCTATGGCACTTGCTAGTGCTGGAATAGCAGGCTAGGAAATACTTGTGTACTTAGCTGGTTTTGTGAAAGATGTACACTTACATGCATTAATTACGTACGTGTTAAAACTTTTATATTAATGTTTTACTAAGCAGTTATTATTTATGCTCAGTAAACTGGGATTGCCTCTGCAGAAAGAAAAAAATTAAATATATCTGGAAGGAAAAAGAGTCTAATGTATATGATTCCACACATGTAAGTTTTTCCATTTTAAATAACTATTTTCTCCTTCATTCCTGAAACTAACTTTTCTAAGTAGAAACTTCTCTTAAAAAAAAAAAAACTCTCCGTAATTGAGTGACTAGAGTGTTCTTGACCGACTATCAGACTGCAGCCAGACACATTGTTGATGTAATAGCTTGATTCCTGCAGACAGCCATTTTCCAACTATTGGGTGAAATGATTGCAT
Organism: Pachyuromys duprasi; assembly: GCA_028658305.1. Taxonomy (NCBI): domain Eukaryota; kingdom Metazoa; phylum Chordata; class Mammalia; order Rodentia; family Muridae; genus Pachyuromys; species Pachyuromys duprasi. Next base: position 66,320,357 of record CM053764.1, read on the forward strand.
CTGGAAAATGTATATACTTGGACTTAAAACTTAAAATCAATTGCCAACTGCATCAGAAAATCTCTATTACTTTTAAGCAGATTCTAACAGAACTAAACAGGGAAGTGCCACCACGTTTCTCCATACTTGATCTGTCGCCTTTGAATCTAATTTAATCCCAGCATCTTTGCTTTAGACATTTTGCTGAGAATTTTCAAGTCTTTGCATGACTTGTAGGCTACTGGCCAGACTCTACAAAGCCTCACACCTATTCAAATAATCTACACTTAAAAACAAGAAAGAAAGAAACTATGAAATTTCAAGACCGTGTTTTCAATACATCAGAAAGTAAACTTGGGGGTATAAGACATAAACAAGATTTAAACCTCAGTGTGAGACAAGATCATTTTCCTGTTTATCTTTTATATCTCCCCTCCTAGGGTGTTTTTAAAAGTATAGATAGCCCTTGCCACTATGGTTGGTGATGGCTACCTGAAAACCCTTTTATGTTTTTTTTTTCTAACCTTTATCTGGACGCTCCACCCCAATAAGATCTTGGAAAAGTCTCCAAGATCCTTCAGGACACCCACAGTGACACCACTGTTGCTACCTCCCTAAAATCCTCCTCCTATACACACACACACGCACACACACACACACACACACACACACACACACACACACACACACACGTTTTCCTGTTCCTTGGAGTCTGGAACAGATGGAAGTTAATTGGAAAATAGGCCAGATCACACCAAGTTTTCAAAATGCCTCAGTAGAGTTAAGAAGATGTCTGTGACATAGCCCTCCTCTGGACCGGGTGCAGCAGGCAGACCTGGGGGAAGCTACGTGGAGAGCCCTTCCATCTGGACAGCTACTGACCAGCAGCACTGCAGCTGCATGGGGCAGGTGATGGCAATGAGAATTTCACATGAGTCAACAGGCCACTTCAAAAAGGCAAACACTTTTAAACACTTTTAGAATGTGCACTCAAGGTAATTTTTTAATATGTGAAAAGATAATTTGAAATATTGAGAAGAAAACATAGGTAGGAAGTGAGAAACCCTGCAGCATTCACCCACCCACATCTTTTCAAGCTCTGCGGTAGTGCATCACACAAGCAATCACACACTCCTAGATGAGGTCCCAAAGAGGCAGAGCGAAAGTGGAAGTGATGACTACAGTTCACTTTTGACCTCCAAACGCACTCGGCACCTAAGACACTCCTCTGCTGACACATCTGCCTTGAACAAACTTTTTCGGAAAAGGACTTGAGAAAACCTGCCAAATCCTGCATAATCCCAGTATTCAGGAAGCTGAGACAGAAGAGTTTTAAGTTCAAAGTGCAGTGAAATTCTATCTCAAGACCCAGGGTACCCAGGAAAAGCAAGGGACCGGAGAGTGAAATATTTCACTACTGATTGCACATTCTCCTCTGGTGCACATGTACCCTTTAAGAATGTGGAAACTATTCTTTGTATGAGGGTAACATCTATCCCACAGGCAGTCTCGGGGACATCCCTGAGACAAGCACACTGTCCATGAAACCAGACAAAATTACTCAAATAGAAAAAACCAAGGACCTTCTGTTTAGAAGGACAACATTTTGGTAGGCAGACAGTAAAATAAAGTTTAAGTCTGCTGGTTTTACACAACTCTAACAAAAATTCCAGAGCTGTTTGTGTTTAATATTTTGTTTTTATTTTGCCTTTGATTCACAGCAAGAAAAAGGAGGTAAGGAGTGATAGAGATAAAGAACTTGGCAACTTATTCTGATCAATATAAAGACAATAGGTTCTGGTGGGGAGGGGGTGTCAGAATTGGAAATAATCCCCTAAAACACATTGGTAAATGCTACAATAATTAAAAGTACAAATGATGGGTTGGGAGATGTTCCAGTTGGTAAGGTGTTTCTCATGAAAGCATGAAGACCAGAGATTGATCCTAAGACTTCAATAATAAATAAGGCAGTGTCTAGAGACGGCTTGGCAGTTCATTAAGAGGGCAGAGTTTGGATTCTGGAGCCAATGCAGCAAACCAGGAATCCTGCAAACACCTGCAGCATCAGCTCCAAGGAATCTGATGCTCTCTGTGTTCTCCACATGTGAACATGCTCACACTGCTCATGCACACATGTGTATATACTTAAACACACTACTTAAAAGTTACTTTAAAGAAAAAAAAAACAGGCATAGTGGCATGCATCTCTACCCCCAGTACTTAGGAGACAGAAACAGGTAGAATCCTAGGACTTTCTAGTCAGAAGCGCAGACTACTCAGTGAGCTCTAGGCCTGGGAAAAAGCCTGTCTCCAAAAACAAGTCAATGGAAATTAAGGAGCAACACCAAGCAACACACACACAGACACACACACACAAGAGGGCAGGAGAGAGAGAGAGTAAACCCAAGCCAGATCAGTAACATTAAACAACAGAAAACAGATCTTAATACATATAAGAAATCAGCACATGACAAAATGCTGAGAAGTCTTTGGGGAAGAGGCACAGAAAAGCTCAGCTAACAAGAATTGGCAGGCCAGCTGGTCATCTGTGGGAGAAAAATCAAGTTTCGGCTTTTTATTGTTTACAGTATACTATATTCTAAAATAAATTCTAAGTCATAAAGTTCAGAAATTCTATTAGAGAATCTTAAAGAAAACATAATTAAATATTTGTTTTCTCCCTTCATGGGGAACAGCATTCTAAAATTGTAGTATTCACACACACACACAATACACAGGAATATTTGAAAATGAAATTAGTAATTCAATTAATAAATTCTGAGGCTAGAGATGTAACTCAGAAATAGAACGCTTGGATAGCATTCTCAGAGCCCTAGGTTCAATCTTTAGCATCACAAAAATATGTAAATAAATTATAATAATGAAAATTTTATATAATAAACTTAAAATTATGTTACCTATAATGTTAACATAGTAAACATATCCTTATATAGTATTTAGCAATTTTAAATATTAAATAAAATTAACCACCTACATAACAACAATTACTATTCTGAGACAGCAAAAACTACTTTCTGAGTTTGCAAATTAAAACAGTATTATTAGTTTTTGCTGATCAAATTAACCATGTGAGTACTCAATGCCTATCAGAGCAGCTAATTCCAGGCTCCAATTCACCTATAAATGGAAAAGGAATGGACTCAGTCCCTCATGTAAATAATATTAAGCATATTACCAGTGGCCTTAATTTTTGATCTAACATTTTCCTTCAAAGAAATCAATCCAGAGGCTGGAGAAATGGCTCAATGGATAAACAATTAATAACCTGAGTTCAATTCCCAAAATCCACACAAAAGTTGAAGGAAAGAATCAACCTCCCAAAGTTGTCCTCAGGCACACACACACACGTACACGCACACAAACACACACACCATATGGATATAATGATAAATACAATTTTAAAAGAATAAATCCTAATAAAATAATCTAGAATTTATACAAAGATATAAATTTGTTAAGATATACATTGGGCCATGATACATAAAGCTGGAGTTGGATACATAACACTGAGGAATGGAACGGCAATAAATTATGACAAATCCACATCACAATATTATACATCACTATTTAAATTATGTCTACCAAAAGGTTTTTGTTACTTGTTTTGTATTGTTGTTGTGGCAGGTAATTGTGGCCATACAGTGTATGTTTGATGCAGGTGTACACATACCACACATATGTATAGAGCTTAAAGGACAATTTGTGTTTTCTCTCCCTCCACTGCAGGGGCCAGGCATCAGCCTCAGGTCACCAGGCCTCAGTCAGGCTTCCACAAGCAAGGGCCTTTTACCAACCAAGACATCTTTCCAACATAGGAAACTGTGTGTGTGTGTGCCTGTGTGTGTGTTTACATGTAGAATTTAAAATAAATATACCAAAAGGATCAATAGTGATCATCACTATAATTTCTCTAGAAGATAGATTATATGTAACTAGTTAGATTATAGGTGACATTTTATTATTTAAATGATTTTGTGCTTCCCACCATTGGCAATACCTAATTTCTGAGTCAGAAAAAAACAAATCTGAAAGACAACACTTAACCTCTCGTAAAAAGAAATAAAAAGAGAAAAAAAATGTTGATGTTTACTAAGCCAAAACTCATTCTAAACACAACTGGTAATGACCTCTAGTATGTAATGTAAGATTTCATATTGCAGATTAAAAATCATTACTGAGAGGCTAGAGAGATAGCTCACGTGGCAAGGTGCTTGCTGCGCAAACGTAAGGACCCAGCACTAACATAAAAGCCAGGTGTGGTAGCTCACACCTATAACTGCTGTTCTGTGAAGACAGGTTCTAGCGGATCCTCAACTTTCTGGCCAGCCATGCCCAGCCAAACTGGTGAGCTCCAGGTTTAATGCGAGGTAGTATCTCAAAACATAGCATAACCTCTGACTTCCACAGACACATATACACACATGGACACACAAATGAACACGTGGACACATGCAACACACATTATGGTATCTTATAAAACTAAGAAATACTGTAAACTCTTCACCATCTTATCTCAACATGAGCCACCCAGGTCTTAAAAATATGCCGGCATAAACCCCAGCCCAACGCTGTACAGCTTTAAGAATAAACATCCAGCTTGTTCACAAACGACAGGATCCAATAAATGTTCTGTAAGCAGAAAAGCCAGATTCATTAAAAGGAACTTGATCAATAACCTTGATTTGGACATTATTAGATTGTCAGACCAAAACACTGCAATTAATGGAGGTCTACCCTCATTAGGGCAGGAAGTTGGAAAACAGGGCTTGCCAGTCACTTTGTTCTAATACAATAAACAAATGAAACAATGTACTGAGATTATTAACAAATCAACTGGGAGAAATAAATAACCCTAGGGAGCATGATGCAAGAGTATTAAGACACAACTGCAGGGAATAACTCAGAAACCTTCTAATTAAGACACAAAGGAGCTGGTTCAGTTGAAGATGACCAAAAGGATAAAGCATACTCAAGTGCCAAATAGCGTTGGCATAGAATATTTAGACTGTCACAGAGACTATGAGTAGAAGACCCCCAGCACAGCTGCTCACAAGCCTCGTGAGATCATTAGCCACCCATGGCCGCCATCTCCTTCTCCACTACCAACCACAGAAAGACTTAACCTTGAAGGGTGAGTGTAGAGTGAGATGGTAAACACAGGACACCTGGTTCACAGCCTTATCATGAAGGTTATAGGTTCCTGCTCTGTGGCTGTTCCCTAGGGATAGCACCATCACCTTCTAGAGTGGGTGAGGAGACTAGAGAGCTGAGGCTGCACGAGCAATAAATTATTGCTGCAGGAGAGGGGGCCCTTTAGTAACGAGGCATCCTACAAGCTGCCAAAAGGACTCTAGTGGACAGCTTTTGTATGTTGTTACCCATGCTGGGGTGAGCTCTTTAGTGATGCTTGTACCTTTGAGTCACTCATCCTCTTGTAAGTAAAGATCTGAGCTCCAATGAGGAACCCAAATGAGCCCATTGGTTCCCCATACTGAACTTAGGGGACTCATTTCTTTGATCTGTTGTTGCACTCTAAGAGGCAAGGGAAATAGTCTCATGTAAAGCAATGAAAACTTGCTAGACTGCCCGTAACTCTATGAAGAAAGGCTAGTCATCAGCGTTCCTTATGCTGTGGGCATCGCTTTCCCTTCTCTGGCCCAATGGAAAGTGTGGGGGAAGGCCTTGCTTGTGCCGAAGGAAGGCTGGAAGAGCTGGAAAAGAAATGATGTGTCACAACCTGAGTGATAATGTGGGTGGAAACTAGGGCTAGCTCCCAGCACAGTGAGTGTGTGGACTGGGTCCACCATGCATCAAGCCCTGACTCTGTACAGAATTGGTGATGAAAGAATGAGTAAAGAACAAAACCAATGCTGTCAGAACAGCAGGATCACTGCCACCATAGAAGGTGAAGTGCGTCAGGGAAAATGCAATAAATCTTCTAAGTAAAAGGACAATAAATTCAGTGAGAACTCAGCAAATCCAGAATAAGCCTATTGAACATGACTTTAAAAGAGATGTCGAAGACAGAGAGGGAAGAAAATTGGCAGTGCTGAGAAGCATTAATGAAGACAAAAATCAATATTACTCAGTAACAAGATAAGAGAAAGATGCTAGAAATACAAAATAAGTGTTTTTTAATAAGTGAGTGCCACATGGGGTGCATCACAATGTTGAGAGACTTAGCCAATGGCCTTACAGGAAGTAGCAGGGATGCTGACAAAAGACCTGCTTGGTACCAGTGATCACTGGAAAGTGAAAGGGCAGATCTGACAACGTGTCAGTGAGTTAACCCTCTGTCTGCAGAGAAGTAAGAAAGACAATTGATAGAGCTACCAAGAATCAATAGCAGCATTAAATTGATCATAATTAACATTCAGGGTAGTTGAAGTTGGAGTACTAATGAGTTGCTTTTTGTTTTTTGTTTGTTTAGTTGGTTGGTTGGTTGGTTGGTTGGTTTGGTTTGGGGTTTTTTTTGGAGGGTGAGGCGGGGGGAGGGCAGGGTTTCTTTGTATAGCCCCCTAGCTGTCCTGGACTTGCTTTGTAAACGAGGCTAGTCTTTTTTTTTT
>CM053764.1:66327422-66344011 GCA_028658305.1 Pachyuromys duprasi
AACAACCCAGATGTCCCTCAGTTGAGGAATGGATACAGAAATTGTGGTACTTTTACACAATGGAATACTATTCAGCAATTAAAAAGGAGGAAATCATGAAATTCGCAGGCAAATGGTGGGACCTGGAAACGATCATACTGAGTGAGGCTAGTCTTTAACTCACAGAGATCCACCTGCCTGAGTGCTGGGATTACAGGTGTGCGCCGCTGTGCCTGACATACTGAGTTCTTATGTTGAGGAGAAGTATATGTAATAGGTGTGGTGACAGAGGGGACTTTGTGTCCGGCTGAGAGTAAGAAGGACATGGGTGTGAGCTTCAGCTGTCCCTTGATTTCCTCAAATTTCCTAATTCTATTTTATCTGTAAGAGATATGTGCATATATAAATATCTGTATTTATATTATATAGAATATATTGATAGCTGGCTATTCATAGTTAATTGACAAAGACCTAGCACACAGCAAGAGCTATGTGACAACTGTTTGATATGTGACAGCATCAACTGTTTGAGTAGATTGTAAAGAAAGGGGGAAAGACTGCTGTTCCCACTGCCTGTCGAGATACCGTCAGACTTCTAAAGAATAAATGACCACAATATTGACAAATCCTGTTTGCCGCTCAGGTCCTCAGAGAATACACAAAAGGTTTCCTTTGGTTTTAAAATGATAAGTAGAGGGAGGCGCATAAGGGATTTAGCACACCGCAAGCATCTGCAGACCCTGTGTGTCTATGGTCTCTTGAATAGAAGTCCAGCTGGGCTGAGAGCTGGACTACTGTGCACCTCCCAAACCCAACACAGCCAAGCTCATCCTCCCAGGGCAGGCGTCCTGAAGCAGCAGGGGCCTCCTACTATGCACAGAGAGGTCAGCCACCACACTCTCACCCCTGACTGTGTGTCAGGATCAACATACTTAAAAGCCAACATGTATTGTTGGATCAACAGCAGTGACAAAAATGTCCAAGTGTTTATTTCCTCTGAGCATGCGAATATTTCATCTTCATTTTCAATTCCTCAGCTCATTTCTATGTGCAAATATAGCCTGTGAATACTTGCCGAGTGGACTAAAAATGTAGATTTCATTACAATCCTAATTATCACCAATGACCCCAGTTACGTGTCAGGAGGGCAGTGCATCCTTGACTCTATGAAACATACCGGTTGAATTCGTTATAAACTGCAAAATACGTAGGAAGGGATTGAAACTGCTTTAGACTGCCCAAAAGGCACTAATGAAAGTTATATAGGAGAAGATAACTGGATCCTAAAATCAGCATTACTTCTTCCTTGAGAGGTTTTATGGATATCTAAAAATAGAGAAACGTGCCCACTTACTTCCAAACAAATACTATATGGTCAGTTTCAGAAGCGATGAGAACTGTACAATGAGACATTTGTGTGAAAGAATGAGAAAGACCCTCAAAAACTGGCCTAACAAGTAGCTATGTTCGGCCAAGACAAGTTCAAAGGGCATAGAAAGGCTCTGGTGCCAACTGAAGGAAATGCACCTTTGTCATGTTCTTTTCCCAAACCCTTTGCTTTGTCTCCATAGCGCAAGAATTCTGGGCAGTTGGTGACTATAGAGACGATGTACTGTGTGTTTCATAGGGATTCCCACAGCAATCTGTTGTCCCTCTTAACACTTAAGGAGAAAGCACCATCCTCCTGCCCCTACCCACTAACTGTTCCAGAGAACCTAGGAACCCTGATCAAATTTATAAATAGGTATTCTTATTACACCGGAAAAGAACCCGAATTTTTGGAAAATAAAATTGAAATATGACCAACAAAAGTGAACATTTTTATATTTTGTAGGTGAAATATATTGTCTTGTGGAGAACAACTCATAAACACTCATCAAAACTAGCGCCTATGCTGTGACCATTTCCTGATTTGATTTCGTTTCTAGACACTTACTGGCAGACAATGCACAGTATGAGCTCACAGCTTACTTCCAGGGTTTCAGAATACCATAAGAATGAAAGCAGCTGACTGGCCACCAATTGAAAGCTGAATTATATAAGTTCATTTAATTTATATGAAATTTTTAATTAACTATATTAAAAATGTATAGATAAAAATAAAGAAATTTAGCCATAAAACTGAATGCTTTGAAGCTAAAATATGAGCAGCTCGATCCACAAGATAACCAATCTCCATGTGCTCAAGTAAAAAAATCTCATGTTGCTGGGTTTCTAAAAGCAATATATTTAAACAAGGTGAGAAGATAATAAGGATGTAAAGAAATACCCAAACAAAACAGTTTAAGTTAGTATTTGTTAACTAATTGATCTTCAGCGTGTCACACAAATTATCTCATTTGTTCCTCTCGGCAGCTCTAATATTCCTACTTTTCAGGTGACAAAACTGAGACACAGTGAGGTCTAGTAGTTTCTCCACAAAACTGCTAGCTGGACTTCAGACACCACCGTCTGGGAACTGACTGCAGAGAACTTCGTAGAGCAGGGACTGGGGTGCAGCTCAGTGATGGCTTGACAGACACAAGATCTGGACAAAGGTCCTTCGAACCAGAAAGAGGAGGAGAGAGGAAGACAGAAAGGGAAGCCACCCTGAAAGAGAGGAGGCAGGAAGAACAGCATGGGTAGGTGGAGGGGAAGTCTTGCTTTATCTAAGTCTTTGGATTTCTGCCTCAAGTATAAGCTGCTCAAAAGCCAATAATCCACTCATCTATCATTGTTTGCATGAATAAATTGTCAAGAAGACAGTGCAAATAGCACTATGCATGAATTATGCATTTTTTAAGAAATGTGGGGTTCCCCCCCAGATTTACTTGTATTAAGCCCACTATTTTTCAGCAACTTGAAAATGAAAAATACAATTCATTATACACAAAAACCACAGTTAGGAGCATGAGAAATTTCCAAAGCAAACTAGAGAAATGATAAAATATGCACACTGATGCAAACATACACATACATGCATATACACATATATGTGCACATATATAATCATAGACATGCATACATGTATACAAAGATGTACACACACACACATATATACACACATGTTGTGTGTATGCATACACACACATACGGTATGTGGGTGAGGGTTGAGGCTGTTTATCCATTACAGATTAACCAGAACAGTAGAAACTTTTGACTTTATTTCTACATAAGGAAGACATTAAATGCATTCCAAGTAGTGAAAAGAGGAAGAGCACATTACCCCATCTCTCAGCTGTGATCTATTACCAACAGTAACAAGGAGATATAGCATACTTTTTCTGATATTAAATATTTATTCTAAAATATGGATATAAACACATAAATTCTACATCACCAGAATATGTGAAACTCACTGAAGGGTAGCATAGAGTTGTGATGTACATCTGCTGATCTGAAACATAAAATTCATAGCACAGAGCAGTGCTTGTGAAGCCTTGACATGAACCATCACTGGGTCTGAGTGGGGCCCCAGGATCCTGCACTGGTCAGGAGCTCCCTAGTGACAATGACACCAATGTTGACCAGGCCACAGTTTCAACGGCAACATGCTAGACAACGCCTCTAATTAACTACAACTCTAATCTGAGACATCAAGCCGAGGAACTAAGTTGCAATTATTAAGATCTTTCAAATGCATTATCAAACCAGGAAAAGAAACAGAGACTGTAAGTGGTGTGACCTAGGGGAGAACAGTTGCCTTTGATTCCTTTGCTTTCAAGAAATTCAATAGTTTGTAAGATTCTTGAAGTTTCTGATTTCATAAATGGTGAAAAAGGCTAGGAATTAGTCTAATAATTTTATATGGAAGTGAGCAATTTTGAAGCACTTAAAATTTTTAGCTTAAAATTCATCTGATGAGCATAAATGATGAACTAGGAATTGTCGAACCCCGGAAGCTGAGATCACAGTCAGCTTGCTGCCCCTGTCTTCTGGGAGCCTTTGCTGAGAGCCTGCACCGTGGTGTACTCCACAGGGGGACAGGCTCTGCTGGAAAGTGTGTGGAAGACTGAAAACTATGCACTGGAACGATGAGGAAGCTCACATCAAAGCGACTGAAGCACAAGATATGTGAGGAGCATGTGTGTATGCACATGTGTGTGCATGTTTGCCTGGGTGCCTGAGTGTGGGTGGGTGTGCCTGATTGCCTGTGTGGTATGCATGTGTGTGTGTGTGTCAGGGTGGGGGATGGAGATAATATTTCACAGCCAAAGTGAGTTTGACTCCTTAGAAAAGATAGAGAACACACACACCATTGAATTGTTGCTGGCATGGTAGTACACACCTTTCATTTCAGCAGTCGAGACAGACACGGGAGAATCATGAGTTTGGGGCCAGTCTGGGGTAGGTTCCAGGCAAGCTTGGGGGCTTAGTGAGACCCTAATTTAAAACAAAAATAAGGAAAAGAAAAAAGATGGTGAACAGAGTGGCTGTAGTGACAGGTGTGGGAACATGCCGCTCAGCGAGCGTTAGACATCTACACACACATCTATGAGATATTCATTAGGACGGTTCATAGACTGCGGTCTATAAACAATGGCTGTGCCCTGACAATGGCTGTCTACCGAGAATCCAGAAGATGTTCAGTCAACAAGGCTGGATGCCTCAGCTGGTCTTCAGCATAGCTCAGAGTCCTGAAGAAGTAGGCTCTGATCCCAGTGAAGGAATGGACTTGCCAGCAAGAACAAGAGCAAGCAGTCAGAAAGTGCCAGCTTCCTTCTTCCTCCTCCTTTACACAGGCTGCCAGCCGATGCTGTAGCCCAGAGTAAAGGTGGGTCTTCCCATCTCAGAAGATCCAGATTAAAAGTGGGTCTAGCCACTTCCAGTGATGTAACTAAGAAAAACATCCCTCACAGGTGTACCCAGCGCTTAGGTTTCAGCTAATTTCAGACAACCAAGAATAGCGACCACAATGGCTGTAATTGTGACATGCACCATGATTCCTCCTTCTTTCTCTCTAGGGGAATTTTGCTTCCTTGTGAGAGATGAGTCTAGATGGTTCACATAAAACAAGGCCCAGCATCCCACAGGGATACAAGCTCTTATCCTGAGCAACAAGTTCTGAGATTCCTGCTGTGCCCTTTCACAAAACCCTGCTTTGTTTAGCAGTCTCCAATGTGCTCTTCCTGATGTCTTTGAGAGAGCATGAGAAGCCCCATACTATGACACAAACCTGAGTCACTAAGTCAGCACCAGCTTCCCAGCTGTTTCTCCAAATAAAAAAATGAATAACAGAAACTGGACACGTTCATCACCTTCCTACAAGGACATGTTCTGTTAATATAGCAATGAGCTTTGAACTGAAAACAGGAGGGAAAGCCATTAAATATACTAAATGTTTACTGCTGAGAAGGGACCAGTTTATACTGTACATTTATGTTGGTAGCTGTGAGGCTCGCTGGAAAGAAAGAAAACATCACATCGCACATACCTAAGTCTAATCCCAATGGCCTTACCCATTGAGGGTCAAGCAAGCGGATGAGTCACCTTCCCCGTGTTAAAATGGAAAATGTGTACAGTCTTTAAAGATTTAAATCAGGTAATTTATTTTTTAAAGCACCAAGAGCAGAGGCTGAAAAGGTAATGACAGGACTGTTAAGAACACTGGATGATCTTTCAAAAGATACAGGTTCAATTCCCCGCGTCTACATGGTGGCCCTGAACTGTCTATAACTCCAGTTTCATGCAATATAATGCCCCCTTCTGACCTCCACAGGCACCAGGCAGGCAAGTGATACACAGACATCCATTCAAGCAAAACACTCACAAATGTAAAATAAAAATAATTTTTAAGTGTAAAATAAAGCTCTCCTATAATGGCTCATGCCTTTGATCCCAGTAAGCAGAGGCAGAGGCAAGTGGATCTTTGTGAGTTTGAAGCCACTCTGGTCTACAGAGTGAGTTCCAGGACAGCCAAAGCTACACAGAGAAATCCTGTCTCAGAAAAAAAATGTAAAAAAAATGTCAAGGACAAATTTAATTTTCTATAACCCTCAAAAATGTCAAAATGTTTGATTGGTAGAGAATTTTTAATTTGGTTTATTTTTAATTCTGTGTATATCTTTATCTGTGTGCTGGTACATATACCAAATGTCTCTGGAAGCCACAGACATCACTGCCCTCGAGCTGGAGCTGCAGGCAGTTGTGAGCCTGATATGGATGCTGGGAAGTAAACTCAGGTCCTCTGCCAGCACACTACACAGTCTTAACGGCTGGAACATTTCTCCAGCCCCAAGGCAGAGCATTTAAAATTTTTTTCTGTAGTTCCACTGGAAAAACAAAATCTAAAAATCACCTGAGTGCCAAGAGTTAGGAAGGAGGAAAAAAAAACTTTACATGTGTCCATTCAGCTAACAAACTGAATAAAATATACTGAGGTAAGAATCAAATGATTTTAGGGCAATAATTTTTTAGAACACTATGGCTCAGTCTTTTTGAAAAACCATGACTCATAGAGAGCATTTTCCTAGAATGAGTCAGAGTTTCATCTACAGTACCCATCTCTGCCTGTATCACGAGAGGACAGGTGTTTTGGCAAACTGTCTTCTCTGCAGCAACTAACATCTCTCATCCCAGCCCTGCCATCAACCAGCAGCGGCAGTGGAAGCTACTGCTTACTCTGGTAGCTTTTCTGAATCATGCCCTCAAGACCTAAAGAGCCTTTGTTCATATACCATCCCAACTGCTGTTGTATTTTCTTTTATTCTTTGCTCTGTCTATTCACATACTATTGTTGAATCAAATTTCTCCATTTAATTATTGGTCAAAAATATGCCAACTATCTCTTTAAGGTAATGGAATACAGACATATAAATTAAGTATGCAATTCTGAGACTGGAGATGCAAGAAAGAAAGAAAGAAAGAAAGAAAGAAAGAAAGAAAGAAAGAAAGAAAGAAAGAAAGAAAGAAAGAAAGAAAGAAAGAAAGAAAGAAAGAAAGAAAGAAAGAAAGAAAGAAGAAAGAGTAAGTGAATTTGCAGGACATGCTGTCTCTCAGAAGAGAACCACATTGGACTCAGAGTTGAAAAGTTTATCACAGTACTCAAAAGATAGAATATTTGAGTTAGCTTTTCAAGGTTTGGCAGGATTTGGTAGGGCAGAGTGAAGGGGGTTACAGTTAAATCATGTGAGAATAAATTGCTATCCACCTAGCTCCCAAGATAGGTTCATTTCACAACCATCTGAGATTTTAATGTAGTTAGGAGAAATTTCTAACTAAGTGAGAAGGCAGTTTTCAAATTTGCACAATACCAACTCGTGGTGCAGCTATCATTCAGAGGCTCAGGAACCTATCTCAAATCTTGTGAAGAAGTACAGAGTTGGGAAGACACCTTAAAGATCTGTAATCAAAATTTAATCTCAGGGGAGGCCTCCAGTACAGTTCTCAGAAAGTTCCTAAGGGCCTGACAACCTCAAGACAGAATGTGTTGTTCGCCTCTCCCTTTCATCCCCTTTCTGCCCCACCCTTCCAATCCCATCTCCACTTAAACTGCCCACCCCGTTCTACCCCTTTCTCTTCACACCAGCCGAGTGTTCTGATGCCCCCTCTTAAGGCCTTTTCTAGCTTCCTGGATCCTACTGGTTCTCCAAGCTTGATATACAGACCTAAGATTTCCAATCAGAAGGAATCTGAGACAGGGTGTGCCTTTTGTCTTTCTAGCTTAACTTGCTCATTATTATTTTTTAAAATATTGTTGTTTGTTTGTCTGTCTGTTTGTTTGCCCTCGGGGGGTGTCTTCGGCATGCACACTACCTCCCCAGCCCTTCAGAATGTGCCTTAAAGTATCCTGATGTTGTTAATGGCCCTAGAAATCCAGATGTAGCAAACAGCATTTCTCCATGGAAGACTCTGTGTCAAGCTGGAGGTCACAAAGAAGATGATAAATATACTTAGGTTACATATATTAAACCATTTTACATGAGAGTCTGGAGCACACTCATAGATTTGATTGTCTGCAAGAGTCTTAGAGCTAATCTGTCCAAGATACTCAGAAATATGTGGTTCTTTATAAGCAGGGTCAGGGACCCCATGCTGCTGATGTGTAGGCACTGACTAGATGGCCTGCTATAAAGCTGTGTGGTATAAGTAAGTGGCCTTTAAATAACCTTTCAACCTTAATCCTTGTTTAGGCAGAAAAGTGACTGATTTGGAACTAATTATTGCTCTGGCCTGAAGACTTGCATCCTTTACAAATTTACGCGTTGAACCCCTAATCCTCAATGTGAAGATTTTTTATGGGGCTTTTAAGAGGTAATTCTGTTTAGAAGAGGGTGAAGAACTAGTTCTCTTATAAGAAGAGATGATGGGAGAGGAGGCTGAATCTCTCCCAAGTACCAAGGCAAGACGGTTTGAACATACAAACAGCAGGCAGCTATCAGCAGTTTTCACTGGGGGCTGAATAGGCCAGCACCTTAGGTATGTGCTTCTCCATCTCCAAACTGTGTTTAAGCCATGACATCTTTGATATTTTGTTATAGCAGAGATGATTAACATGCTTGCTCTTCTCTCAATAATACTTCGTTTGCTGTTTTGACTTGATTGGGTTTGTTTGTTTCAGGGTCTCATATAGTCCAGGCTGGTCTAGAACTTTCTGTGTGGCCAAGGCTGACTTGATTTCCTCATCACCCTGCCTCTACCACACAGGTGTCATAAATTCAAGTGTGCAACACCACACTTATCTCACAATACTTTCTAATGAGATATGTTTTAAGGTAGTAGTTTCCAAGAAAAGTCTAGAAGAGGAGTCACTGAAAACCAACTCAGCCAGACTCTTCTCAGACTCTCCCGTCTGTCTGGGTGTCCTTATATTCTGCTCATGCCAGCAGGAGTCATTCATTCTCATTGCCAACTCAAGCTCTTACAAAGCCTTCTGCAACAAATTGGACTTCCAACAAATTGAATGTTCCCTAGTGATAAACAGTTAGTCATACGAATTCCCAGAACTTGTATCACTGTACTGGTAGTAATTCTAAAAATATTTGAACAAAATCATCCTAGATTTTATAAATTGCTATAAAAGTCTTTTTCAATAAAATTGGATATTGATTTTAAGGATATGTTTCGCTTTTCATAATCAGAGTATCATTCTCTCTAGCACACATATCTACAAACACAGGCACCATACATCACACACATATGTACACATATCCACACATGATACACACATACACACACACACACACACACACACACGAAGCTACTCTGTGTCTTAGTGGTAGCCTGAAGACTGGAGGGACCTTTAGCTTCTGTTGTAAGTGGCTTGAGGGTATCTACTTAATATGCTGCTTAGAGAATTGTCTTCCTGGTCATGACACAAGAAGCACATGACCCTCCAGCAGTGCATGCCCTGGAGGGGACAGAACTATGCTTCTTGCCATCATAAAGTGCCCCCCAATGACATTATCTTGCCATTCTCTTGTTGTCATCTCAGGCAACAAACTATGGTTAAAAATATATGTATATAATAATAATGCTTCACATTTACTGAATGTTAATCAAATACTTGCCTCATTCTTCCTGCGTTCAACTTCATTCAATGCTTTAACCACTAGAGCGGGCACTGTCATTGTCCCTTTACTATAGGTGGAGAAGTTGACTCACAAAGACATTACATAATCTACCCAGTCTTACAACTGGGATGTAGCCAGATGATAGCTTAGGAACTGGTCGTTCTATTGATGTATGTGAAGTTCATCTTCCTACCCATAATTCATGCACACTTCTTTAAAGGACCTACTGTGTTGTTCTGCACATCCTGCTATGGGGCCAAAGAGAAATAGGATCTAAAGATGAAAAAGTTCAGCAGATCTAGAGTCTAGTCTGGGCACCAGATAATCTAGAGTTACAGGCCTAGTTATTAACTGTCCAACCTGCAGGCAAATTACTCAATCCTCCTAAGCCTGAATTTCCTCATCTGAAAATTGGGGTAATTATAACCTTCCATTATGGGCTGATGAGAGGCAGAAGGAAGGCTGAACTGTATAATCTTAACACCATGATGCCACAGCCTTCTGAAGATTACAATCTTTCAAAATTGTGGGAAAAGCAAATGCCTCCCAGTTGCCAGCTGGTAGGGGAGGGTTAACCATATCCCAAAACAGAATCTCCTGGTCTCACTATACTTAAAATGTCTGACATTCTGAACCAATTGATATGCCAGCATACAGAATATACTAAGTATTGAAGAAAGGCCTTCTTGCTCATGATGGGCTCTAGGTAGCTAAAGGCATGCCAATGTCAATGTCAATCTGGATGGCACCAGAAATGAGTGTTAGTTGCCCAGAGACATCAATGTGCTATTTTCCCAGCAAAGTCTTCTCACTTCTATGTGCAGAAAAACAGCAGGGTGGGTCTTACCTAGAGCATACTTCCCCATACCATTGTGCAATGTCTTCATCACCCAGGGAGCACACACATTTCATCCCAATAAGCAGAAGCTGTACTTCGTGTTTAGAGAACATGAAGATGAGTCGCTGAGTAGAAAGTCCCTCCTGATACCTATCAGCCAGCCCAGAGCCTCAATAAAGTCTGCAGAAGTCTCCTGAGTGCTTGCCATGAGTCACCAAAAAAAGTTGTTTATAAAGTAAAATTTCAAAGTGAAAAACTACCTAGCATCTAAGGAATGTAGTTGTCTGACAGTATTGGTGGGAAGGCCAGGACCGTGGCTCATGCTTCCTAACTTTCCAAATAACAGTTCATATACCTCTTGGGCTGCTACAGAGGCGCTTTGAAGCCACACATAGCCTGTACTGTAAGAGGTCTAGCAGTGTTCACGCTCCGTCCTCATAATGTGATGCACACATGGAATATTCCGTTAGCAAGAGAAACTCTTTCCATGAAACCAAAAGAGAGGCGCACCAGAGGTCATGGATCTGTCGCTCACCAATAAATTCACAGCAGCGTCTTGACTTCACCTCTTCAATCTTCAGTCCAGTCAGCTCTGGACTGGCCTCTTTTCAAAATGGGTCTTTTTATTAATCACTTAGAGGTGTGCACTTGATCCTAATGTCTCAAGGTCTAGTAAACAAATCCTCACTCCCTTCCTAACTTTCCCTCTGAGATCAGAGGCTCTGAGGTTGCCCCACTGGTCAACCCTGTCTCTGCTGTTATTTAAAGCTGACCTTCTCCGTTCTCCTCAGCCTCGGCTTTTTGCTGAGATTCGTCAGCCTGACAATTGCAAGATCACCTTACTGCCTTGGTGTTCTTGTTAATTTAGAAGTCAAAGCTGGCAGGCCAGGCAGACACTGAGGTTAAAAAGCTCTACATCATCCTAAACAGTTAGCAGCTAACTAACTGTTTAGCTGCCCCGGACAATACCGCCCTCAGTGAGAAAGCCTGCTGGCGAGCTCTGGGTTTCTCTTTCCTGATAGAAAACCTCAAGTCAAAAGGAAAACAGCTGCATCTGCAGGTGGCCACTGAAGGACGTGAAATAAACATATCTGCAGACCTTATTTTGATTTCTACCCTTCAGTGACAATGGCGAATGCTAACGGTCTCCTTTGGCTTGGTTACCAACCACTGGGAGCAAACCGGAGCTGAGGAGGCCATCTATGTGCAGTAAGGGAGCTGCCATGCCAACCCTCACCCAATTAATGTCATTCCACACACCCCACTCCTAGAGCCTTGACCCCTCCCAAGAATATGGTGGTCACAGAGGCAGAAACTCTGTAGTGTTGAACACATCTATTGTGACTATTCTAGTCCTACTGATGCCTGGAAAAGGAAGCACAGAACAAAGGGATGGGCTGCCTGCATTTGTGAAGGTTCTCATGACTCATCACTGCTTCCTTCATACAGCCACACCAGCATCTTAAAAAGAGAATGGCAGTCCTGGACACAATTTTTTTTTTCTTCGTCCATGACTTAAGATCAGGCCTGCACTTACTGTATCTTAAGCTTATGTCTTTGTAAATGTCAATCCTGGGAAAGACACTGGAGAAGAAAAACCCTTACCCACTGCTCATCGGCATGTAAATTGCTGCAGCCATGTATGAAACCCTTGCCCACTGCTAGCCACGTGTGAAAATCAATATAGAGATTTCTTTTAAACTAAAACTGAAACTACCACAATGCCCCCAGCTTACCACAGCTGGGTATAAACCCAAAGGACTTTTAAGAGCTACCACAGGGTGCTTGGGCATCCATACTTACTACAGAACTATCTATTCACAATGGGTAAGAAATGGAAACCGGCAGAATGTCTATCAACACAGAAATGTATTTTTAAAAAGAAGTGGTACATATGCATCGTGGAATTTTGTTAAGCTGTGAAGAAAATGACATCATGACATTTGCAGAAAAGTGAATGGAACTGGAAATCATTATGTTAACTAAGCCAGACTGCTGAGAACAGCTTCCCATGCCTCCTCTGGGGGGATTCCAGAGCTTGGGCTTTATAAATGCGTGTATCTGTGGGTCATGCAACAGAAAAGGTGAGGGAGGGGTTTCTTAAGGTGGGAGGGTAATAGAATACATGTGACATGAAAACAGAGGGGGTTGTTGTGGGGGAGGGAACTAGCAGGCAGGGGCTGGAAAATGGGAGGGTAGGGAGGAGAATCTACAGGAACAAAGAACATATGCAAATGTAACGGAACTCATTACTTTGTATGCTAATTTTCAAAACTACTAATAAAATAACTTATTTTCTGCTATAGTTTAAGGACAAGATTTTATTTAAAAACACACACACACACAACTGCTTCCTTTGGATGCTTTTTTTTATTTCTTTAATTCTCCCATCTTTAAAAATCTAAAAACAAAAATCACTGAAAATCGCTCAGTACAAGTAAATATATTCAGAGAAAATCTTAAAATTTGAAACAGTCGGTGACTAAACACTCTAATTTTCCTTTCTCCCTCAAATGAGGGGTTCCTATATTGGGATTTCTTCCAAATGGCACAGCACCCACTTCTGCAGGCTGAGAAGAGAGCCTGAAGAGCGCAAAACCCTTGTTGACATGCCAGGCATGTGTGGCTGGGGATGGCTGGCAGCAGTTCCCTAAGCTTCTGCAGCTAACCTTGGATGAAAGGACAAAGCCTGGTTCCCAGTTGGGGGCAGAGGAAGGGAATGTAGGGAACCTCGTGCTACTTGAAACTGCTTGGGGAAATTGTGACGCTGTATTTTTCTTGTGTGAAAGATTTCAGTTCTTCCGGAAGGAATCTGAGGTGTGAGAACTGATTAAACACAGGACACAACAGTCCTTTCTCCTCCCCCCTCCCTCCTTCTGTTCCTCCTCCCTCTATTTCTTGTCTCCTCTTCCTCTTTAAATCACTCCTCCTTCCTCCCTCCCTCTTCCTCCTCTCCTTCTGCTTTAATTTTTCCTCCTTTTTCTCCAAGTCTTTCTTCTCCCCTAATTCTCTTCCCTCTTCCTCCTTCCTTTCCTTCTTCACTTCTCCTTCCTCCCGAATTCTTCTCCTCCTTTTCATCCTATTCTTCATCTTCTTCTCCTTCCTACCATGTATCAGTTCTCTTCTCCTTGATCAGATAATGATCCTCACATAACTTCCAGACTCAGATTTAAGTGGATACAGGCAATTTTTAAATGATAGGAAAATGCCGCTCTGTATACGAGATGAAAAATGGTGCTGCTCACTCTGAAGACTTTCTCAATTACCACCTCAGGGACTATTCCTGGCTGGATGAGGAAGTCCACTGCCAGGTAACACTGTCCCCTGCCAGTGCCTGCACACTGGCCTCAGCTAGGTGCTCAGAAATTTTGCTCCAGTAATTCTTGATAATGATACGCTCACCCCAAAACTAACTCACATTGGCGTTTTATATTGAAAACATTTTTCAAAGCTGTAAATCTAAGAACACAAGATAGCACTCGTTTTATAGGATTACTAGATAAAGAAATAGTATTTTACTCAGCTTCAAATCACCTTGGTAGATAAATTCATGTATTAGTGGAAATAAAAGGCAAATTTATTTGTAAAATATTCACTGCTGAATTGAGCTTTTAAAACCAAAATGGCTCTTTCATTCTCTTCATATAGTGTTTTATCAACTTATAAGATCTGTATTTATGAAGAGTTTGCTTCTTAAGACAACATATAGAAAAAAAAAACTCAAAAGAAAGGAACAAGGAAAAGCAACCGTCTCAAACATGCTCAGATTCTGAATGGATAGTTGATGTTGAAATCCCTGAGTCTGACTTCTTCCAGACTTCACAGCTGAGCAATAACCTAGAGGTAGAATCACAGCCTAATGAACTCAATGGCTGGCTCTTCGACCCCCTCGCCCCCTGAGGTAGGAGCAGCCTTGCTAGGCCACTGAAGAGGACATTGCAGCCAGTGCTGAAAAGCTAGAGTTAGATGGAAGGGGAGGAGGTCCTCCCCTATCAGTGGACTTGGAAAGGGGCAGGGAGGAGGTGAGGGAGGGAAGGGGCAATAAGGAGGGAATGCAGGAGGGGGCTACGGCTGGGATACAAAGTACATAACCTGTGATTAATAGAAAATAAAAATGTTATATATATATAACATTATATATAAATGATATATATAAAAATTATATATATGTATATATATATATATATATATATATATATATATAACCACAGTCTAACACAGAATTCCATAAGGCACCATAACCAAGAGTAAACTGGTAAGCTAAGAAAACAGCCCGAGTTCTCCCACAGCACATGTAGGTGGTTCCCAACTCTCTGATCCAATGCATCCCACAAAGCAGTGAGTTTGTTGCATTGGTGATCATGAGTAATTTTCAGGTAGAAAGAGTATACCCACTGTCCAATCAAATCCAAGACTTGAACTTCCCCACATTTTTATCCCCTCCCCAGGACAAGGTCAGCAGCACTTGTACCACAATCTGGATTCCTTCCAAGACTTTTTTCTCTACTTTTCATCTTTCTGATTGAAGAATCCCTTTTCGATTTCTTTTCATGACACCTCTTGTACAGCAGACCACACTTAGGTTAGTTTACCTCTCTTCAGGGTTGTTTCAAGTTGTTTAACAAAACATTTCTCTGCAGCCATTGAAAGTCTTCCCTTGTGTTCCTGTGGATACCAGGAAGTTCCTGCTGCCTCTGAGGCTCATAGAATCAGATCTCCAAAGCTGGAGGCAGAGAAGGTGCCTTCGGACTCTTCACAGCTCCAAAGCCCTCTTCACTAGATGTCTGCAGCCTCAGAACAGTAGTGGTGGGGATCAGGTGGGGAACAGAACCCCAGAAAAGTGAAATAACACACCCCATTTCTTATGAAAAATAAAATTAAAATTCCCTCTACTTCTCTCTATTCTACCCAGCTCTTTAACCCAATACATTAGCATATTATTTTCAAAGTGTGTTGATTTCTAATCTACTTCGGAATGGTACAGATGTGGTGATTCAACATTTGATTGACACAATGAAAGAGCAGCAATAAATGACAGTGGAGAACTTACATCTGGGACACCTCCCTTGAGCCTTGTATGCCTGATACAGCAAGGGGTCAAGGCCCTTCACGCAGCACAACCACTAAATGACAGTAAGGAAAAGGCATTTGAAACATGAAACCTAATGTCTGCCCCTTGAATGAGGAGCACTTTCAGAAAGCTGAAAAGATCATTTACTGCTTCATCAGACAGAATGTGAAAATCACAGGCCATAAATCACGGTAACTCACAGAAGGGAGCGTGGAACAGATGATTATTCCATCCATATATTTTCATTACAGGAGCATTAGGCATGGGCAAGAATTCAAACATTCAACAAAACATGTGAAAAAGGTATTCAAGTCTATGAGTGATCGTGGGATTTTTATCCAACTAAATATTTAAAATAGATTTAATTAAAGTGCAGATCAGAGCTAACTTCTATGAAAATGAAAGTAGTTAAGTTTAACTAAAGAATTTAAAATTTCAAATATTAGAAATGAAAGCTGGAAACACTGTAAGAGAGAAAACTGACCAAAGTGTAAACATGCTAATCAGCACAAGGAAAGGCAGTTTTGACAGTACATTTTTCTATTTTTATTTTAAAAAAGAAGCATGGCACGATCAAAATGGCACTATTAATTTTTTATTACATTTATCGATTGGCTGATTGATTGATTTGTGTGTATCAAAGCTTTTATGTGGGGGTCAGAGGACAACTTATAGAAATTGGTTCTCTCCTTCCACCACATGGGTTCTGAAGATCAGAGTCAGGTCATCAGGTTTGATGGCCACAATAGTGTACCTACTGGGCCATTGCTTGCCCTCCACACCTCTTTTTAAGGGTTGTAACATAATAGAAAATTGCCCTTCCTTTATTCCTTCAATGTCTCCTTTTCTCTAAAATCGTCTAAGATATACTTTGGGGTCAATCACATCTCAGCTTGTTTCTCTACTCAGTCAGTCCCATCTCAGTCAGACACATACACACTACACACATTTCTAGAAACAAATCAAACATTTACCATGAGTCCCCTAATTAATTTTCTGAATACACTACAGAATCGAAAAAGAATAAAGAAGGTAAAGAATAAGTTTAAAACTTAAATAATAAAAGAATTATAACTGATTCATGACTTCAAGAATAAACCCAAACTCGGAGACATAGTTCTCCACATCTAAATGGCTAATCTACTTAATATAATTATTATAAGTAACCTTTGAAAGGAGCGCCCCAATCTAAAAAGCTTCTGTAAAGCAA
>CM053764.1:66352309-66395069 GCA_028658305.1 Pachyuromys duprasi
GGCAGGAGAACAACTGGCAGTTTGATACCAGCCTGGATTACACAGGGAATACCAGGTAAGCCAGCCAGGGCCACGGCTCAAGACCCGGCCAAAAGAAAACACAATTCATCTTTAGACATAGAAAGTTGAAAGACATATTCAACATGCAGAAGATGTTGAGTTCTAGGGAAAAGTCTAAACTAAAAACAAAAGCAACTTAGAAACTACCAGAACAACACAATGAGTACCCAGGATCATCTTCCTCCTTGTGATTTTGACTAAAAACTCTGAAAAGAAAATGGAGGCTTTCCTCAAATGGAATTGTGTTTCAGCTTGTGTTCTTGAAGATGAAAGATATGTACGCTGAAGAGACTGGCCCATAACCTGATGAAAAGCAATGGCAAAGAGGTAAGAAGAGTCAGCATCTGTGTGAGGAGAGCAGGACCTGGCAGGATGGGGTGGTCTGTGAGAGGTGGGGAGGAAGGTGGGAGAAGAAAATCAATGGCTAGCAGAAAGGATATAGAGGGGTTATGAGTTAGTCTTCCCAGGGACAGACGAGAAACTTCAAAATGCTTTCTCTTTATCCCTGAAGTAAGCAAGGCCCCTGGCTCACAGAAGAGAATGGTGAGATGCCGGAAGTTTAAGAAAGAAAGGGGAAGTCACAAAGTGTGGCAGTATCCAGACTGGAATATGGTGGCACCAAAACTGATGGGATTTCCCCCCTTTTACTGAAAATAGCTTTTTCCCCCCTGACATAATGTATTCTGACTACAGTTTCTCCTCCTTCTACTCCTCCCAGGCCTCCCCAACAACATCCCCTCTCATTGGGATCTACTTCCTTCCCGTCTCTTAGTAGAAGACAAACAGGCTTCTAAGGAGACAATAATAAAATAAAAAAAAGATAAAACAAAACAAAAGAAACCACATCAGAATTAGAAAAAAACAAACATTGGAAAAAAGAGTCCAAGAGAAGGCTTAAGAATCAGAGACCCACTTGTGTGCACATTCAGGAATTCCATAAAAAATAATCTAAATTGGAACTCATAAAATATATGCAGAGGGCCTGGTGCAGACCTATGTAGACCCTGGACATGCTGACTCACTCTCTGAGTTCACATGAGCCTTGCTCAGGTTATTTGGAGGGACTTGTTTTCTTAGTGTCCTCCATCTCCTCTGACTCTTCACACTTTTCTGCCTCCTCTTCCATGGGCTTTCCTGAGCTTTGAGAAGAGGGATTTGATGGAAATATGCCATGTAAGGTTGTGCATTCTGAAGTCTCTCATTCTCCACACGTTGTCTGCTTGCGGGGCTCTTTATTTGTTCCCATCCGCTGTAGGAGAAAGCTTCTTTGATGATGGTTGAGCAAGGCACTGATCTACGAGTATTGCAAATTATCATTAGGTTTTTGTTCTCATTTTGGTTTGCTTATTTGTTTGACCAGTAGTATTTGGCTTTACTCTAGGACCCTAAGCCATCTAGTCTCAGGTTCTTGGTCACCCATGCAGTATTGGATATGGGTTCTATCTCACGGAGTAGGCCTTCAGTCAAATCAGATACTGGTTGTTTATTCCCACAAACTTTGTGCCACCATTGCCCTATATCCTGCAGGCAGGGCAGCCCAGTTTGTGGCTGGGTTGGTGTATACATTTATCTTTTAGTAGTATGCAGAGTAGCTTCCTGTACGAAAGACACTAACACATAGTATAAAGGTTCTTTGTGGTCACTAGCTTCACATCCTAGTGTTCATTGAGTTTTGTAGGTATTGCCTTCAGCAATGGGGCCTTGTCAAAAAAAAAAAATGGGGTTTAGGTGTTGGTCTCCCTTCAGTAGTCAGGCAGGGAACTAGAAGACAGGCAAGGCTGGAATGACTGGGAGCTAATTCAACTTCAATTCCAGAGAACAAAGGCTATATACCCCTCAGGGAGTGGGTGGGGCTCCAAGAATAGGTATACACAATTGGTTGGAACTAGGCACTTCAAGGATGCTTGATTTGCATTAAACAGCATGATCCTATGTATGAATGGAAACACAGTAACTAATTATCCTGTAGGGAGGAGAGCTAGCAGGCAGAGCTAGCTAGAGGAGCTGTGTCAGAGGCCATATATCAAATGTGGTTAGGGGCATCTGTGTCCCCTTTAACGCTGAGCTCTGATTGGCTATCCGGACTGGGGGATGGGGGCGACTCAACCAGCAGGGTGCCTCCAACATTTACGTAGGAATTTGTAGGGAATGTTGAAAAATGTTCAAATTCTCTAAGAAAGCATTTTATTTCAGTGCATTATTTATTTATTTATAGATTCCATTTGTGTGTGTATGTGTATGTGTGTGTGTGTGTGTGTATGCTTTGCTTGTACATAGGTATATGTACCACATGTGTGCTTAATGTCCACTGAAGCTAGAATAGGGCATTAGATCCCCTAGAATTGGAGTTACGGGTGGTTGTAAGTTGTCACTTGATTGTTGAGAACCAAGCCCAGGTCCTCTGCAAGAGCAGCAAGTACTCCTAACCATCTCTGGCCCTGTCTCATCAAACTGTGTAAGAAGGGCAGTTATACATTATAAAACCTGACTGAGCAGTTACTGGTTATATCTGGAGGAAGTTGACATCAGTAAGGCACTCAATAGAGAGATTAAGTGAAGGTCAAAGAAGATTCTTCTATTTCAGCTTAGAGACAGAGGGCCTAAGACAAATGCTACAAAAAGATGTATCAGGATAAAGGCCTCATGTTAGGATTCCATGGCAACAGAGAAGTACCAGAGCTATGTCTAATACTCTAACAATTCAAAAATCCTTAAAAACTGAAAAAAAGAAAAAGAACTCTATACTTCTTGACTTATGAAGGGAAACACTTCAGAACATGACATACTTTCCCTGGGGGGAAAAGCCACTACTTCCAAACGACTGAGGAGGTTCCAGAGAGGGTAAGGAAGCCTGTGAAGGAACAGAGAGAGACTCCTAAAAGTGAGCAAGCAGCCCTGGCTACAATAACAGCTTCAACATGACAGAAGCCACTGCATTTAGTGATACTTATTAAGGGTCAATCTAGAGCTGGGCGTCATCTATTTCTATTGTCATGTGATCCTGAGAAAAAGACTAAACAGGCCTTTTCATTATCTCCACTTTACAGAGAAGGAAACAACCATAGATGTTATGCAGTTGGTACCATGAAAAAATGAACTCCATAAAGCTTGAAGGAATGGATGATGGCGTTCATGGTAAAGATATATCTATTCAAAAGTGCTGGAAAGCTATAAAAATGTAGCAATTTCATTCCATATAAAGACAAATCTCATTATAATATACTGATAAACATGATAGGACGCATCAAATGACCCATGAGCCACATTTAAACTCAGGAAGTTCTATTCCTGATAGCATTCCACTGCCCTTTACTGGCTTGGCCCTTCATCCTTTATCCTTCACCCTCATACACACATAAGCCAAACATCAGCCCTGTATTCTCTGTATGCAGTTCTAGGCCTTCATGCTCCTTCTCTAACTCTCTGCTGCTGATCCACAAACAGCGATTCATGCAGACCCTTCAGGAGACCCAAATCACACTCTTAGATTCTGATAGTAATAAAGAGGGAAAGGGTGGTGTTAGAAAACTGGTTCTGTTTGACTTTCTATATTTTCCAATCTTCGTTTCCTCACCTGTAAAAATGAGAGAGGTAAACTAAAACCTCAGGTCTTTGGAGCTAGAAGAAGCCTCACCAACTCAAAGCAGATTTAGTGCAGTGATGAAACCTAAGTATGCCAAGGATCTTTGCAAATGCTAAAATACTCTTAAAACAACAGCAAATTTGTTTTTTTTCCAAGCACACTCATAAGTCAAGTATTTGAAACTCGACTTGCACCTTCTCCAAGAGAAGTGTTGTTGGAGATAGTTTCCATGTGAACCCAGAGAATTCTTTCTGCCATTAAAGGGTCTTAATACAGTAATGACCACCAGCAAGCCAAACACCCCCTACCTCCTTGTAAAGACCCCTGCTGCCCATGCCAGGGCAGATGAAGAAAGAAACTTTCAGACAAAGAAAGTCTAGAAAACAAGAATGGTAACTGAGTGGAAAGATGGAATTGCCAGGCACAGCAAGTAGAAGCAGAGAACAGCAAATGTACAAAACAGAGAGAAAGGGAGGGTCCTCTGTTATCTCTGGTTCTACCCCCATCTCTTCATCACAGCAGAGCTATATTAGTACCATCAGCAGATCAGCATTACAGGAGGCCTAAAGAGCTCAGGAGAGACACAGCGGTGAAAGGCGAATGAAAGATAGAGGATGTAGCCTCTAGCTCAACCTAAGGTTAAGTGATGAATTTGTAGGTATACAAATCAAATCCCAAATCAAAAAAAAAAAAGTTTGTTTTTGTTTTCTAAAATTAGTTTGGCACATTCCACTGTTTCCAAAGCTGGGGTGATGGACCTCATTAAGCTTAGCAGCTCACTTCCCTGAACGTTGTTCCAATTTCCCACCTGTTCTCTGCACTCACACAGACACATTCATCTCAATGTTTTAGGCTGGCCAAGAGGCTATACCCATGCTCTAAGCAACATGCATGATGGGTCCCATTGACACCTCCTCCGGCCATGCTATATCCATATATAGAGCTTCCAGGATGCGCCCAGCAGGCTCCATCTTCTAGACCACATTACCCTCCCTGGTACTTGTTACAGCACCTGCCAGTTCTCTTAAGCATAAACCACACCACCAATTTCAAACGAGGAGCCGTGCTCTTGCCAGGTGTACCTAAACATGGGCCCTGTGGTTACAGATACACACACACACACCCCTACACCAACACAGGGAGACTTTGAACATGCAACTGAAGGAGGCTGGCAAATCTACATTTGAACCTGGATTCCCAGATCTTTAGGAAGGTGTTTATGCAGACAGAAGTGTAGAACCCGATTTGTAGATTGATTGATGTAACTTGAGAATGGTTACACAGGGCCAGCAAGTGTCAGGGCTTGGCCCATCTCTGAGAAGGAATCAGAAGCTTGGTAACAGGTTGTCAAATTTTCTTCCCTTCCTAACGACTCTCTTAACCAGAAAGAAACTGTCAACCAGTACCCAGAAGTATTATACCCATTTGGGGAAAATATCACTGTTCCACACCCACACAGGATATCCAGAAGAATACTGCCATAGATCATAATGCTTAAATGTAAAACCATATTCAAGTGAGAACAGCCTAAGTCTTGATAAGCCACAAATGTTGATTCAGTTATTCTGTGTGGTTCAGGGCCACATCCCAACACTACCTGAGTGTGGCAGCTGAGCCTGGGGCGAATCTATCTGCCCACCCCGGAGATGTGGTTCATGCAGCCTTTTCTGAAAACACAGATAAGGATAAGCACAGCAGTTCTCTTCAGCTGGATGCAGGAGGGAAGCAGGAGGCTGCCAGACAAACACACACTTCAAGGAAATCCCCCGCGTGTGAACTTGCCTATGAACATCATACAGTGAGCTGTAGGTAGAATGTGTCTACCATGAAGACAGCATCTCCTGAGGTGCCCCTGATAAGGAGCTCCCAAATCCAATGAGAGATCAAGTTACTGGGTCAGATCTATGCTGCTGGCCAATTTGTCCGGCTTCCAGGGATTTACAACAATTTCTTCAGCCTGTGCATCCCCACCTGTGTTTACTCTGCTTTCCCCAGCCACTGTCACTATGATGAGGAACCAAGAAAGGAGCAAGCACTGACGATGGCCAGTCGTTACGGTATCAAGATTTTATTTTCAGAAAATGCTCCAAAAATGGGCTTCAAAAACTAGAAAAAAAAAGTTTTTTAAAAGGCCTGATTATTGACCAATTATTAAAAGAATTGGGTTTGGTAAGGTATTAATTTCTTTCAAAAGTATCCTTCCTAGGGCAGAGATGTTGCTTACTTGTGGAGAGCTTAACTAACGTGTTCCAGGCTCCGGGTTCAATCCTGTACCATAGTACAGACACATGTACATCTGTCCACACATCTATGTATAGAATTAGATCATTTCTATATACCTATGCAGAGTCAATTTTAAAAGACTGTGTATATGATACCTTTCATGGCAAACATGGAAATAACTATATGAAACTGAACATAAAATTTTTGACAAGAAAATATAAAAGCACACTGAACACAGACAACAAAAATAGAATGCAGAGACACACCATGCGTCTAAAGAAATATTTTAATATTATACAGATTTCAGATCTTTAGAAATTAAGTCTTTACATTTAACCAGACAAATAGAGCATGTCAAAATTTCAGTTCTAGAACTTGGCATCACCCTTAGGATTCCTTAGGTTAGTAAACCTGAGAGAAAAGTTAAGACATTTTTCAAAAGAAAAAAGCAAAAGCTACGCACAGAGAAGCCCACTCCCAGACAGTATGAACGTATATAGTAAAGCTCAACTATTGAGCCATGCACAGTGGTGTGTTACTGTAATCCCTCCCAAGTGAGGGGGTGAAGCATGAGTTCAAAGCCAGCCTGAGCTGCACAGTAAGTTCCAGGCACCCTAGATCGCAGAGTCAGGTACTGTCTCACAAACCAGAACAAACAAACAAAAAAGCAACACAAAAAAGTACATTTATTTAAAAGGTAAGTGATTGGGGGCTGGAGAGACGGCTCAGCAATTATAAGCACTGGCTGCTCTTCTAGAGGACCTAACTTCAATTCCCAGTACCCACATGGCGTCTTAAACTGTCTGTAATTCCAGTTCCAGAGGATCTGGCACCCTTGCACAGACAAGCAGGCGGAACACCAAATGCACATAAAAATAAATAAATCATAAAAAAAGGTTTCTTAAAAAACATTCACTGATTTGATAATGGCTCAGAAATAGATGAGAAGATCAATGTGAGAGAATTAAAAATTAAGAAGCAAATCCAAGAAATAATTTCAAATTAATGGAGAAAGCTGAGAGATTTAACAAATGACCTTGGAGCAACGAGTTGAAGAAAGAAAACAACATATTGAATGGTGGGACGTCTTTTGGGTATATCCTAGGAGTGGTGTAGCTGGATCCTGAGGTAGCACTATTCCTAATTGTCTGAGAAAGCGCCAGATTGATTTCAAAGTAGTTGTATAAGTTACATTCCCACACGCAGTGAAGAAGGGCTCCCCTTTCTCCACAACCTCTCCAACATGCATCATCCCTTCAGTGTTTGGTCTTAGACATTCTGATGGGTGTAAGGTGAAATCTCAGGTCGTTTTGATTTGCATATCCCTGATGACAGAGGACTTTGAGTATTTCTTTAAGTGTTTCTCTGCTCCTTGATATTCCTCTACTGAGAATTACTTAGCTTGTTTAACTTCTTTAGTTCTTTATATATTCTTGATATTAGCCCTCTGTCAGATATAGGGTTGGTGAAGATCCTTTTCCAACTGTAGGCTGTCATTTTGTTTTGCCAACAGTATCCTTTGCTTTACAGAAGCTTCTCAGTTTCATGAGGTCCCATTTATTAATTGTTGATCTTAGAGCATGTGCTGTTGGTGTTCTCTGTTCAGGAAATTGTCTCCTGTGCCAATGAGGTCAAGGCACTTCCTTACTTTTTCTTCTAACCAATTTAGTGTGTCTGGTTTTATGTTAAGTCTTTGATCTACCTGGACTTTAACTTTGTGCAAGGTTCTCCCCTAACAGGGGACTAGGGAAAGGGCATAGGGGGAGAAGAAGGAGGGTGGGTGGGATTGGGAGGAGAAGAGGGAGGGGGCTGCAGCGGGGATACGAAGTGAATATATTGTAATAAATAAATATATTTTTAAAAGAAGAAGAAACGTAGTAGAAATCACTACTCTAAAATATTGATGATATTGTTCTGTAGTTAGCTGAAGCTCTAACAAACCTAGAGTAAGAAACGGTAATATTATGAGAGGAAAATGCCAGGTAATGCTTATGATATCACCTGTTTCATACATGTTGGGAAGTGGTCCTACGTAATCCCAGGACCTCTTACTAACCCTAGATCCCAGTTCTGTCCCCAGTTGCCTCCAGCTGTTGGCTTCAACCTTTTAGAGGCCAGAAAAACTTAAAGCAAGACCATTCATGTGCAATGGCCCTTCTAAATTGTGCAGGCTTCTGAAAAGAGAGGGAAAGATCAACTCCCTAAAAAAGCATTATGAAAAACAAGGTCCCAAATGTCCAAACTTCAAGTATTTTTTTTAGATGCTTGAAATGGTTTTGACTTCTTATCGTTTAATACCTGGCTTCATATTTTGTTTTGTTTTTAGTTTTAGTGTGGAAGTGTCATGGGGGGGGGTGGGTGTGTCATGGACACATGCATGGAGGCCAGATCAGTACTTTCCAAAGTGAGTTCTCTATGGTGGCTCCAAGGATAGAGCTCAAACTTAGGTCATCAGCTTTGCATGGCAAGTGCTTTACTCACTTTTCTTCTTGCCAACCCTTCATATGTGTACTTTTGTTTTGTTTGTTTGTTTGTTTGTTTGAGAAACCAATTTGCCTAAGCTACTTATCCCACAAACTGTTTCCTCCCCTGTTGCTACATACATGTTCATCTATAACTCTACATGTTTTGTATACAACTTCCCTTACTAAATGGAACATAGTCTGCGGGGGCTTCAGGCAGTGCTCATTAAATACTTTTGCACGTAGTATGTGCACTTACTATGACAGCGCAGAGCACGACCTTTGAACTCAAGTGCCACCCACTGTGACCTCAGCCTATAGTGCTAGCACGCTAGAAGCTTAAGAAGGAGGAGCATATGCTTTAAACTAGCCTGGGAAATACAGTGAGCCTCTCAAAACGTGAATGAAAGAAAGAAGAGGAGGGTTGAGTGGGGTAAGGCACAGAAGGGCAGGGCATCAGTGGGTAGGCTTGAAGTTAGGATAACTTAAGATAACATATGTAAGCATGCTAAGAAGAGCATGTTTACTGCCTAACATCACAAGAAAGAACACACATTACTAGTCAGAGGAAAAGCCAAAATCAAACAATTTGGAGTGCATCTTCTGGCTGATATACACTGCTTTCACATCATCATTAGGTCAAGAAACTGAAATCAAGCCATCCTAAGTTGGGGACCATCATTATCACTGAGCTCAGTGTGGTCTCTAATGGAGATATGAAACAAGGATCTTTAAGCCACGGAACTGGGAATGAGTCATAAGTACTCCTGGAAGCTCTGAATAATCTATTGTGGCAGACTGCACTGCTGGTCCTCAGCAACGCTTCTCTGCTGAGAGACTCTAGATCTGGTGGGCACAACACTTTTGGGAGGGTATTTCACTGTAAGGCTGACTTTGACACACAGATCAGTAGGAAAGAAAGGAGGTTGTTTTAGAGGCAGAAAGCACTAGTTTTAAAGCTCTGTATTTCCTAGTTAATAGCCAGATGGCCTAGAGCAACTCACCTGACTGCATTGAGGTGATTTGAGTATCTATAATACTTGGTAATAATGTCTATCCATGCTCATTCATCAGAGACACCACGTACATGCAGGCCCTGTATGAAGGATATCGTGGGCCTTAAAGCTATAGCGATGCACCTTTCCGAGAATGCCACACAGCAAAGGCAAGAGCACACCTCACTTTATCTATAGGGAACCAACCTTGGTGAATGCAAAATGGGAAAGGCAACATTTAGCTTTGGCCTTGCCCAGGAGGCTGACAAGGGCAATCAGACAAAAATGACCAAAGATTGCTGAAGACAAGTGGCAACCTAGACACAGTTGCAGAGTTTTCTTTCGTGGCCAGGACCCTCTGAGAGTGAGGAATGGACCTAACCTGTGCCAGCCCTGGCACTGCTTTCAATACAGAGAGGTCACCATCACTTTATCCCAGGAGAGAGCACGCCAGAAGACCAAGGGAAAGCAACAGTCTCAGAGGTAACAGGGGGCACTGCTGCTCAAGCAGCTTCTGGCCATCTTTTCTCTTTTTGTTGCTTGCCTAAGATCCAGTACTCCAGGGAGGTACATTGGAATGACTTTCCAAGGAAGTGTGTCTATGACTCATCAGAGGAAATGCCTGCCAGTCCTACATGTAGAGCAGAAATAGTCCACCATATTCTGCATGCCGCATTCACTTTTGGTGGACACACTTGCCACATTGAGCTTAGATAGAACTTTAAACCCTTTTCCCTAAAAGAAGATAAGCTGGTCACAGCAAGAACATTTAGAAAAGCAACAACTGTATTTCCCTCTTATTATAATGAAGTAACTATCTTGGGAATAACAGGGAATATCCCAGAAGTGATGATGATTGTCAGAACAGACATGGGGTGCATGGTAACATCTCTTTTCCCTTTCCAGACTCTGCATCCAATTAGTTAGCCTATCACCTACATCTTAAACTTGGCACAAAGATTTGCACCTAGGACAAAATCATATACAACTCACAAGCCAGCATACTAGCACTATGATGTAAATCAGAAATGTCTTCCGTGGGCTCGACTGTATATTTGAACACTTGGTCCATGGCTGGTGGTACTATTTAGAGAGGCTGTAGAACCTTCGGGACACTCAGCTTGGCTGACAGAGGTGAGCCGTGGAGGGCAGACCTCGGAAGCATATATCTACTAATGGTTCTGGATTGAGCACTAGGCTTTCTAGTTCACCACCCTTGACCCACCATGACAGACTGAGATCTCCTGGAGACAGGGAGGCAAAATAATCCCCTACTCCCTTAAGTTGCTTTTGTCACAGTGACAAGGAAGGTAATAAATAGAGGTAGAGAAGACAAGTGCCTTTTTTCAAATGTTGTATACATTATTTTAGTACTGTTACTGTGTCTGGATACATTGTGATCTCTAAGGTCTCTTTATACTATTAGCCTGCTTGTGACTTTTGCTCTACTAGAGTAAAACAGAGATGCTTGAGGGCTAGAAATAGCCATGAACTTTAATTGTCTACCCTAAACACCCCTTGACTAATTCCTCAGCAGAACATTTAATCACCAATTTAGGCTTAGGATCGGTGAAACCCACACAGCGTCTATTAAGTGGAAAAACTTGAGAAATGCATGCATTATTGAGGGTTCGCCCTTTGTGCCAATTAAAAGTTCAGTTTAAAAATGGAAGTTGCAAGTTCCTGTCAACGACTGTCCTACTAAAGAATATTATATATGCATACATCACAGCAATAATCTTCATGCACAGTGCTACCTAGATGCGGCACAAATTATTGAAAGATGAAATTAACTAAGCTGAAATTCTGTGGCAGTTAATTAGCACAAATTATAAAGTAGACTAGATTACTCTCGCCACATTATATGCTCTAGAATATTACCATACCCATTTTTCATGTGTCAGAGAAAAGAAGTACCAGTCTCTTACTATTTAATCTAGCCAGTGGTTTTTACTTCTTGCAAAGAATGAAAACAGAGACATAGAGTAGTGTTACTATTCTAATACAGCTGCATATCATGAAGAGAAAAGTATACTTTCAGTCACTGATACTTCTAAGCCAATTTTTTGTTCAAGTAAAAACCATGGGAAAATGACTACAAGAGACACTGTGTGACCCTGAAGAGAAAGCTCAAGTTTATGATGGACCTGGACTGGCCAGCAAGACTACAGACCACGTACTGTTGTTGACAACTCTGACAGTTTAGAACATGATGGAGGAGGTTCAAGAGTGAGGAACCTTACAAACTTACACATCACAACATCCCTCCAAGCCAAAAGTTTGTGCCTCTTTTTGTAGGTGGCTAGTTGATGCTGTATGAGAAAGCAGTTCTAATTGGCTTACTTTTCTGGGGAAAGGATGGTAGAAGATGTTCCCATATAGATGCACTATGGGTGCTCATATTACCCACCAACTTTAATGAATGTAAAATCTTCTCAGTTTACTGGAAACAATATGCCAGGCAAAGGACCACATCCCAAAGAAGAATGGAGGCCAGGCAGATGGGAAGCAATACTTTGAACCACACTGAGATTTCATGGCTGTCAGAAAAACATTATCTCAGTATCTATATGGCATTTTAACAACTTATACTTTGGAAAATGTAGGGAAAAAATTCGGTCACATATGAGAATAGGAAAAACACTATGTTCTACCTTAAACTGGCTTCATTTTCACTCTCTTTACAAAAAGAAGGAAGAAAAAGAAAAGAATGTCAGTGTGTTCTTGCTCATCTCCTTCCTGTAACTGTTCTTACTTCTTTGCCTCAGCTAAATTTTTCTTTTTTTTCAAATCTATGGTGTGAGATGTGTGTATGTGTGTTCATATGTATAACCTTGCATGCATTGACCCACAGAACACTACAGAAGCGATACTGCACAACTTCCAAGACCAAGTCTAAACAGGCTGTAATGTATCTCTTGCAGTGGTTCTTTTAGGGTAGACCCTCTCAAGGCCCAATTATGATGGCAGCCCACATTGTGTCCTCAGGAGGATTGGTGGGTGGCTGTTTGGTCCTCTGGCTAGCATTCCTTCCTGGGCTTCTAGTCTGAATATGGTCACATGAGTGGCCATCTTAGAAATGAAGCCTAGCACTCTATTGAACTTCTCAACATACTATGTAAAGAACCCAAACCTTTTGAGCCAAGCCCCAACTACCTGTTGAGCTCAATCCCAGACTCAGTGTCAAGCCATTGTCTGGGAGAGGTTGGCTATGCAGAAGCAGAAACTGCTGTAGACAGCTATAGTCTAGTTACCCCTGAGTTATAATATGGAAATGAAGGATATGCCAAGCATTTTCCTACATGCTAAACTGTTGAATAAGATTCATGGAAGGCCACTGATTTAGACAGTCTTCTTTAGGAAGGCCCCCAACAGACCAAACTAAAACTGAGGCACCCGAGCTGCTCAAATTCCATGTCACCAAATCCAAACTAGCTTGTTTTTCTGAGCTTCCCAGAAACCAGGAGAGACAGCAGACCAAGCCCCACAGGGCCAGTTTCATCACGTAGGGAAGACTGGAATGACTGGGTCTAACAATCCAGGTCTTGAATCTCTGTATTGTATTGTTTCCTCCATCCTGCTCAGGCTGCTTTATAAAAACTAAATGGTGTTGTGCCCTGCCTGGGAGAAATCATTGCCTTTCCTTCCTCTACAGATGAAATGCTTCCAACTCACAAGTCACTAGTTGTCCAAGCAAATTATAGTTGTACTGACAAAATACGTGGGTTAAGATTTTTTGTTTTTAATTTTGTGTGGACTGGGTTCTGGAATTGTCCTTTACACTTTGTGTATGTGAGTGTGTGTGTGTGTGTGTGTGCGTGTGTGTGTGTGTGGTGTGATATGAGTATAGAAGTCAAAGGACAACTTGCAGGAGTTGGTCCACTCCTTCATTCTATCACATGGACTGCAGGGTCAAATTCAGCATACTAGCTTACTTGGCA
This sequence comes from Pachyuromys duprasi, assembly GCA_028658305.1. Lineage (NCBI taxonomy): Eukaryota > Metazoa > Chordata > Mammalia > Rodentia > Muridae > Pachyuromys > Pachyuromys duprasi. The sequence continues at coordinate 66,365,574 of CM053764.1, forward strand.
GCAAGCTCCTTTGCCTACTGAATCATCTTGCCGTAGTTGTTTCTGGGTTTTTAAGAAAGGGTTTCACTATACAACTCAAGCTGGCCTTAAACTCAGCACCTTCATACCGCCACCTCTGCTATTTCCTCATTCTCACCTTCCATGCCCCATCCTCCCCATCCCCCACCTTCTGCTCTCCTACCCTCTCCTTCCCACCCTCCCCTTCCCTCTCATGAACCATTCCCCACCCACCCCACCCTCTCTTACCACCACAGTCCTGGAATTATAGTGTGTACCACCATCCCATCTTTAAAATTTGTTTTTTTAACAAAACCAACAATAAATATAATAATAAAAGTAATAAATATAATACTATATATTATACTCAACCAGAAAAGTACAGTTATAAACTTCACAGAAGTTGAATGGCACCTTACAGCAAAAGTTGCAAGTACTTATTTCTGTAAGAGTTTCTGATATTGATTAGGCAATTTGTACATGAAGACTTTGGGAACTTGTTCTCAGAATATGTAAGATTATAATTTTTTTTCAGAAGACAATGCTAATTGAACTTAAAGCCATGTAAATATGTTTTTAAATGCTATTATCCAGTAAGACAGGAGAAACAGCTGTATTAGTAAAATGCTTGCTGCTTACACATGAGAACCTGAGCTCACACCCCCAGTGGCCTGAGTGGAGTCACAGAGACAGGCAGATCCCCAGGTTTTGATGGCCAACCAGCCTAGCAAGCTTCAGGTACAGAGAGTTAGACCTTGTCTCAAAAAATTAATGTGGAGCTGAAGAAGTGGCTCAGCAAGTAGAGTCATTTAACACCACACCTGATAACAGAGTTCCTTCCCTAGAGCCTATACGGTAAAGGAAAGGACAGACTCCTGTAAGTTGTCCTCAGACCTCTACACCTGCAAACCTGCACAAATAGATAGATAGGTGGATGGATGGATGGATGGATTGATGGGTGGGTGGGTAGACAGACAGACAGACAGATAGACGAAGATAGATGAAAATGGATGGATAAATATATAGATAGACAAAACTACTCATGAGGTGGACAGTGATATATATATAAAAGGCTTCAGTCAAGCTCTGGTCTCCACATACACACAGGCAAGCATACCTGTACATATACCACATGCACACAAACATTAATACCCAGACAAAATCACCTACGGTTTATTGGTTCCTATTATGTACTCCAGATTCCTGGACAAAGATTTTTCCACTTTCCATCTTAACTCTCCGTTTCTACAAAGCAAAGAAGATAGAAGCTTCTGGAAATATGATATATGGAACTATTAAATAATACATCAGCTCATGTTTCTCCTAACTCAAAATTTGGTTTCAGTTTACAAAAATGAAAATCTAGAAACCATATATTAAGCAGATTTTTCCTCTGTAAACAAAGCTTACTTGTAATAAACTACATGTGATATTCAAATTTGCTTGCTCATAGTAAAGGTGTTTAAAAATGCATGGGTGGAATTCACATTTGCAGTTTGCAAATGGAACAATAAAGACATTCTGGATTAATAATTAATATGTGACTGAAATTCAGGGAGAAGCAGGTGGAAAACTGTGAAGAGATGCCTTTTTTATTATCCGCCAAGTCTTAGATCATCCTTGTTCGGCAATGTGGGAAATTAGGTAGAGTTCGTTAGTTAGAGATCTGAGATGAAAGATGAAGAGATGTGGCCTCCTCTGTCAAGGTCAATGGTTCGAGTATAGCTCTCAAAGTAAACAACTGGCTTATTGATCATCCCATTGAATTATGGAACCAGATGCAACAGACACACTCTGGGCAGGAATATACAGAGCTGATTGTGTAGGCAAATGCCCCACACTGCATGCATGAGGTAGTCCCAGGTGTCCTGCCCAGTACTGGGAAGGTCCCAAAGCAGTTCAGCCAGCCATGCATAAAGTCTCTCTCTGACTGCAGCTGAGTGGGGCATCCCCATCTCACAGTCTCTGTCAGCCCAACCAGCAGCAGCTAGCAGGAACATTTGCACCAAAAAGTAAATGCCCACTACATGAACAAGGCCCAATTCCTTAGATGTACTCTCAACTGAAGAATAGATAAAGAAAATTTACACAACATTAAAACCAATGACATCATGAACTTTGCAGGCAAATGGATCAAACTAGAAAAAATTGTCCTGACTGAGCTCATCCAGACCCAGAAAACAAACATAGTATGTACTCACTTGTAAGTGGCTATTAGCACCAAAGTAATGGATAAACATGCTACAATCCACCGCCACAGAGAGGTTAAACATCAAGGAGGGCTCAGGGGGCCGGGGGAGGGGGGAGCAGAAATGCACGAATCTCACTGGGAAGGGGAAATAGAATAATAGATTTTGCTGGTGGGCTTGGGGTGTGGTAGGAATGGGAACAGGCGGAGTCAGACTGTGGGTGGGAAGAATGAAAGGAGAGAGTACTGGGGGAGACAACTGGAACTGGTGGGCATTTGGGGGTGATGTGGAAACACAGTGCAGTGGAAGACCCTGGAACCTACAAGGCTGACCCTAGCATGGTTTTCTAGTAATGGGGACACTGAGCCTGAGCTGGCCACCTTCCATAACCAGCAAGGTTTCCTGCAGTGGGACTGGGACAGAAACCAGCCACAAAACCATCGACCTACCATCTGTCCTGCCTGTAAGACGTGCTGGGGAAAAGGTGGCACAGAACTTGTGGGAGTGTCCAACCAAAGACTGGTCCAACTTGAGGCCTATGCCACAAGAGGGAGCCTACTTGTGACATTGCCTGGATGACCAAGAATCAGAGGCAAGGCATCCCAGAGACCCAGGATAGGACCAAACTCCTCTAGAAAAAAAAATGTCAATGAAATGATCCCTTATGATATTCTGCTATGCTCATAGGTTGGTGCCTAGTGTAATTGTGAACAGAGAGACACCATCCAGCAACTAATGAGAACAGATTCAGAGACCAGGGGAGCCCACAGAAGAGGAGAGGGAAGAATTGTTGGAGGCAGAGTAATTGAGAAGACCACAAGAGCCCAACCCACAAAATCAACTAAGCTCATAGGGGCTCACGGAGACTAAAGAGGCAGAGACTCTGTATGGTTGCTTAGCTTGGTGTTCTTGTGGGACTCCCAACAATGGGAGTGAGGGTGTCTCTCACTCTTTTGTCTGTGCTTGGGACCCTTTTCCTCCTACTGGGTTGCCTCGTCCAGCCTTGATAGACTTGTGCCTAGTCTTATTGCAAATTGTTAGACTGTACTCAGTGGATATCCCTTTTTCTTTAAAGGGAAGTGGAGGAGGAGTGGATCTGAGGGATAACTGGAAGAAGTGGAGAGAGGGGAAACTGCAGTCAGGTGTAATGTATAAGAGAAGAATAAAGTTCTTTTTTTAAGTGGTCTAGTCTCATTTCTTAAAAGACAATCACTTAGTGCTAAGACCATACCACAAATTCCACATGAATTCCAGAGAGTGGTGGCTACCCAGTTCTGTAGCACAGTCCTGATCATGGCCCAGGCCTGACAACCAAACACGGATGACCAAGGGTAAGATCAACCACCAATAATGGTCTTCCATTACTGCTCCCTAGCCATGCGGCTATGATTGGTGCCTTGGCTTTTGGAAGTCTCAGCTGTGATAGGATGGAGATATGAATATTGCCTGGAACACAATGACTAGCCAAGGTCAGTGATCCTCTGGGTATAACTTTGAGTAGCAATAACATCTGGGAACCAATAGGAAATGCAGATGTCTAGGCCCACTGAGACATGCTGAATCATAAACGGAGTGTGAGGAGTTTGGGATCAGAACCACCTGCATTTTAACAGGCCCACTGGGTGAATCACACAAAAGCCTGAGCGCTGCTGAGTGAGAGCATTGCCGCCATTGTTACAGACAGCTCATAGCACAGCGCTCTCATGATGTATGCAGAACCCATGAAAAGGCGCTGAGGATGACCATCATGGTAGCAGGGCTGATTCAACTGGCATTTTTTTTTCTATCTAGACCATATGAAAGGGGGCCAGAAGATGCACTAACTCATGGTTTGGAGTTTATATGACTAAGTAAGAAAGACTTAGTGTCGCTTTTGTAGCCATTCAGGACATTGAAACATTAAAATGAGTTTCTTCTCAGAGAGAGAATTTTATTTTACATTTATCATAGTAAATGTTTCTATTCCTCACTTAGAAAGTTTCCATCACTTAAAATGGATTAGGGGGTCAGCTCTGATAGAGGATGTTAACAGAAATACCTGAATTCTGAAAAGAGCTCACCACTCTAAAATCGGGCTCACCTTCTAGCTGGACTGAGAATAGGCAGTCACCTAACACAGGCAGGCCTCTACATAGCTAGAACCAGGCCTATGCCTTGGAAACCCCAATGGATGTTACGTACAAGGTCTTAACACCAGAAGCTTCTGCAATGCCACTGCCTCCCATCAGTACACTTGCCAGGAGTCTGTTCAGCCTTGCTCTTACCCTGTGCTTATGCAATGGACACGTGCCTATTCACTTTTTGACCCATTCCTGCCCTTTCTCTTAAAACTACCTTTTCCAGACTCAGTTATCCATTAACTCCAGCTGTATTGAGTGGAAAATGGAAGATGATAGGTCGGAAGACACCAGGGTATCCCCTTCATCTCTCTGCTATAGAGGGTCTCACAAGTGTTGATGCTAAGGTTTGAATGTGAAGTCCAGGCATGGGAAACTTCCTGTAGGGCATATTTACCAAGAGGCAGGATATCTCTCAGAGAAAGATTCATCTGTGCCCTCATGAACAAATCAATACCACCCTCTCTCCTAGCCTCTGATTTTTCACCATGGGATGCTAGCTCCCTGAGCTTCAATTTCCCAGATGCCAGAGCCATCAACTAAATCATGTCTATTATAAGTTACCCAAGAACAAAAGAGACCCAGAAAAGTGGCTTTGTGCTTTCTGTGGCTCCAATTTTATCAGACAGCTTCTGCCTGTGGTTCCAGGCACTTCTGGGTGCTGCCACACAAATTCTTCTCATGTCCTCTAGTTAGGGCAGCATCCCTGCCTTATTCCACTAGCCTCTGTGGTATTGGGAGTTCCAGCTGTTCATCTCTGAGTGACTATCTCTGATAGTCATCTTCTATTTGGCTTTTCACAGCTTCCAAAGATCTTCATAACTAAGTCCTTGTTTTAAAGTGCTTGCTTGGTTCTGCATGACTCAGGAGATGCCTTTCATGTCTTCAGTCTTCACGGGGCCCTACTGATGTCTCCCCAGCTGACTCAGCTCCTCACCAAAGGCTTTTCTTGAATGCATGCTCTCCTCCAGGGTGCCCCTGTTCATATCTAGATCTTCAGTTAGCACAGTCATGAGCAGCCAGACACTAGACCATGCAACTATGCTCCAACACCAGCTCCAGCCTGACCACCCTCACTTCCCTTCTTCTGGGATTAGCCAGTATCAGCCATTCATTCCACTTTTAAACAGGCATGTGTCTGAGATAATCTGGCAAAAAGAAATTTTGGAGCCTAAGAAACTGGCTCCAAACTCACCTGCTATTTTCACAACTTTCTGCTTTCTTTCGGCTGCAGAGACACAACAGATGCACAAACGAGAGTCAGAACACAGCGTTCCAGAAGGCGGCTATGTTTTGGGCAACTGCCCATGAGTGCAATGAGGTCAGTGTAGTGACAAGTCCTTCCTCAGTGCTTCTTGTTTTGTAGGCAGATTGGTGTCCATGTCATGCTTGTATTTCAGAACAAATCGCTGAATTATCCTTAACAACCAATCTTAGAACATTTGATTCTTTTAATTAATGTTTTTAAATTTTTTTAAAAGAAACTGCATATGACAAATACCCCAGTATTGCTGAGTTGGGATTGAAGCCAGCATGTAAGGGCAAAGAGGCTCCTATGCATTCGGCAATATAATTCATACATATTTTATTCTGCACTGAGGCTTTTAGAAACATTGTTAGTGCTCGTGAGCTCTTACAGACTAGAAAATAGCATGGGTTTCTGTAAATGTTAAGTAAACTGCAACAAGTGATTATCTTAATATGGGCCTTTGAACTCTTTCATTCCTTCTCAGCTATTCTCGGTCTGCCCTTACAAAAACTCAGGCGACTATCTTTTTTAAGAAGCACATTAATAAAAATAAAAAGGGAAAGAAAAGAAAGAAAATGGATTATCAGGTCCCTTAACCAAGGCATCTATCGTACAATGCACAAAGTTGCTGAGAGTTTTGCCAGGATGCCCGGGCAGCAAAGATGGCACACAAAGTTGCCAGGTCTGAAAAATAATTACAAAGGGCCCCAAGATTCCACAAAAGTGCCCTGTGGTCAACCTGGCTTGCTTACCTAAAGCCTGCTGTTCCTCTGGCCACGTATCTTTGTCTGCCATGTAATTCTATTACTTTAATATTATTTGTGGTGATGTAGAACCTCAACAAATATCCATCTATATAAACATCAGTGTGAACTACAGCACATTTTAAAGAGACATTGTTAATTTCCTAAAACTGCTCATTTAATTTCAAGTTTCCATACAACTAGCAATAATTCAAATCACCGTGCTTTAATTTTGACTTCTGTTATTTCTTCCCATTCATGGGTCTGGAATGGGAACTCAGCAGTACCAAGGTCTTTATTATATGTAGTTTCTTCCTTCCTTCCTTCCTTCCTTCCTTCCCTCCTTCCTTCCTTCCTTCCTTCCTTCCTCTTTAACTGAAAGCAGTTAAGAGAAAAATAGTTCAGGAGTCACCTGGTTTCTTTCACTGCTTTGCCACTAACTTCTTCCTCTTTGGATCAGTTTCTCCTTAAAAAGAATGTTAAATTGAATAAACTCACTGGGACTTGCTGGCCAGTCAGCCTAGCCCCACATGGAGAGCTCTAGACCAATGAGAGACCCTATCTCAAAAAACAAGATGGAAGGCTCTGAAGAAAAATCGCCTGTACACAGGTACACTAGCACACACAAGTGTATAAACATAACAAATAAATGTTAGAGACAGACAGACAGACAGACATTTAATTCCACGATAACCTAAGAAATGCAGATTTAACTCAGGATATGGTTAAAGCATTATAAAATAACTGGCATTTAGACTCAGTATTTTTCAAGACTGTGTTGCAGTTTGAGGGGACAGATTATGAATTACAATGTCAAGAGAGAAATGTAGAAGATATGAGATTGCCTCAAAAATCCCGAGATTTTTCACAATATAATGCACCATATTTTATATATTTTTTTAAAAATGTGTGAAGTCAAAAGACTTTGTTATTCACTAGAGAAAATTTGGTAATTTGGTCATTTCTAAATTATTTTCCTGCCAACATTTGAGGCATAAAAAAAAAACACATACTACATAAGACTTCAGCTTGTCATAAAGCCGTTAGCAATAATAAAAAATGATGGCATTGTTATGCTTCATCTATAGTTTTTTCTTAATAAAATGAAAAACAAACAGGAAAACACTCTGAATATAAAATTTTAAAGGTCTTAAAGATACAAGACCAGTAGGAAGAATATATATCTAGAGCCTGGTTTTGTTTCTAATGTGCTCAATGTTAACATTGCCAGTGGCAAATTTTAAGTTTTCTTTTCTCTAAGATACCACAGATTTAGTCAGCTTCTGGCCCAAGTCACTGTCACAGAGAATTTTGAGATTTCACAATATGAAACAAGTTTTTCCCCAATCCAAATTAGAGTTTACACAATTTGTCTTACAGACAACCCTTGTAGACCCTAGTAAAGCAATTATTGTATAATCTCTTTTTAAGTCAGTACCCTTTCTTAATCTAACTGACTGACTATTCATTCTGTAGAATTCAGTTAGGAACAGATGAGTTATGTTTAAGAGAGGAAAATTTCATCATTTGTTGGGTGTTTGACTATATGAACTGAGCTTGTGGACCAAAGAGCAAAATCTAGGCAATTATATAGGTACATACTTATATACAAAAAAAGCAAACCATTTCATAAAATACTTTGATGAAATGCAAGAAATGCTAACCACAATCAAGAGTGAAATACTTTATATCATAGGACCAATAAAGAATGTTCTTTTGGGATGGACAACATCACAACTTAACTGAGTTCAAAGTTGGTGCTCCCTGTTGTAAGACTTCAAATGTTCATCTTGAAACCACTCCTAGCTGGTAGCCCACCCCTAAAGAGGTAATAGACCAGTCTGGCATGTAGCTTATTAGCCACTGCTTTAGACTATTATGAAATTCTTTCGTAGTCATTCATCTACCTAATGACCATGTTCCCTCAGTAATTCCTTCTAGGGAATACTTATGCATGCTATGTGCTACATGCTTCATGAAAGCATGGGGAAATGGAGGGCATAAGTGTGGTGTCCACACTAAGGGTATGAGAATAAACCAAAATCAGGTGGTTCTCCAGTGATCACTGCTCACTACGGAAGAGTAACATTTAATATGTAGCCGTTCTGGTATATAAAATGGCCATGATAAGGCCAGCCATTCCAGACACATGCATTGAAAGCAGGCTCTTAAAGAAAATATTTAACACCCGTGTTCACTGTAGTACTACCACAATGCCAAAGGGTGGAAACAAATCAGAAATCTATCAGTAAAGGAGTGGACAAAAACTATAGTAGACATGCAACAAAATATTACTCAGTCTCACAAAAGAAAGGTATTTTGACACATGCTACAAAAGTGGATTAGCCCTGGGAACATTATACTAAATGAAATAAGTCAGTTATTTGACAAATTCTGGGAGATCCCCCCATAGTGGCAGTTGCCAGGACCTGGGTGGGAAAATGAAGATTATTGCTGAATGGAGTAAGGGAAGGCATAGCTTCAGTTTTGCAGGATGAAGCCTTCTAGAGACGGAGCCGTAGTAATCACTGCACAGCGTGAATACCGTGTGTCACAGAACTCTCTACTAACCTGGTGAATGATAAGGGCATTTTATCATAGTTCTTAAAAAGCTTAGCTAGATATAATTTCTTACTTTAAAATAGTAAATGAGGCATAAGAATCTGATTAAGTCTTTTTACCATGATATAAATCATCGATAGCACATCTGAGCTTAGGAACTAACCTTTCTGCTTCTGAGCTGTGAGATTAGAAATCAGACTCACTGATAGCTTTGCATTCTACTCTGACTGAACTTGAGGCTAGGAGGTCATGATACTCTGTTACCATGGTGTTCTTTTGTGACTACAAACTTCTGCATGGCATTCTTTCTTGTCTACAAATCCTCCTCCTCCTCTACATCTCAACATGGTTCATGAAGTACATATGCCTGCTGCTGAGCTGACAATCTGAGTTTGATCCCCAAGCCCCACATAGTGAAGAGAACCGACTCCCCAAAGTAGGCATGCACTTATCCCTCTTCCACATGTTATACGTGGAGGCTGGAAAAATCAAGACACTTGTCCAAGGCATTATGCTCCCTAAGTGATAAAGCTGGGCTTTGAATCTGGGCACTATGGGACCAGAGCCCTTATCTTTAGGCACCATAGGTCAATAACACAAAACTAATATGTACTACATAAGCTACTGCTGTGTCTCTGCTGCAACTGCTGCAGCTGCTACTGACACACACACATGCACGTCCCACTAATCTGGATGCTATTTTGTTGACACTGCCCGATGTTGCATAACCATTTCTTTTCATTTTCTTCTACTCACTAAAAGGTCAGCAATTACTTTGATTGAAGCCCCAATACCTCCCCTCAACACGAGGATGAAGGCATGGAAATTATTTTTTTCTTTTAAGCAAGTATAAATGGCATGCTCTACCCTAATCATAGAAGACCCTCAAAAATAAATAAGAGCATGCAGGAATGACAACTGGAGAGCTATTTTTGTAGCTTTCATTCTTTGTCTATGAACTCATCAACCTTTTTCCATTTAACAGTTAGCTCATTGAAATCAAGGAGGATGCTGTTTCATGTTCTAACGGGATTCTGCCAGAGTGCGGCAAGCTATACCCTTACAGTATAGGGCAAAAGCTTGGCTCTGTGCATATCTCTGTTGTCAAAGCATAAATTCTTCTACATCCTCCAAGGAAGCGTTACTTCCTAAGAGGAAAGAGGCAGTGTCGACGAATGAATCCTCAGGGAGCCGTTGGGGCACTGAAATGCAGGCAGCCACGGAGCGAGGAATGCAGGTGCTAAAATCAGAGCCCAAAAGACACTGAATCAGCTTTAAAGTAGTGTCTTTTCCCAGCCCAGAGTCCACACAAAACACCCAGAAGCACCTCAGTTTAGTCTTGGAGGAAACATTTTAACTGGAAAGGGCAAACAACTGTCAGCAAGGGACATACTGAGGTTGAGCTCTTTCCTGGGTTATGAAGCCCCAACAAAAGCATTATGTGACCAAATTCCCCTTTTTCTCAACACAAGGACAGTCCACAGGCTAAAAATACTCCACAAAAGGAAAAGTTGTAACTCTATAAGGATGTGTGAGAAATCGGAAGGAGGAGGCAGGAAAAAATCTTACCAGGACCAAAGGGACCGGTCAATATGAGGTCACCGATGATGTAACGGACAACCCAAAATAACCCAAGTCAGGAAACCAGCATGTAGCTCAAGCGGAAACTACCAAAATGTTAACTGGGATTTGAAGACAACAGTTTTCAAATGAAAACATTGGTGCTGAGTCTAGGGAAGTCTTGGTAGATAGATCTATGTCTAAAAACATTGTATAACTAAGAATAGCAACAACTCATTCTTTAGCTGAGGGACATCTGGGTTGTTTCCTGATTGTAGTTATTATGAATAAAGCTGCTATGAACATATTTGAATACATGTCCTTGTTGTATGGTGGAGCATCTTTCAGGTGTATGCCCAGGAGGGGTATATAGCTGGGTCTTAGGGGTACTGCTATTCCTAATTTTCTGAGAAAGTACCAGATTAATTTCTAAAAGGATACAGAAATTGTGGTATATTGCAATACTACTCAGCTATTAAAATCAAGGAAATCATGAAAGTTGCAAGCAAATGGATGGAAAATATCATCCTGAGTGAGGTAACCCAGAACAGAAAGACACACATGGTATATAATCACTTATAAGCAGGTATTAGCCGTATCATACAGGATAACCATACTAAAATCCACAGACCTAAAAATGCTAAATAACAAGAAGGCACCTAGGGAGGGCTCTTAATTCTCATTCAGAATGACAAACAGGAAAGACACCAGAAAGGTGGAAGAGAGGGAACAAGACAGGAACTTGCCAGAGATGACCCCTGAAAGGCTGCACCCAGGAGGGGATTGAAGTAGATGCAGGGACTCATAGTCAAACTTTGGGCAGAGTTCAGGGAGGTTTATGGAAGAATGGCAGGGAAAAGTAAGGACAGGAGCTCCACAAGCAGACCAACAAAGCCAACAAGTCTGGACCCAGGGGTCCTGCAGAGACTAATGCACTAACCGAGGACCATGCATGAAGAGGACCTAGACCCCTGCTCAGATGTAGCCTATAGGCAACTCAGTCTTCATATGGGTTCCCTAGTAAGGGGAGCAGGAGTTATCTCTGACATGGACTCTGACTTGATAGTCTAGGGCTAGATGGTAGGAGATGACTGTGGACTAGGGGAAGGGACTAGTGAGAAGAGGGAGGGAGGGTGTGACCGGAGGAGATGAGTAATGGGGCCACAATCAGAATATAAAATAAATAAATTACAAAGAGAAGTGGAAAAGTATAAGAGACGTGGAAAAAGAATAGCAGCTTAGGGAGGCAGAGACAGGCTGATCTCTGTGAGTTCAAGGCCAGCTTGGTCTACAAAAGCAAGTCCATGACAGCCAAGGCTACACAGAGAAACTGTGTCTCTCTCACACACACACACACAAAGGAACAGCAAATTACAATTTTTGTTCAAATGAAAACTCTGTGAACTCAGATACAAAATAAAACCACAACAGGCCGTCTATCTACCTATTATTTCTTTTAACATTGCCCAGTGTAAAATAATGACATGTATGTTCAGTAGGGCAGAAGTAGGAGAAAGCACACTTGTAATGCATGTATCAGAGGTGGTGTCATTTTGACTTTAGACAATGATCAACAGCAGAAGAGTGAGTAGAGAAACGGCTGAGTAGCTGAACGAGCGTAAGTTCAAATCCCTACCACTCACCTAGAACTCAGGGACAAGCTGTAGTCTCAGCAGCACTGGGAAGAGTGGAGACAGGAGGCTCACGCGAGCTCATTGTCAGCCAGCCGCATCAAAGTGACGGCCTCCATGTTCACCAGGTTTCAAGCAAAAATAACATGGAGACCAGTCAACGAAGACATCTGCTGTCAAATGCTGACCTCTACATGTGTTCACACACCCACATGAACACATATGCAACAAACACACACACACACAAACATTTGCCTACAGAATAGGGATCATTCTGGTGTGGGAGGAGGAGCAGTTCTCTGCAATTATAAAAACTAGTGCACTACTAAGAGTAAAAGAAGGCCTTGTTAGTAGTTGTACTGACACTGTGGTACAAATGTGACTGTCAAAGACCATGTGTAATGCAGTCACCCTCTCCAGGGCCACTTACAAATAAAACCGATGATGGAGAACTAGACAAACTTAACTAACAGGATTTTATAGCTCTCAAAATTATCTTAAAATCGTATGAGATGTAAATGAGAAAGATTTTCACAGAGCCTGTGGTGGTTTAATTTGGCCCAGTCTAGAATGAGCTACGATGCCAGTAAGCAGCTGAGCACTCCTGTGACGGGTTTACCTGACAAGAGTATCTGCAGTAGGAAAACTCAAATATGAGTGCCACCTTCCAGTGGCAGCTCAGGGGTGGGGGGCTGGGAGGGAAGGAAATAGAAAAAGAAAAATGTGCTTTTTGCCTGCTTGCCTTCACTCTCAATTGCACTTTCTTCTCTGTGGCGGCTGCATTCCTTTGCTGATACCAGATCCCACCTTCTCCAGGTATAGACTGACTACCAGCAGCTCTTCAGGGATCTTCTAGACGTTTGGCACTGCATTAGGACTACTGTGGCATCCACCCAGCCTTGTAGAGTAAGCAACCACTGGATGTGGGTTTTCTAGCGTGAGACAGCCATTGCTGAGCTACCCAGACTACCCTATCTAAGCTAATCTAATACATTCCATTCCCTTTAAAAGTCTAGTCATCCCATTAGTTCTATTCCTCCAAGAACCCCAACACAGATTGTGGTACCAGGGGGGCTAGCTTCCCTGATAACTTAAGGATCTGGAAGTATTTTGTTGTAGGAGTGTGGAAGTCTTTGACTCATTGGGCTAGAAAAGCTTTTAAGTACAGGAAGAAGGGTTTAATGGGCTGTTCTAACTGGAGCTTGTAGACGGTAATGTTGAGAGAAAGAATAGTGGAGGCCTGACTCAGGATGTTCCAAAGAGGAACAAGGAATCTCTCAGCAACTTGGAGAGGAGCCATGTGTGTGATATTTTAGCCAAGAATCGGGCTTCATTTGGTCCGTATCCTGAGATCCTAAGTGAAGATGAACTTAAAGATAGTGGATTTATTTGTCTGGAAGAAGAAATTTTAAGGCAGAATAGTATTCAAGTTGGTGCTGAAGAAGGAATTATAGATCATGGACAGGCCAACATCATTGTAAAGAGGACATCTGCACTACACTGAAACAATAGGCCTGTGTTCCCTCAGGATCAACACACAAAAGCTAATACAACTGTGGTCCTAAGGGGCCTAGCCACATCTCAACCTAGCAGCATAGCTTGGCAATATCATAAGAGTCACCCATGTAGTACTTGTTTTGATGGCATGAAGGATGTAAGATTGAGGTGGTCATGGAGAGCAGCTGAGGCCAGGCACTGTGTGGCAGAGTTGAAGTCCCTGCAAAGAGATCTTGAAAGGCCGTTGACTAAAGCTGTAAAGGTGAGGCCTAAGCTGCAGAAGAGACCCCAGAATATTGGAGATGCCAGGACCATGGGACATCTGTCAAAGAAAACTTCAGCTGTGGAATAGAGCCAACCTAAACGTCAGAGAGAAGTTGTATTGCTGTAGCTGGTTTAGCTGGAAAAGTATGGCCACCTAGCCTAGCTATTTGTATCCAGTTTACATCACCACATCAAATGCTCAGAATAGAGCTACAGGCTTTGGTGTTTACCCAACCAGGGTTTGGGTTTGCATTGGTGGTGTGATTGTTTTGTCCTGATTTTTCTCTCATAAAATAAGAATGTTTACTCTATGTTATTCCATGTTAGAAGTACAGAGCCTTTTTTATTTTATAGGAGCTCACTGTGAAAAGACCTTGAACTTTTAAAGTGTTAGAATTTTGTAAGACAATATTGAATGTTATGAGACAAACTTGAGACTTTGGGGATAAGGGTAGAAGGTTATGGCTTAAAGTTTGTGTGTCAGATTGGCAAGGAGAGCAGCTGATTGTTCATTTTAATTGTCAGCTTAGCACATTCTAAAATCACATGGGAAGAGAGTCTCAGTGAAGGATTGTTTAGATCAGGTTAGCCTCGGGGCATGTCTGTGGAGAGTTTTCTTAATAGATTACTTGAAATGGGGAGACCCACCTTGATTACTTCTAGCATCAATTCATGGACTGGACTGTGGGCTGAATGAAAAGCAGAGAGCCAACTAGTCGTGAGGAAGCATTCATTTTATTCTTTCTCTGCCCTTGACTGTGGGTGTAACTAGCTAATTCAAGTTCTTGCTACTTTGATTTTCCCTCAGTAATGGAGCTGTGGCTAAACTGAACCATTCCTCCTCTAAGCTGCTTTTGTTGGACTGTTTTAATCACAGCAACAGAAAGAGAACTAATATAGCTCCACACCGAGAAAAGATGAGCAAAGCAGAGAAAGGAGTTGAGGAGGAAAGAAGCGGTCTCTTAGGTTCTGAAGTCAAGCTAACGAGTCACAGCCTACGCTTTGATTTTTATGGGGGTTTGTTTTGTATTTTTTTGTTTTGGTACTGGAAACTGAACCTCGGGGTTAACACATGCTAGGCAACTGTTTTACCATAAACTCTTATTATCTCAGTCTTTATTTTCAGATTTTAATGGTTGAATTTTGCAATGGTTTACTCCATGCAAAGTGCTAGCATGTGAGTTATAAAGCTGACGTAGTTTGCCCCCCCCAAAAAAAAACTTCATTTTGAAATTTGGTCCCCAAAGCAACAATGTTGAGAGGTTCCCTGGGCCCTGGTCCTTCACTGTCATGAAAAGATCCATGTTTTCCTCATAGGGGTGAGCTAGTTAGTTTTCTTGGAAAGGGTTCTGCTATGAAAGAACAGATTGAGGGATGCCAAGATAGCTCGGCCAATGAAGGTGCTTGCCACAAAGCCCATCAACCTGAGATCAGTGCCAGGAACTCATGAGGTGGAAGCTGAGAACTGACTCCAGAAAGTTTGTCCCCTGACATCCACCCAAGCATTATGGTGCTTAGCACTTTAAATAAATAAATAGGTAGATCGATAGTTAAATAAATAGTTAAAAATTAAAAAGTATGCCTTTTCTACATGTGAGTTTCGCCTCCTCAGCTCCTCTGTGATCTTTCACTGTTATAACCCAGCTTGTGGCCCTCATCAGAATCAAGGCAAATGCCAACCCCATGCCCTGGAACATCGCAGAATATAGAACCAAACTAAAATTCTTTCCTTTATAATACACTTGTAGTATTTTGTAACTGGAACAATGAATGAAGCCGAGCAATCCAATCAAATCCATTATCCACACACCCTCCACCCCTCCTTCATGGAGCACCACAGTGACCCCCATCCAGGGGAGCATTGTCATCTCTAGCAGTGAAACCCATCCACTGAATGGTGACTAACTGAGATTGTAAAAGGAATCTAATCTCTTATGTATTGTAAGGATGCAACACCTGCCTGTGGCTGAAGTGGGAGATATATTAGGGTAGTTCAGAGTGAAAGCCTTCCATCTCTCAGAGACCCCTTTGGAGAATACTCACTCAGGCCAGCAACTAGGCCAAACACACGGTCATAGCTTGGTTGGGTCCATAATTAACCACCAGTTTGTTCCATTCTCACATCACAGCCTGCAAGGAGACAAGCTACGTGATTCCCATAGCTTTGATTCTTCCTGCTTAAGGAATACTTCTAGGAAAATATCCTAATAAACCAGCTTAATCTATGTCCCTGGAAATGATCTGTCACTTCCAACTGAAAATATTAAAAACCTCAAGAAAAGCTATAAATTAATATAATTGTCTCTGTCGTTCTATAAAAATGCATAATGAAAAATTAACACAGCTTGACTATATCGAAGGAGTAGACAGGGTTTATAATCCATGCATCAGGAAATAATTACCCACTGAGAGTCCATTCAGAAAAGCTGCTGCAGCCTGACCTCTAGTTTACTTTATGGCACATACCATCAGGCAGTAAGATCATCTGGAAGAAGGATGGGTCCCGTAAAAGACATAGATCACCTTAACAATTACGTACTTGGAAACAGGAAGCACACCAAGTTTACCACCGATGCTTCCCCAGAGGGGGGAGGGGGCCCAGGGGGTCCAGTTACCTGGGATACTTCATTCCTTTCTTTTTCAGACAATTTGGAGCAGAAAGGACACAATACTAGGATGTATTAAATCCAGGGAAGGGGAAATGAGTACCTGTTGTCTTTCTCTCTGTGTTCTTCTGTAGGAAAAAAAAATATTCAAGAAGTGAGAACATGTTTGGAGAGGGGAGGATGCTTCATTTAACATTTCTTGCAAAATGTGTTAAATTGGGTAGGAGGCCTATAATTACTTCTTCACAGTGCTGTTTGCCAGTTTGAGAAGCAATTCTCCTGAACTCATCATCAGAGTTTGTTCTGTTTTATTAATACTGGAGAACCAACTAGAGCGCTGTTCGATGCTTTCTGGGTTGTCTATTGCATGGCTTCCCCCTTTATTCTGTGGCTACACTATCACATAGAATCTGGTTCCCAGAGATACTTCTAGAATAGAGGACTAAGACACTCTGCCTGTCTTTAAGGAAAACTGCCTATGTGGCCGCTGCCTTCTGGCAGTCCAAGAAGGTTGGGGGTAAATCTTTATGTAGTCCTTTTCTTGCTTAATAGATGTTTTTGGTATAAACATGTTTCAGAAGGTAACAGAACTTTTGGTTCCTACATGCCTGTAAGGGGTAGCTGACAGTGCTCACATTTACTGTAACCCCAATATGAAGTGAATTGTCACCTGCTAACACAACTCACTGAGCTGCACTCCAGGGGATGAAAAAGAGATGGAAGCTGTAAATTTGAAAACTCATATTTTTACCCAAATATGTTTATCAATATTATATAAATATATGTCCTTCAAGAAGGTGGGGCAGGGAAGAAGTAGAAAAGGAGGCTGAGCAAAGCCTGCTAAGCAACACAGTAATAAATTGCACAAGAGATGGCTGCAGTGATGAAATACAGTAGATTGAATCCTGTGTGCTGACTGACAAGAAGTGTACACCGTGGCTTCTATTTAAAGAAATGAACGCTGCCAAATAAAGCTTAACCTTATCTGGAAGCTTTCACAGCATAAGCCCCAAATCAGCAATGCGAGCACACTCAAAAATTCATATTTTTTTCAGAAGCTTAATTGCCAAATGTGTCATAAGCTATAAAAAGAATGAACGTGGAGGAGAAAATGCTGCCTGGCACCCTGCAGATTAAGCGGCTGGTGTGCAGGGTCCTGACAGGCTCCTCAAACCTGACTCTGTGTGGACCACACTGATTGCTTGTAGACCAGGCTAACAAACTGGCATGCCCACGGGGATCACTCTCTTGCCCTTTGTTGTGAGGTACCAAATTCTTCAATCTAGAAAAGGATAAATTAACCATGTATAGTGTCATTAAGCTGCCAGACACTGTCATGATGGTCAGTTTCCCTAAGGTTCATTCCTTCACCCTGATGGCGGCATCAGGGTGGGAAGCTACACATGCAAGGACAGAGAGGGAACAAGGTGTTGAAATTAGAGCCAAAGTATGGATATGCCTAGAGTGTACCAGCTGAGTATGAAAATTTCATACATGTATACAGTTTATAATGATCCAAGCAGGTTAACCTGCTCCTCCATCTTTTCGTACACTTATTGTTTCTTTGTGGAGAGCACATTTAAATTTCTGTAGCTCTGTGTGGTTGGTGGATGGCAGGGACCACTCAGCTAGGTTAATGCTGAGGCCTGTCTTTTATGATACTAGAGCCTAGAAATTACAGTGCTCCTGTGGCAGCCTCATAAAGAGTCAGCTGCAGTTCGCCCTGCTTTTTACTCACTGTGAAGTTGGAAAGGAAGCCCTCTCAAGATCTTTCTGTCCACATCTCCAAATGAAAACTAAAGTTTCTTCTCATTGCCATCCCAGTCTCCCTGCCACCCTCGTTGCTTATCTCCAGATATAAAAACTCATCTTATAGATTACCCACCCAGGACTGGGGAGATGGCTCAGCGGGTAATGAGCTTGCTGCACAGGCTTAAGGATCTGAGTTAGATGCCCACACCCACATAGAAAGCCAGGTGCATCGGTGAACGTTTGTAATCGCATGCCTAGCCAAGCAGAGACAGGAGGATCTTTCTGGCTCACTGACCAGCCTGTCTAACCAAATCTGGGAACTCCAGGTTCAGTGAGAGATGCTATCTCAAAAAATAAGGTGAAAAGCCCTTGAGGAAGGTACTTAATGTTCACCTCTGGCTTCTACACATGCATGCATACATGTGCACAAGAACTTATGTGTATGTATATGTAGACAGAGAAAGAGAAAGAGAGAGAGAAAGAGAATAACCTATCACTTTAAAACACTCCTCATCCCTCACCTTTAGTTCAGCCCTCTTTCCTGTATGCCCAGGACATTACCTGATTACTCATTCTTTGCACAGGCTTTGTCCTGTCTGGAAGATAGTCTATTTCTGAATATGTTTCACCTCACCTAAGAGAATGCAAGGTCTCTTCCTATTATGTCAACCATGGTTTATTATTATATAACTGTTACACATTATTACCTTATATCTTAAGCAAAGTAATTTACTCTGCAATAATAGTAGAATTTTCTTTTAAAGGATTAATATTTCACATTCACAGATTCTTATATTCTCATCCTACTCCAAATACCCAAATAGCACCGAAAATAAAGATGAACCTAACCCTGCTCATGGCATTCATGATCAGAACACAGTCATAATTACATGTCATTAAGGGTCAGCAGCCTTATAATAAATCTTTCCTTCTCTCAGCCGCTTTGTGTCCTCAAGTAAATGACTGAAACTGCTAAGCTTCAGTGGGGATAAACTGAGGGAAAATTAATAATGCACAGGATTACTGTAAAGATTAATTGAGATATTGTGCACGCTAAGCCCTGCAAGGGTCTGCTTTTTCATATAAGTATCGTTTAAAAAGAATTGCTTTGGGCAGAGAGGAGGAGAAAAAGAGAAGGAAAGGAAAGAGAAAGAGTGTTCACTGAATCAGTCTTGTGTGCCATACTCAGTTTTCCTACACTATCTACCTATGTTAAAATTCATAACTTAAAAGGTTACGGAGAGAGATGGAAGCATTAGGGCATTCTCCGGCTGTAAATACATGCCAGGCCTCCAGACACAGGCACTTTTCATTTAAATTTAGGGAGTTTTGGTTGGTTGGTTTTTGTTTGGGGATTTTTGTTTTCTTTTGTTTTGTTTTGTTCTTTTAGATAGAGTCTCATATATCCCAAGCTGGCCTCAAATACTAAGTAGCCGAGTATGACCTTGAATTGAACACGTCTCCACACAGTTTCTGGGGGGTCAGGGACAATAACAGTGCTTCACGCCAGCCACCACTCTGCCAGTTGAGAGCTTCATCCCACGCCCCGTGGTGTGCAACAATGACCTACCACATCACCACCACTGAGAATACCTCTCTTCCCCTGTACTCCTATATTGTGTGGTTTGGGAATGAGGCTTGAACCAAACAGCAGACATACTTAACTCAGGCCCCTGGTCCCCAGACCTCAAGCCCCTGAGCCAGGTCAGCAAGAGTCCCAGGTGACGTATTCAGTGATCACACTGTTGCAATCTGATTTTCAGCCCCAGTCTGATCCCACCTGTTAAAAGGTAGGCAGCAAGTATCCCTATGACCAAGAAGCCAGACAAGTGCCCCATTCACACACCTGCTAGCACCACACACCCATCCCAAGGCGTGGACTTGATAGATGATGTCTGCGCATCTTCCCCTTGGAGTACTAAAGCTCACTGCTGAGCTCATTTGTCATTCTAAAGGTCTGGAGGAACACCCTTTCTGACTTGTATTTATTGTCCTGTTTACAGAGTAGAAGACCAAGATTGAAAGTTAAAACCAGTGTGTACAGTTCCCACACTGCCATATAAAGTGCATGGGTACTGGGGCTCAAGAACAAGACAGTGAACACACTTTCTTTTCTTTTATTCTTGCAATCAATGTACTGCTTCTATTTCATATGAAGCAGTCATTAGTATATAGGATGTTTTAGTAATCTCAAACAACTGTTCTGGTCATGTTGCTCTGTTTACCTGATAGCATCCAGACTATTTAGTCATCTCAAAACTTACCCGGTTTTCTCCCATGACTCTCAACCCACCTGACCCCATACTTGTGGCCACAGAGAACCTGTCTTTGGTAAGTTTCTATTGTTGTTATAAATACTATGACCAAAAGCAACTGGGGAAAAAAGGGTTTATTTCACTTCATAGATTATAGATTGTTCCATCGTCAAGGGAATTCAGGGTAAGAACTCAAGGCAAGAACCTGGACGCAGGACTGAAACAGAGGCCATAGAGGAACACTGCTTATTGGCTTGCTCTTCATGGCCCTTTCAGTTCACTTTCTTTATACAGCCAGGACATGCAGGAACGGCCTCCCACATCGATCATTAATCAAGAAAATGCCCAACACATTTGCATTTGCCTGCAGGCATTTTTTTCAGTTGAGGTTCTTCTCCCAAATAACTTCAGCCTGTGTCAGGGTGAAAATAATAATAATAATAATAATAAGCACATATTTGTGTCACATTATCTCTGCCCCTTTCTATAAGTGTCTCTGCCCCTATGAACCCCTTTAGACCACCATAAATTTGCTCCATCTCTTGAATTCCTAGAACCCAAACTTCTGATATCTGAAGCTGTCCTTAGATATTCTGGTTATGGACAGGCTTTCTCTCCATTCAACAAAATCTCTTAATTTTAAGAAAAGTACAGTATCTCCTGGGTAACTTGTCTTTGCCCTGTGGACATTAAGCAGGATTCTTTCCTCTATATGACAGCTGCTCTAAAAAACAAAGGCAGAGAATTTCACTTGCATCTTATCCCCAGGAGATAAAGGTCCTGACAGTACATATTTGTAAATGAACCTCAGCTTCAGGCCTGGCTCATTTCATAGCTTTCCACAGTATTTTCTTTTTGACTCACATGACTTTCTGACTTAATATATTTTTTCTGGCTATGTTGCTTGCATTTTTAATTGGATGGAGGGAGGCAGTGGGAAAAAGCCCCATTCATTCCTAACCATTCCTGGCATAGACAGCCTTTTAGTCCCTGGACACAAAGTTGGCAAGAAAGGCCGTCACATGTTGGTGTTTTTGTTACAGAAAGAGGTGCCCAGAAGTGTGCACAAGTTCTCTGGCTGTCGCTGCCACAACTAGCCAGGACTCAGCGGCCTTCAATGCTGTCTCTACAACAATGGTGAAGCTTGGTGTTCAAGTGGCATGTGATCATTTGAGTCATGTATGTGAGGGAGTGTGCTATACAATGCTAGACGCCTACATGGAGTTTTCCTTCCCTCTTCACCAAGAGAAGCGCATCTTTGCTCCAGGAAGCAATGTGTCCTTTCAAAAAGAAAATATACAAAGGAGTTAGGAAGATGGTTGGGTGGGTAAAGCACTCACTGCAGCAAGTATGAGGACCCCAACAAGTATAATGAGCCCCATCATCCATGTAAAAATGAGATGGGTATGGTCACACACCTGCAATCCAGTGCTTGGCAAGTGAAGATTGTAATGATCCCTAGAGAAGATGGCTAGTTAGTTTAGACAAATAAGCCAGCTCTGGGTTCAAGAGAGAGACCATGATTCAAAGGACAAAGTGGAGATAAATCAAGGAGCACACCCTACATCAACCTCTGGCATCCACACACATATACATGAATGTACCCACACATACATGTGCCTACACACACATACACCATAAACATAGGCAGATGCAGAAAAGAAAATCAAGCAGTAAGAGCAATGAATACGTCCTCTCTGCAGCTGAACATGGTCCATCACGGAGGATGGTCCTGTGCCACACTTCTGGCCAATGAATAATCTGCCAAAACCTATTTCGGACCTTCAAACAAAACCGTTGTTGTAATAAATGTTGAACACTGATTATCCAAAACTCTCTAAAATGCCTCAAAATCCTAATGCTTTTTAAACTATAAACTGATATCACATGAGTATAAAATTTCACACTGGAACCGTGTGACAGGTCACAGTCCAAACACAGGCTTAAAATAATGTAGTCATTATTCCAGACGAAAAAAACAGTCTCCCAGGCCTTTGTGACTCCAATGTATCTTTTTTTAATACCTTCAGATTCCCCCTATATACACACACATGCACATACACAAACAGTAATATAATAAAGTGCCATGTACCCAGGCCCCTATGGGAACAGCTCCCCACAATACTCTCCAGACAACGCCAGGCTCTGTGCGCATTACTCACAGTATCGTTTTGGCTTCCTTTGATTTTGAGTTTGTTTAGTCTCTACTCTAGGATGTAAAGATGTCACTAAAAATTTGGCATGGCAGGTGGCTCCGTTGGAAAATGGCCTGAACCTGAATTCTGATATCCAGCATCCACATAAAAGCTAGGTGTTCTGTATTACCTGAGTGTCTCAGAGGCACAGACAGCTGGGTTCTCAGGGCAGACCTCACTGCAGCCAGTTGAGTCAATCAGTGAACTCTGGGCTCATTGAGAAACCCTGCCTGAGAGGACAAGACTCAGGACTGACAAGTGCTGAGTGCTCACTGCCAAGACTGAGAACCTCAGTTCCGTCCCCAAGACCCATGTGCTCGAAAGAAAGGTCCAGTTCCTACAGGCTGTCCACTGACATTCACACACACACACACACACACACACACGCATTCACATAATAATAAAAAATATTTTAAAATAAGGTTTAAAAGTTCAGTGTCTTCTACAACACACTCAACAGCAACCTCTGGCCTTCGCACATGCATACACACACTTCTAGTCTCAAACATTTTTGGATAAAGGATACACATGCTCTAATAGAAAGAGCGCAGGCACTGGCCTATATGTCCTCCTGTCATGGCTTCCCCTTCTCACTACCTGGGAGGTGGATGCAATGATAGGACAAGAGTCATTTTGTAAACCTGGGGATAACAAAGGATGCAGAGCAAACAGGTGAAAGATGCTGGACCCTGGTGATGTTGGAAAACTGTTTCACTGATGCTAGGACCCCACCCCAGTGTCTCCCGCGGCTAGGGGGAAGAAGAGCCCTGAATATACTTCGAGATTTAGCATTGCACACAATCCACCTCCATCCCTAACAATGACAGAGGTCTGTGTTTAGTAATAAGAAAGATAAATAAGACATGATCCAAGTCTATAAGAGTTGTCATTTATGAGGGGAGATAAGCTCAAGAACAATTTTCATAATTCTAAATGTAATATGACAGGTGTGTGAGCCATCGCCGGAGTGCTCAAGGGAGACTAGAAAGAGGGAGAAATGATGTGGACTTAAAAGCATTTAAATTGGGCCACATGGCACTAAAATACCACATTTGTCCCACCTGGAGGGACACTGTGCGGCCTGAGAGGATATATCTCTATGGGTAGAGCAGAACAAAATGGACATCTTAGGGAGGACTGTCGAGAACCATAACCATCATTCTCTGCACGGGGCTGGAGAGGGCGGCTGGCCCAGAGACGCGGGGCGTGTCACTCTGACTCTCTCCCTGACGCTCCTCGCCCAAACATGTGTTCTCTGTGCTCTAAGAGGCAAAGCTTTCCTCTGCCTCTCCCTAGGGGACTCTAGTGCCATTGGCTGATGCCTTGAAGTGCCCCTGGCAAGGCGGCATCACACGGCAGGGTTTGAGTTTAAACCATTCAATCAAACCTTTGGTGAGGGTCTGGGCCTGGGCCTGTCCTGAATAGCCCTGCTTAGATGTTGAGCAGCAGCTGTGAGGAGACAGCTGCATCCAGCCTGAAGGCCTCAAGCCTCATCTCCTGGAATAGGAGGGCCCGCACAACCAAGGAAGCACGTGTAGCAGTTTTTCTGGCCCACACTAGAAATATAGGTCAC
The DNA here is from genome assembly GCA_028658305.1 of Pachyuromys duprasi. Taxonomy (NCBI): domain Eukaryota; kingdom Metazoa; phylum Chordata; class Mammalia; order Rodentia; family Muridae; genus Pachyuromys; species Pachyuromys duprasi. Next base: position 66,389,764 of record CM053764.1, read on the forward strand.
TAGATCCATCAGGCAAACAGGGCGGCCAGCTTTTCCCGCGCTGTTTCTGCCACCCTTTAACATTCCACACTGGGTGATACGTTTAACCTTGAGCCACGTGGAGGATATCGGCATGTCTTCTTCTTGTAAGAAATAGATCGTTATGGCCCATTTTCATTATGAGGTACATTTGGGCTCACTGGAGAACCACATATAAGTAGGGGCTCTTGTCTCCTAGCTGGCAGGTCGTACCTGCTTGTCAGGGTGCCCTCAGTTCATCTTAAGATTGAAATGTTACAGGCAATCCAAGTGGGTGAGCACAAGTATCAGAAAAGGAGGGAATCTCAAGCCCCAGGATATTTATTACATAAGCCTTCGTGTCCTGAACCAACAAAATGGAAAAGTTGGGGAGAGGGCGTTACTGGACACAGAGAGTATACCTCCCTGAGAACTCAGCCCATGAGGAATCCAGAGAGGCAGGGAAATGCTGTCAGGAATTTAAAAGTACTGTTTTGTACCAAATCAGCATGCCATCCATTTTTGCTTTTGGTCTACCTTGACCCCTAGCGTCTTCAAACCCTAAAATAACTCTGTCTCTTCTTCACCACTGAGTCTCCAGTATTTTTATTGTGAAGTGAAGATCACAGCATTGCTTGCTGACAGAATTTCCAAAACCTGCTGACTACATGCTGACCTCTTTCCCTTTTACACTCCAAGTCTCTAACTCACCAGTCACTTTTTTTTTTTTAAGAGAAAAGGTTTATTTTGGTTCACATTTTGGAGATTTTGATTCTTGTTTCTTGATTGGTGGGTCTCATTGCTTTTGGTCTTATGGCAAGGCAGTGCATTATGGGAAAAAAGATATAGCAGAGGAAGCTGATGTCCTCATGGTGGCTGGGAAGCAAAAAGAGAAAAGGAGTCCAGAGTTCCAGAATCCTCAGGGAAGGCAGGTCCTAATGATCTAATAACTTTCAGAAGGCCCCATATTCTAATAATTTCCATTGCCTTCTGATAAGGTCATCGGCAAGGGACCAAGGCTTGAGCTCATGAGCCTTTCTCACAAGTCACTTTAACTGAAGGAGCCAAACATCATGTTCTGCTGAAACCACACAGACTGCCCATGACATCAGAACCCATACACAACTCCATATAATTTCACATCATGGCCCTGGGGGGCTTGGATTGCTTCTACCAGGCCAGGTCACCAGAGAATCAGGATGTCAACTCCTCCTTCCCCTTCACAGATATGAGCATTGGTGACATTGGGACCACCAATCCTGGTCTAAAGCCTTTCTTCAAAGGCTACTTGGTCTTCCCCATAACCAACACTCTAGAGCTCCTGAGCTCCTTCTAGTATCTGAAGCCTTCTTCCTATCCTGACCCATGGGCCTTGGTTAATATGTATGTAAATCATCTTTCTCACTACAAAATTAATAACTACAAAACTGCTTTAACCCTAAATGAATGGACTGTGGTAAGTCAACTGAATTCGACATCTGTAATCTAAGAGGTTAAATTGGAAAAGATAACGGCATCTTTTCATCATAACATGTAGCCAAGAAATTGCAGACAATCCATGGAAAACACATTTCTGTCTAATGAGATGGGAAACACACACAAATTAATATATGCAAATTAGTTTTGCCGATTTCTTTTGTATAAAGTCAATGTTTCCATGGGGCATTAAATATATCCCTTAGCACATTAATTTCAAAAAGAAAAAATAATGGCTATAGAAACAAATTTCTTGGCACACGTGAGTTGTAAAACTGAATATTAAAATGTTATAGTTAACTGTCTACACATGCTGGGTACTGGTACAGAATAACTCCTGAAAGCAAACAAAGATAGAAATTTTATATTGATTTTTTTACCCATAATTTAAAGTTGATTAATTGAGTCTGCCTTAACTTCAGTTCAATGAAAGCAATTTGCTTACATTTCAAATGGATTTAAAATGAGTTTTTATTTACCTACTTGTTTCCTAATTAGATGTGAAAAGGCCATAAAAACCAAGAAGGCAGCAAGAATAATCCAGCTTTAGGAGCTCAGCCTGCCCTGCTAACTGTTCTTTTCCAGAAAGACACTGCACAGTGTCTGGGACACAGAAGGTCTTAATCAACAGTTTATATAGATAAATAACGCAATAGTTTGATTAACTGCTTACAATATCTTATAATGCCTTTAGCTAATTAAAATAATAATAGCAACTGTAAACATTTGGACATTTATTGTTTAGAAACACTGTGTACTGGTAAGTAAACAAGGCCTGGCACAGTTCAGTTACAGGCCCAGAGCAAAGTGAGTGTATAAATTGGGGTCTCTATTGCTGGGATTAAACATCATACCCAAAAACAACTTGATGAGGAAAGTGTTTATTTCAGTTTACCTTTCCACATCATATTCCATCACTGGGGGAGGTCTGAGTAAGAGCTCAAGGCAGGAATCTGGAAGCAGAGGCCATAGAAGAATGCTGCTTACTGGCTTTCTCCTCATGGCTTGTTCAGCCTGCCTTCCGGCACCGCTCAGGACTACCTTCCCAGGGCTGATATCACCCATGGCGAACCGAGCCCTCCCATATCAATCATTCATCAAGAAAATGCCCCACTGGCTTGTCCACAGGCCAGGCTGATGGAGGTTCCCACTTCCCAAAAGACGCTAACCTGTGTCAAGTCTACAAATAACCTGTCAGGACAGTGGGTCTCAGAGGCAAAATACAAATGCTGGTATAGTTCCAAAGCTCTCCAACCCCATTTGGACAGCACTTCTCCAGTCTAGGGCCCAAGGCAGATTTCTGGAACAGCAGGCAGATAGGCATCAGTGTCTACCTGACATAAGCTGGCTGCCTGCCTAGCGGCAGGCTCCATGCTCCCAAGGGATTTCTCACAGTCAAGACACAAGGTGGAACACTGGCCCCGTGTTCTCAACAAAGCAAAACTGTCGCTCAGACACTCACATCTGGGTTCCACAGGAACTCCAGTTCTTCTGTGTGGTAAATAGCATGAAAGGCATATTCTCCCACTGTGACATGGAAAGCCAAGTAAATATCAGAGCATTGCTTGGGAAACAATGAGAGTAGGTATAGCCACTTGACAGATCTCCTCAAAGCAACTAGACTATTTGGCTTTTATTGGCTGTTACTACCTGGGGACAGAAGTTAGATGGGAAATCCGAACCTTTGAAGACTGAATGATTTACATCATCCACTAACGTAAAGAAAACTTCTTCTACGTGCATGACCATTTTGTAGACACGCATGTCCACTTATGTGTATGTCCAGTTATATACAGACCAACTAATTGGGTTACTCCCAATCCCATGTTTTAGAACCCTCCATCTTAAAAGGGAGTGGTGTTCTGGACTGTGATGCAAAGGCTAACTGAATTAAGATTAAAATTTAAGATCAAGGACTGGGAAGATATCCCAGTAAAGAACTTGCCGTGCAAGCATTAGGACCTGAGTTCAAGCCCCGGCAGTCACACAAAAAGCCCTGCACAGTGGTTCACACTTGGAATCCCACAACTGGAAAGGCAGAGGAAAGAGGTTGCCTGTAGTAAGCTCTGGCCAGCCAGCCTTGGCAAACAGTCCCCAGACAAACAAACAAACAGAGTGGAGAGCTCATCAGGAGTGATACTAGAGGTTGATCTCTGCCCTCGCTTACACACATCTGCACATGTACTCAAATGCACCTACACACACACAAACATACCTCCACATACACACATAGTTTAAGGTCGATCTTATTTCTCTTATTTTCAAGCCCTGATAATTGGGAGGGGGCTTTTGATATCATTCTAAAAAGCTGAAAACAGCATCATATGTGTGCTTAATATTGTTAACATCCTGATGATATTGAAGTGATCCGAAACAGCAAAACTGTCTAAGTGACGACCATTAGAAAGGTCGTTACTATTTAGTTCACTGAGAAATGTCTTGTGTTTATGCTTTCTGAGTGCATGTATTATACTGCAAACGGTGTAAGTAAATGTTTATCTCTAAGCTATAAGACCAGGTGACTGTCATCAAGAGTAGACAATGAACCTGGACGTGGAAAGCTGTCGCCACTGAATGCGTGCCACCAGGGAAAGGAAAAATATGGAGGTAGGAAGAGAGGGAGCAGACGAGCTTGCTCTTTGCTGTACGAGTGCGGGGGCGGGTCACAGTTAGCTCCTTGAACACTGCAACTTTCTTTTTAGAAAAAAGCGCTTCCTCTGAGAAGTTTATAATTATTTTAATGATACCATTGCATCAGTGAGTGGTACCTTACGTAAGAGAAAATGCTGAAAGCGCTTTGGAAAGTCCAAGCGGCTATATTAAGAGCTGTAAACAGTCCTGGCTCCAAATTTAAGTGAAAATATAAACACTTAGTTTGAAATAGACCTCTAACCTATATTTTCCCTTGTAACCAAAGTCTATCTTTAACAAATAAAGATACCTTTTTTGGGGGGGGGAGGGTTGAAACAGGGTTTCTCTGTGTAGCCTTGGCTGTCCTAGATCTCCCTTTGTAGACCAGGCTGGCCTCGAACTCCCAGAGATCCACCTGCCTCTGCCTCCCAAGTGCTAAGCTTAAGGCATACACCATGACCACCTGGCATAGAGACATTTTTCAAGCAGTAGGACTTAAGAGCACATTGCTGTCCCTGCTAAAGGAAGGTCTCAAATCTCCCATTTAAAAACCTGTTCAATTTTCTGGCTATTTGTGCCTAATGCAGGACTTCACTGTGTAGCACAGGCTTGTCTTGACCTCACAAAGCTCCTGTCTCAGCCTCCTGAGTGCTAGAATTATAGGCTTGAATCATCACAATGCCTGACCCAAAATAGGGTTTTTACATAAAGCCTCCATGCCAGTTTGGCATTTTCCACTCACCTTACCGAGGGATGCCAAAGGATCCAAGACAGCTGCTATCCAACAGCACATCTGTATAAATTTCTGTAAACTCAGCAGCTTAACACACACACACTTCTAATTATGGAGGTTGGAAGTCCAAAGTGGGACTTACTCCTGAGCTAAAAGGCTGAGAGGGCAATACATCCATTCTTTTTGCCTTTCCCAGATCCTGGAGGCTGTCTGTGCTTCTTAGCGAATGATTCATCTCCCCTATCCCAAAGTCAGCAGAGATGGACTGAATTTTTCTCACCCTGCAGCATGACAGTTCTTTGATTTCATCATCACTTATCTTCTTTTGATTCTTTTTAGAAGTCTTGTGATTACCTCATTCCCACCTCGTCACACCTTGAAAGATTCTTTTGACATCGTTACAGACTGTGAGAATTAGGATGTGGCCATCACCGTGAGGCCAGGATTCTGCCCTCCATAAAACTGACAC
>CM053764.1:66395569-66419914 GCA_028658305.1 Pachyuromys duprasi
TAGTGGTGGACCAGGAATTACGGATGGACGGGAGCCGATGCCAGATCAGAATCTGCAAAGTCATATCCCCAGCCAAACTTCATCCCCTAAAGCTTCTGCAGCCTGAACAGCAGCCACCAACCAGGAAACGAGTGCCCAAAACATGAGCTTATGTAGAACACATCAGATTCGAGCCAGAACACAGATGAAACACCCAGGGAAAGTTCTGGGAACTTGAAGTTTCTAACAAAATACTAGTAATTCTGCCGAAGATGCCTGGAAATAAGAAAGCCATGAAGGTACATGGATTGTTTTTTTTTTTTTAAGATTTTATTTATTTTTGAGTGTTCTATCTGCACATACACCTGCTTGCCAGAAGAGGGCGTTAGAGGGCACAGAGCCACCTTGTGGTCCCTGGGAATGATCTCAGGACCTCTGCAGGAGCATACACTGCTCTTAACCACGGAGCCATCTCTCCAGCCCCCTCGTGTTCCATTTTGTGAGTCATATTTTTCCTTTTAATTAAAGAAAGGTTCCACTGTAGACTAATGAGAGAGCTTCTGTATGGGAAAGCCTTCTTGTTCACCTGTGATTGCATTTATTGTAGAAAAATATAACAGAAATTGGGGTTGGATAAAGAGCAGAGCTGAACATAGAATTAATGTGACCACGGGTGTTAGCAGCCAAGCCATGGATCTGCGCGGTTCTTTCGCATCACGAAGTTGATCTTTCGAGCCATTTCCATGTTGTAGATTCTTCGACATGTTTCATAGCTCTCCCGCTGACGGCGGCGACAGGGCTTCTCATAGTAGCGGCGGCGCTTTACGGCTGCAAAGAGCCCGTCCATGCTGAGGATCCTGCTCAGGGTCCTGTATGCACCTTCCACATTCCCATCCTGAACCATCACAGTCCTGGCAATGAACTTCAGATGGTTAGCCATGGTCTTGTAGTCAAATCTTCACTCTCCAAGACCTATAAACTGGTGTGCTCAGCGCTCGGGCTCCGGGTGGTACATGGATTTCAAATGTGTTATGAATGATTGAAATTCAGAGACAAACTATGAAATCATTAGAGACTGGAGAAATGGTTCAGCAGTTAGGAGTACTTACCACTCCTTCAGAAGGCCCAAACCCAGTTTCCAGAACCCACATGAAGCAGCCCACAACTCCCTGTAACCCCTGCTCCAGAAGAATCCAGTGTCCTCTTCTGACCTCCATGAGCACTTGCACACATATGCACATATTACATATGCACAAACAAACACACACACCTAGACAGACAGATGGATAAATGCAATCATCCATGCCATCTATTATTGTGAAACCACTTGCATGAAACTGATAAAACAATTTCTTTCCAGGGAGAGGGGCTTTCCCCTTTGAGTATGTACGTGCGGTCAGTCTAGGATCCCTGAAAAGAAGTGGCGAGTACGGATCAAGGCTACAAACAGAGGTTTGTGCTGCCCGCGTGATGGATGCAATCACAGAATGATGGATTTGACAAATCCCAAGATGTCTTCACTCTCCCTGGTAGGAGGCACAGTCAGAATTTCATCCTGTCCCAGGTTCTGTGAGTCAGCCTGACTTTTAATCTTATTTGCACAGGCTCGTACTAATCTGAGCACACACACCCTCATTGATTTAGGCGCCCCTAGCTCATTCCACAGCTCAGCCCACGATTTGTGCCTTGGTAGAATAAAGTGCTATTCATTCACTAAAGAGGCATGACACAGCTGCATAAAAAGGTGGCTTGTTAATTCATTTCTTGAGTGTTAATACTGTCTTAGAATTTTTACCAAAAGTTCTGCAATGCTTTTAGGTATGTATTACTGCACTATGGAAAGAAAAAAAATTCTCACCCTTTTCTGCACTCCTAGAAAACTTAATTTGCTCACCAGCAAGTATCCTGGGCTGTTCAAGGTGAGATAAAAGGAAATGGAAATAAAAACACCATCACCTCCAAGCAAGCAGCCTGATTGCTAAAGAATCATGAGATACAGGATACATTCCTAAAAAATTTACCAAAGAAAATGGTAATTTTCTTTTAGCTGCTTCTCTTGTTTTGTTTTTAGCTGATAGACTTCCCAAAGGCAATGAATACAATGTCATCTCATTTCCTCTCACAAGGCATCCTGTAAATATTTCCACTACAGCATAAGCCAGTTAAATATGACTCACTGTGCGTCCTTTGAAATCTACCACTGTGGCAAAGATGGCCAATGACATCTTTTGAAAAGCAAGGCCTTTATCTACAATAAGCCAAGGAAGTTAAACAATGCAGAGCTGAGGGGAAGGGCCTCTGGGTTCACTGTAGCATGTGTTTATTCATTTGCTTGCTTGCTTCTTACACAACTGCATGGACATTTGAGGACAGTGCTGTTGTGGGAATTGCTACCATCTCCTTACTCATCTCATTGTTGCTCAGTCCTCCCAGGGATAGAATTTAAGATCAACTGAAAGAAGCAGCAGAAATCATAGACAATGCTTCTGAGTGGAGCCAGCCAGACTCAGAAAGCATTTGCTGTCTCCTGGCGCATTCAGGTGCAGGTGAGGCAACCAGGCATGCTAGAGCGACTTTAAGTACCAGACGGCCAAGTAGGCTAGAAACAGACTCCATCCGATTGGGAGAGCCTCCAACCTTGTTGCCACACACCATGGGAGTTTCACTCAATTCATTCTAACCTACCATTTTTTTTTCTCCTACAGTGTCTAGTTACAGGAATCAAGTACATAGGACGAAGACTGTGAGAAGAATGAGTTGTCCTCTTCCTTGTCCTCTGCCTTAGCCAAAGACTGCTTAGCAGATTCCAGGGTTCACATTTTTCATTAATTAGAAGAAAGAGCAGACCAGAGTCCCAGGAAAAGCAAGCTCCCTGAGAGCAGACCATCCATGACAGGTGGGGAAGCAGCCTTTTTTTCATTTTCCCAACAGGTCTACCATCAGCATAAGGCAGAATAAAGAGGAGAAAGGAAAAGAACCTGGGAAATGAAAGAAGCCTCAAGGTCTGTTTTGCATTCCTCACTGACTGTTAGTCAAGAACTTTAGTACAACTAACAACCAGGGTTTACTCCCTTTTCTGAGCAATACCTCCCACAAGAATGTTAACAAGTAGACCACACCTGCTTAAGACAGCAGCCTGCATGACCTTTGGGTTTAGTCATGCCAGTATCTCTTTCCCATCCCCAAACCTCAACAATGTGCCTCATAACCCTCTGTACAGTGTTTAATCTTCAAAGGAGCTTCTTTCAGATACGGAGAGCAAGTAACCCAGCTCACATGTTTTTACTGAACGCTTAAACTCTGCTTAACCTTTGAACCTGGTTGTAAAATGTGTTGAGTGAACAATGAGACTTCAAAAGTCACAAAATCCTACAGCAGTTGTCAAGACACTTGATCAGATCCTTCTACCTCAACACCCACACTTAAATCCGAAGTGTATGCTATCTTCTTGTCTTATCCTTGCTTAGAGAACTCTACTATGCTTTGTATTGACTCAGTGAAATTCCATTCTACGGCATTGTCAAGATCCTCAGCCAGGCCTACCAACTTTTGTCTGTAATCCCAGCACTTCAGAGGCTACAACAGAAAGCTAACTGTGAGTTCAAGGCCAACCTATGCATAAAGAATGAGACCCTATCATGGCAAAAAAAAAAAGTCAATGAAATAAAAATAAATATTCCTACGAAAACAAAAGGCTTGAAAGGGAGATAGGGCCCTTCTCAGGTCACAGGTGACAGGATTGGGCTATCTCCTACTGAAGATATCAGGGTGAGAGAGGGGTGATCTCTCTTGCTGTTCCTTCTGTGGACAGGAGGGGTGAAGTCCAAAAGAAAGAATATCCATAAGACTCATCGAACTGAACAGATTTCAAAGTCTCCAAAATCTTGCGGATTCCCAGGAAATGGTGAGATCTCTAACATCATCACAACTTAGTGCAGAAAAGAACAGGGCAGAAAAGGAAAAGCACATTCACTGAGAAATACAAGCTCTCTTGCTCTCGCTCTCTCTTTCACACACATACACCCACACACACACACAGTCCTCATGTATCCTTTTGCACTATCATCACCTCTGAATCTCAATTCCCCGAACCAACCAACCAAAGCGCTATGGTGGCAATCACAGAACACCATCCTGGAAGTTAGGTCACATGACCCATATGCCATCCCATCCGTCTAAGAATGGGCATGGGGGAAATGCAGCTGTCCACAGAATTTGCACACCTGCATGCATTCAGTCAACCTGCTCACAAAGAAACTGCCTACACTCTGGGACTGAGAACACTCTGCTTGGTTAAACCTGTGTGTGCTAAGATCAGAATCGTAATGTTTAAGCAGGATGCTATTCTGAACGGACTTTTTTTAAAAATCAACTCAAAGATGAGCAATACAAGTAAACTGTCTAAGGTGAACCCACGGAAGGAATAAGTCGGTCATTGTCCTCAGCTGATGCTGTCTGTTCATGCATGCAAAGCCATGGATGTTTCCCAGTGAACCAAACGGCCCAGAACCCAGAACAAATGATAGCTAATGGTCCCTGACTATCTTCCTAGAGCCAAGTGTGCTTTAATGCTGATCTGGTGTTTAATTGGCCAATGACACTGACGTAATTCTCCTGTGTCCCGTCATTTAGAAATCTTGTACATCAGAATGCAACTAGCACAGGCTGAGCTTCTTCTCCAACACCAAGCCACGGTTTTCCAGGCAGGCGGAAGCTAGTTTTCACCTGGCACTCTGTGTCACCAGAACCCATGGTAAATGTCTAGGGAGAAAAGGCAAGAGTGACTTGATGCTTTGGAGAATGGAGAAGTAGTCCTGGCAGAAATGTCCCAGAATTAGACAGGTTTCCTCCACAGTAGTGTGGAGAAGATGCCCTATGAAGAGGGTTTAGAACCCTTTAAAGAAAGAAAAATTTTTGTAGAAATGGGTGAGGGATTAAAGAGATGACTCGGCAGTTAAAAGCCCTGGCTGCTCTTCCAATGGACCTGGTTTCAATTCCAAGCACACACCAGGTAGCTCCCAAGTGTCTGTAATTCCAGCTCCAAATGATTCAATGCCCTCTTCTGGCCTCTGTAGGTATTACATGCCCATGCTGCATAGACATACATTCATTCATACACATAAAATTTAAAAATAAAAATTTTTAAAAAATGGGTGAGATTGTTTTGTTTCAAGCAGGAACTTATTTTGTTAATTAATTTGTTTTATATATTTTATGTTGTGTTTAGAAACATGATATATATATATGCACATATGTATATACATATATTACTAAAATTAAAATGTTTAAAGCTTCCACTTATGTTTTACTTCTTAATGAGACAGCTATTTTCTTTCCATATCTATAATTTGATATTAAGGACCCAGCCAGCTAAGGATACATCTTTGTTATAGACTTTCCCTATCATGCACAATGCTTTGTCATAAATCCCCAGTACCACAACATGATACATCTAGGAAATAAATTAAAATGCTGTATCAAGGAATAACTGACTTATCAGGCTATGCTGAAATTCCATTCTAGCATCTTAGTTATGTCTGGCATTTGGGGGTTTGATCACCATAATAGAAAACAATTCTGCTTCTAAAAATACATTATTCACCTGAAGCTTTCTTACAGTCAATGCTAAGTTTCCTGAGTTAAGAGAATCAGGTAATGTAAGTGCACATCCCATTCTGAATCTACTATCTGATTCTCTCCTTTTCCTAGAAATTAATGTGCTGATGCTGGTATGGCTTCAGACAAAATAGTGTAATGTTTAATTATATTGAGGTGTCTTTGATAGGTTTACTAACAAGAAAAATCTGCACTCAGAAACATTATTTTTAATTTCCTGTTATCTGCAGGAGGTGAAGAGTTCTTAACAGGATTCCTGCAAGAAAATACATCCATTTAAAATCAATAAATGTCAGCTATGGTAAACTTCATTTATCAGCTGCCATAAAGCACATCCCAGAATCAGTGGCTGAATTCAGAAACCGTCCCTTGATGACAAGAATACAGGAACAAACCCTGACTTGCTAGGAATTGACCTTTCACTTGATATTAGGTCTTCTCCGATGACTGGAAATTGAAATAAAAAGCAGCTGTGCCTTCATGCTCCAACAGCAGCAAGGGCTTGTCTCACAACAACAGCTTGATTGTGTGTGTGTGTGTGTGTGTGTGTGTGTGTGCGTGTGCGTGCATTTGAGAGTGAGTATGTGCATTCATGCATGCATGCATGTGGGGGAGTGTGCATCTGTGTGTGCAAGTGTGGGTAAGTATGCACTGAGTAAATGTGTGGGCATGTATATGTGGGTGGAGGTGTGAGTATGTGTGTGTGTGTGTGTGTGTGTGTGTGTGAGTTTTGTCCAAAGAACAACCAGGTAGAATAGTATTAAGGTTTATAACTTTATAGCAAACCTGGAATGAAAGAAAAAAAGACATGCAAACTGTTTTTGGCAAATGTGGTCCGATGGCAGCATAATCTAATATAAATTATGTCACAGTGAGCCCCAGGCTAATGAGAGATGCTGTTTCAAACAGCAAGTTTGATCTTCACACAAGCATGCATATACAGGCCTGCACACATGATGAAATCATTCCTCAATGTCCTTATAACTTTGATATGCTTGTTATTGTCAGTTGGTTCATTTTAAAAGTGAAACAAGTACCCATCACTAATCAATTTTGGAAAACAGGCAGATAAAACTGTAAACTGGGAAGTGTGATGCTTATACTTTCAAATGGTTACATTACCAAAGTACCCCATTCCTCCATGTTAGAGACCACTCCAACTGGGTTGAAAAGAAGAATGCATGAGAATCAATAGCTAACTGAATAAAGAGTAGAAACTTGAGAAAGATAACTGAGTACTCAGCTATCCACCTAATTCAGTTTTGTACTTGTGCTCTGTAATGCTTTTATTTTAGATATCTATGAGTGTGAGCTAAACATACATAAAATCATAACTGTATATTCTTTTTTGTTTTTTTTTTCAAGACAGGGGTTTTCTGTGTAGCTTTGGCTGTCCTGGGCTCACTTTGTAGATGAGGCTGGCCTCAAACTCACAGCGATCTGCCCACCTCTGCCTCTCTGAGTGCTGGGATTAAAAGCACCACCACGCTTGGCTCATATCTGTATATTCTAAGCCCATGATTTTACCAAGCACTTTGGCCATTTGGCACATTCTCCTTGCAATATGCTTCATTCTATGATCATATCCACACACACACCCCCACATCACCCACTGTCAATGTGAAATTCTATTTAAGTGTAAAAGAGTTTCCATTATTTCCTACTTCAAAACCCTGTACTTTCCATTTAAAAGAACAAATCAATTCCCTCTCTAGGATAACTACCAAGTCAAACGCCATTGTCTCAAATGCTCACATAAGGTTGGATGCCAATATGGATGATCACTAACCTCCTCCCACAGCCCCTAAGACAGAATTTTAATCAAAGGGCAACAATGGTGCTGCAGATGTGGTGTGTGTGCTGAGTAGATGCAGTGTGTGCAGCATCCTTCTGCTGGCAAAGAAGTGTCCTGTGCTAAATTATGCATGTTACGCTATGCATGCACACTGACCTTCAGCAACAGTATGAGATGATGTGAGAGTTCTACACCATGCTTCCTTCCTGTGAGCAAAAACTAACCTTTATTTGTTGTCACTAATGACTATCAGTTTTCAATTTCTTTTAATGCACCTGCAAATAACTGGGGAGAACCTCAGCTGCCGCTCCAGGTATCCCTGTATCACCATAATAGTGTGCATGTCCCAAAATCTGAAGGGCACATCCAAGCCATACAGAAGGCCTGGATGTCTCAAAAACTGCCTATAGTCAATTCCTCCAGAACACCAGGGATCTGGGGCCAACCCCTGGAATTACTACGGGGACCTCACACTCAGGTGATAGCCTGGGACCAAGTTGATGCCAAGACGTCAGAACTATAACCGCTCGAAATTCAGCCTCCAATGTCCCTTCCAATGCAGTATCAACATTTCTATATCAAAGAAAAGATGAAAAGTATCAAAAGTTGTAGGCTCTGGCCCACATAGGAAAACCACACCTTGGTACCAACTGTTATGCTAAATGAAACTTGCCATAAGGCTGCCTCCATAATGAGTCACTATGTTGCCATGGCAACTTTCTAGCCAAACAACCTGAAACCTAATTCAGGGTGATTCTAGCAACAAATAGCTGAGTCTCAGGAAACCATAGCACCAGAGCTTCAGCCTCTTACAGACGGCCAAACAATCAGCCAACCTCAGGAACAACCTGAGCTACAACCACCCAAGCTCTTCCTGAATGGCACCTCCTTTCTCTAGCTGCAGCCACCGCTGCCCTCACCATTGCTGGGTGGACCCCTCTGATCCTCCACTGATCCAGGATGCTGACTGACTCTGAACAATTCTTTGCTAAAAACTCGGCTAAATTTAACCTGTCTATACCTTGCTTTTTAACACAGGGGAGAGTTAGGCAACGAACCTCTCTCTGTGAGTGTTTTGACTCAATGTCTGAGAGGTCACAAGAGTATCTGAGGAAGAAGAAAGCACAGAATACCATTGCCAGTAATATGGCAGACTAGAGAGCCAGAAATAATCTGTACAAAATGCCTAGTTATTGAATTTCTTTAAAAAATATGACATCACATATGTGTATATGTATTATATGTATTTTAAATGCATATCTGAATTATGGTATCATTACAAGAAAAAATGTGAAGACCTTCAGAGCCCCCCCAAACAACAGAAAAGCAAGGATCCAAAAAGATTGGCATGTGCTAACCTCATAGTCTGGACAACTATTTTAGTGATCCAGGCAGATGAGACAGGAGACAGTATCTTTGTCTCCTGGGTCTAAAGGTTTCTAGAGGGAGCTCCCCATGGATAGAACCCTCCCTGAAAGATGCAGTGTTAAGAAAGGAACTAGAAACCATGGACTAAAAAAAAGGAAAAAGTAGACTATTGCATACCTCAGCTATGGCTTTGGGTATAAAAGTGGCAGAATACCTTTCCCCATACCTAGCAAGAGGGTTTCTTCCGTGATGGGCTGACATTGACCTAGTGTGGCTCCAAATGCCAAAAATTTTGCTTTGAAGGACTGTTAAAAGTCATAGTGCAGTTTTCTGTGGTTCTGAGAATAAGTAATTATAAAGGAAAGAGATTCATCTGGAGTTTGGGAGGCTGCAAACTCAAGATCAGATGGTGTCATGTGCTCTGCCTCTGGTGGGTGCCATCCTGGCTGACCTACAATATGGCAGAGGAACAGAGAAGGGAAGGCCGCATGTAGAAGAATCCAGACATATGTATGGACTGACCTTGCCTGAAAACAATACACTCCTAAAAGAACACACCCATTCAGTGAGAAAAAGATTTACATTTTCTGAAGGCACTCTCCCAATGATTTAATAACCTCTCCATAGACCCTATCTCTCAAACCAATATCATCAGTCTAAAGACAGGTTTCTACCACTGAACCTTTGAGGAATATCTTATACTACACTGAAACAAAAGGAAAATGGTAAAATGCCCAGATTCCTCTAATCATTTTATGTTCTTTCTGAACAGGTTCTCAATATAGTCCTCAAAAGCATTTCAGAGCTGGAAAGATGGCTCAGTCAGACAGGAAAGAGCTTACCTCAAAAACATGAGCACCTGAGTTCAGATTCCAAGAACCCAAATAAAAGCTAGGGAGGCACATATAGAATTTCTAAAGCTGCTGGCCAGCCAATCTAGCCAATCAGTGAGCTTCAGGCTTAGTGAGAGACTGTGTCTCAGAAAATAAGACAGAAAAGCATTTGGCCTTGACCTCTAGCCTCCCCGTGCACACATACACACACATACTTCTACACATATATAAAAATATATACATATGCCACAAACACATACATATACATATAAACACATATGTACACATAAACCACATGCACACAAAAATCTCAAAGATAGTACTTGTGTGACCAAACATTTAACTTAAAATACTACCAACTCTTAAGGGGAAATGTTGCAATAAGCAAGAAACAGAAAAAACTTGAAATTATTGGAATCACAGAAAAAAAACATAAATCTTCAGAAATTTAGAGATACAAGAGTGTAACAAAAAAGTGTCCAAATATTTTTAAATATTAAAAAAAAACCCAACTAGTAATTCCACATGAAAAATCATTAGTCACAGAAAAAACATAAAACAGTTCATCATTACAAGTATAAAAACTTGTGTGTGTGAAATGAATAACAAAAAGAAGTCTACTACTTAGAAGCAATTCAAAACCAAATAAATGTATATTTTAAAATCGTGTTAAGTAAATAAAATGTAGTATAACAAAAATTTATTGAACAAATTTCCTTTGTTTGATTTTATTTATCAACTTTTTGAGGTTTTGGTTTTGGTGGGTTTTGTTGTTTTTGGTTTGTTTGTTTGCTTGTTTGCTTGGTTGGTTGGTTCATTTTTCAAGATAGAATTTTCTGTGTAACCCTGACTGTCCTGAAACTCACTCTGTAGATCAAGCTGGCCTCGAACTCATAGAGATCCACCTGCCTCTGTCTTCCAAGTGCTAAGATTAAAGGCATGTCTCACCATGCCTGGCCTTATTTATCAACTTTTAGTGAGTATTTTCCATTCTGTTTTCAGGTCAAAATGACATTGGGTTGAAAGCACTTTACCTATACCATAAACAAACACTTTAAGACAAAATAATAATGCTTGAGATTTATAGAAATTTTACAATTAAAATTGGATAAAGAGCACACAACAGCAATTTCTTCATTTCTCTTAATTAAAATAATTATGGTGCAAAACATTTTGATTCATCTAAATATGGAGAAGAATTCAAATTTCCATTCCAGGGATTCAGAAACTAGAGCCCACTTGCTTTTATAAATAAAGTTGTATTAGAATGCAGCTGGAATCAATCATTACATATTATCTGTGATTGGTCACAGTGTCTAATGTATTCAATATATAGTCCTTTACAGAAGAGGTTATTGCAGGACAGTCTCACTAGAAATGATATTGAGTAAACTAATCATTGTGAATTTTCCTCCAATTCCAGAGTGTATGCATCACTTCCTGCAGGGCTTATTGCATGTGCTTGGAGCAAAACAAAAATCCACTAGAGGCTCAAAAACAAAGACAAAAAAGGAGTGATCTAAAAAGGGAAACTACTTTACCAGAATCTGTTAACTGAGCAACTGTTATATGAAATATGTCTACACCTGATTAGAAACCTAATACATTGTCTAGATGTTGTGCTACATAGTTTCCTTTGTGCCACTAAGACTAAAATACTCAAGAACAAATTAAAAGGAGGAATGATTTGGCTTGGGATCACTGTTTCAGAAGGCTCAGTCCCTAGTTGCTTGTTCCCGTGAGCTTGACAGAACATAGTGGTCATATGAACATGTAAGGAGAAGAATCTTAACTTCATGCCAAGAATCACAAAGAGACGAGGGAGCAGAGACAAGAGACCCCATATAACCTACAAAGTCATGCTCCCAGCACCCTACTTTCTTGACCTGGGCCCACCACCTGCTAAGACAATGTCACTAGCCAGAAACCAAATGTTCAAAGCAGGAGGATATTTCATGCTCAAATCATAGTATTGGATATGGTTAAGAAGGAAATTATAAATAGGAAATAGAACTAAGCAGTCACTACCCTCTTCTATTCTTGGGCTCGCTCTCTCTCCCTCTCTTTTTCCCCAGGGCCTCACTGTGTAGCTCTGGCTGTCCTGGAACTCACTCTGTAGACCCAGCTGGCTTCTAACTCCCAGAGATTCACTGCTGGGATTAAAGGCATGCCTCACCACGCCCAGCTACTTTCACTTCTTAATAAACTGTTTCTACTCCTAGTTTAAAAAGAAGATTCAGCAAATAGCCCAGAGATTGGAAATGTAGAAATAGACTAAGGAATAAAGAGAAAAATCTATAGTGTCCTTGCTGGAATTCCAGAAGAAAGCCAGTACTGTTAGAAGGCATTATTTTCAAAGAAATAATAGCTGAGAATGTTCCAGTATTATTGAGAAGCGATTTACCATGAGTGTAGAAAGCTACAAAATCCTAAATAAGATCCACACAAGGAAGCCTCCCTTTCCATCAAAAATATTCAAACGGAGGGAGAGGGGGTTGAGAAAGAAAGACATTTCAAGTACCCAGAGAAAAGAGTGCATTTCTACAAGGAAAATGACTTACAACTGACTTGTGAAAAGCTAGTGAACACAATGTCTCAACACTTGAGAGTCAGCAACCTCCAGGCTACAACTCTGTCCCTAGCAGAGCTATCCTTCAGAAATGAGAATCAAATAACATCACTAAGAAAAGCAAAACCAGGGGAGTGTGTTAATTACTTTTCTCACCACTCTAACCCCTATGGAAGTAAATTAAAGGCAGGTGCTTGTTTGTGTGTGTGTGTGTGTGTGTGTGTGTGTGTGTGTGTGTGTGTGTGTGTATGTGTGTGTGTGTGTGTGTGTGTGTGTGTGTGTGTGTGTGCATAGTTCCAGGGAATACAGTCATGGAGGGAAGGCATAGAGAAGCAGCTGGCTCCAGGGAAGCTAGAGTTTACAACTGCCCCTTTCATGTATTGGTGCATCAAGAAGCTGATTGCATGGATAAGGAGCAGAAGCTGATTATAACTCTCAAAACTCACCCCCCAATAACCCACTTCTGCAAACCAGGCCATGTGTTATAAAACAGCTGGGATCAAAAATCACAAGCCTGGGAGGGACAGTTTACATTAAAAAAAAAAATCATAGGGCATTTGCTGCTAACAGACTCTCAATGCAAGAACCTCTATATAATGTATCAGAAGTATATAAATCCCAGAATGTTGGAAATGCAAGAATAGCAAGTGAAAACACTCACACACACACACACGTGGCAAAGACTGTTCACTATAAATTACAATAAATAGCACCTAAATTTTTAGTTTTATAAAACACAGAACACTACTAAATAATAAACAACCAGGGATCCTTTTTTTTAATATTCTAGATTAGATTTTTTAGGAAGAGGCACCAAGATGTGGTCAAATGTGGTAGTTCATGTAATCCCAGCACTAGGGAGGAGGAGGCGGTAGGAGCACGGTCAGTTCAAGATGAGCCTTGCCTCCAAGGCCAGTGCCGGCTTAGTGGGCCGTGCAGCAAAACCCTACTTAAAAACAAAGAGAAGGAGACGAGGTTGGAGAGGTAATACTGGTTAATGATGAATTTTGTTAACTTGAATGCATGTGGGAAAGATTCTGTGGGATAAACTAAAGAGGAGGAGAGCAACACATTTAACTTCCAAAAGTAGTACAGTAAAAGGATGGAAGGAGGAAAGAGGAAAAGAAAGTGGAGGGTATAAAGGGGGAAAGGAGAAGAAAATTGACTCTGATTAAATCTCTCAATATAAGTAAATACTCATTACGAATCCTGATTTCAGCAGGCATTTCTTGAGATAATTAACAAAAATACAAACCTGGCCTGGTTATTATCAGGCAATTTTTTTTTAAAGTGGCTATTAAAATTTTAACTGTTCAAATTGCATGGTAGCTACATGGAGAGTTAGTTATTAAGTTAAAAATACCTTTCCTATTGGCAGCGGGTGTTCCCCTTGATAAGCAAGAAAAGGTTTCAGAAACAGTGAAATCCTCCAGCCGCCAGGAGGTAATAGAAAGTCCCCAAGATCGCTGTGTAATAAAATACAAGTAGGAAGTGGAATGTGCAGACTGATCTTCAAAGAAGTCCACCACGGTGAAGCCCGGGACCTCAGCTCCTCACCTGCCAGGTCTGGACAGGCAGGCTGTGGCGTCTTCCTTTTTCACCCACTTCCTCTCCATTCCATAGCTGCTGCACAGGTCCTTCCAAGTGCGGAGCAAGGCCTCTTGACCAGCGTCACAAAAACTGAGTGACAGAGGTTACTGATTGCCTCCGGTGCGTTACACGAGCACCGCAGTTTTTAACTGGACTCCCTCTTCTCCAGGCTCTAGGTCACATTTCCTAGGCAATCCTGCAGAAGAATATGGCCGTGTGACTGAACTCTGGTGAGTGGGATATGAGCAAAACGGTTGGGTAGGATACCCTGAAGGCCTCCTTTAGAAGGAGGGATGCGCCCCTCCTTTGCTCTTCCTTTTCTCTGGAGCCTGGAGTGTGACGTGCCTGAAGGAGCTTTAGCAGCTTCCTCTGAGATTGCGCACATGGATTGTGGGTGCAGTGAAATCAGTGGTTTCTCCCTGTAACCTCTTTGAGAAGACTATCCCTGAATATCTTGGCCACTTCATCTATATAAGAGAGAGATAAACTTCGCTTTTACATTGTTCCTGTGTTGATATGAAGGCAGACTTAATCCTCACTACTGCAAAAGCCTTCACATTCTCTAGAGCAGTACATATTTAGACCAAGACTGTCTCTTTCTTTTGGGTGCTTTTGTAGGTTTCTGGTGGATTCCTCACTGGGCCCCTTTGACCCATATCCCTGGGGTGTGGTGATTCACTCAGGTTTTCCCTTTGTATCATCTCACCCTTTCCTTTCCTAAAATTGATGCCTCTGTCCTCTATACATGGAGGTGCTGGGCAGGTGTGATAGCGCCACGCTTTCTCTATTATCATACAAGGCCAGGTCTGATTCACAGGAAGCAGAAAGGGAAAGACACACACACACACACACATTGAGAGAGAGAAAGAGACAGAGACAGAGAGAAATCGAGAACAAGCCATGCCGACACACTTTCCCCGCTGCTCCCAGAACACCTCTGGCTCCTAGCCTGGGGACACAGCCTCCCAGCAGCACTCTCTGCAGGTCCAGAGAGACTTCCTCCAACAGCTTCCTGAGGAAGACAGAATGGCAGAGCTTCACAACCAGAGCTTCTCCACACAAATCCTGGTGCAGATACACACTGATGTCTTTTATGTCCTCAGAATATGGAGGGTTTTCATGGGCTGTGAAGCTGGGGTTCCCTACTTCCTTTGAAAAGTCTTCATTTTTGTCTTCTGTGCAACTTATTTTAGTAACTTCTTAAGGTGTTAGTCAGACTTCCCATTTCAGCATCCTGTCTCAGAAGCAATGAATTCCTCTGAGGTGTAAATCTGTGGCTGGACACTAAAGAAAATCCAGCAGGCATTAGAAGTCCTGAGAGATCTATGCCCTATAGCATTGATAATTCCTGGCACACAGCAAACTAAACATAAACGCCTGCTATTGCTCCTGCTTTGCAGACAAAAGAATGGACTGGGGTGTGGCAGAGCATAGAAGCAAAGTAATAGCTAGTTTCTTAGTGAACGGCAGCTGCTCTAACAGAGATTCAATACACCTCAGAGCTCATGTGCTCATGCTGTATGTAGCACACACACGCACGCATACATATACACACACGTATATGTATCACATGTATCACATATACTATATAAGCTGACAGGTGTTTGTTAAGGTAGTTTGGCCCATGCATCTTCTGGGTCCTCTTCACTCTCAGGCTAGATATGCAGAACTAGTGAGTATGCTTGCAGGCTGCAAAAAGCAAGCAGGACACTGAGACTTTTGACATGGAAGCCGGGTTCTCCAGCTGAGCCAGCACTCCCTGGGATCACTGCCTGACAGCTGTTGCTGCTCATTTAACTGGCCCCAGAGCACTGAGATTCTCCAAGACTGCACTGGGATTTTGAATCATTGTGTTCCGATTCCCAGCAATCTGCCAATTAGCAAATAAAAAAAGATGCAAATTCTTCTGTAAGCACAGATAAATACGAATGATATGGACCCTGTCATCAGCTGGAGTTTCTGAGGGCGGCAATCTCTCCCTCAAAAACTTCCCAGGCTTAGCAGGTGACTAATACACCAGGTGTAAAGTGCCTGGGGAATGAGAAATAAGTGGTCCTGCTACCAGGCTCTGCCAAGGGCCCCTGTTGAACGTTCAGGTGTACAGGCCTCCAGGCCAGTTCCTACTTCTAGCATCCATAAGGACTTCAGTTTCCTCTGAGCTTCCACCTCTCCATTAGGGAAGTAAGAAATTTGGAGTAGGTGGTCCACCCTTTGGGCTTACTGTCCATATTCTAATTTGGAGCAAAATCTCATTTTTATCTGACCACATTCAAAATCAACTGGAAATAAATTTTTGCTTTAAGAAGACTCGTACACTGATTCCATACTCATGAGTGGAGCGTGCGCTGCTGCTGCTTGTGGCTGTGATAGGGTACAGGCACCTTCAAAAGCTCCAGCATGCACTTCGGGGGCCACGAAGAAGTGAGACCTATTAGCCTGATAACCAGACATTACATGAAACTTGTGGCATAAAAGCTTTTCTCTCAAAGCATAACAAGCCATAAGCTGGGCCTGATCTATTCCAGACCCACCGGCCTCATGTTACACATGTATGCATGCACCTGTATATACGTACAGATCCATAGAAGACTACAGATTTTTTTCTGAATTTTAAATAAGAAATAAGAGCCAGGCTTGTTGACACAAGTCCACAATCCCAGCACTCAAGAGGAAAAGCAGGAAGATCAGGAGTTCGATGTCATCCTTGCCTACAGAGCAATTTCAAGGGCCGGCCTGGACTACATAAGACCCTGCCAGTCAATTAATTAACATTAATTATAATTAATTAATTTAATGACTTGGAGATGGTCCTCTAGATGAAGTGCTCGCCATGCAAGTAAGAGGACTGAAGTTAGGACCCCGAGGAGCCACATAAAATCCAGGTAGATATGACAGTTTCCTGTAGTCTCAGCTAAAGGGAGGCAGAAACAGGAAATTCCTAGAGTAAGCTGGCTAGCAAAACTAGCCAAAAATGGTGAGTTCCTACTTCAGCAAGGGACTCTGTCTCAATAAATTGTAAGATGACAAGCAATTGAAAAGACACTTGATGTCAACCTTGGGTATCTACAAGCACATGCACACATGTGCCTACATACATGCAAATAAACATGCATACACATATGCATACACCCAAAACACACACAAATATTAATAACAAATATCAAAACAAAAATTAAATAAATAGTGAAAAGATGGCTGAGGATGTAGTTCAGCATCACAGAGCTTGCAGAGCATAGACAAAGCCCCAGGTTCAGTTTTGAGGCCTGGAGAGAGAGAGATCAGCTGGTGCTCTTATTATGGGATGAATAAAGGTCCACAATCCAGAAGACTGAGGTATGTGTCTCCGGTAATGACTGAGCTATTATTCTGAATGATAATTTCAGGCTTGCACTGAACACTTTGCCTAATTAGACTTCACACAGGGGGAAAAATGCTTTAATATTTAACAAGTATAATGGTGCAATCAATGTACACAAATCAGGCCTGATAAGGAGTATTGCTTATTAAAGAGAAAGACAGATGGCCATGGGAAAGGGATAATCATTAAATGTAAAATCTCACAAGCTCCAACTGTGAACGCCAGTCACACACTTTGGAATTACCACCTCACCCACAGACACTAAATGCATTATTTAGTCTAGTCTTAGTGCTCTATCAGCGACACATACACCCACGCCATAGACTTAATAAAAAAAAATTTTTGGTTCATAGAGATATGTCCTTGATGTTTCTCAAAGGTGTCTTTTTTAAGCCACTTTTGCTGATGTCACAATCCCAGAGAGCCAAGATGTCCAGCATCTCCCTTATAATTGCTCCGGGCAGGTAATTAGCCCTCCTTTTCATTACCTTCAAGAGCACTTAATGTGCTGGAAGCCTTCCTGACTGTTAGATCCTGCCTGCCACAAGATGATGAATACATAATTTGCTTATAGGTAATTCTTAGGAAAACACACATAAACAGAGATATAGTGAAAATAGGCATGGTTACTGGCTGTACCTAATGATAAAAGACTCATAAGCACGGGTTTTCTGCTTGCTTTACCCAGGTCAGCTTTGCACAGGGATCCAAGAGAGTCATTTGCCCATTCATGAACAGTTTCATATTAACCCTGTTGATGACAGATTTCCTGCATTTGTTGACCTACGTGCATTCGTTGAGAGCCTCATGTGTGTACATCCTGTGCTAACTTTACCATAGGACTGAAATATATAAAAAATGGGGGAGGGTGAGCTGTGGTCCCCACATGCGGGAATCTACGACTGAGCCAATGATAACATAAAGGCAACTGAGAAGTCCGCAATCCTATACTGAAGTTAGTTTGGTTTTGTTTTTGATGAAGTCTCATCTAACCTATGCCAACCTTAACTTTACTGTAGCTGAAGATGACTTTGAACTCTTGATGATCTTGCCAGTACCTCCCAAGTGCTGGAATTACTAACATGTACCAGCGTTCCTTTTGTAAAGGGTTGGAGCTCAGGGCTTCCTGCACATTAGGCTACGAACTGAGCTACACTCCCAGCTCATTATAGTTTTACTTGGTAAGTACAGGAAACACAAGGGACTTGACAGGAAAAGCTTTCTAGGCAGAGTGCTCAAATCTAGGTTCTTCCAACACAATGACCAGACCCACTCATCAGAAACAATTCTATAAAGAAAGTCTTTCCATAGTATTTGTATTATAGTAAATGTCTTTGATCCTTCTGCACTCACGGGATTTCAGGGGAAGAATGAGAGTTGTTTTCAAATGAAAAGCCCATTATTCAACTCATGACAAGTCCCAGTTACATGCGTCCCATGCCTTCCCATATGTGTGGCCCATTGCTGCCCCCAAATAACTCCTCAGAACTAGTCTTAGAAACAAAATCTCTTTATTTTCAGAAAGACCATAGATTTGCAGTGCAGAGAACAAAGAATTTCACATGTTGACCAACAAGCTAAAACTATACAAGTGAGACTGAGATCATTTGTGTGGGTGCACATATGTGCACACAGTTGCATGCATATATGGATGTGACTGTAGGTACGTGTGGCGGCCAAGGTTCACATTGCTTTTCTTCCTCTATTTCTCCTCACTTTTTTTTTAAACAAGCTCTCTTGTCAAAACTGGAGCCCACCAATTTCTGAATCTAGAGCTTACCAGTTTGTCTAAGTTGGCTGAATTCCAGAGATCTACCTGTCTCCCTGTTCATCACCCAGTGCTGAGTTATGAATACCTAACTTGGGCTTTATGGAAGTGCTAGAAGCCAGCCGTAGGTTCTCACATTTGCCAAACAAGCGCTTCACTAACTGAGCTACTGCCCAG
Source organism: Pachyuromys duprasi (assembly GCA_028658305.1). Classification (NCBI taxonomy): domain Eukaryota; kingdom Metazoa; phylum Chordata; class Mammalia; order Rodentia; family Muridae; genus Pachyuromys; species Pachyuromys duprasi. Next base: position 66,414,623 of record CM053764.1, read on the forward strand.
TCTCTCTCATTTCCGTTCTTAATGCTGTAAATTTGGCAAGATACGAAACAGATCCCCACGTCTTTAATGTGGACAGTGAGTGATTACCATCCAGGAGGAGACCTTCTGAACCTCTCCTTTGTGGGACTTTACTCCTCTCAACTCCTAAGGCCAGGGTCCCTCATTTGTTCATCTGCGCCAACACTAAGTGCACAGTAGGATTCCGTAACTAGATTCTGAGACTTGGAAGCAGACTGTTAGACCTGTCAGTTGTGTTATTCTTGTAAAGGGCACTTAGAGCCATCTCTAACCAGCCGCCGTGCTTAACAATGCTGAATGCCCACCAGTAACAGTATGGTGGAAGCAAACCACCTGGGTGTGTTCCGAAGACCATCATGCCATTTAGGAGCTAAGTCATCCTACATGAGTCCCTCCTGGCCTTCTGCACATCCACAGTGATACTCTGCAGACTGTCTCCAAAGAACTGGGACTTCTGCAGCATACTGGCATAAAACCAAGGGTCTTGGAAGTACTATTGTTTCTAATGGGTGTAGTTTCCCTAACCAATGGTCTTCTCATTACTTCGAGCTTCAAGAATGCTCTTCTGCAGGCTCTGCACGCCCTCTAGGAGAAAAACAACGCTTTCAGTGTGGCTGTTCTGTTTCTAATTTCATATTTTCAATTTCTATTTCTAATTCACAGGAATTTATTGAATGAGCAAAGCCAACTTCATGTAAACTTACTCTCCTCGTTCTCTAACTTCTCTTTTTTGGTGGTGAAGAATACCTGCAATTCTCTGGCTTTTCATACTGCCTTTATCTCCCAAAAGAGGCAACAGTCCTAGTAGAGAACCACAACTTTCTCTGTCCTTTAAGCTTAGCCAGCACCACTTCAAACACACACCTTCTCAATATTTCTCGCAACAGATTTACAAATCACTCATGTCTACATCCCTACAGCACATCCCTAGTTTCAAATATAAACAGTCTCTTGCTACCCTTGGCCACTAGTGGAATCCACCATTTGAGTCCTGGTTCTCAATGAGCAAGGAAAAAGTCTGTATGTGGTTCATGAGGTCACTAAATGTTAACTATGTACACAAGCTACTGAAAGGCACTGTGAGTAATATGGGTTACTATGTCCATGAAAGCCAAGGGACTGACAGGAGATATAGAAACCCACTGTTGAGCAGAAAGCTTTGGTCCTTCTCCCCTCAATCAAAAACTTAAGCTGTGTAAAGAGACTGTAAAAGTCAATCTTGACTGTCAACTTGACAGGATTTAGAATCAATCACCAAGAAAACATTTCTCTAAGAATATCTGTGAGAATGTTCCAGAAATATTTAATTTAGCAGGAAAGACCCTTGAATGTTGCCAGTAATGTTCCATGTATTGTGGTCCTAAAGTGACTGTAAAAGAGAAATATTCTGAACACCAGCGTCCATGGCTCTCTGCTCCCTGACTGTGAGAGTCATGTGTACCCACCAGTGTGTCTTCCCCACCACAATGGACTCTTCTCTCAAACTGTGAAAAAAAAAACCTTCTTTCCTTGGGTTGCTTTATATAGTATCTTGTCATAACAACAAGGAAGTAACTAATGTAGGCACCCAGTGTGGTTTTCTGGGATTCATTTCACTTATCACAGTGGCATATGCTCAGTGAGATCCAAAGACATACTGAGTTATAATAATCTAAGAACTGAAGACAATAAGAAAACTATCCAAGAATAGAATTTAGAGACTCAGGGCTCAGGGCAAACACAGCAGTCTCCTAAATTTCCTCCTAAAAGGAACTACCGAACAGTTCTTTTCTCTTCCATGTATTAAGTACGTGCCATGCAAAATACAGGCTGCATACAAGTCAATTAATGAGCAAACCCTAAATATGAAAACCATGATAAAGTGATCCATAGTCTAGATGAGAAACTAGAATCTAAAGAAATGACTTGCCTAAGATCACACAAAGGAACAGTTCAGATTTGAGCTTTGGCCAACCCACAGCAGCTTTGGAAGCCACGGTCTTAAGAACACTGCTTCTTCATTCCAGGGACTGGTTTCCACATTCTCTGATGATCTCAGGTCAATCTGTATCTTGACTATAATAATCTTCCCCAAATCCATGGGAACCAACTTGAATTTCACTTTAAGGACTCTTTTTTTTTTCCAAAGCTCTTTTTCTGTTGTGTTTTTAAAGCTGGCTTGTTGCTTTCATGTTAATACACTCTATGAATCCCATAAAATAGGATTTTGAAAATTACAGTAAATTGCTCTAAACAAATAGTTCTTCAACCCTATCCCACATTAATTTTTTTCCACTTTTTTCATAAGCTTGCCTCAAGCTTTGCTTGCACCTGGGTGGGTCCTGTTTACTTCTCCAGACCTATGCCTATGTGCTGTCACACTATAAATAATGACTCAAGGCCTCCTGCTCCATGGATGAATGAGCCGGTCCTGAGCTGCAGTGATTCTGTAAAACCCACATTCTTGCCCCACCACACACAGCATCTACTCTGCACACCAAACAAGGCTTCTCATTATCATAAAACCACCAGACACATCTTGGTAAAACCCACCCTGGCCTATAACACAGCCCACTATACAGGCTGTGCCAACAAGACACACCCAGAGAGCCCTGTGGTTCTGGCTCCCTACCACACAGTGAAACAGACATGGGTGTCTCTAACCAAACCCCCAAATGGAAAAAGAAAAGAAAGAAAAAAAAAAACAGGAGGCTCATTTCTTCTGTGATATCAACTAACCCTTGAAATCTCAAGTGGGACTTGGCATAGAGCTAATAATTTTGATTTAGCTTCTTCTTGGCAAAGGAGGCACCACCTTCAGAAAAACCCTGCAGCCAGAGCCTAGGGAGCCAGACTTGTCTGTTAGGCAGTACACCAAGCAGGGGTGTACCAGGGCTTTAGTGCTCTTGTGAGTTCCTACGCAGAGCTGTAAAGTCTGTAACTCAAAACCACCAAACTAGTCCCAGGCCCCTCAGGAACGAGCTGTGAGGAGCTGGCCTTGCCCACCTCAAAATGCTGAACATTTTCTGCTTAGCCCACCGCAAGTTCATGTCTAACTTGTTCCAATTTCCCTAAGTACCCTCCAGCACCTTCGTTACCAAGTCACTAAGTCACAAAGCTGCCATGGGCTCCAGAAAGTCAGTCTCTTCTGCTCAGCTTTGGAAATGACACCGTGGGCTAGGGAGCCTAGGGTAGTGGCAATTCACAGATCATCTAACACCATTGCTGAGTCTGTCCCAGATCCGTGAGGGAGAACTAGAAAATGACTTTTTTTAAGAGTCAGCTATACGCTGTACCTTGAACTTTAGACGCCATTATTTTTATTCTTCCCCGACCAATCAGGACTGGATGGAGGAAGGAAGGTACAGGAGACCATGAGAGGAGATAGCTAAGAAAAAAAGGCAGAGAAGCAGTGTCGTTGGTACCAGCTACTTTCAGCGACATGGCATTTTATCTGAGATCTCAATTAATTCTGGCAACAAGTCCAAAATGCATTGTCTCCATTATACATGCAAAATCTATACAAGGAAACTAAGCTTGGGGACAAGCAAAGATACAGCTGGGCTAACAAAAAACAGCACTGCCTCGCTCCAAGGCATAAAGCACCGCCTCTTCCCACATTACAGTCCTTCCCTCTTTACAGTCCTTAAATTATCTAGTGGAAAACCTTTACATAACATGAGCATAAGTACTTTGCTCAATGAATGCATTGACTGGACCCAGCCTTCACACCTTTACATTCCGAAACCCACATACTTGGCTTTATTCATATATTCTTCTTATAACTTGCCTGAAAAGTGTCTTCATAAGAAGTTAACCTTCAGCCAGGCAGTGGGAGGGCATTCCTTTAATCCCAGCACTGGGGAAACAGAGGCAGATCTCTGAGTTCAAAGGCAGCCTAGTCTACAGAGCAAGTTCCAGGACAGCTGGAGCTACACAGAGAAACCCTGCTTCAGTACGGAAAAACAAAGAAAAAAAAAAGAGGAAGGAAGGACGGAAAGGAGGAAGGAAGGGAGGGAGGGAGGAAGGGAGGGAGGGAGGAAGGAAGGAAAAAAGAAAGTTCATTGTTACATAAGAATAAGAATGTTACTTACATATATATTTTGGGCTACTAAAAAAAATCTTGGATGTACAACATATAAATAAAAAGTGCTGAAACAGACTCACTGATGAAGCTACATTTGCTATCTTGCTCTATCCTGCCTAGAAATAGATACCAATACAATAACCTAATGAAAATCAGTGCCGTAGTGTTTCATCAACCCTCATAACTCCGAGACACTTACCAAATTGCCAATTCAAGGAGTTTATGCTGAAAAAAAATGGCAGAGGCCAGGTCGTGCATGCGTGAGGATTCATGTTGGTCCCCGCATCCACAGAGATGGCAGTGTGCACGCGTAACCCCAGCACCAGGGAAAGAGAGACAACTGAATCCCTAGGACTCACTATTCAGAAAACCCAACCTAGCCAGTGGCTCCTAAGAAACAACATCCTAGCTTGACCTCTGGCCTACACACACATAGGTACATGCATGCATTTGCACACACACACACATTTACATGAGAGAGGGTTGCTGGAAACAGCAGTGGTTCTGGGCTGGCACCAGGCAGATATAGATTAAGGCCCAACTCTACCACCCAACCTTAGACAAGTACCATCTCTGAAACCTTTGTTCTCTCTTCTGTAAAGTGCGGATAATAACAGTGCACAGAGCCCAAACTGACTGTGCAGACTGAACGAGCTCCCCAGGTCCTATACTTAACACAGCAGTAACCAATTTTATGGTGGAAAGAATTATGTTGTAATGAAATATAATGAGAAACCTTCAATAAAGTACCTGACTTATACCTGGTAATACTTTGCAAGTATTACCACAGGCGCTAAATTCACTGAATGTTTGTCATAGAGCATTTCAATGACTATCGTGCTCTTGATCTATACCAGAAGCAATGAGGCGCTAATTATAATAAACACCATCAGAGATACATGTGCATACAATTTACTCTGCAGTAGGCATTCTTCTCAGCACTCCTGTAGACAACACTTCACACATGGCTGTGTAGAGCGTGCCATACAGGAGGGCCTATCGGGAGGTAAGTAGCTCTGAACTCTAACGTGCTATGTGTTTGCCACACTTAACAATCTGGCCCGAGATCCAAGATGGCTGCCACTAGAGGACACTGTGTCTGAGGAGTAGGACAACAGAAACAACGCAGCGACCAGGAGACTGAACTCCGGGACCTAAAACGCCAGCACCCGTGATTGCCAGGTGAGCAGAACTCCCACGGTGAGAAA
>CM053764.1:66420414-66437884 GCA_028658305.1 Pachyuromys duprasi
GAAGCACAATTCCTTACATTTAAAACATGAGAATCTTAAATATACCTTCATTGTCTCCTTATTGTCTCACACCTAGCAGGCTTATTACAGTAGAATGTGATAGAAGAAAGTTGATAGGACTTCTGAAGAAGCAACAAGCAACTTTAAGTGAGATTCTCAGAAAGTTTGGGTAGAGTGGATATCAGCCTTGTCTGCTTTGGTCTATGACATAACCAGATGCACTATGTAGAAAGTTTAAAAGGTTAATTTCATGCAGTCTAAAAATGACATGTCATCTAAGCAGAATTGTTTTAAGTAACTGAAGTCACAAGTAACAAAAGGGGAAATATTATTGTTTGAGAGTAAACACTTTCTTTGCACTTGGCTGGTTTTCTTCCTGAGCAAAATAGGTAGCATATGTTCCTCTAAAGCTGGAGAGAAAGCAAGTGTATATTCTTTAAAGACAGTTTACACCGGTAGATTTGAAAAATGTGAAATTACCCTATATATATGTAATTTCTTAAATGCAATCTTCTGTCTTGTCCTCTGTTGTCTCTTTACCTGTCACTGTTTTCACCTACCTGTTTCTGGTCTTCCTCTGCTGCAGTTAGCCCTCTGTATCTACAGGCTCAGCACCTGTGCATTGAGCCAACCCAAGACTGAAACTACTTAAAATTATTGCAGCTGTGCTGACCATGTACAGACTTTTTTTTCATGTAATTATTGCCTAAATAATAGAGGGGAACAACTCTTTACTTAAAATTTACTTTGGAGGTATAAGGTTTTTTTAAAGCATACAGGTTATATGTAAGTTCTTTGCTTTTTAATATAAGGGTTTTGAGCATCCTCCTCTTGTTTTGGTACCCTAATAGGATACTAAAAGACACTTGTGGATACAGAGGGATGATTATAGTCTTTTTTATTATTGGAAAATCTGTTCCCTCTGAAAAATCATGCTCTTCAGCATCTACTACCTCCAGTGTTTCACAGGCTGGAAAAGCAGCTTATTTAGCAACTGTCAAAGTTATATGGTAAAATGAAGAAAAAGCTGAGTGTGAAAAAATTACCAGTGATAAGGAAGCCAAGTGCAGCAGATTTCTCTGCCCTCTGTGCTGTCTATTCTGTCTTCCAAGCAGCAATTTCCCATGTTCCTGATTCCCCTACTGCAGCTGTCAGTGTGATGTGTCAATAGTGAGTCTAATATGTAATCACTAAACAGGGCTATGAGCCTGGTGATCAGTAGCAAGTGGTTCCTCAAGACAAACATGGCTTTCTTCTCCGGATATCTGTTCCCTCATATGTCTGGAGTGGATGATTTCCACAACCTTTTTTATTCTTGGGTCCTAAGAAAGTGTTTTAGTAAAGTTTAAGTGCTATGAGGGAAAAAAAATTCTTGGAAGATGAAAAATCACTTTATATTGAGAATGTGGCAGAGCATTTCCCACAGTGAGGAAGGTGAGATTAGAAAGACTAGGAGATAGATGTGATGCTATTTAAATTTATGTACCTGTGAAAAAAGACTTTTTCAGAGTAGAACAGTATGGTGGAAAGCTCATATACCATTAAATTGATCAGGAGCAACTTTTAATTATTTAGTTCAGTAATGCTAAATATATTCACATAACTTGATAGGCATCATCACCATCTATCTCTGGAACAATTTTATCCTCCCAGATAAAAAACCTGAGGGTTTTGGATTTAACTTGGTGTTTGATTGCTTTCCTAGCATACATAAGGCCGTGAGTTCAATCACTAGCAGTACGAAACAAAACAAAGAAGAAAACCCAAAGCCTATGACCCATAACTCCTCACTTCTCACTCATCTGTGTCCTGGTCACCTCCATTCTACTTTCTATTTCGATAGAAATTTGTAACTGTTTTGGGCACTTTATAACCGTAACATTAGGCAGTGTTTCTTAACGTATGGCTAGCATATTTCACTTAGCACAGTGTTCTCAAAATCCATTTTTGTAGGACGTGTATAATTAAATTCCTTTTTCATATTGAGTAATCTTCCATTGTATCTTCCATATTTTTTACCCATCTCTCGATGGAGATTGGTGTTGTCTCTCTTAGCTGCAAGTCACATGGCTGTGAACATATCTTTAACTTAAAAACTTAAACTGATGGATGTCCCAACTTTTTTCCACGGCAGCTGAGCCCTTTTAAATTCCCACTGAGAGAGTACAAGGGTTCCTTCTCTGTTCTCCATGGGGAAGAATGGCTACATGTCTTCAGTATAAACCAGCTTGACTGCAGGCCAGGTAACGCCTGCAGCAGTCACATGTTTTATAATGGCAGCAGACCGGTGCTAGACCATGAAGGGTCTTGAAGCCAGGATATGACATTGGTGCTTATTCTGCCAACCACGGAAGCTGGTTAAGGCAAGGAAAGAATTAAAATGGTACTTTAATCAGGTTAAAGACTAAAAGATGCATGTAATGTGAATTGAGATCCGGAGGCCCGGGTATTGGTAAGCATTTCATTAGATCTAGATTTCTAAGTGAAAGAGTTGGTTCTAGGTGAAAGACCTAGGTTCCAAAGAAGGATGGAAAGGTGGAGATGAATGCAGAGCGAGTGGATAGGATTCTTGAGAATAAAGAACATGTTTTGCTGATGAGAGGTTTGAGGAATTCTGCATGAGCTCAGACAGCCACTCAACATTAGTCATTTTATTTACACTCATGTTGAGTGATGACAAGAACCGGTGCATCCTTTATCCTTGGTCACTTGGATTTTCAAGGTGACTGTAGCACATAGAGATGGGAGAAGATGAGTTAGCCAGGTAGTTCCTTGCCTAGTAAGGAACAGACTTGGGAGCAGGGAGTGTGGCTGGGTGGTAGGATCTACTTACTGTGCAGCAGTGAGTCATGGGTTTCATTTCCACCACGGGAGAAGGGGGTAAGGAGGGCAGAATGACGAGGAACGAGAGCACAGACAGCAGACTGTGGAGTGGTGTCTTTCCCAGGGAACACCTTAGCTGTGGGTCACAGACCTGGCCCCTGAGTAAGAAAAGAATTGCATTAGGATATTTGCACAGAGAGCTGGAACACCAAACCCAAAGTAAGGAAAGAAGGCACCAGAAGTGTGTCTGAACACGATCCAAGCTGGAGCTACAAAGGTCTTATTCTCACACAATAACAAAGTGACTATTTTATGACAGCCAACAAGCAGTAGTTTTGTTTTGTTTTGGTTTGGTTTGGTTTTTAATTTAGAATGATTGGCTCCAGGAATGGTTCAGATTTTGGAGGATTTTAGATATTGGAATATTTGCAGACATTTTACCAACTGGATCAGAAAATATAGAATATAAAATGGCTCAGAGGTTAAGAACACTGGCTGCTCTTCCAAAGTCCTGAGTTCAATTCCCAGCAAACACATGGTGGCTCATAAACATCTATCATGAGATCTGGTGCCCTCTTCTGGCCTGCTGGCTCACACACAGGCAAAATACTGTCTAAATAACACAAATAATTTTTATTTTTTTTATTTTAAGCACAGGTATCCCAGCTGTAGCCCCTTCCCTCCTTCTCTCCCAATCCCCCCTCCCTCATCTCCTCCCTGACCCCTTCCGAGTCCACTGATAGGGGAGGTCCTCCCATCTGACCCTAGCTTATCAGGTATCTTCAGGACTGGCTGCAATGTCCTTATCTGTGGCCTAGCAAGGCTGCTCATCCCTGGGGCGGTGGGGGGGAGGCTCAATGAGCCAGTCATTGAGTTCATGTCAGAAATAATTCTTGTCCCCCAATTTTTTAAAAAAACTTAAAATGCAAAACTTATGACCATTGCTTATGCTTAAGTTTCACATTTTGAGTTTTCCAGTTAGGACTTCCCAGCTTGTGGCCCTTGTTATGTTGGCTATGTGTTATGCTAAAACACCACCCCTGCCCCTGGGTGCTCCTGTCCTTTCTCTCTGGTGATGCTTTGTGTTTTGAGCACTGAAGACTGCACAGAATAAAGGGCTCCACTAGGCATTCTCCTCTGAATGAGCACAAGGCAGACTGCAGTGCCTTCTCACGCAGCCGTGCAAGGGTGTGTGCTTTGTGGTAGCTGGGTGGCCAGTGTAAATCTCAGCTTGGTGGATCTCAGTTGGAGGAGGATTATAAATAACTTACATTTAAAATAGATATAGTTATGAAGTCTAAAATCCAGTGTATAAGTGTGGTGATCTAAGCATGGGGAACCATCTCCAGCTTTTTTACATGAGTCCTGGGGATCAAATTTGGTTCCTCTTGCAAGCAATCAACTAGCTTACAGCACCCCTACTTCCCAGTATGTTTTTATCTGCAAATTCAGCTGGCCACAGCCTTTCCCAGGGTTATGGATGGGTGGTTGCACTGCTGATACCAAATAGCAAAGGCGCTTTGTCAAGGCACAGCCTCCAACGTGAAGGGCTGTTCACATGTGCAGATACACCTGTGTGATGCCTGGACTCCTGGGTAACTCATTGGAGCCACACTTGGACTGTATGAAAACCTGAAATCTAGCCAGGTGCTACAGACACAATTAGAAGCCTGTTTCCTCACGTGGGATAATTTCTTTAAATACTAACAGACTTAGAAGGAACTATTTGATGTTTTCAAATAAATCCTTTGAGCCTCTGAAGAAATACATCTTCTCCTATCTTTGACTGGTTGAAGAAGGAGGCTGAGTTTTTTTCCCAACAGGAAGTCAGCCATTCTCCCAGCATACCCCTCATTGAGGGTAGAAGAGTGGGGTGTGCCATTTTGATACCCTAGGAAGTACCAAAGGCCTCAGAAGAGAACTGATTCCTTCAGTCGCCCTCGCTCACTGCTAGTGCAGTGTGCTTTTTGAATCTTAAGCCAGGCCCATTGGATGACCGTGAGAAATGAGGCCACATTGAAAATTCACAATACCAGACTCCTTTCTGCACCTCAGAGAGGTGTGAACTTTGAATGAAATCAAAGAGGCTACAAGACCAGAGCTCTAGGATGAAAAAGCTCCCACAAGTCAAAGAACAAAGAAAAGAACTTGGCAATGTGTGTGGAGAAGATGCATGTTTTCCACAAAAGAAACAAAGAAGAAGAGTAAGAAAGGAGAAATAGCTTTGTGAGATGTCCTGAAGAGCTGTAACTCACGATCAGCCAGCACGTTCCCTCAAAGATCGCTTTCCGTGGCTAGTCAGAGTTGAGGAGGTACAAGCTCATCTATCGTGAGGCTTAAGAATAAAACGAAGATGTGGGATGGGAAATGTGGCATAAATAAAAAATAAAAGCTTCTTTCGGAATTTGTTGACTGTGACTAACTTTTCCTTGTCTACCTTTAGGGAAAGTAAACTAGCTCTCGCAGGTGGATAGAGGTGAGTGGGGATGAGAAGAGGAGGGGCCAGTGTGGGGAGGAAGGATGGTGAGAGAGAGTACTGGGAGAGGCGACCGGGTCCTGGGTGGAACCATGTGGAAACCCGGTGTTGTAGAACTCCCCGGAGTCCACAGTCTAGCAAATAATGGGATAATGGGAACATGGAGCCTGAACTGGCCACCTTTGTAACTAGGCTTCTAGTACTGGTAATGGGATACCAACCCAGCCAAAAAACCTTCTGCCTGCAACTAGTTCTGGCTGCAAGATGTGCTAGGGCGATGGTGACCCAGAACTTGTGAGAGTAACCAATCAATAACTGGTCCAACTTGAGGCTCACTGCCTGGATGGCCAGGAACCAGAAGCTGGATAGCTCAGAGCCTAGCATAGAACCAAGCACTGGCAAAAACAAACAAAAAAAAAAACCCTCATGAGATTCTGCTATACTTATGGATTGGTACAAAGCCCAATTTTCATCAGGCTTCATCCAGCAACAAATGGAAACAGATGTATATACCCACAGCCAGACATTAGGCAGAACTTGAGGAATCCAGCAGAAGAGGAGGAGAAAGGATTAAAGGAACCTGAAGGGTCAAGGACACCAGGATTAGAATCAACTAAGCAGGGCTCATAGTGGATCACAGAGACTGACAATCACAGACACTATACGGATCTGTGTCACATCCTCTGCATATAACTTATGGTTGTGTAGCTCAGTGGGGGGACTCTTAACAGTGAGAGTTGGGTTGTCTCTGACTCTTTTGCCTATGCTTCGGACCCTTTCCCTCCTACTGGATTACCTTGCCCAGCCTTGATATGAGGGTTTGTGCCTAGTCTTATAACTTTTTATGCTGTGTTTGATTATATCCCTGGGAGGCCTGTTCTTTTCTGAAAGGAAACAGAGGAGGAGTAGATCTGGGGGAAAGGGGAAATCGGGGAGGGGGTAGCTGTGAGGAGTGGGGGAAGGAGAGGTTGAGTTAGGATATAATATGTGAGAGTAGAATATATATATATGAATGTGTAATGTGTGTGACAAAATAAAAAATGCAATGTGTGAGAGGAGAATATATATGAAAAACACCCACAATGCCAGTGGATGGTAGGGAAGAAAATAGAAAATTGATGAGATGAGGGTAACGATGAGTGGGGCCATCCATGTAGGCTTTACTATATGCTATGCACTGTTGGGACCTATTGATACACACTTCAGCTCTGTTGGAAGCGGTGGTGGTAGAGGCTGAACTTGCTGGCACATGCTAAGCAAGTGCTCTACCGCTGAGATACATCAGTGATATCCTAAGTGATGAAGACTGGCCTTGAACTCACTCTGTAGCCCAGAGAAGCCTCACTAGTAATTTCCCTTTAACAGCCTCTGGATTATGCCCCTAATATATCATTTATTCTGTGGGGTAAATGAGGTATGGAATGATGAAATCATTTTCCCCAGCACAACCTTGGGGCCAGAATTTAACTTAGGCTTTCAGCCTTGAACACACATACTCTGAGGGTTTTAAAAAATATTTACTTATTTACTTTTATGTAAATGAGTGCTCTATGTATGTATACCTGCATGCCAGCAGAGGGCACCAGATCTCATTATAGATGGTTGTGAGCCACCATGTGGTTGCTGGGAATTGAACTCGGGACCTCTGGAAGAACAGACAGCGATCTTAACCACTGAGCCATCTCTCAGCCCCATTCTGAAGTTTATAAGCACGCTGCTTAGAGGTAGTGTAGGACTAAATATGGTGTGTGCCATCACACTGGATACTGTGAATAGTGTCTTACTGTTCCCAGAAGTGTCAGGTATGGCGGGGCACATGTTTCTAGCCCTATTTTCTTCCAAGAAGCTCCTATAAATCACTGTAATTGCTTCATCTAAAATGACTGTAATTTCAAAGAGATAATTTTAATGCACATTTAAGTTAAATAAACAGCAATGTTCATATTCTGATATTATTATAAAATGTATGCAATGGAAGTAAAGAACACATCCTAATATACATTATAACAGATTTAGTCAATACTCTTGATAGTATTTTTCAATGCTTCTAAATATATCAATAGCTTTGTATCTAATATTATAAGCATTCCCTGTGGTTTTATGGGGGTCTCAAAATGGATTTTCAACTGATAAGTTTTTATTTCTTTTAGAATATTAATTACGTCTTTAGTTTTCTAATCATGGAATGTGGAGGTCTAATGTGAATTTTGAAGGCATTTGTGGTAGACCTTCATTATAAAAAGATACTGACTAACCAATGATCACTTCTCTGAAACCACTTTTCCTGCTTTGCTCCTCAGGGATCTACCGAACAGAAAGGGATAAAGGCACTTTGTATGAGCTCACCTTCAAAGGGGACCACAAGCATGAATTCCAACGACTTGTCCTCTTTCGACCCTTCGGCCCCATCATGAGAGTGAAAAAGGAAAACCTCAACATGGCCAACATGCTTATCAACATTATCGTGCCCCTGGCGAAGAGGGTAGACAAGTTTCGGCACTTCATGCAGAACTTCAGGTTGGTTTGTTCACATGGTGCCCTGCTCATTTCTCATCATCACCTTCGTTTGCACTGCCATGTACAAAGGTTCCTTTTTCTCTCTTCTGTTCAGTTTTCTTCACGTGAAATGTGTCGTTTGTATTTGCCTTTCCCTAAAGCAATTTTAAAAAGCCTTGTCTAGGTGTATTTTTCTTAGAAGGAAACTCAAGCAAGCTGTCAACAGCACCTTCCAAGCTCAACCAGAGCTGCACCTGCCTTTAGTTCTGACCTGATAAGCCAGGGCTGCTTATGGCACCTCGAGCCTGGGCTCATCAGCCAGAAATGCAATTCTCAGAGTCAAGCAAATGAGGCTCAAAATCATCAGGAATAGGCAGGAGCTGGCTGGTGGTGACAGAACCAGCACCAGTGATGACCCTGGGCGAGAAAGCGGCCCTGGCCTCATTTGCTGCCCTGCTTAGCTGCGTCTGGAGTGGACCGAATCACAGTCTACTTCTTACTCTAAGCTCCATCCCCTACACGACTAAATTTAAACCTATGACAGGAAGGCTTCAGGCACTCATTTCATAGGTACTCGGTAAGTGGTGCTTCATTCCAGGGTGCATATGTGACTAGAACCCTTCTACTGAGCACCGGTAGGTCTCATTATCTTTTACATACAGACTGCACTTATAGACTGAGTTTCACTAGATAAAAGATTTAGGCACGTTGTTTTAAAGAATTCCAATTATTTTATTCAACTATAAATCTTGAAAGATTTAGCTGATTTTTAAATATCTTATTGTTACGTTTATATGATTAAGAAGCAGTGATGTTCAGTAGAAGAATGTGGTTTGTAGCTATCAAAATTCTAGGTCATGAGCACTAGAGAGATCATTTGTAATTAAGTTATTCGTAACAGGATCAAATCATTTTTGAAGAGACCATTGAGATCATCTGGTAATGGAACATGGAAGCTACATCTGAAAACCAGCACCTATAAAGAATATATACAAAGAGCCTATGGGCACTGGGGCAGAGGCTGAGCGGCGTATCTGCTGTGTAGTCAAGGAGTTTCTGGGAATATAGAGGGCCTGAAAATTGGGATAGGAAATCATGAGTACCTAGAGTATGTAATTTTATGTAGGAACGTGTTAAAAAGATGATGTTTCAGACCAGGGTCAAAAGGGATTAAGCAAAACATAGTACTAAAGCAAGTGACAAAGCATAGCAGAGAAAAGGTATTTTTTCCACTCCTAAGTTTAAAGTCTGATCATTCAGTCTAAAGGGGTCCCATGGGAATCCCCAAACAATACAAGCTGTTACCAAGACAATTGGTTGCTATCCACAAACTGATGGCAAGACCCCATTGCTGAAAACAACACCTACACAATTCACTGAACATGGAGACATCTCGCCGGTGCCTACCTAGAGCCTTCCTCCCTATGTGCAAGCATCCTTGGTACAGGAATGTATTCTTCCCACTGTCAAAGGAGAAACTCAAACACCAGCCCAGCTCCTCAGTTGGCAGTGGTGTCCTGCCTACGATATACGCTAGAGCAGTAGTGACACAACATTTGTGGGAGTGACCAACCGATATCTGGTTTGACTGAAGGGCCTCTCCAAGAGTGGGGTCCATACGTGGCACTGCTTGGGTGGCAGAGCCTGATAGCCCAGGGAGAGGAGTGGAGCTGGGAGGAGAAGGAGGGGGAAGCTGTCATCAAGATATATTATGTGAGAAATAAAACTATTTTCAATAGAAAGGTGGAAAACATGTGGTCAATGAAATGTTTAGGCACACTATGACCACAGAATTACTGGGAGAAATGTAGGAACTATTTATTAATGTTGGCCGTTGATACGACATCTTTTCGAAATTCAGTTTGGAACATCTCAGCTCTGGTTGACACTGAAGACTATACTCTGAATGATTTTATTCTCTTTACCTGCTGTGTACAATATCTCGTAACTACCCAATGTTTTAGGTTTTGTTTTAAATTCCAAGACTCAGGAGGTAAAATTCTCTGTGCACAAGCTTGATGATCTGAGCTCACCCTGGAATCCTCACAAAGATAGAAGGAGAGAACGAAGTCCACAAAGAAGCTCTCTGTCCTGCACACTCTCACTACAACAGGCATAATCACGTACATCATGTCTGCACACGTAATAGTATGAAACAAAACTATTTAAAAATTCAGTGAAAGATTGTTTTAAAGTTTCTAATTTAAGATGGATTCTTAGCTTATACAGTGAATACCTGACTTTTATATGATGTTTGAGCAATGTAAAACAAAATAAGAAATAGATTATTTTTAAAGTGACCCACACCTAACCATTTTTTATATTAATTCAGTACCATTTCACATGACCTTTCTTAATCTATATGTGATGGAAAGGACAGTTCACTGGCTATGCATAATTGAATACTGCATGAGTCATCTCAGAGGCTTCATTTCTAATGAATTAAATTTTACCTTCCTTACATACATAGTAGAAAATCTGGCTATGCTGGAAAGGAATGCTGGGTTTCTAGCAATGTGTCTTCGCTCCAAAAGATATTAGTTCCTAAGAGATATGAAAATGCTATTCACAGAAGAAACTATGATTAGAATTACAATGTCCTTTAATTATATTTTAGTATCAGACTGAATTGATGAACTGCAGTAAGAGAATCCACACATTTTGTACTCTTTTTCTTCCTCCGTGATTCAGCGTCTTCCAAGTTTAGTCACCTATCTTTTATCTATCTGGGGAATGAAATCATTGGTTTCTCTTTTGCAAAAGGCAAAAATCTATATTTAAGTGGATTTGTTTTATTTATCTAGTTTTCTTAAAATAGCATCCCCATTCCTCTGTTCTTAGTTGTGTTTAATACTTACAAGGATGGACATAAATGCCTTAACCAAAACTGTCTACCTTTGTAGTATTAACAGAAAAACAGTTTGGCTGGGCTTCAGGGCTCAGAGCACACTTTACTCAGGACTTGATAGACTTTCCTTTAACATCGAATGATGCTGTGTAAGTGTATAAAGAATCTTCAATTTGTTTTTCTAAAGTGACTTCTGCCTCAAGGCCAGAAGAATCCCTCACTAGTCTTGAGTCATAGTAACTTTATTGGGATATGGATCCTCTTGGTATTGCCTGCTCTTTAGCCACTTGCCTAGACTATAGTTGTATATTGTTTTGTGGAATCCTTTGTGTTAAGGAGTACTTATGGTTTGAATAATAATGGCTTCTTATATTTGAATTCTTTGTCCCCAGTTGGTGGAACTATTTGAAAAGAATTAGGAGGTATGGCCTAATTGGAGGAGGTGTGTCACTGGAGGTAGAATTTGAGATTTTAGAAGTCCACATTATTCCCATTTAGTGTTATCTATCTATCCATCCATCCATCCACCCACCCACCATCCATCTATCCATCCATCCATCCATCCATCCATCCACCCATCCATCTATCATCTATCTATCTGGCTGGCTGTCTGTCTATCATCTGTCTACCTCACTGTCAGTCATCTGTCTCTCTCTGCCTCCTGCCCGTGGATCAGGCTGTGAGCTCTCAGCTCCAGTGCCGTGCCCGCCTTCCTGCTGCCATGCTTCCCACCACGGTGATCATGGCCTCTAACCTTCTAGAACCTTGAGCCCCGTGACTGCCAATAGCTCTTTCTTTTATAAGTTGCCTTGCTTATGGAGTCCTTTAACAACAATAGAAAGTCAGGTCTATGCTACATGGGCACAAATTGTCTATTTCATAAATTAATTCTATTTATTAACATCTCCATTTTTGTGTGCTGTAGAAATACATATATATACATATATATGGCATGTGTATGTATGTGTGTATGAGGTGTGATTGTGTGTTGGCTGTGTAAAGTGTGAGGCTATTTATTGTGTGTATATACCATATGTGCATATGGTATGTGTTGTATATATATGATGTCATACATATGTATGTACCTATGTGTATGTGTATGAATACATGGTGAGTGTGCCAGAACACAGACCCATGAGTGTACAGACAGAGGCCAAAGTGGAAGTCTTCCTCTATTGCTCTCCACTTTATTGCCTTGAGACAGGGTCTTTCATAGAACTCAAAGCTTTCCTAGCTAGCTAGTGAGCTCTTGGGACATGCCTGTCCCTGTTACACAGTGTCTGAATTATAGCCACGTGCAGCCTGCCCACATTGTTATGTAGATAAAACTAAGATACTCATGCTTTTGGAGCAAGCACACTTGCCCACTGGGTCATCCACTCAGCCCTTCTCTCTTGTTTTAATGCCTTTACTGCATGCCTGTGAGTCTTTCCTGTATGTCAGTAATTTATCTCTTACAGATGTATTCCATATCTTTCAAGATGCTTGTATTTGTTTTGCTGTTAATTTATTTCCTGAGTATACACTGTGCCTGGTATTCTTTTTTTTTTTTTCATTTTAAAATGAACATTAGTTGTTGAATTTATATTTTGTCAAAGTGGATCAGTTGTAAGAAAGTTTCTTTGGTTAAGCCCTATGCTCTTTGAGAATTTTTTTTTTTTTTTGCTTTGAATGTGACTTAAAGAAAATCATTCTCTGCCTCCTTTCACCCTTCTTCCCACACCCTCTTTCTTTATGCTCTTCCCCCAAGGGTGTGGTTGCTGCAGCATTTCATAATCAAAGGCCTGTCTGAGCTTCCACCTCATCTGAGGGCTGCATGCCCACCCCTAGCCGTATTTTGAGGGCAGAGTATTGTTCTGTGACTTTTGTGATGGGAGAGACTGGACAGAAGAGAAGAGCTTGGCTGGCTATGTGCAGCCCCTGTGCGGAGTTCCGTGCTCTGCCCCTTCTCATCTGTGGGGAGGTATCGAGCTTTCCCAGGTCGCCTTCTTGTTCAGCTCTTTCCACCATTCCTCTGAGCCAGTTCACTACTCACAAACCAGAGTTACACAGAGCTTTAATAGCTGATGAGCTTGAGAAATGCTAAACTTTATCATTCCTATTGTTTTTAACAGAGAGTTTTCCTTGAGTCTTGATTAAAAGAGCCTAGAAGCTCTAGAGACAGAGACAAAGACAGAGCCCTGGTTGTCCTTTGATTGGGAAACAGTACAAACTCATCAGTGTGCTCGCTTTCTGAACTTCCCAGCAGACAAGGAGAAAAGGGAAAAAAGGGGGGCTAGTTGATATTAGCCTTATTATTTAGTGAGAAAAAGCCATTGTTGGGTAAGGCAAGCTTATCCAGCAGTAGACTCCTAGAGCTTTCAGTTAGGAGGTAGCGGATCCCAGAGGAATGATATTCCTCACATCCACAACAAATACAGTGACAAGGATTGGGCATGTCCATCTGCAGACAAAGAATCAAAACCCTACTGCTCCCTTTGGAACCAATATAGACGACTGTAGTCTTGCTACTGCAGGGCGTCCAAGTATGATCCCATCTTGGATCCTGGAGTTCATATGGCTGGCACATTAGAAAGCACCTTTTGCTGCCATCAGGCTGGCCTGCCTACAGTCCTAACAAACCATTTCCTCACCCAGGAATATCCTCCCACCCCTTGAAAGCACAGGGCATCTGGGGCTCCCAGGGAAACTTTGCTGAAGTCAGGTCATGTTTACATGTGCACTCTTGGCCCAGGAGCTATTGCTTTAAACTGGCTCCTCTGATTTGCTTTGGTTAATCACCTCATTTTGCCTTTGAAGCTATCTCAGATTCGGCTTTGGCTGCCGAGTCTTCTCATGTGTGTTATGGATTTGAGGCTCATCTGTTATTTCATCCTGTGCTTTGTTTGATATCAGGAAGACTCTCACAATAACAAAGCTATAGATCTTCAGATCATTGTCTCTGGCTCTCCACAGTGGGGTGGGGAGATTTTAATGGAAAATATTCATTATTAAAAAAAAAAAAACTTTTTCTGTTTGTTCCAAGTTTGCTTGCTTTTTATTTTGACTGCTTCCAGCTGGACTGAACCCTTTTTCTTGTGAAGCTTCTCTTTAGACTGGGTAGGTCATAGTTATTTCGATGTTCTTTGTTTTTTCCTTCTGGCTCTTCTCATCCCTCTCAAGGCATTCATGATGTTTTAATGCACTATCAGGGAAATCTTCTACTTAACATTCTTTAGCGATTTTCTCTTTGATGCCATTTTGGCCTAGAGCCTTTGGAAATTTCTGGGAAAATCATTTAAAATGGGGATTATAGAATTTCCAATTGAAAAAAAAAAAACCTCCTTAAACATTTGGCTACGCTAATAGGTGACTAAAAGTTCTCCAGCCACCAGGACTGTGGTAGAGACGGATATCTGTGTCCTCTGTATTCCTTAAAGGGAAAGTATGCTACTTTGCATAGTACAGCCCTCTTTCTAAACCATGTTTTAATTCCATGCCTGTGAGCTACTTCCCTACTCACAAACCCAAGATACAGCAAGAAACTTTCATACCTGATGAGCTGGAGAAATGCAAGCTTTGTCAGCCGTGTTGTTTTAATAATTTTCTCTGGGGACCTAAGATGATGTGGTGTTTAGTTTGAGCTACAGGTCATATGGCGACATCTAGCCAAAAGAGTGAAAGATGGTCAGTTGGAAACGTGATTGTGTTTCATTGTATTGCAATGAGAATTAGGAAAGTTGCTTGATTTCAGATTAGAATCTTCCATCACTTCTTAATAATGATTAGAACACACAAATAACAAAATAGTAGAATTATGTCATGATATAAGCAGATGCCAGAGCACCCAAAAACCTTATGTTTCCTCTCCAGAAGGGAGTGCTCCATACAGTATTCCCAGTTTCTTTATGGCTGAACGATTTCTGTCCTGTTGACATGATAAACCATTGGTAGACTAGGGTCTGATGGATGGTTGTTGCATGAAGCACTCCAATTCCTGGAACATTTTCCCATTCTTGATATATTTCAGTAGAAATTGACTTGGGAAAGAGCAGCAATGAAATTCTTTGTAGCTAGGCCTTTTCTTAGCTGTGAAGGTGTCCTGCTCTGCTCACCTGTGCAGAGCTCGCTCGCTCATGATGCTGATCTGAGACGGCGTCCGCCAACCTCCAGAAGTTAGCTGTGTTCTTGGTGTTCTCTCAGCTCTCCAGCCTCCGTCACTGGGGTTACTCCACACCACACTACACTATCACTCTTCAGTTAACCCAGTTTTCCTGGAACTGAAGCATCTGTCTGCATGTAGGATTTTCATTGGTAAAATCTGGAGAGTCTGAAGTAAACCTGGGTTGTCATTCTTCTGGGGGGATCAAACATGATAGGCCTTTGTTAATCCTTCTCCAGTGGGGGGGGGGGATGCATTACATAACCCAGATGCTCTCCAAATGTTGATTCTTGAGTTTGTGTGTTGATCTGATTTATGTTGCTACAACACAGATAAGTATGTATAAAGTTAATTAAGTAGACAAGGTGGCTTTTGATTATAATTTCAGCCCTTGGGAGGCTGAAAGGTGAGAAGTAATGCAAGTTTTTAAAATTATTTTTATTTTTATTAATTATATTTTATTCACATTTATTACATTTTGTATCCCCCCTGTAGCTCCCTCCTCCCCTCCCAACCCCACCCTCGCTCCCTCTTCACCACCTGTGCCCCTCCCCCAGTCCACTGATAAGGGAGATCCTCCTCCCCTTCCCTCTGACCCTAGCCTATCAGGTCTCATCAGGAGTGGCTGCATTGTCTTCCTCTGTGGCCTGGTAAGGCTGCTCCCCCCTCAGGGGGAAGTGATCTAAGAGTAGGCCAATCAGTTCCTGTCAGAGACAGTCCCAGTTCCCATTACTATGGAACCCACTTAGACACTGAATTGCCATGGGCTACCTCTGTGCAGAGGTTCCAGGCCATCTCCGTGAGTGGTCCTTGGTTAGAGTATCAGTCTCAGAAAGGACCCCTGTGTGAGACTTTTTGGATCTGTTGCTGTCCTTGTAGAACTCCTGTCCTCTCCAGGTCTTACTATCTCTCCCTTCTTTTATAAGATTCCCTGCACTCTACCCAAAGTTTGGCTATGATTCTCAGCATCTGCTTTGATACCCTGCAGTGTAGACCCTTTCAGAGGCACTCTGTGATAGGCTCCTGTCCTGTTCCCTGTTTTCTCCTTCTTCTGATGTCCATCTTCTTTGCCTTTCTGAATGGGGATTGAGCATTTTAGCCAGAGTTGTCCTTCTTGATTAGCTTCCTTAGGTGTACAGATTTTAGTATGTTTATCCTATATTATAGGTCTAATATCCACTTATGAGTATATACCCTGTGTGTCTTTCTTCTTCTGGGATATCTCACTCAGGATGATCTTTTCCAGTTCCTACCATTTACCTGCAAATTTCATGATTTCCTTGTTTTTTATTGCTGAGTAATATTCCGTTGTGTAGATGTACCATAATTTCTGTATCCATTCCTCAACTGAGAGACATCTGGGCTGTTTCCAGCTTCTGGCTATTACAAGCTGCTACAAACATGGTTGAGCAAATTTCCTTGTTGTATACTTGAGTGTCTTTGGATATATGCCTAGGAGTGGTATAGCTGGATCTTGAGGAAGCACTATTCCTAATTGTCTGAGAAAGTGCCAGATTTCCAGAGTGGTTATACAAGTTTACATTCCCACGAGCAGTGGAGGAGGGTTCCCCTTTCTCCACATCCTCTCCAGCATGTGTTTTCACTTGAGTTATTCATCTTAGTCATTCTGATGGGTGTAAGGTGAAGTTTCAGAGTTTGCATTTCCCTGATGACTAAGGATGTTGAACATTTCTTTAAGTATTTCTCTGTCATTCTATATTCCTCTATTGAGAATTCCCTGTTTATCTCTGTTCCCCATTTTCTAATTGGATTACTTGATTTGTTGCTGTTTAACTTCTTGAGTTCTTTATATATTCTGGATATCAGCCCTCTGTCAGATATAGGGATGGTGGAGCTCCTTTCCCAGTCTGTAGGCAGGTTTTTTTTTTTAAATAAATTTATTTATTTTATATCAATCACAGGTTAGGTATTTTGCATCCCACGCGTAGCCTCCTCCCTCACTTCCTCCCACCCTCCCACTCCCTCCCTCATCTCCTCCCTGCCCCCTCCAAGTCCACCAACGGGGGGAGGATCTCCTCCCCTTCCATCTGACCCCAGATCATCTTGTCTCCTCCGGGCTGGCTGCAATGTCCTCCCCCTGGATCTAGCCAGGCTGTTACTCCCAGGCATGTATGGGGGAGGGTCGAAGAGTCAGCCATCAAGCTCAAGACTGAAACAGCCCCTGTTTCCCTTACTAGGGCCTTCAGTTCACAAATGAGTTATCATGGGCAACATCTGAGCAGAGGTTCTAGGCCATATCCATACATGGTCCCTGGTTGGAGAAACTGTCCCATATAAGACCCTTGTGCCCTGCTCAGTTTCATCTTTGTGGAGCTCTTGTTCTCCCCAAGTCTTAACTTCCCCTATATTTATTATTATTTCCAGCCCTCTGCGAAGGGCTTAACCGAGAGTCTTAATATCTGTTTTGATATATTGCTATACTGACTCTTTCATAGGTCTTCTTTGGTATGCTCCTGTCCTGTTGCGTGTTTTCTCCCCCATTCAATGTCCCTCCCATTAGTCCATCCAAATGAGCATTGATCATACCAACCTGGGTCCTCCTTCTTGTACATCTTCCCTAGGTGTGTAGATTTCAGCATGACCTTCCTATCCTATAGGTCTATATAAGTGAGTATATACCATATGTTTCTTTCTGCTTTTGGGATACCTCACTTAGGATGATCAT
>CM053764.1:66438384-66459441 GCA_028658305.1 Pachyuromys duprasi
AAAAAAAAAAAAAAAAGTAGTTTACTTATGTTGTGATGTTAGAGATTTAAGGCTTAGTCCTAACATTTACTTGTTCCTGGTGAGGGTGTCAGGTGACTGGAATCAGGGTGAGAAAAGGTCAGATAAAGAGAAACCACAGTGTGAAGGAGAGCCTGTCAGGAGCCAGACAGGACCTTGCTTTCCCAGTTCTCTCTTCCCCTCTTCATTTCTCTCCTCTCCCCTCTCTTCTCACCTCCTCTCCTCACCTCTCTTTTCATCTCATCTGTTTTCTTTCTTCCTTTCCCTTCAGTTTGCTTGCCTTCCTTCCTCTCTTTTCTTCCCAACCTTCTCCTTGTCCTTTCTTTCCCTTCCCTCTCCTTTCCTCACCCTGTTCCCTCCCTTCCCCCTTTTTATTTTTCTCTGTGTCTCACTCTTTCTCTCTTTCTTTACCCTTTCCTTTCTTTCTTTTCTGAGACAGAATCTGGCTTGGAACTTACTCCGTTTCCCAAATGCTAGAGTGACAGGCATGTATCAGTATGTCTGGGTACACAGGAACACACCAAGGTCTCAGGAAACCTGAAGTAATTTCCGTCAATGACAGTGCCCCCAGTGACTTAATCTGCTCACCTAAACTCTACAATAAGTAACCTCCCAAGACCACCACAATGAAAGCCAAGTTACCACCACAACAATTCTTAAGTGAGAGTTTCGTATGAGCCACAGTGATGCAGAGCAGCGCCGCAGGCCACTCGCTCAGCATGGGTATAAAAGCTTCATGACACACAGTTCCCTGCTTTCTCTCATCCAGCAGGAGCTCACTAATCTCCCATGACTCTTCCTGTCTTTCCTGGTATTCTCTCTTTCCAAGGTTATCTCAAATGTGCAAGGACATGCGCTTAGCATGCACTGCCAGCCCAACAAAGCCAGCTCCATGCTTCTGATGACAACTGAGGCAGCTGCCATTCACTGATGCCTCAGAGGCTGCTGCTGGCATAGTACTCACTGTCAGTGCCCAACCCCCAATTCTGCTAACACTGCTGCATTAATTCTCCTCAAGTCCTGGCATGGACTTCCAGTGCCCCCTCAAAGCGTCATGTTTTGTAAAGGAAGCCTTTAGTGTAAAGGAAGCTTTTGCTTCAGCCCCATGTCTCCCTGTACTCACAGGGGACTTCACAAGAATGGCCTGGAGTATAGAACAAACACCAGAGGGATACAGTTTTCTTGAAGTCAAGCCTCCCCTCTTACAGATCAGGTGTTATTGCCATTTCATATCTCACTCTTCCCAGCCCTGAGTACTGTTGGTTGAGACACCTGGGCTAGAGGGAGGCTGTTAACACACAGTTGGTGGGGGCCTGGGATGATGTTGAGCACCATTCAGCACACAGGACAGCTCTTTTCAGATGGTCCTAAGTTGATTCCATGATGAATCTGAGAAACCACACCCAAACTGAGTTCTATGCCTAACGGTGCAGCACCTTTGCAAGCAGGCCCAGGGAAGCCTTCTCCAGACCTCCAGATCTGTTTGGCTGTGTCTGACCATACCAGGAACCTAAGATGACCAATCCTGCCCCACAATGATTTCCATGTGGAGTTTGATGAGGTTTCCTCTACATCTTTCTAATACAGCACCATTCTTAGCAGTGACGCTTATACGGTAAGACGCAAACTGTCAGATTTCATAGCCCCATCCATCCTGTTGCTAGGGTGTCCAGTCCCAGAGACAGGTAACAACTGATCCTGAAGGAACCGGATATGTGTGTTGTTCCCTGAACAGCTCTCAGAGGTCATTGGAAAGCATTTTCTTACCTCTTATCTAAGACTTTGAGCAATGGTCCCCACACTTCTATAAACAGCTCAGTCCTCAAACTAAGGACAGAACTCACAGACCATGACATTGCGACTTTGACTTCTCAGGAAATAAAAATATAGATAATCATAAATGACTGTGGCACATGTTTTCTGCCTAAAAACGTGTCCTAACTAGTCTCTGCACTGTGTGACAAACTGTTTTATGGGGAAATTATCGTAAAAATATATGTTTTTTGTGATGAAAACATTTTCAGTTTCCAGATTGAGGTCACAGTATTGGGGTTGTTGAGGTAATATGAAGCATCTGTAGACATATTGTGCTCCCAGAGAGGTGCTCGCATGCCCCTCTACTCATTTTATAGTATGAATTCCCTATACTTATTTTACAGTTTCTCTTACCACCCTACCACAGTTTCCCTGAGGATACACAGCTAGAAGCAGGCTTGTCGCCTCTGTAATGTACATAGCATTGTCCTAATACAAATGATTAATAGCATAAAACTAGAAGTCTATATATGGCACAAGTCAGTCATTTGTTACTTCTTTTTAACCTTTATCTCTGAAACAGGGACATGTCTGCATACAGTCATCTAACTATACATATTCCCATACACTTTTAAGGGCAGGGTGGCCAAATGGGAAAGGTTTTGGAAAACACAAAGACCATTCACAAAGCAGCAGCAGGATCTGCATAATCCCACATTCTCAGGGAGCACCAAGTGGGTTTCATTGTGGGTAGCTTACTCCTTCCTAGGAGATGGGAAATGTCCTCAAGGGCAACCATGCAAGTCCTACTTGTTTAAGATTCCCTCATAGAGTGTCTAGCATGTGGCATATTGTCAACAAATGCTTGTTGAATGAATGGAGAAAAGCATTCACAAACAGCTAAAGTGGAGAGCTGGAGACAGACACCAGCTGGATTTGCCTTTCCAAGATCCTAACCTGACCACTTAAGGGGTAGGCCTGATCCATTTCCCTGGATTGAAAACCAACACAGAGGCAGCAAAAAATATTACTGAGGGGGAAAAAAGAATGCTTTAATTCAGCCCCAGCAGGTGACTCCCTCCTGATCCTGGGATGGATCCCCTTGCACTACTGAATTCCCCATCTCTCTCTCTCTTCTCTCTCTCTCTCTCTCTCTCTCTCTCTCTCTCTCTCTCTCTCTCACACACACACACACACACACACACACACACAGAGAGAGAGAGAGAGAAACACAGTTTTAAAGTACAATTCTCTGTGTGTGTGTGTGTGTGTGTGTGAGAGAGAGAGAGAGAGAGAGAGAAACACAGTTTTAAAGTACAATTCCTCCACCACCTGACCTGTGTGCATGATTTCCTTCCACTGTGGCAGAGGAAGTGGATGCATTATCTGGCAAGTTTGCCCGAGACTCCCTCAGAGGCACACTTCCAGCCAAGCTGAGCCTGCTTGCCTGTTGCTTAGTGTCAGTGTGACCTTCCCTACAAGTCTGTCTCTTGACCCCACCTCCCAAGTCCCAATCCAGCCTGAGAACTCACTATACTTCCCAAATTCTAACCTGATGATTTTATTTAAGCTCATTTTATCTGCTAAGTACATTTTTCTAGGGCAAGAACCGTACCTTCTCTTGTTTCGGATACTTCCCAGCAACTCCAGGAATGTGGCTCTTCCTTTTTGATGTTATAACAAAAAAACACCTAGTAATTTGACCTCTGTAAGTAGGGCCAAGATATTTCTGGAGTCTATGACTTTGATTATTATTTGAATATCAACAATGGAGGGCACAGGAAACACCAAAATATCTCAAAATACCACCCCACCAGCAGAATTTCTCTACTTGTTGGCTCCCGGGAAACACCATTTCACATTATCTACATACACATATGTACATTTATGTGTTCATGGAGTTACACACACATACATTTGAAGAGCAAACCTTCAGAAGAACTTAGCAAATCAGCTAGACATTGTGTTGGAAAGAATAGGACACAGCATGCAACACATAAACTCTGTTGAAGATTAGATCTAGACTAGCCCAGAGCCAAACACCTGTTTGTGGGAGAGCTGAGCCAAATGGCCACTTTGTGATGACACTGAATCCCTAGGTGCCGAGCAGAGGAATAGGGCAGTGGTGGCTTTCGTGCATGGAAACCTACTCTCAGAAGCTGTCGTGCCTTGAGTAGGTACGGCCCCCATAGACTCATGTGTTAGAATGCTCAGTACATGAGGAGTGGCACTATGAGGAGGTGTGGCCTTGTTGAAGTAGGTGTGGCTTTCTTGGAGGAAGTGTGTCACTATGGGGGCAGGCTTTGAGGTCTCCTATGCTCAAGCTTTGCCCAGTGTAGCACACAGTCTCCTTCGGTTGCCTTCAGATCAAGATGAAGAACTCTGCCACGCTGCCTGCATGCTGCCTGCATGCTGCCTGCATGCTGCCATGTTGCCTACTATCATGATAATGGGCTAACCTTCTGAAACTGTAAGCCAGCCACAGTTAAATATTTTTCTTTATAAGAGTTACCTTGGTCATGATGTTTCTTCACAGCAATGGAAGTCCTAAGACTCTCTGCAGGGACTGTAGCTGTGGGGAGTTTTCAGTTTTAAGTCATATTGTTGTATCCCAGGCTCATCATCTTCCTAGGCCTGGGGTATAACAGTACCTTCCAGGTATGCAAAAATCTTTTGATCAGAACTTTAGGTCTAGGGTTGTATATGTCTACTTCATTAGTTCATAAGGGTGGAGGTTTCTTCCCACCTGCTTGGAAGGGTGGGATGTACACACAGTACATGATGCTCCCTTAACAGTCCTGATGACATTGGATATTTCCATGGCTTCCCGTAGTCCAGAACCAAAGTGTGGTGGTTTACTGTGGATCGTTTGGTAATGAAGACTGTGTTGTTTGTCTTACACAAGGGAAATGTCCACAGACAAGATTCTCATTTGCCTTCTCTGGACACTAGATTTCTCATTTGTGACACAGAACCAATGTCTTAAGCCCCAGAGACTTCCAGGAACTCTTTCCAGGACAACCTGAGGTCCCCATAATGGCTAATCCAGTGGAAGGTTGACATTAAGGTATCTTCCGTCTGATATTTTATTGACCACATCTGCATATTTAAATGTATTGGTTTTCCTGATAAGATAAATCAAAATTGAGTGTCCAACCAGGGTTCCTTTCTCTTCTGTCTTAAGTTTACTTTAAGCCTCTTTTCACTTTATAAAAAATTGAGGAAAAAGAAGAAGGGGAGGGGGAAATGTTGGTTTGTGTCTTCCTGTAAATGTATAGACTGAACCAGACATGCGTGTGTTTTGTTTTCCAGGGAGATGTGTATCCAACAGGATGGGAGAGTTCATCTCACCGTTGTTTACTTTGGGAAAGAAGAAATGAATGAAGTCAAAGGAATACTTGAAAACACTTCCAAGTAAGTGCCATTGCCAGGAGTCAGAGTAACAAGGATGGATCCACTTAGTTTACTTAACACTGTGTGCTGGGAGGCTGATTTTTGGCTGTGCATAGGAGAATCCAGAACCCTCCCTCCCCAACAGACCACTCAGTCTGACACTCATCTTAGCCATGTCAGGATTTAACAGTAGACAAAACTGCCATCTGCAGTAAAGGTATGGGATATGGGCTTCTGGGAGCTCATGCATAACTGAAGGTAATCTCTTTCAGCACCACAGGCTCAGGATTTTCATGTTTGCAGAGCCAGATTTAGGGAGAACACAACTGTGCAGTAAGCTCCATCTCAGTCACTAAGAATATTACTCAGACTCAAATTTCAACCATACAGCAAGTGGTCCCACACTTTCATCTTTGTCTTTCATCCACTATTCATTTAAAGACATCAGGGGACACCCAGAAGAGGTGGCTGAGGCAGGATACTTGATTAAACCCATCCAGCTGAACAGAAATTACTTAACCGAAACCCTTAGGCCTGGGATTCTATGTTTGTAACTCATTGGTCAATTGAAGAGTGTATGGGGGTATTTAGAAGCAGGAAAGATGGAATCTTTTTCTCTTCCATGATAAAATAACCCATGGCATCCTGTACAAATGAGGAAGCCAGCATGGTACGTTCATGCTCCATGGTTGTTTGCCAAAGAGGTGTGCAGTCTTGGCCAAGAAGTCATGTGGTAGCTCTGTTATCTGTGAAGCTTGAGGGCTTTAATAGTACTCAGTGGCAGAACTAGTCTGAACAGGTCCACATCATTTACATACAAACAGGACAGTCTATTTTGAGTTTCTGGCAAATGGTAATTGGATGGCAGTTGAAAAAATGAGTTTCAAAGATGGAGAACACTTCTAGTGTTTATCTTCATGCTGTTACCTAATTCGTGTTAATGGGCACAATTAAAAATTCAAACATCTCGAAAACAGCGGTCATCAGCTTTTGGACTAAATTCCCCCCTCTCATACACACACATCTGTTTTTGTAAATAAAGTTTTACTGGATGTAGCAGGTCTGTTGATTTACATATTATTTATGGCTGTAAAACTCACAAAGCCTAAACAATATACTATCTGATTCTTTATAGAAAAAGAAAATTGTTCACCCTTAATTTAAAGCATTAAGAGTTAAAAATTGTAAAGGCCTGTCTGTGTGTGAGGAGGATCAAATGCAACAGAATAATTGGACACTCTGAATGTAACTGAAATAGAGATTTCTTGACTCTAATGCATTGCAGTATCCACCCCCTCTCTGCTCCACAGTTGAGAGTTCAGATGATTAAGGTTCATGTTCGCTGCCCAATGGACACGTGTAAGCATTGTTGCCAATATCCATTCTTGGACAAAATTGTGTTTAAAGTTTTCCAGGAGCTTCAAACCTGCAATCAAGATAGAAAAGAAAATGTGGTGGTCACCCCTCGGCCCTGCACCCTAAACTGCTGGCAACTGCTCCATTCCAAAGTATTTTAAAAGTTTGTCCAGGCTTACAAAATTGGCAAATCCTATCCTATTGGGTTTGGCACTTTTTTAATACCTCAAAAGGTGTTGGGACACTTGCTGATGGTTACACAGATTAAAATTTATAAAAACCTTATGCGTAAGCAGAAGGCTAGTTTAGACATGTTATAGGAAATGTTTGTAAGGACCGGAAGGCTTAAGTACTTCTTTCAAGCAGTTCTCCCCATGTCAGGTTTCTCGGTTACTAAATGCCGTGAGCATGTGATGCCATGAACTTTGTGTGACACATTTGTGCCTTTCTACAATGCTCAGATTTATTGGATAGCGATAAATTCACAAGATAAAATGATTTTAAGGGCTATTTTTGTAATATGTGTATGCATGTTTTACTTGTGTGTGTCTTTAAATACTGTGTGCATTTCTGGTACTCTCAGATCCCCTGGAACTTGAGTTACAACAGTTGTGAGGTGTCATGTGGGTGCTAGGAATTGAACCTGGGTGCTCTGCAAGAGGAGAAAATGTTCTTAAGCACCATCTCTCCACCCCATGGTATAGCAACTATAATGGTGTCAGTTAGTCAGATAATCTTGTCTACTCTGGTAATCTAACAGAAGCATATATGTGTTCTTTTATTTTAGTCTTAATTTCTAATATGAACTCAACACCACACAGCATATAACATGATGTAAATCCACCTATATATTTATATGCCTATCTAGTGGTTACAGGATGAATACAACAGGCTGTAGCAGACTTTAAGAGGTTTCAGAAGTGGCCCAAAGAAGTGTGAGTAGAGTCTGCATTCACAAGACAAAGCACATGTGACTGTAAGGATGCTGGTGTTGTAGTGATTGAGCGATGGGAGAGTTAAGTTTGAGAGTGGAGATATAATCAACTGTAGAGACAAGAGGGTACAAACTGGTCTGAGCATGAAATGGTGGATTCAAGTCCAGACAGGAAGGAAGTAGATAGGTAGACAGTCAAGTAGGCCACGTCAACAGCCATAGACAGCTAAGTCAAAGACCTGAACACAGTCAGGAGTTCTCTGCTGTTGGTCCTTGATGCACACACCAAGTATCAGATGATAAGCTGATGTGGAGCTGTGGTCTTCTAAGTACTTGGTGTCTGACACATATGGGGTCCAGGTGAGGGGGTTACTTACTTTCTCTGTTCTGGCATAAGTTAGGAGCCTGGTTTCACTGGTAAGACTTTAATATACCTATGTGCCCCTACAGTTTCAATCCACCCAGGTGGATTTAGATTTTGGTTGTACTCTTTGTGCTATAAGGAACAAGGCACGTGTCAGTGCATGCAGAATGGGTGGTGCCAGACATGTGATGGTGTTTACTAATATATCCAGGAGCCCTGTCATCCACTGCTCTCAAAAGGGGGTCAAAGCTGCTTGAAAGGCTACAGAGATGACCCGGTGGTTCAGAACACTGGGTACTCTTCCAGGGAGCTGGAGTTTGGTTCTGAACACCGTGTCAGATAACTCATAACCACCTGTAACTCTAGCTCCAAGGGATCTAGTACCCTCTTCTGTCTTTTATAAATACCTTCACACACACCACACATACATACATGTCCATAAAAATACAAATTTAGTTCTTTACAAAAAAAAATCTGTTTGTAAAATAGAGTGTCTTGGGGCCAAGCATAGCTTGAAAAAGACATTGTTTTATAGAATATGGAATGACATAGAGTAAGGCGCAGCCTGATATAAACACCTGTGAACAGAAGTCTCAAAATAGTCTTTGGTTGGTAAAGAAAGTATAGAACCTGAACAAGGGTGGCCAAACTATTTGAGTCATACAGAATGGTGCACCTGAAATACTGGAAAACATCCAGAAGGGAATCCATCATATGCAGGAAAGTTCATGCTAAAGATTCCTGGTTACTTAGGATTTGAAGTAATGAATGCTACATACCCTTTAATAAAATTAATTTGCACACAATTTCTCTGTGTGGATGTTGTCTGTTGTGTGGATGCTAATGATGCCCATCCACCGGTCACCTCTTGTGGGATGCTTAGGCATCTACAGTGACTGAGTTGATCCTCTCAGGAGAGTTCTCTGGCATCCTTGCCTAGCTGACTTTGGGCTTCTTGTCCTATGATTGTTGTGATTCCCTGCAGGCTACTTCCATTTATTCAACCCCCACTTCTCTCTCAACCTCAGATTCCTCTGCGTGGCTCTTCTTCACTTCCAGCCCTCTCCTCTCTAAACACTAGCCATATAGTCAACAGCATTTATGTTAGGCATGTGGAATATGATCTAGTGACTTATATTTCTGTAATACCAATTTTGCAGCTAGATTATAAGCTCTTCAGTAAATGACACTATATCGTATTTATCTTTATAACCCCAGCACTTGACATGAATTTGTTCATCAAGGGAAAGATAGTAGCAAGTAATTATTGGATTTGGATATGCAATAATGCACACACACACACACACACACACACTTCTGCCTAAGGCTTTACTTAGATATCTTCACTGTTCTTTTAAGGTGGTAAGAATTTTTGTTCAATAGCATTTTGATTTCAATTTTGTTATTTTATTAATGATCTCATTGAATATTCATGGCAACTTTTGGTATTGCATGTATGCATGATATGAATATGTGTGTGCATTTTTATATGTACATAGATGGGTACATGTACACACACGTGTGTGCAGGTGTGGGAGGGGCTTCAGGTTGTCATTAGGTAGCTTTCCAATTGCTCTTCTCCTCATATATTGATGAAGGGTTTCACACTGAACTTGGAGCTAGAAGTTTCCATATGCCTCATTAGCCATTTGTTGCTGGCATTCCCTGTCTGTGTCTCCCTCTCGCTAGGACTACAGATGGCTTCTGAGAATCTGAACTCGGGTCCACACACTTGCATGGCAGCAAGTATTTTACCAGCTAGGCTACCTCCCCAAGCCCTGTGACCTTTTATGTCTGGCTTGTGGAGGCAGGTATTGTTATCAGCCCTGTTTCATAGCTGAAGCAGCAGGGGCGTAGAGAGATTCTTCCTGAGACCGTTATTCCAGTCACGTGAGAGAGCCAAGGGCCCCTCAGTGCCCTCTTAAGATCCGTAATTGTTAGTTGAAGGTAATGAGATTTGCAATCAGACTAAATGAAATCCCCTTTATTTGGAGATCTGTATTGTAATTAAACTGTTCTAAATCCAGCTAGGCGCAAACATTTTAAGAATATCTAAAAATAAAGTCTTATTTAATGACTAGTTTGCAATGTTTCATGTTCTCTTCCTCTGAGTTTATACTTCCTCAATTGAGCTTTGTATTTCAGTTGATTGCTACAGATTGGTATTTTGCAAACTCTGGTTTGTGATTCATTAGAGGATTACAAAATCGATTCTATGGGCTTAGCCTAGTTTAAAAAAAAATGGAATTGAGCAGGTTGCAACATTTCAGAATGAATTACAGGTAATAAGGATACCTATTGTTTCATGAAACACTGATTGCACATGTACATGCTTGCACATGTACATATCCTGCGATGTGAAGACAGTATGCTTCTTTGTAAAGATTATGGTTAAGACGTTGACAAGCTACTGCCACAGAAAACAGTAGCTTGTACAAATTACTTCCCAGAATCTCATTTTAAATCTACAGATTTCCACAGCAGTCGTGTGTTCTCACATAAAAGCTTAAGTCAGTAGCTCTGAAATACACATAAGCTTTGGTATGACCTTTGATTCTTTTTAACATGCGGACTACTTGGACCCAGACACTCTGAGGCAGCAGGCTTGAGACACAGTCTGAAAACCAGTATTTCATAGTTTCCTCATGCACTGTTGTGTCTGTCCATGGCTCACTCTGAGCAGTGCCCGTCTAGGGAGCCATTTGATTGGAATTGTAAATAGGATATTTTTAAAAGTGTAACTTGCAGTTGAATTATCATGTACTGACAAGTACATCTTTGCCTCACCATGAGGACACAGAGGCATCTTTCAGAGAAGCCTTATCTGAGAATTAGCGAGACACTAAGAGATGGGGCGCTGGATTTTGGAGTAAGGACATGAGTTTGGATCTCCAGCACACAAGTGAATCAGGGTGTGGTCCTATGTGTCTGTAACCTTGGAACTGGAAGTAGGAGCAGAGATAAAAAAAAGTCCCCAGAGCTTCACTAGCCAGCTTGTTTAGCCAATGGTGAACACTAGCTTCAATGAGAGATTCTGTTTCAAAAAATAAGATGGACAGCAATTGTGAAAGACATCTGATGTTGACTCTGGTCTGTGCACAAACTTACACACATGTACATAATTCATATACACCTGTACACAGACAAACATGCATACACATATATGATGCGCGTGCACACACATACATGCATGCACACAGACTGTTCTATCCCATGCACATGAGGGGAAGAGAAGCTTGCAGTTGTAGTGGTGGTGATGTCACGGACCTGCATTACCACAGAGTTATGTTAACATTTCATTCCTCTTTGAAGTCATCTCATGAAGACTTCATCCAGATAACTAAGGGGGAAAATTGTGTGTATAGCAGGGCAGGAGGATCACAGGTAAATTCCTACCCTCTAGGATGGCTAAAATCCCAAAGTCAGACAATCACCAATGTCGTTGGGACTGTGGAGAAACTGGAACTCCTGCCCATTGATGGTGGGAATGAAAAGTAGTGCAGCCACTGGATAAGAGTTCGATGGCTCTTTAGATGATTTAGGTTAGAAATATCTTCTAAACTAGAAATTTCATTCCCAGCTAAATCCCAAAATAATTAAAAATAGGCATTTAAACAAATGTGCACAAACATTTAGTGATACTGTGAGCAATTTGTAAGGTGGAATCAACCCAAATGTTCATTTTCTGCCAAATGAAAAAATTAAAAACTAAAACAAGAAATATCCATACAGGGAAATACTATTCAGCCACAGGAGGGAGTAGAGTACCAGCACATGCTGTAATGTGGAAGAAATTCAGAAATGTTATTCTAAATGAACAAAAGACACAAAAGACTGACACGGTCTAACTCCATTTATGTGAATGATCCAAGATGCGTATGTCTTTAAGACTGACAGTATATTAGTAGTTTTCTGGAGTGGGGAATATTCGGGAAGCGTCTGTTCACTGGAACACGAAGGGGGGGCAGGGAAAGCAAGACAACACATTGGAAACAGAAAGGATGAGAGTTGCTCGATGTTGTGCTTACGATAATTGTCACTGAATTCTGCACTTCAGAGTAGTTCAATGTCAATTAAATTTTCACTTCCGTAAAATATATACATACATTTAAACAAGTATGTATACAGATAGACACATGTATGTGTGTGTGTGGTTTTATTTTTAAATGAACTTTCCCGCCAATTGATTTCTGTCTTTTCGTAGAGGTTTATTTCTATTTTACATGTATGAGTGTGTGCTTGCATGTATTTATGTGTACTATAGCTGTTGAGTGCTCGTCGGAGTCCTATGGAACTTGAGTTATAGTTGGTTAGGAGCTGCCATGTGTGCTGGGAACCAAGCCCAGGTCTTCTGCAAGAGCAGTGACGGTTCCTAGTGGCCAAGACATTTCTCCAGCCTTATATTTCTCCTGCACCCCCTGCAGGTCTATGACTGCTTTCACTCTTTGGTATGGAGTTTAATACTAAATCCATTGCTTACTGGAGACAAAAGAAGCCAGCACAGGGTCTATTATGTATCAGATTGTGCTGGAGCAGCTTGCCTTTTGAAGAATTATTCAGATGCCATTGTCCATTTGGACAATTTGTGGGTTGTGGCAAGCATGCCTCATGTCAGAGGCAACAGAGCCACAAGTACATGCTTTAGAGTGTAAGGAAAGACTAAAAGTATGGGGGCTGAGTCTATGGTTTGAGCCTTGTATTACTCCTCTGTAATAAAATACCGTGACCAAAAGCAGCATATAGAAGAAAGAGTTTTATTTTATGGTTTTAGAGGGTTAGAGTACATAATGGAGGGGAAGGCATGGCTATGGGTAGATGGCTGATGGCATCTTCAACCAAACCCCGAAAACAAGAACAAATTGTTAGTAGGGAAAGGTTATAAACTCTCAAAGCCTGCCCCCAGTGACAGAATTCTTCCAGTAAGGTTCTACAGCCTTACCATCAGTTCATGACTAAATGTCTAACTACATGAACCTGTTGAGGGACAGTTCTTATTTAGACCACCATGAAGGCAACCAGTGAGAAATAAAGGGATGTGTTCCCTTGCAGGTCACAGCTACAGCTACAGTGCAGATTCTATGTGATGGCTCTCCCACACCTACGTAGTATCCATGACACAGGTGTTTCCTGAGTAAGGTTAGGGTTCCCTGGTTGGGAAGAACCGTCACTTCCTCCTTCACCCTGCTCACAATCCTGCCTAAGGCCTTAGTGCCGTGCTCACATGCCCACTCTTTAATTTTCAATGAAAACTCTATGACAAGACCTCCTCCTAAATTTTGCCATCTCAAAGTTTTTCAGTATATCAGCAAATTTGTTTACTGTCTGTCAAAGCTGACCTTGATTTCCCCATTCAAAATAGCAAACCTTGTATACATACGCTAAAGAAAGGAAGAGAAGATAAAATAATCCCCTTGTTTGGCCTAAGAGGGCCAATGGGATTCAATGGGCAATGAGCAATGGGATTCAAACACTTCCACCTTCTCTTCTTAATTGACAGGGCTACGATTTTACAAGAAGTTTTAGAATTTGTGGAAAGGCAAACATGAGCTCTCTATAGAAACTTGCAAACACTGGTGAGTAAGTTCAGAATGTAGAGAATTTAAAATTAATTGTTGGAAGTGCTTACTGTGAAAACCAGGCATGATCGGATGTTTGGTTTTCAGTTCTTCATTGCATTCACGTCTGCAGTAAGTGGAGCCCCTAAAACATTTTGATGCTATGCACTATAAAGTTTTAAATTACACATTTATTATAATCCTCGCCTCTGTGCAAAATTTGAAAGTATTTTTTAAAATAAGGGGCCATCAAGAGAACTGTCACATTAAGACAATTTCTCTGCAGCTATGAAAAATGTCTGTATTAGAACCAGCCATACTAGACAGCAAAATCTGTTACTACTTTTAATCCTCTCATTCTGAGAAAGGCAATTAGGAGAATTAAGAGCAGCAGAAGCAATTGCTTTCTCAGGTCACCATAACCTCTACAAAAATGACTACATGTAACCAAGAAGTCCCCACGTGGCAGATCTATTATATCTAAGAGAGGAACTGAGGAGGCAATTCAAGGGTTTTGTCAGTTATTAACATAATCAAGAAGCAATTAGGAATAAATCCTATAACCTTTTGTGTGTCCATAATAGGAACTCACATAAAGGTGCGATGGAGAGCGCCGTGCTACATGACCAGTGGCTGCTTCTTGCTACGCCACAACTATAGGCATGTCACCAAATATTGCATTCCACTGGAAGAGGAAATTAAATATTTCAATACAAATTGCATTTCTTTTCGGCTCTGTTTTCTGTTATTCTGCATTTACCTCATCTTAAAAGCTAAGGTTTTTTATTTATTCTTCCAAATCCGCTGGTCCCAGCCTCTTGCAGATGTGGGAAGTGGGCTTATATAAAGGGTAAGGGCTTCCTGTTTACCACTTGAGGGTGCTCAGCTCACCTTATAGGAAAAGCTGGAGCCTCAGCCATTTCTACTAACTCATCTCTTGCTGAGTCTAGTGTTTTTAGCCTCTCCTTTGTCCCTGTGTGTGCTGGATAATTTAGGGAGGAGGCGTGAAGAGCTGCTTCCCTGAAAGTATCAGAACCAGCTACGGCCTCTTGTGCATTGGTACATTTTATACAACAAGATATCGTGACACAAGGGGGATGGGGCAGGACAATAAAAATGCTCCAGGAGGTCAGTTCAGCTTGCAGGGGGGTACTTGAAAGGTGTGGCCCCTGGAGAGGGAGAGCCCTTGTCACAGAAATAGATGAAGAGAGCGTGTGCTGAGGAAGGGGCGCTGAGAAGACCACCATCATGAGCATGTGCTGGCTTTTCACCAGAACTGGGCAAGGAGGTGGCAGAGCACAGTGCCTGCATGTGGCTTCTGTGGTCCACACTCGTGGCCCTAGAGTTTTTCCAGAACCCAAGTGAAAAATTCACAGCACCATAGACTTTCAGGTCTTGCTATCCTGGCAGCCAAGGGGGGACCGTAGGTGGATGACAGAAGTAGCTCCTTCCTTCCCAGGCCATTGATGACTCTACCTCCCCTGTTTTCTTTGTGCATATGTGTCCCACTAATCAGGGCCTAGTGAGCTATAAGGGCCTCAGAGGAGGCCAGAGGAAACTCCTCCCTACCCCCCCACCCCCGCCCCAGGGCTCCTATGCTCAAGGTAGATGAAGGGGACAGGAAGGATTTTAGAAGACAGAGGTCTGTGAGGCCTGGGCTCAGGTTTCTGGGGCTTCATGTGTTCTTGCCCCAGCGACCCCCTCCCCCAGTAAGACAAACAAGGCATATACAGAAGAGAGGCCCTGCTGTGCTGTCAAGTCTCACATCTTGAATGCTGTAGCCTTTGGGGGAAGCACGCACCAGAGACTGGTGCACACTGATACCTTATCCTCATAGAAAGCCTGGATGAAAAGAACAAAGAAAAAATGCTGCTGTGTGAGGCAGAGAAGGGTTCCTCAAGACCCACTTCCCTGAATAATCTTCCTTTAGAGGCGGCACATTCGTGGTAGCGGCCTTTTGAATTAAGGTTATCTCAAGCACTAATGCTGTGGCTGTCCCTCCTCTTTTACTAGTGACGGTCAGGCAGGCTCAGGGCCCTCCCCTACCTCCTGCTGCTATGGAGCAGATCAAGGGGTTTACTAAGGCAAGCAGCTTGAGGCAACGTGCGACGAATTTTTGTATAGAGCAAGGTAGATTTATCTGTGTGTTGGGCAGACAAATTCATCAGATTTTTGGTCTCCTCTGAAACGCTGTGGCCTCCGGGCTTTTGCTATCCCTTTGCTATTCGTTTGCCAACATATATCCTATAGGTTGTTGTATCTTTGTTAGCTCCGGCACTCACCTTGTACTCTTCTACTCATTGTGAAGTGACTTCTTAAATACCTGTACCAGTGGATGCACGCTATCCCAACCTGACTCAGCAGGGTCACTGCCAGTGGGGCCGCCCTTCCAACTTGACATTAAAGAACATGTGCCTCTTGCCTAGATTAAATATATATGTGAAAGCCAAGTGTGGTGGCACATTGCTGTAACCCCAAAACTTAGGAGTAAGGCAGATAGTCAGTTCGTGCCTAGCCTGGTCTACATAACATGAGCCCATCTCATTAATAAACAAATAAGCTCTTATATTTGAAATCTTTCATGATAGATTTTATTTTGAAATCCTCTTAGACTTGGTTACCTTTTGAATTATGAGTCAGCTACAACTTCAGTGAGCTCGCTTTTGAAATGAAGCCTTCCTACTCTGTAAACCAGATAACAAATACCCCTTGTAGTGCAGGGGTATAAAAGCGGAAACAATTTGAACAAGACAGACCCTAGATGTAGCACCTGGGAGAAGTGGCTGGGAAGCCCCCTAAATGACCAGGTGAAATCTAGGCCTCTGCCTCAGGTAAAGTTTCTCTTGGCAGCTGAACAAATAGGGCATCGGCTGTGGTGACTTAGAACAGCTGGGTCTGTAGAAACCTCTAGGAGGCTGGAGGCTGCTTGCCAGGTCCTCATGGCACCTGTGTGTCTGGGGAGACAAGAGCTGTACTTTCCTTAACCAATGCCAGCTGTGATTCTGAAAAGGCTTGGGACGTAGCCTCAGTGCTAATCAAAGAAACTGTGAGCTGGAGCCGTCAACATTGAGCAAAGGACCAAAGATAACGCTCTGAAGGAGAAGGGGAAATCATGGTACTGAAGTAAATGAAGAGTCACAGTCCAGGATGATGTCAGAACTGAAGGGGCCTGGGAACTCAGAGAAGAGGGTTTTGGAGAAAGGCAACAGAGGCAAGAGAATCGGAGTACAGCAAGGGCTAGAACCACTCTAACTTCTGTTTATAAATCTGCATTCCCACATATTCATAGTCCTGTTTGCACCTGGTAGGAAGCAGGCACAGTTGTAGGCCCTGGATCTTGGTTTGCTGACTCATAGAGCAGGGCTTTTCACTTACCCATGTCTTCTGCCTGGATCTCAGGTTGTATGTCCTGTCTGCCCTATCTGGCATCAGAATGAGACTAGGCTGGGCCCATAGATTCCTGAGATAAAACACCAAAGCTTCCTCTTAGATCTAAAAGAAGACAGTAAGTCACACAAGAGTTGCCAAACTGGTTTCTGTGATTAAATCCCCAGATGCTAGCACCTCTTAGCATTTGAAAAGCTTAGGACTTAATTTGTGTTGACCTTCAGCCAAGAGAGTTATGAAGAATATAAACTATTAATAATGGAAATAGTTTTCCTTCTGTATCTGTTGAATATATCAAGATAGGGAGAAGTTGGGGAGCGGTGGGACTGGGCCAAAGTAGGAAGGGCAGGAGTAAGGGGAAAAAACAAGCCCAATGGAATCTACTAGGAGACCTGCCAGACGCCAGCCCCCTTGGCAGAGAGGAGCTAAATCAGGACAGAATGAAGCCTTTCATTCTACCTGATGGAAGGTTGTCCAAGCCCCACTTTGCACCCAGTGAATTATGTTTTGCCTGGATGTGTCCCATTTCAGAAGGTTCTGCTAGTTTGGGGGCAAGCTGAGCAAACTCTTGGGCTTGGAATCCTTACCTGTGCTGATGGTGGCAGGGGCCGGTACTTATATTGCCGGGTCCCCTTGCCACCACTTAAACAGCTACTCTAAAGTGGCAGAGGGGACCGTTATTATGCTCTCTTTGCAAATGAAGCAACTAAAGAGCAGAGTAAGAAATGAATTTGTCCTCCTCAGAAAGCTAGCCTACAGGGCAGCCAGGTCTGATGCCTCATTGCTCTCCAACTGCAAGTCTTCTTTCCTACCATGCAATGCCGCATTCCAGCCCTAGGAAGGAAGGAAGGAACGAAGGAACAAAGAAAGGAATGAAGGAAGGAGAAAGGAAGAAATTTCAGTGTGTCTGGGGCAACACATATCAAGAACATGTAGCCTGGTCCCTGGACTTGAGCTCAGACTGTTCAGATCTTAGGGTCCCCAAAGATCATCAGGAGCCAGACCATGTATGCAAAAGCAAAGAGATTCAGGCTTAAGTTCTGTCTCTTCACCATGGCAGTGGATCAGAGAGGACAGCCTTGAGCAGCTGCATGGCAGGGTTTTTATTGGGGTTTGAACAAGAAATGGGAATTTCCAGTTTAACAGTTACATGATTGGGTGACACTCAGCAAGGGCAAGCTTGTGCTAAAGTGATTGG
This sequence comes from Pachyuromys duprasi, assembly GCA_028658305.1. NCBI lineage: Eukaryota > Metazoa > Chordata > Mammalia > Rodentia > Muridae > Pachyuromys > Pachyuromys duprasi. Next base: position 66,456,345 of record CM053764.1, read on the forward strand.
CTAACTAACATAACTAACACTGAGCGAGCTATCTGTAGACCTCAGGAATGTTAGGTTGGTGGGCTGCCCAGCCCAGATGCCCCACCCTGAGATAAGATACCTTTCCATTCTTGTGGTTACCTCCAGGCTATTCCTTGGTAGGGAATTTTATGATTTTTATTCCTGGAATTGGTGACCTATGGCCTAGTTGCTGGGGCTGATGACTTGGGAGTGAGGGATCAGGCCTGGTCCTCTCAAGATAAGAAGATGCTAGGAAGCTATATTCTGCAGTGACCGAGCTTTATGTATTGTGTTTATTTCAGCGGCCTACATGCATGGATACATGGAGATGTCTATGGGTCTCATTTCTACTTTACGGATACCGAATACCATCACAAAGAACAAGCATTAGTGATAACAATAGCAGTCTCAATATAGAAGAACTAGCAGAAATAGAAGAAATCAGTTCATGTTGCAGGTTCCTTAGGGGGCAGAAGAGATAGGTCAACGGTTAAGAGCACACGCTGGTCTTGGTGAGGACCGACATTTGACTCCCAGCACACATGTTGGCTGGCTTACAACTACCTGTAACTCTAGCTGCAGGGGATCTGACACCCGCTCTGGCCTCCATGAGCAGCTGCACATTTACACATCATTCTTTTTTTTTAAAAAAAAATCAAGTTCAGTAAAAAACTGGACATAGTCGCATATACCTATTATGTCATCTGAGGCAAGGGGGTCATGAAATCCAGGCCAGCCTGAGCTGGACTGCGAGACGGCCTCATAAAACAAAACAACAGCAAAGACTTTGCTAGGTGTTCTCTGTCCTTTGACCCCAGTGGTGTCTATTAATTCTTAGCTATTCTCACCTCATCCTGAGTGGAGAGACAGGATGTTCAGCGGGGGGTAACCCCAGCCGTGCATTTTCTAGGAGACCCTGTCCTCCTAGGTGGTATGGCGGTGAGTGCCAACCCCTGACCTTCTGCTCCCACCATTTTCTAGAGCTGCCAATTTCAGGAACTTCACCTTCATCCAGCTGAATGGAGAATTTTCCCGGGGCAAGGGACTGGATGTCGGAGCCCGCTTCTGGAAGGGAAGCAACGTCCTGCTCTTTTTCTGTGATGTGGACATCTACTTCACCTCTGAGTTCCTCAACACGTGTAGGCTGAACACTCAGCCAGGTTTGTGTGGCCTCGTTCTTACGTCTTCTGGCACTCAGCTTGCTTCACTCCAGCATTGCTCTCTGCACGCTGCACTCTGACATCTCTGATGTCCTGCGTAGGAGTGAGGCTCACTTCCCTCCAGTCACGAAGACAAGGAAGGTGACCTTGTCTAATTCGTCCGTGGGTGCTGGACAACAGGCCTGTGGGCCACACTAATTCTGGGACTGTCTTGTGTCCTTTTCTTTTTCTCATCGGGAAGCCAGGTGACTGGGATGTGACAGGAAACACCCTGGGAGAGCCACTCAGCTCCTAAGAGAGCAAAGTCGCTCTGGACTGTTACTAAGGCTATGACTGGAAGATTCCCCAAATGCAAAAAAAAAAAAAAAAAAAAAAAAATGACGTCTGTGGGTTTAAGCACAGCTGATAAACAGCTAAGAATCTTGATGTGTCAACTGTTCTTAAAATGTGGCAGCTCTTCTGGATATAGCCATAACGAGCAGCTACTCTGTTGCCCACGGCCTCTCTGACCTCATTTGCCAGCCTTTACGGTTGTGCTAGAAACCAGTGCTTAAGGGTTTTGTGCACGCAGGACAGGGACACCAGGGACACGCAGGACAATTCCACACTTCCACTGACAGCAAACAACTTGCATATTATTCTCATTCTTCAAAGACAGAAAAGTTGAAGAATCAGACTGACTGGTCTAGCTGCCGTGATGTAGTTTAGAGTGAAGAGATATGAAAAGGTGGGTGAAAATGCCTGGGCTATCTCAGATGGCTGGATGCATAGGAACATGCCCAGCAGTGGAATGAGTCGCTCTCTTAAGCGGATGTTTGCTTTCTGATTTGCAGGGAAGAAGGTATTTTATCCGGTTCTTTTCAGTCAGTACAACCCTGGCATAATCTATGGCCATCATGATGCAGTCCCTCCTCTAGAACAGCAGCTGGTGAGTAACTACTCTGCGGATGCTTATGTGTGGCTGTTTCCTGTCGCTCATTACTAGGGGCACCTGAGCATGAGGAAAGGCGAGCAGAAAGCTGCAGACCAAGCCCCATGGTGGTTTTGAAGTTCGGCAGGTTCTCTGGCCTTTGCTGCAGTGCCATGTTGATTAGAAGTGGAGAATAAATAGGAACAGTACCTTACAGGAGGGTAACTTCACACTTTCATAGTTTTCTTCTATCATTTTAGGAACTGCTTTTCTTAGATTATGGCTAAAGCCTGCTTTCTCTTAAATCATTACAACATTATAGGAAGAAAAGTGAGGCTCATGTCCCCAGTTTTTTTTTTTCAGGCGGAAAGCAGATGATAGAAAGGGGTGGATGACCCATGGTTACAGCGAGTCAGTGGGAAGTAAGGCCCTGATCCTGTCCCCTGGTGGGTCACCCATCCTACCCCATCACTCTACTACACAGCCCTGTACCGGGGAAGATATTGGCATAAGCGGTAGTCCCGGAAAGGCAGTGTTCAAAGAACTAGTGGAGAGACTTCTCTGCCAAGATCCTGGCTGCCTAGGTGGTGGGTCATGGAACCAGGGCTCGTTCAATCTTTGACATCACACACAGCTGGAGCAGAACAGAAAACAAGAAATGAGATAAAGCAGGAGAGGATCCCCACACTCCACCAAGGCTATTGTGGTAGTGTCCCCTTGCCCGTGTGGGTAATGCTCCAAGACCCTGGCTGGATGCCTGAAATGTAGAACAATACAAATCCGTAAATAACAGCAAGCCCTCAACGTAGTGTGGCTTTCTCTTATACCCACAGTGACATTTAAATTATACATTCTCAGTGAGAGGTAACAACAATGACGAATGATAATATAGAATAATTATAATAAGATCCTAAGATAAACATCATTTAAAACAAAGCTTACTCATTTCTGGAATTATCTATTTAATATTTTCAGACCTCAGCTGATAACAGAAAAGAAACCATTAAGAGCGTATGTGGGGTTTACT
>CM053764.1:66459941-66530644 GCA_028658305.1 Pachyuromys duprasi
GCATCATTGACCTCTCCTCCAGTTCATAAAGTTGCTGTTGCAGATCTCAGTATTTAACAATTACCTAGTTCAGTGAAATGCAGCAATTTGAAGGACTCCCAGCCACCAGAGAAATGCAGGATTACATCCTTCATTAGACGTGTCATTTTTAAATTTGATTTTTACTTATGTGTAAGGTCATAAGAGGGTATAGATCCTTTAGAGCTGCAGTTATATTTGATGAAGGTGCTAGGAACAAAACCCAGGTCCTCTGGAAGAACAGCCAAACCACTGAGCCATCTTTACAGACCCCAGATGAACTATATCACTTATTGCCTATAAAGGTCTGGTCCAGATCCTAGGACAGGAGGCAGAAGAACTACAATCGTTTTATACAATCAGAAGTAATTGACCAGAAATCCTTCAACCACCCTTCATAGAGACAGAATGATTAGGCCAAAGGCTGCACACTTGGGGGCTAGAGAGATGGCTCAGTAGAAAAGCATGAGAATCTGAGTTCAGGTCCCCACCCCACCCCAGACAGGGGGTGACACATACCTGAAGCCCCAACACTGGGGATATGACAGAGACACTTAGATCTCCGGGAGAGGTGGGGCAGCACTAGCCAGAAAGTCTAGCCCAAACTGCCAGCTCCAGGTTCACTGGAGAGCTTGTCTCAAAAACTAAGGTGAAGAGTGATAGAGGAGGACAACCTCAGGCATCTTCTGTGTAGAGCAACCACACAGAAATGTGCAAGCACAGGTAGACACCAGCGTGCATGTGCACACACACACGCACACACACACACACACACACACACACACACACACGTGTGTGCTCCCAAAGTTAACATTGCAAGGTCTCTGAGTGAAGAGCTCAGCCGCCACCAGGATTTCCTTCCTCTTGAGCAGTGGATGACATCTGCCGAGCCTCCTCAAGAGAGCTGAGTTGTAAAGGAAATGGCCTGACAAGAATTCTAGAGGCAGACATCAAACTACAGGAATTAATATAGCAGAAACAGAATGTGTAGGCGGCAAGACACCATAAAATAAAAAGTGATGGCTGGAGCTGAGTAAATTAGAAGAGATTCCCTCCTGAGGTTGCATGTTGGCTCAGTCTAGAGGGAGACTTTGGGTCTTCGCAAATCCTTGATAGCGTCCCTGGAACACATCACTACCACTGATGAGATGGGGAAGGTGTGTTCAGAACAGAGCTGTAATAAAGGTCCCTTATGCAAAGAAGAGACAACCTTTCACTGCAGCCCCGTAAATACAACCTCCTGCTCAATCTTCCAGTTATGAGTTTTCCTGGTCATCAGCCCTGTCATTTTCTGTTTTGCCTGCAATGAAAGCAAGGGTTTTAGTATGTGTACTGATGACATTTTTTTTAAAGCCTGTGCATATGAGCCATTAGTAATAAGTGACACTGTGGGATTTCAGACTAATATTTAAATTTTGGCTTTTAAACCATGAGATGAAACTTGCTAGTGCTTTAACGCAGGAACAGCATGCCGAGGAAGGAATGACTGTAAGTTAAATCAGTGTTCACTTTAAACATTCCACCTTGCTGGCTCAGCCTGTTGGTTCCTGCTCAGGCCTTTGCAGAAGCCTCCTACTTCTCCTATCTTTAGATTCCGACCCTCCCCACACTCCCATCTTCTCTCACCCTCTACCAGAGACTGGTTTTGAATAAACAAATTAATTCCACATTAAACAAAAAAAGCATTCATGGCATAAAGCCAATGGTATGGTGGCAAATGTTTAGCAACCTGCTCTTGGAAAGAAGAAAAAAATGTCCTGGTGATGGTATTTGCCAATTTCCATGGTGTAAATAATCCCAGTGTGGCTTATTTTTTTGGGGCTTTCCAGTGTGTTACCACAGGGCAAGAGAAGTGCTCAAATCTGGTGAGCCAGTATGGACTGGCTCACAGGGCTGCCAACTCTGCTTTCTTGCTGGGACTAATTGTCTTCCATAAACCAGCTCAACCTGCTTATAGAGAAAATGCCAGCAAATCCCTCCAACTTGGTAGATGGTACCAACTCCATAGATACCCAAGTCAGCCTAACATTGTGTGGCACACGTGCCCACGGACTCGGAGTGCAGTCCTTGTTTCCCCAGACCAATTTTGGTCTCTCAGTGTTCGATGCAGACATCACAGTAGCAACTGTCACTTAAGGCTGCTTACTTTTGTGACACTGTTGCGTGTATGTGGCTTACCTGTCCTCCTCATCCTCTCTGTTTACACCTGAACCTCTTTACCCACCTAAACAGTTGCTGTGTGAACCCAGAAATTGATATCAAGTGTCTTCCTTGACCACTGTCCTCCCTAGTTTATCTTTACTATTTTATAATGTATTAATGTAGTCATATTTTTCCTCCTATTTCCATCTCATGTTATTCCTAGTCTCTGTGGGTTCCTGCTTCTTCCTTCTACCTTATTTTTTGAGACAGGGTCTTCTCTTAATCTCAATCCCTTCCTCCCTTTCTCCTCCCCCTTCTTTTCTCCTTTTCCTCCTTCCTCCTCTTCTCCCCCCCCACCCCCTTTTAATATGTAGCTCATTGATCTATTTGGACAATGATGGGTAGAGTTAGAGACATACTTCTTCACGCCTGGCTCTTTATGGGTTTTAGGGCTCTGAACTTAGGACTTTGTACTTTTGAAGCAATCACTTTACCAGGAAGCCATTTCTCAGCTCCTCAGTTAGTTGGGATTTATTTTTATTTGGGTTTGAGTTACTGACCATTTCATCCACTGACTTGTGCTTCCGTTTTTAGCATTGCCATCTGAGCAAATTATATGCAGTGTACCCTTACAGGCTTGGAAAGCATGCCCTTACTAAAAAGCAAAAGTAACATTACAAGATGCCACCTGAGAATCTCTCACTGTGACCATGTAATTTTCAGCAAGGGCAAGTGACATCAACATCTCAGTTCACACATATGGAATTCCGTGCTCAGAGGGCATACTCCCTAGCTCAGACTCCCGAAGTGGCTGAGAGAGGGACAGATGTGAGTGTCACACGGTGGGACTCAGTTTGACCGAAACGATGAGGTGAAGGAAATGTTTTCTTTGACTTCAATGTGCTTCAAGGACTAAGAATCTAGATCCCAGAAATGAGAGACCTGAAGCATCTGTGTCCAGCCTGGAACCATTAGAAAACAAAGCCATCCCTTTTTTCAGAAAATGAGACTCCAGGGAGATCTGGGAAGATATGAGATTTGAGTCTATTATTAAATAAATTCTGAGCACCCTGTGGCTCCAGAAGATATTATTTCTTAAGAAATTAAACTAGCATCTTCATCGGAATCCTAGCCCCCCAGCTCTGCTGCAACAGACTGATGAACGTGAGCAAATCATTCTGCCTCCTTCTGAAAAGCTCTCTCATCAAGAAGAGGGCACATAGCCCTCACCCTGCAACATCTGTAGAGTTACCACTGACTGGCCCTTCAGGTCCCAGATAATAAAGAGTACACACTGCATGGTGAGACCTAGAAATTGCTGCATTTATCTAGTATTCATGTGCAGGGCCTGCCATATCCATAGACTCTCTCAGAACAAACCCAAAATGCAGACCCTTGTTCCAAAAGTGTTCAGAATTTACAGATGGCATGGGGTCCTGTGTGAGTTTGTGGGCCAGTTGCTGGTAAACATGCCCAGCTCCTAGCCATTCCTAGGACATAGAAGTCTGGTCAGACCTAGTTTGGTTCTTGGGAGAGGATCTTTGATTTAGACAGAATCCTCTGCCGGAATTTTTTGTTACCTGCTTAATTTTAAGATCCAGATTGCTTCATAGGCAGCTGTCTGACCCAACATCATTAAGTCACAGAGGCAGCTAGGTGTCTGTGGCAGCTGGGTTCACCTCAATTCTAGAGGTTGTTGCTGATGGTTTGTATTTTGATCATAATAAAAAATAATTACCGCTGTCACAAGACTTAACCACAAAGCTGCGATTCTAGAAACTTCCCCGTGGGAAGACCCAATCTGAAACCCATCCTTTTGTGGTACACTTGGGCCCACAGTCTTTTGTAAACTTCTATGGATTAGGAAGGTTCTGTAGAAACAGTGGACAAGAGGCTAGCACCAAAAGACATCTTTAAATTGATAGTGGCACTTGTAAATAGACCAGTGAAATTTAGAGCAAGAGGCATTCCTGTGGTAGAACCATTGGAATATATATTCTTAATACCTGGGCAGATAGATGGAACTCCTTATGCCTGAGTCAATGTGTCTAGATCAGACTTTGTGCCTTGGGATTCCAGAAGGTAAGGACACTTTTTTAAACCTATTGGTCTGTATTTAACCACTCCTGACAGCTGTCACCCCTGGACCACCTGTCCTTTTGCTGAGGTACTTGCTGACAAGTGTCTCTCACCATGAAGCATCTTCGTTCTCATAGGCCAGGAGCACGGTTAGCTTAGAACTGTTCCTCCTCCGTTCACTGAAGAAGTATTTATTAATTGTACAGCTGTGTGGACAGCAGTGTCCTGGGTGTTGGAGACTCAGGTTCTAAGGTTCCCAAGGGTGGTAGCTGAAGACAACAAACTGAGAAATAAATGTACCTATGAGGTCACTTCAGAGAACTGCTGGTAGCACAAAGAAGTTAAGCCAGGGTCACAGTGTAGAAGGGAAATGGAGGCTAGGACTGGCAGTTATTTTGGCATTGGCCAGGAGAGTCAGGGTGACGACTCTGAGCAATGGTGAGTAAGGAAAAGGTGACCAAGCAGAGAGTGTAGGGACACCTGAGATGCCTGTCAGTCTGTGGAGTTTCAGGGTCAGGAAACAGGACTGTGTAGTGAAGTGATTCTCAATCTGTGGGTCACAATCCTTTTGGGTTGGACAACTCTTTCCACAGAGGACACCTAAGACCACCAGAAAACACAGATATTCACACTATAATTCATAACAGTAGCGAAATTACAGTTATGAAGTAGCAACGAAAATAATTTTGTGGTCAACACAGGATGAGGAACTGTCTAAAGGTTTGCAGCATTAGGAAGGCTGAGAAGCTGTAGAGGCTTGAAGAGGATCAGAGGAGAAGGAAGAAGCAGGCAGCTCAGGGTAGAGTGGAAACCCGCTGTGGCTCTTGTAGGGTCTTCAGCAGTGGCATGATGCAATCCCACCAGAAAAGAACTAAAGCGGATCCGTTTCTACTTGGCTTCTCCTCAAGGGCAACAATCCAGTTAGCAACTTGGCCCAGCAATGGCAGCAGAACCTCTAATAAGCGAAATCCATCTTGCCCTGGAATTAACTGCTGTGAGACAGCCATGTCGGTTTCCACAAAAGACTATATTTCAATGACTTCTTCCCAGAGTGGCTCTCTGTGGCTTACCAGCTTCAAAACCAGCTAAGTAACTGTTTCTACACCGCAGCCCCTGGGTCATAAATCCATGTGTTTCTATTACACCACTCCAGGTGATGTACTGGAGTGTACCCTTCCCTCTGTGTCCTTCAGCACAACCCTGATTTGGCCCAGAACTTCGGGACAGCCGCTGCTTGGCGAGCTCTCATGCCTTGTCCTCAGTTCTCCCTGATTGCGTTTCCAGTATGGGGCTGTCTCTTTCAGACCCTAAACAGAGTACGCTTCACTTCCACTTTATGGCCCTGAGACCCCGGGACGGTAGAAGGGCTACTAAGCCATTAGCTACAGCAGAGAAGAAACAAAATCCGTTTAAAGTTTACTCAGTGGAGGTTTCTGCAAAGTTTCCTGCCTCACACAGTCCTTTCAAACTTCTCTGCTTTCTGCTGTCACATGATCTGTTTTGTTTGATGATGGGATGAGCTTCACCAGGGTTGTTTTCAAGGGCCTGGGTGAGGATTATTTACAGGAGTAAATAATCCCAGGAGTGCCTACACTACTGGTACAGATCCCTTTTGCTCCTGCAAACATTCACTGCAAATAAATCCTTGGAGAGGTGCAGGTAGGACTTCCTGAGCCCTTTCCACTCCATGATAGGATGGTAGGGAGCCTCATCGTGGGCAAGTTCTTGTGCCCATAGCATGACACAGCCTTTACACTATTGAACTCTGGGATAAAAGAATGCTTAAGAGTCATTAACTCTTTGCAGGATGTTTATCCGATACAATTTAGGCTGTAGGAAGGTTCTAGAATGTGGAATAACAGCGATGTTATACATGAGCTGGAAGACTCTTTAACTGATTTAGCTCAAGTCTTCATTGTACAGGAAGGAGAATGGGACCTTGAAATAGAGGCCTGTTTGGGATGAAACAGTGGCCAGGACCTCTGGGGTAATGAGAACAGGGGAGCTGAGCCTGCTCCCTGCCCGCTGCAGCCCTGGGTGAGCTAGTGGGGCAGCGCTGGAGAGCTCACACCGGTACAGGTTCCGGGAGCCGATGGGCTGACCAACTCAGCCACTACCCAGCCCAGACTGAGGGCTCTCAGTTGCCCCCCCCCCCAAATCTACCCCAACTATGAAGTGCTGGAGTGTGTGAACAGGCTGGTCCTGCAGATCCGAAGCTGCAGGATCTCTGTGACACAGGGCAGCAACAGGATAACCATAGGAGTCCTGGTGAGGATCCAGTATTGATGGTGTAGCAAAAAGCAGAAGCCTGAACCTAGACCAGTGACTAACTGCAACGAACATTTGCAAGTGAAGATGAGTGAGCAGAGGGATATGCTGCAGACGCACCGTGACGCGTGACCGCTTTCATGGCGAGATGTTTCCTATGCTTTGCTTTGTGGTGTTGTTGGTTTTGTTTTATTTTATTTATGTATTTATCTATTTATTTATGTGTTGGTGGAGGGGGTGGCAAGGGCAGAGAACAGATCTGAATGAATGGGCAGATGGATGGAACAGGGGTGCATGATGTGAAACTCACAAAGAATAAATATGGGTTTTGAAAAAGAAGGGGTGGTCAGAGGAGCCGGGACAGGCTGTCTCTTCTTTGTAATCAACTGTTACAAATGAGCACCAAAGAGAGCCAGGCTTCGGGGTAGAGATCCTCCTAACGTCTGTTTCCTTCCCACAAGTGAGGGGACTATTTATCTTCTAAGCACCTATGGGGAACTACAAATAATGCATGTGTGTGTGTGTGTGTGTGTGTGTGTGTGTGTGTATGTGAGCAAGTGTGTGTGCAGGTGTGCATATGCCTGTATGTGAGTACGTGTATGTGCATGTGTGTGTGTTTGTACAGTCTGTATGCCTGTGCATATGAGTCTGTGTGTATATGAGTCGTGTGTGTACGCCTGTGTGTGAGTGTCTTGTGCACATGTGAATCTCTTATATTTTTATGCATTGTTGCCTCAGCAAACTTGCTGGAAACTTTCTCTAACGGAAAGTTTCACTAACGCTCGCAGAGCTGGAGTTGCTCTGTTTTTTTCCCTGTCTCCGCTGGGACGGCCACACTGCAGGCTGGCCCTTCTAGCATGCTCTTCCTTGAGCAGCAGCATCCTTTAGACCCACTGTCTCCTCAGCCAGCTGGAGGTAGTGGGGGCCAGGGAACCAGAGACAACTGAGACCTCTTTGGGGTGTTTCTTCTCTTCCCCTGTTGTTGGCCTGTTAATTCCACACTGTTCCCAAGCCCTCATCTCAACTTCCTGAGCCCTTTGCTGGCTCCATTCCCAGCCCTGTGTGAGGGGCCTGACCTCACTTCTCCTGGCACTGGGACCAGGCCAGACACGTAGGTGGCTTTTCCATGGCACCGCTCAAAGAACTTGGTCTTTGAAATTGTTTTTGGTTCTGTGTGAGAGAGCATGTACATGTTTTTATGCCTACACCCTAGAAACATCCTGGCCAGAGGTGCCAAAAATCACAAAGCTCCTTTTTGGACTTAGCTTATTGTAATTCCCCTTGGTGAGTGTGTGTGTGTGTGTGTGCGCGCGCACGTGACACCCCTCCATCCTGCCTATTTGTTGGCGTGGGGGCTCAATACTGACCATGGCTGACCTAAGTGTGTGAATACTGGCTTTATATACTCTCCCTGACAGTTTTTTTTTGTTTTTTGTTTTTTGTTTTTTGTTTTTTTTTCCCTTTGCAGGTCATAAAGAAGGAAACTGGGTTTTGGAGGGACTTTGGCTTTGGGATGACCTGCCAGTACCGGTCAGACTTCATCAACATAGGTGAGACAAAGCTTTGTGTCTGCTGCCACCTGGAGGCCACTGTCCCTCAGGCCAGGAGAGACTCCTGCGGGTTCCCCTGTGGCAACACTTGGGACCCTGAAATATACACCAGCCCCTCTCAGCTGTATCCAGTACCCCTCAGTTTTAAAATGGCAGCATTCAAGCAAGATCTGTGATGGCCCCTCCTCTGTGGGTTCTTGCGGTGGAGCCCACTAACAGGGCACTGGAAGCCTCCAGTAGGGCAATGAGGAAAAGGAAGGCAGTCTGGGAAAAGCACATATAAAGAAGATCCGTTTCACTCTGATGATCCTTATTAAAGTCCCATTTTCTGCTCTAAGCTCTGAGTAGGCAGTTGCTATCAACATAAACACACGTGTGAACATGTCCACATATACAAGCACACAAACATGCATAAACACAGAGATGTAGACGTGTGTATAATATACATGCACTCAATGACACACATATTTGAACACAAACACACAACACACATGGACACAAAGAGACATACATACACACATAGCCACATAGATACGGAAACATCCACATTTATATAGACGTGTACATATACACACACATACATAGGCACACAAGAAATGTACACAGGCACACACATACATGTGTAAACGCATAGAAGCTTAAATGAACACATTTATAAACATGTATGTACCTGCCTACAGGATTCCAGAACTCAGAAAGGCCCATAGGTTTTAGCAGAAAAGAGCAAAGTGCTCAGAGACAACGGGATTTCCTTCCTGGGGCCTCACAGCAAGTGCACGGTGACGAGCGGTTATTCAGAGCTGGGAAAGTAAGGGACAGATCCAGAGCCTTGACTTTCAATCTGAAGGGCCAGGGAACCCTTCTCTGTGGGATAGGCTTTAGATTAAGAAAGAAGCATTATCTGGGCATGGTGGCAAATGCCTGTAATCCAAGCACTTGGGGGAGAAAGGCAGCAGGGTCTGCAGTTCAAGTTATCCTTGGCTAAACAGTGAATTTAAGGCCAGCCACAGCCACTCGAGACCCTGGCTAAACAAAAAGAAAAGCAAGGCAAAAGGCATGTCACTTTACCAAGGTGAGACTTAGTCTGATGGGCTGGCTTTGGCAGGTGGTCAATATACAGTTTTCAGGGGCAAGCTTCAGAACTGGCTGTGAAGCAGAGCCCTTTAAAATGAGCTAGCAGCCCGCGGAAGCGCACACAGGAATAGTCAGGATGGCTGTACTCTAGGAAAGGATAGGTTCTTTCTACACCAAGCTCCCATTTAACTCATTTACCCTACAAACCCTGAGGTCTATTCTGCTTGCAGTGGCAGAAGTATGCCACACCCAAACAGAAATACAGGGTTTGAACTGCAAGGTGTCAAGTTCAAAAGGAGGGATACTTTTGAAACTCTTAACCCTGAACCAGGGCTATTCATTAGTACTGCTCATGGCTCTTCCAAGCAGCCCAAATCTTAGAATCCTGCCCAATGACTTTTCATGTGAAGAAGTTTGCACTGTCTGCCACAAAGATCATCCCTGTTGGCCACATCCATCCAAAGTGTAGCACACATGGCACTGGAAACTTAGATGGATGGTACTGCAAATAGCCCCTCCCATGAATACCTCCGTAGTGTGTGTCTAGGGGTGGAGTGGAGACCAGAGGACACCCTCAACAGGTGTCATCCACAGTTTTATTTTGGGGACAGAGAATTCCATTGACCTGGAACTTGTCAAGCAGGCTAGGTTGGCTGGCCAGCAAGCCCCCGTCAGCCACCTGCCTCTGCCTCCCTCGTGCTGAAATTGCAAGTTCATGCCACTCTTTTAGAGGTCTACTCTTGGCTTTGAAAAGGGTTTTAATGTGTGAGCTGGGGCATTGAACTCAGTTTCTCATGCTTACAAAACAGAGCATTAAACCAATTGAGCTCTCTTCGTAGGTACACCACCCCACACCCATGCCTTTTGAGGAAAAGTCCATGGAGTGCATGCCACACAATTCAATATCATGGTGTGTTCCCACAGGTGGATTTGACCTGGACATCAAAGGCTGGGGTGGTGAAGATGTTCACCTGTACCGGAAATATCTCCACAGCAACCTCATAGTGGTGCGCACACCCGTGCGGGGACTTTTCCACCTTTGGCACGAGAAGCACTGTATGGACGAATTGACTCCTGAGCAGTACAAGATGTGCATGCAATCCAAGGCTATGAATGAGGCATCCCATGGGCAGCTGGGGATGCTTGTCTTCCGGCATGAAATAGAGGCTCACCTTCGCAAACAGAAGCAGAGAGCGAGCAGTAAAAAGACGTGATCTCCCAGGAACAGATCGATGGAGACAGTTAAATCTTTTGCCTTTGGCAGTTCCTGAAAACAGTAGATACGACAAGGTATAGACTTCCACAAAGGGCAACACAGAATCTGACTGATGAGGAATGAAAGGAGAGAGGCTCTGGTTTCTGTTGGCTCTGTGTATGGTGACTGTGGCTGCCATCTCTCCTGCTCCTGCTCGCTGAAATAGTCACAACCTCAGGCCAGTTTTTTTAAAAGTTTACGAGAATGAGATGCGAGCACACCGGCCTCTCTTCTTAGGATTGGTTACATCAAAGGGCTCTGGTACCCAGGACTACCACAGTCTCAGAGAAGGCAGAGAACCTGTGTGAAATGTGGAAATCTGATATTAGCATCCTGCAGGAGACAGCAAAATCAAAGGGACCTGGAGGCAAACCATGGAGATACTGTCATCCCCCTAGTATTAACCAAAAAGTAACGCTGTCTTCTCCGTTATCTTTTAGTCATCTCTATTCTAAAAATGCACTCTTTTTTTTTTGCTTGTATTATGCTTATTTCACAACCTATTGCAACCCTTAGTAGGATCACATTGTAATATACACACTTTTATGACTCTCAAGATTTTTATTTTTTGTTGTTTTTGTTGGTTTGTTTACTTGAGACAGTTCTTGACACAGAGCCTGAGCTAGCCTTGAAAGCACGATCCTCCTGCCTCAGCAGCATGTGTGCTGAGATTACAGGTGTGCTGCACCATGACCAGCAGGGGGACATCTACAGAGGACATCTACAGAGGACATCTACAGAGGCGTGTGGTGAGCCCCTTCGTTTGCAAGACCTGAGAGCAGGTCTGCGAACTTGCCAAACTCAGACAACGGTAGGCTACATGTGGGACTGCAGAGAGAAGGGAATATAGAAGCTATCTAAGTCTGTCTGGAGAAAGGAAAAGACACCTTTATCTTTACAAAAAAGGACACTAATAAAGGACCTTGGTGTATTTGCTAGTGAACATACTTTCTCCTTTGGAGAAATGGGGACCACTTTCTTTCCTGTTTGAATAAACCAAAGTTATGAACCAAACAATCGCTTTTCAAAGCAGGGTGCTCTTCCTGGTCTCTGGCTTCCATAAGAAGAAAATGTAGGAGATATATACATGTATTTTGAAAGACCAATCCATCAGTCCAGTGAGATGGAAGGTTTTGACACATTTTCACTCACTCCCGGCTATGGGGAAGCAACTTATTTCTAAAATAAGCAATGTTACTTGGTTGCCAAGAAGCTCCTGAAGCTTGCATTTTCTTACAAACTTTTTTAAAAAAATAAATACAGTTATCATTGAGTGGTTTTACATCCATGTGAAAATTTATTTATTTATTAGCCAGCACCAGATGCATGAGCTAATTACCTCTCCTGTCTCTGTGCCTTCTGTTTGCCACAGTAAGCTCGTTGTTTAACTGCTTTAAGAACACTCAAGCTGTGTGTTTAAAAAAATGCATTGTATTGATTTGTACTGGTAGTTTATAAAATTTAATTAAAACACAAGACATGAATGAAAGGTGGCATTGCACAGCTAATAAAATTTGTGTATTCAATTTCTTCCTGGAATAAGAATGCATGTCTTGAGTTTGGGGAAATTCTTCTGTGCATAGATCAGGGCTTCCCTGCGTTGGTATTGTTGAAATTGGAGCTTGATCACTTGTGGGGGAGGGGAGCAGCCTGTGCGACATCTCTACAGTCTATCTACTGTCTTGTGAATGTCCCTATGGTCACCCTACACACTGAAAGCCAGCGGCATCTCCCACTCAGTGTTTGACAACCAAAATGTCTCCAGTCATTGTCAAATACTGAAGGAATGGGAACATGACCCCTGGCTGAGAAACACTAAGACAGAATGAAAACTTGAAAAAAATTTTAGCTAGATGAAATTGAAAAATGACTTCTGAAACCCCTTTCCATGCTGCCTATGTGCTTTTCACATGCTCTGGTGATTTTAGAGCCTTCAGGGCCTGTGCTGTTTCCCAATACTGGTCCTGATGAACTTGTGACTGACTCTTGCTGATACTGTCACAGAGTCAAGGGGCAAGAATAGAGGCATTGAATAAATTAAACAGGCCCGGATGTCTCTAGGTGCTGCAGTCCCTGGATGACTTCAGGATCATCAGCTTTTGAACTTGTTCATCCTGTATGTTCCAGATGCCCATGACACTGAGCAAGATTTGTGTTTGTTTCTTGAGACAAGGTCACACCTTGTAGGCCAGGATGGACTGAAACTCACAGTGCTCCTTCGGCCTCAGACTCTCAAATGCCCGGGTTATAGTTGTATACAAGCACACCTGGCTAAGAATTGACTTCAACAGTTACTGAGGGAGCTAGGCAAAAGGCTCAGTTAGTGAAAAGCTCAGATCTTCCCTAGCCCCAACACTATAAAGATGGAAAGCAAAGATGGGAGTATCCTGGGAGCTTGTGTCTAGCCAGGCTGGCTGACACAGCATGCTCCCAGGTCAGTGAGAGACAAAAAGTAAATAAATAAATAATGTATGTGAGAATGGAGAAAGACACTCAATATTTGCAAACACATTGAGGGTCCATCATAAAGCCCATTATTTTGTATGATAATTTGAGAAAATTATCATAATTTTTCAAAGTCTAATTTTAAAAGTCACTTGAGGGTAACTGAAAAATTATAATAAACATTTTTTTTCTCTTCAAGCTTAGCTTAGTTGAAATTGCAACTTGAAATGTCCCCTGAAGCCTCATCTGTTAAAGGTGTGACAGTCAGTAGACGGGATCTTGAGGAATGAATGGATCCTGGGGTCTCCAACTTCTTTAATACATTCATACTTTGTTAATCAATACTTCATGCATTCATACTTTTATGACATTCATAATTTGATGGTGGTAGAAAGCAGGGAGGTGAAGACTTTGGAGGAAGAAGATCTCGTCCTCTGAACTCTTCCTAACTCTTTTCTCTTCCTGTTCACTTAAAGGAAAATCTAACCCCAACCTTATGTAAATGAAGGTTAGGGAGGTCTCACTACACCTAAATGAGGGACTGAAATTCAAACTTAGCAAAGGAAAGCAAAAAGAAACTGGATTGAAGAACTTAGGTATATTACCTCTTGCAAAGAAAGGACACTGCCTAATGTCTGGCTTGTCACGGGTTCCTTTTAGCTTCGTGAATACTTACTCTATTTCTTGTCTCTATATGTTGCCTAGCAACCAGCCTAGTTATCTTCTAATATGATTGCGGCCCCAACCAAGACTACCACTGTTGCTGTTGTGTGAGCTGTTAGCTGTTCTTCCTAACCTTCTTTGGTGACAGATTGAACTTTATAAATCAGAGCATTTGCACCCCTGGAACTGTCAGTCAATGCAACAGATCAGACCTCACAGCCTCTAGCCACCACCCCAGTCTAGCCTTTTGCTATATATCTGTCAACAAATATTGATTCTAAGCCATTACCTCACCTTTTGTACTGGATCTTTCCAATCTTCTACTGTCCAGCCCCTGGATCCATAAGTGTGGACACCTTGCCTTCTGCCACACCAGTTAAGTAGCTCCCAGACTTTTAACTGTTTGTTTCAGGAAAAACCCTCTATGATTTTATCTCTTCATACCAGGGCTTGGGAGCAAGTGGCAGCTATTATGCCTTCTATACCGAGACTACCAGCGCCTAAGTTCTCATTCTTTCACTTGCAGCTGAAATGGCTTAAGATGAGTACCTCCATGTCTGTATGTACACCACGTTCTTCCTTTAGCGTGATGAATACAAGGACAACCATCGTCTACTATTGTTTCAGAGTTGGATGAGTCAATGCAGATACAAGTACTTAGGACCCAGCCAGCACATAGGATTTGTTTTGTTTACATACTATGTCCCTGGACAGTGTTGAGCTTCTCAGTATGGCCCACATGTCTTGGGCATAATCAGGAGGCCACTGTAAGCCATCCATTTGAGATTATGAAACCATTGTGGACTTTTATCCTTTGTTTTGTTGTTCTGAAAAGTTTGTGAAAGGTAAGATGTAGTATGAGTGTAAAATATAACACACAGCCACCATTCAATTCCAGTTCGGTGCTCAGGAATTTAGGCTTGATGAGACAGCTTAGAAAAAAAAAATCTTACATTCAGAATAACTTCTAAGGTGAGTAGTAGTATGACTTACGTTTCCAGGTGCAGACAATCGAAGCCAAGAACTGTTAAGAGATTGGCCCAGACACTGACTGGTTTCAGGGCTTCATGTCATCATTCCACCCTGGGGAGCTCCAGATGGTGAGATCCCAAAGGAAGGAAGTTTGCATCCAGCAAGTCCAGACCTCGGTGCCCTTTGTGTCTTGTTTTCACTGTTTCTTTTGTCTAGCCCCACATAAGAAACAGAGGAATGAAACTTGTTGACACAGCAAACTAGCACGAGCTGCACAATGCAGCCACCTGCATATCTCTAGCTGCAGTGTAATTATGAGCCAGGCTGGGACTGTGTTTGGGATGGGAGCCTCAGGATGAGGCTCTTAGTCAGGATCTCAAGAGGTGAGATTTAAAGAGTCTCTCAAATAGAAGGTCAGAGGGGAGGAGAAGCCTCCCCCCCGCCCCCTTTAAATCCTGTTTAAAGAGAAACTGTTCCTGAGAGTTGCTGATGAGAATGACCTTGGGAGTTTCTCAGGAGGGCAGGTATGCTTTTCCTGTGCACATATATGCCTGAGCTCCCTGTGAACACATTCTGACTAGCTATGTATTATCATTCAAAGCTGTTTTTCCTGGCAAGACTCAGGATTTGCTGTTGCTGCCAAACAGTTTTGGGGTCTGTGCCAGTTGGTTGGGGGATTTGGGTTTTTCCCAACACAGAGACCATGTTATTTCCTGTCCACAGAGATACCTTTCCAAATGCTGCTGCTTTCCCAAGCTTTGAAGGTGCCCTCTGCACAGGTCAACCCCAGCAGCCCCTGGCTCTTATCTGTTGGTAGTTCTAGTAAGAAAGAAGACAGAAACCATGGAGGAGGTAATAGGAAGGGGGGGGGCTATGGTGGACGTCACAGCCTGGGAGGGCAGAACACCATCAGGGAGAAAAGTTAGGCTGTGCTCCTGCCTTCATTGTCCCCAGCACTCATCAAGGACCCGGATGGGAGGGTGGGTGCCTGGCTAGAACTAGCCAAATGTCTAGGACTCGGGGGTGGGTGGTTAGGAGAACTGAACTTATTCTTCAGCCACACTTTAGGCTAAAATAAGGTAAGCACAGCGCCGCTGGTACTTCCCTCTACCTCAGTTCTGAGCCCTTGCAGCTTCCAAATCTGCCACCAGTCTGAGCCTCTGACCCGAGCTGTAAACCTACAACAAGACCTTGTCCACTTAGACCTTACATTTAAATTTTTGAAACAGAGACAAAATAAAAAATAGAATATTACCCAAAATAAATTTAAAACAAACCTGAATTTTTTTACTCTCCTGTAACTAGTATCAGTTATACAAAGACAACACCCATAGTGTGTGTGTGATGGGGACTATAGGGACAGCCAGTGTGACATGGGTGAGAAGCATGTGTAGCACTCTTTCACATCATTGAAAAAGACCACCAAGAAAAAGGCATTGGCATTTTGTTTGGCTGTTGGGGTACAGTGCTGGGATGGGGGTGTTATTGGGATTTTGACTTGGTAGGAAGTTTATGAAGTGGAACAACTTTCCAACTGAGGAAAACACAGCACACTTAGATGGACTTGTGCAAATGGGCCTAATCTGCTCCTTAGCAGAGGGTGTAGTCCTGGTACAACCTGACCTAATAGGGAGGCAAGTGAGTATGCTCCAAATTTGTAAGTCTCCTCAAAAAGGAGGTGTTAACTTGGGGGGTTGTGGATAGGAATATCTAGGCCACTGAGACAATTTGACAACTGCCAGTGGCTACTGTTAACCTTGGCATTGTCAAAATTGCTAGAAAAATATTTCTCCCTTCCCACGCCACTTAAAATCCAGGTTAGCTGGTCCATTTTTCCTTAGGTCAACTAGCTAGTATTATGTATAGATCATTATTACAGCCTCAACACTTCAAAAGCTTCCCCTGTCCCCTTAAAATTTTTCCCCAAACTCCAGGCAAGTAGCCATTAGGAGGCATGGCCCATTGGTTATATAAGCTGACTTAATAAAGGAAAGCTCACAGTGGTTACCCTTAAAGAGCTTTTGCCATGCTAGACACTTAACATAACTCTTTTATAATCTGCAGAATCCAGGTGACTTCAATAACTCATCTTAGAAGTAAGAGCTCATGCAGCTTTAGCAAAATTTTTGTTCCTATGATCCCCATGGCTAACTGATGACATACGACAGACACAACCCTAAGCCTGCTAGGGTTTCTTTCTGTATGTCAAGCTACTTCATTATCCAATAGAATATATTTTATCATATGTTAAAGGGAAAGGAATCTCATCATGTAAGCCCCTTGATAGTTTTTAATCTCGAGCAACAGAAATAAGCCTCTGCAAAGATAGACAGGTCACTTAGCATCCTGCAGACAAACTTGTTGCTGTGGAGTGCTCAGAGCAGAGCATAGAATTAACATGGCAGAAAAATCCAGTTTCTCCCTCTGCAAGGTCAGAAAGGAGGGATGAACACATGAGAAGATTGGGAAAATAGAAGGCAAGGAAGAGAAACCTGAATGTGGCTTATAGCTATTCCTAAAGAACAGGAAAGTACAATTTAAACAAATACTAAAGATATAATTATGGAAGAGCTTCAATTATAATGGGGGAAGCTACATTCTAAGAAAGACAAGTGTAATGCACCCTGAAATAAAATCATTTGCCATGTTCTCAACAAAAACTGAAGCCAAAGAAGTCCCAAGGAGATGTATGTGTATATATATATATATATATATATATATATATCCATCATTATATAAATATTTTTAGTGTATTCTGTACTTAAAATAGTGAAAATCCCAAACTACATATGTATGTGGGTCACAAATATGCCTAGGTTAGTATCCTAAAAGGAATACCTTTATAGAAATTAGACATTGCAAACATTTAGGCCACAAAGATTTTCTTTTCACCTAAAAGCAGTCCATGTTTATACTGTTCAGTTTTGTTATTGTTGGTGGTGGTGGGGTTTTTTTTGAGTTTTGTTTTTTGTTTTGTTTTTGTTTTTGTCAACTTGACACAGCTAGAGTCATCAGAAAAGAAGGAAACTCAGTAAAGAAGATACTTTCATTTTATTGGCTTCAGGGTATTTTCTTGATTGGTGATTGATATGGGAGAGCCCAACTCACCATGTCTGGGCAGGTGATCCTGGGAGGTATAAGAAAGGGAGCTGAATCTGAGCCTCAGAAGAAGCCAGTAAGTACCACCGTTCACTATCCTCTGCTTCAGTTCCTGTCTCGATGTCTTTCAGCAACTGACTAAAATTGGGGTGTAAACCTTTTTCTCCCCCAAGTTGCTTTTGGTCATGGTGTTTACCACAGCCCTCAAAAGTAGACTAGAACAATAACTAAAGAGTGACTAACAGCAAAGCCTTATCTCAAACAGAAAACTCTGCTTATAGATGCCCTGAGATATTTTGGGGGTCCTGTTCATGTTCTCTTTGTTCTTCCTTAGCCTAGGTAAGCTTTAAGCTAACACATTCTTCATCTGCCTTTGTCATGACAATATAAAAGCCGGAAAGTCTGAGATGACTGTAGCAGACTGTAGCAGGGAGTTTTCAGAATCTTACCGATGGGAAGAAGACCCAGTGTGGGGCAGGGGCTGGAACTTGGCTGTAGCTAAAGACACAAGTGCCATGGCCCAAGCCCCTAGGATCAGAAACTTGTTTAACAGCCTAAAGGCAACACCCCTGACCAAGAAATCTTGAGCAAGAAGGGAGGGGATCTGGAAGTACTGATACAACACAGAGGAGACCAGGGCCAGAGCTGGGCTCTGCCTCAGGCCGTACCTACTACTACACAGTGCCAGGGCGAGGAGGATGAGTGGTCATCCTTTTTCAGCCCATTCAGATGAAATCCCCAATTCTGTAAACCAGTTCCTGCCCTCAGAATTTCAAATATTCCTCCTGGTCATGTGTCACCAAACACTAGACAGTTTATTCCTGTAAGTGTTGATAACAACCCATAAGATAAAACAGCACAGAACTCAAATCTACCCCTCCTGGTCATACATTAGGTTAACTGGGTTAAGTTGTTTCTTAATCTTCTTTCAGCCACTTAACATGTATATTTGGACATAGCCATAGTTATTGCCTATAATATAATTTTAGGCAAAGTTTGGTGCTGGGATTTCAAATGTCTGCAAAATTATCAGTGACTGAAGGATGTTTTCTACTTATTCCAGTGAGTAACAGAACACAGATCCATATGGTTTCAGAACGGGAGGGAAAATAAAGGTCACTCAGTTAAAGACTGTTCCGATGCAAAAGCTGAGGAGTGGGTAGTGTGCTGTTTAATCTTGTCAGTTTGCTTGGATTTAGAGTCACCATGGAAACATACCTCTGGGTATGCTCATGAAAGTTATTTCCAGAAAGGTTTAGGCAAAGAAGGAAGGCCTACGCTGGACGTGGGCAGTACCGTTCCATGGACTGGGATGGCAGACTGAATAAAAAGGAGAGAGCTGTCATTCATCATTCCTCTCTCTCCACTTCCTAAATGTGGGTTCTCTGTGACCAGCTGCCCCAGGCTCCTGCCGTTATGGCTTCCCCATCATGCACTGTGCCCTCACACTGTGAACCAAAATAAGCCATTCCTTCCATAAGTTGCTCTTGTCGGTTATCATTGCCACTGCGATAAGAAAAGTAACCACTGCAGACAGGTACAGTTCCCAGTCAAGATAGCTGAGAAAACAGTGGGGAGAGACGGTAATGGAACAGAGATTCTCACCAGTGTCATGACTGCTGAGTCATGGGAACAAAGCTAAAAAGGTAGATTCATATGCAAATTTAACAGTATAAACCACGTGGAATATTTCAAGGAAGAGTTGACTGTAATCTGAATTTCAAAGTTTTCTCATTAGAGGGTACTTCATACTCCAGCCTCTGGTACACTGGGCTATGGAACAAAGGCATACAAAGAAACTGTGACGCCATCCTACTTTGGTTAAAAGAAAGCTAGCACATATAGGCTCAGCTATGGGCAAAGTTTCTTCCGCCCAGAAAACTTAACACTGGATGACTCACAGACTCCTTGGTCACTGTCCAGAAGTTGCCTCCACTTCAGTGATGCTCAGTGATTGATGCTGGGTTGAAAATGGCTAGAGGTTTCGATTTAAGAATGATGAGGAATAAATCTCAGTCTGAGGGCTAGACATCATTACTTGGGATGTTTTCCCCATATCCTTTTATTTCATCATGAGGGTGCACACTGTGTAGCAAGAAACAAATCCATGAAACTTTGCAGGACACATGGTGACATAAACTATTGCATTAGTTTTCTGAGACTGTTACAGAAAGTTACCATATATTGATGACTTAGATGTTTATTACCTCTCATTTCTAAAGGCCAGAAGGCTGAAATAAAGGTGCAAACAAGTATGAACAAGGCCATGTTTTCTGCTAGAGTTCCAGGGAGAATCGGCCCTGGATCCTGTTGTCTTTCACAATCCCCACTGCCAGCTGCATCCCTTCACTCTCTGTGGTCCCTTAGACTTCATCCTTCTATTTCTCTGTTTCTAAATCTTTCTCCCTGTTATGAATGCCAGTCATTAGATTCAGGGCCTATCTTACTTATCTTGTCTGCAAAGACCCTATTTCCATATCAGTTCACATTTGTGCACAGGGAAGTCAGGACATCATGTATTTTTGGCGTGGGACACAATTCAACCTTCAACAGATGGTATACAAATTACCCACTTACTCTGTTCTTCTGTTTGAATCATGAAGACACAAGCCCTCACATGGCCACGCACAACATCTTGTGTATTTACTCACAGATGGAGGTGAGTGAGGCAGAGCAGGAGGAGGAAACAAAGTCTAAGATTCCTAGGTTCCTTACTCTCACTGGGCTTCTGGTACATGGGTAGTCTCTCATCCCAATAGTTAAAACGTCTTCCAGTTTGCTTTTTTTCTGTCTCATATATCCTGGCTCTAACACGCACAGAAAGGGTAGCCTTTTGAAAATAATCTCAGCCCTGAGTGAGGACATTTTTCCTAGCATTCTGAATCCAAGTTGAAAGCTCAAACGTGCAGAAGACTGAGACCTGTGAGTGAATAACAAAAAGGGAGTGTGTAGATCACACAACAGTTCACTCGTTTTAAAAAGTAATACCTTAATTGCTAAAAAACAAAAGGTTTCAGTTTACCATTGGTAATTTTTATCTTATATACATAAGTATGGCCATATCCTTCAACATACTAACAGCCTATGAGTAGGTTGCTGATGACATGGGTACCTTTCCCCTTTCCCTTTCAGAATGAAGATGAGGGAGAGGTCATATCCCCTTGAATTGAACTCAAGCATTTATGCAGAGGAGAGGTTTCACTTAAGACCCCACAGACATTGTTCAGTGTTGGCTCTGTCACACAGTGATTTTGGCATCACACACAAATGTCCATCTAAGAGGTGTCTGTCAGAGGAGGATCCAGCTGGAGGCTGGAGGTTGATCTGGGTGAGAGTCATCACTCAAAGAGCTCCAGGTAGTCGGGTGGCTTGTCCTGTTGACCACAGGGATATAGCAGGAGTTCCTTCCCCAGGGAGGTTATGGGCTCCTCCTGTCAATCAAAGCACAGGGCCATGTGACAGCTGTGTGGCTGATGTCCTTGCTGTCTCATTGGGGGATGTCGCTCCACTACCCTGGGTTTATGAAAACCTATATTGGCTTAAGACAATCTTAAAGGACATTTTCCTACTGCTAGCTTCCCTTTCCTATGAGAGCCTGAGTTCTAGAATAGGGCCGCCTCAGATGTGATCAGTATGTGGAACTCCAGCACTCTCAGCTCCAGTGGGCTGTCTCTGAATATGTCAGGAGGCTATGACAAAGGCAATACAATTAAGATTCCTCATTACCTGCAGAAATTATGAGCTGCCACCACTCCTCAGTGCTTGCCCTTGAGCTGTATTTCTAGCCATGCCTTTCTTTGTTATATATCTATAGGATAATAATTCCTGATACAAATTAATCATATGAGTGGCTTCACCTTGTGATATTCCACCAGATCTGCCAGTGTAGCATGCTGCAGCTGGTCCACACCCAGGAAGCTGTAAGAGTCCGCAGATGCATCTATGAGAAAATGTTTGCAGCCTTCCTCAGACAGGTAGGACAGGGCATAGCCCTTGATCTTCTCACTGACTCGGATCAGAAAACTTCCTGGCACGCCTGTGCTCAGAAGTTCATTTGCTTTCTTTAGTGTGAGGATCCCTGTGGGAAAAGGAGAAAAGTCATTTCAGCCAAGTCCCTATAAACCACAACTCTGTTGCTTCTCTTTGTATGAGCAGAGTTTGATGAAAGCCAGACATAATACAACTCCATGTGTATTTTGAGGTCCTTGGGAATCAGTAAAAGCAAAGCAAACCAAACAAACAAAACTCGTGGTATTTGGTAACTGGACACACACAAAACAAAAGGAGAGTATGTCAACTTGACACAAACTAGGGTCACATCAAAAGAAGGACCCTCAGTTGAAGAATCTCCTCCATCAAGCTGGTGTGTGGGGACATTTTCTTGAGTACTGATTGATATGGGAGGGTCCAGGCTTCTGTGGGTGGCGCCTGAGCAAACCAAACTGACCAAGCCAGTGTGCATCCTCCTCCTCGGTTCTGCTTCCACTCTTTGCCTCCAGGTTCCTACCCTGAGTTTCTCCCCTGCCCTTCCTCAGTGATGTGTTGTGATTTGGGAGTTACAAACTGGAATTAACCCTTTCTTCCTCAGATTGCTTTGGGTCAGTGTTTTATCATAGCAACAGAGAAACAAAGTAGAACAGGTAATAAAAGAACTGTGTTTACGAACACAGTTTCACTTGGAGACCCCTTTGGATCAGCACAGGTTCGTCTACCACTGAGGAAGGTCTGGTGGGTCACCCGGAGGGCGGTGCTGAGATTCTCTTTTTTTTACATCCACAGTGAATTTTGGCGCTCTTGCAGCCAGGTCACCACTGGCTGTCAGTGAGAACTCGGTGGTCCGGGAAGTGATCTGACTTGGTCTAAAACAGTAGTTCTGTAACAGAATCACATGGGAGAGTAAAACCCACCTGTGGAGAGCTTATGATGGTTTGCTTGGAGGGTGAATGGAAGGATATCCACCCACCCTGAATGTGGGTGACACTATCTTATTGGTTAGTGGATGAGATGGAAAAGAAGGGGAAAAAGAAAACTAATTGAGGCCTAGAATTTCTCTTTTCTCAGCTTCCCGGTCCAATATGACATGACTGGTCTCCCCCACACGTTCCCCATGGCAAGTATCTCCTGGTCTGTCCCAATGTGAAGAGCCTTTATCTCCTGTTCCTACTGCCAGTGTTTCTCTCCCATGGAACCAAATCAATATTTTCTCTCTTATGGTATTACTGCCACGTGTTGTATTCACACTGATATAAGAAGTAACATAGAGTTGCCATGGGTGTGGGTGATTCTTCTATCCACAGGGTGGAGGCTAGAGCACAAAAGAGTCTGACACTGCAAAAAATTATCCAGCACACAGCATCAATGGTTAAAGCTGAGTCAGCCTGGTCCAGGAGGCCCTGCAACTTAGTGACAGAACCAGAAGACACTCTGGTCCACTGAGTACCAGGTCCCAGTACTAGGACTTCTGAATTCTACTGAAACTAATCTTCAATGTATATATATATATATACACATTGGCCTTTGAGGGGCTAGAGCATGTCTATATCTATTTCTATATTCATTCAAAAGGATAAGCTCTACACACACACACACACATGCACAGGGCTTTATGTAGAGAGGTATAATTAAGATGTCTTCTAAATTCCCACTCTCATTTCCCAGTTCATAGGGTTTGACTCATGTTCCAAAGTTCCCTCATTATTTCTATTGTTATTTTTGAAATGAATAGACAGCACTGTAAACATTCAGAAAATAAGCACCTGCACAGCTTGCTGAATTGTCCCTTAGGCTCCGATTTGAAAAGGCGGGGCTGTGTTCTTTCATGTTCATTTTGCTTTGCAACAGACCAGAAGCTCTTGGCTTCACTTGTTCCACCCTTAGTTTGCTGCTCATACTCAATTCTGATTATTAAGAAAACAAACAAAAGCCTTCCTCATAAGAAGGAAATGGGTTTTTGCAGCTCTTCTAATTGCTAGTAAATTTTCTTTTGCTCTCGTTTTTGCCTTTCTATACATCTCTGGTTCCATGGGTAAACTCTAATTATAAGAAGGCCACAGACAAGCATTCTCTGCCAAGACTACCCATGACAGAAATTTGAAGGTGCCATATTAGATTGTTTAAGAGACTAGGAATATTTTTCACTTACATTATAAATTTCCCTTTAGAACTAATGATTAATTAAATACATGTCCGAAAAAAAGCAGCATTATAGAAAACAATTTCTTATCACATCCAAACTTACTGACAGACTAAGTCTTTAGTTCCAAGTTCCTTCAACAGAATGGGCAGGTGCGTATAGTTGATGACATCTGAGTGGTATCCAGATATACATGGATCCCCTAAAAGAAAGTTCTTCTGGAAAATTACAACAAATCCTGGGTTGACCTTTTTTCTTTCTTTCTAAAATTAGGTGGCAATGTGAGCATAAATCAGCATACTTACAAGCTTCCTAACCTCTGCAATCATCACCCATTACACACAATCAGGGCACTATCTAATCTCCTAAGACACCTAACACAATAAAATGATTCTGTAGTAAATCCCAGATCATAAATACTATCTCCTCACTCATCACTGGTGGGATCAAAGGTGAGGGCCATGAAGAGCATACTTTGGGCTGTGCAAGAGGGTAGCTTCTTTCTATTTCCTTAGCTAGGAAATTCGCTTTCCTTAGCACACTATCTTGCACCTAAAAATAGGTTAATGAAGACGATCTGTGGCAGAAGCTCACAGGGATCAAGGGTAGTGGACGCTTTGAGGAGCCATGCTCTGCAAGGCTCATGAAAGTCATGCTTGTGGAAGACGGGAGTTCTTGAGGACGAACCCCAGCTCCAAAGTCAGCTACTGATCAGTGTGGTGTGAGCTTTTCCTCTGCATGGCTCTAAGAATTACGAAAGGCGGTTTAACCACACCTCTCCATTCATAACACTTCAGGGCTGCCTGCAGGGACCAGGAATCTCCACACACTGAAAAGGAAACAAAGCAACTGAAGTTGTAGGAGAGCATGTGATGGCAGAAGTAAATGGCAGATTTATGTATTTATGTTATTTTAATTAATTAATTATTTTTTGAGACAGCACCTCTCTCTATAGCCCTGGCTGGCCTGGAACTCACAGAGATCTGTTTGCCTTTACTGGTATTAAAGGCATGTGCTACCATGCACGGCTAGATTTTATTCAGTAAGTTTAATATTTCTACCAAGAAAATAGCCTGTATACTTTAAGAGTAGAATCTGGCTAGAAAGAAGCAGAAGAATGTTGTGAGGTCACTGTATGAGGTCTCATGGGCAGCAACTGACCCTGAAGAGCTGAGGAACAGCTGGAGCTGAAACTTCTGCAAGTGTGAACACTTGGTGTGCTGGACCAACAGACAGAGGTGAGACAGAGGGAAGAGTTCCACACACTGCTCTCTGTGTAATGACGGGGATTGGACCCTTCTGTGATAGCTCCATGAAACAGAACAACCTGCAAGGGTGGAAATGCCCTCTGTGTTGGCCAGGTGATTGCTGCCAGCCACAAGTATTTATTGAGACCTGAACTAGAGCTATTCTGACTGGACTCAAATTTCAGGGGGGTTCTGTTTGTTTGTTTGTTTGTTTATTTAATTACTTGTTATGTGTGGTCAATAGTTACTGCATTGAATTGTGTGATTTTAGTCCTCTCTAGAATGAAGGTTTGAGCAGACCAGACCCCCAAAATTACTGCCCTGAAGAGATCTACAGAGACCCACAATAACTCGGCAACCCAAGCAGGCCTCTAGTTAAAAATCCAAAGGACAGAGAGTGTTCCACAGGAAGATGATTATTCCCATGTCATGTTCTAAAAAATTCTTACTCAATCTGCAACCAGAGAGTATGAGTCATTTGGATGCCTCCTGAGCTATTTGCTCGGAGCGTCCAGAACGCCTGACTCCTACCACCTCTGAGTGCTCACCTGCTCTCAGCTATGTGGGCTCGTGCACCGCATCCTCCATCAGGACCACCTCGCCCTTCTCCACTTCCTTCTGACAGCCTACCAATCAGACTGCTCCCACACGGACATGCTTTATGCTTTATCTCTTCAGCCCTACCCCTGGAAAAGATCCAGCCAACTAGTTCCATCTCACAATCAGCAGCTCTATGCTGCTACTGCCTCAGGTTTAAGAATTCTTAGAGTCAACGGATGGATGTCCCGTATGACGTGCCATCGCCCGTGCAGCTATCCAGCCTACTTCCTGTATCTAGGAAATACATGTGTGGAATAAATGAAATATTATCAGATAACAACACAATCTGCTTCACCGAGCCCTTGAAGCAACCCTACAGAGGGGTAATAATGTTATGACTCTGAAAGAAGCCGAAAGGGGATGGAGAGCACTTGCAAAGGATCCAAAGTTGCATTCCCAGAATACACAGGCTGATAGCCACCTATAACACCAAGCACCCATATGGCAGCTCACAGCTGCCTGTAATTCCTGCCCCAGGTGATCTAATACTCTCTCCTGGCCTCCATGGGCAAAAGGTATCCGTGTAGTGCAAATACATCTATGCAGGCAAGTACTCATATTGATAAAATAAAAATAAATAAATATTTTTAGTGCTTCAGAGTGTGTTTACAGAACATAGCACATTAGGGTCCATAGGCAGGTCAGGATAAGTGTGGCCCTGGCTCTAGGCCTTAAGTTCATAGCCAAACTCCTACCCACTCAACCAGACTACGTCCTCCTCCTCCTGTGATGGAACAATGTGCTTCTGTTTACATATCATCTTTTATTTAATCTGTAGAGTGTTCTAAGTAAGGAGAACTGGTAACATTATCATCCCCATTTTGTAGCCAAGCCGGGAAAGTCAATGCCAAGGCTGCAGAATCAGGGTCTGTTCCAGGTCCTCAGCTCTGGTGTTTTGCTTTTAACTCACTGTGCTCATGACATTTTACAAATACATATTTTACAAAGGGGTGATCAGCCCCACCCTGAGCAGCTTACAGAAGATGTATTTCTCTTGAAATGCTAAGTGTGGTCAACCTGGGAGTACAGATCCTACTAGGTGCCATTTCCCACTCTCTTTTTTTTTTAATAAATTTATTTATTTTTATATCAATCACAGGTTAGGTTTTTTGCATCCCATGCGTAGCCCCCTCCCTCACTCCCTCCCACCCTCCCAGCCCTCCCTCATCTCCTCCCCGCCCCCTCCAAGTCCACCAACGGGGGAGGATCTCCTCCCCTTCCACCTGACCCCAGATCATCTTGTCTCCTCCGGGCTGGCTGTAATGTCCTCCCCCGGGATCTAGCCAGGCTGTTATTCCCTGGCATGTATGGGGGACATTTCCTACTCTCTTAAGATCAAAGGACCAGTTTGTGTTCTGAGGACCAGTAGCCCTAGGTATTTTAGGCTACACTACAGGCTGCACCAGTGCAACAAGACACTGTAGCCACTGCAGAGCTTCCCAGAGTCTGGGCACTGAAGAGCGCCAGTTCCCTGGGCTGCCGGCCAATGCTTTGCCGTCCTTCTTTGCCATCTGTGCTACACTCCTGCCTCTGGGCTTCCCCAAAAATATGCAAAATGAAAGACTGATGGAAAACAGTATTTGCAAAGGACATGTCTACACTGTCAGGCTACTTCAGAGTCTCACATGCCAACCTACCTGCAGCATAGAATGCGGAGTAACTGTTCCTAGAAGTTACTACAGTCCCCAGCTGCACCTGGAAGAGGACATTCCTTCCTCATTACAGTACAAAGGTCTCTTCTTTCTCCTCCATGCACTTTCAAGTCCTTCTACAATCAAGGGAGGGATTTCCTGAAAGGCTCTGGGACCTGCCCCAAACCCCAGCTAGGAAGAGATGAATGTGACCAAAGCTCTTAAAATAGTGTCTCAATGTTTCTCTTGTAGTTAAAGGACTAGAATTATTATCATTACCTATTCTCATTTGCTCTCTTGATAGTAACACCTATTACCTGGTGCTTATTGTGTACCTCATACGGTTTTGAGTACTCTTGATCTATTAGAGGATTTGATCCTTAGTCACTACCTACACCATACATAACAGTGACAGAAGCACAGAAGTTAGGTCACTTGGCCAAGGCCACATGGCTGACTGATAGTCTCAGATGTGAAGTCATTCAACCAACTCTGTACATATACTCTTAACCACCACTTGTTTTCTTTGTGTTTCCCCCAGCCCCTGACATAAAGAGGTAGTGTCCAGCATCATATGTTTGTGGCAGGAGATATTATAAGAAAGCATATGCTGACCAAGAAAAGTGTAAGGACAAATATCATAATTTCTTCAATGTTTTTGAAGCCCCCTCCTACACAGCTCCCTCAAAGCAGAGGTACTCACCATTGCTTCTACCACAACCACTCCACTGGCTGCTGGCTTCTGGATCACCTCCCAGCTCTATGATGCAAAATTATAAAGCTACATCCTGAATCATAAATACAATGCATGCCTAACATGCTGGGTTCCATCCCTTCACACCCCTGTGCAAGCATACAAACACACACACACAGAAACACACACACACACACACACGCACCTGTCATCCTAGACATTAGTAAATCAAGTACATCATTTATAACACATTAATAATGGAGAATTTAAAGTCCAAGATCTGCTCTACTTTCAACATTAATAGAAAGTACAGTAACATCTTGGAGGAAAGTTCATGACACTGAGTTGTTGATAAGAAAGCAGGGTCTTCTGGGGGTTGGGGGGTTGGGGTGGGGAGAACAGTACTGCACAGCACAGAGGAACTAGAACATCCCAGAATGAACCTCTGTAGCTTTAGCTTTTTTTTGTTTCATCTTCTCCAGTTTTAGAAGCCTGAACAGATGTAAAGTATGGAACTAATGGAGAAGTATAGATAATAATTATAAAAAGTATCTCGATGCCACAAATGGAAGTGAAGTTTGCATGCTAAACAGAGCCCTGCCGGTTTCTCCCAGGGTATACCATGACACCCAGAGAACAGGCTTCCTGTTCTCCTCCATGCAACACACAGGGTGACATATTTTTTGCTACTAGTCATAGTCTAGTTGCTTCATGAGATGTGTGCATCCTAGATGTAACGCCATACGATACAAACCATTGCCTGAAGCTTAGCCACAAACGTTGAAATGTCATACATGCCAGTGATTTATGCTTGGAAGAGAGCTACTTGAAAAACTCTCGTCTCGTGAAAGGTGAACAAAACTTGATATCCTGCAATTAAGAAATCTCTCTTCTAAAGCAAGATAGTCAAAGGATGGGTCACTAATGGGCACTGATTGGCAGCCCTGCTGAGGCATATCAGTAAGCCTTTCTTAATGAAATCAGTTACCTACACCCAGCTGTGGTGGTGTCTTGTCCCCTTGCAGAAGGAGCTAGGGGTACAGCACAAACTGGAGAAATGGAGAAAAGCCCAAGATGCCTATCTATAAGCAACTTGAATTCCAGGTAATTTCTGAATTACCAAAAATAGAGAAAATTTACTTACCAAAGAGAATGAGGTAGAGAGATGCATCAAGAGAAACAATGTAAATTGTTTCTACAGCATGTCCAACAATGTCAAATGCCACTGAAAGTACAGGAATTTGCTTTTGGAGTGGTCTCAAACATAAACTATAGAGACTACAGCATCTAGGGTTTTTGTGTCACATCAGCAAAAGACATTCACAAGGAATAAACAATGATGGACTACTTCATTGGGCCCATTTATATTCGATTTGGCAACTGTTTGTGACATTTCAAAAACTAATTATTAACCAGATATGCAAAGCAAGTATGTGAGTGGAATTATCTAGCAACAAAGACTGCTAGGGAAACCCTAAACTAGAAATCTGTTTTTGTATTCATTTCTGTCTTTCTACACTCCCAGTCTGTGGCAGTTTCTAAAATTCCTACACTGCTACAGTTTTGTCTATTTAGGAGGGGTGAGGAAATGTTTGTAGAATGAAGAAATGAACTTGTGGGTAGAAGATCAAACCTGAGTTGTGTTTATTCTTTGACCCTCTCTCCATGAGGCCTCAGAGCAGGTTAGCAGGTATAATAGATTATGCATCAATGCAGCCTGGAGACTCAGAACCTGGAGTTACATTATGCTTGGTGACTTTGCTAGTCAGATAGGAAGGACTCTCTGGAGCTTATCATATACTTCCAGAGTACAGGAGACCAAACAGTGTGGCTAAAAGATTGTGGAAACCTGGTAACTAGCTTCAAGAATAAAATGGATTAAAAACAGGGGTTGTGTTCCAGGGACAAGACACAGCTGAGCTGAGAATTACAGTCTAGGACAACAGGATGTGAATGGATAAAAATGACACAGACAAGAAGGAATAATCCCCTTTGTTCAGGAAACCAACAAAATAGATTTAATGACAGTATTCAGAAGATCTGGAGTCTAGGAGACAGACAGGAAGCCTTTCTCCAGAAGGCCCAGCTGCCCTGGTGGCTGAATCCTCTCCCACAAGCTCAGGCTTGACCTGCCATCTTCCAAAACAGCCAAATCCTCTATTCTATCCCATGACCTTCCATATCACTATTGCCTCCTGAGGTGACCTGACTTTTTAAGGACAGGCCATAAGTAAGCTGTTTCTCAAAACAGTGAGATTGTATTCAGGGAAGGCAGAAAGCACAGGCAGGGCAGAGGCACCCTGGTTCTTTTTCTGATAAGCCAAAGCTGAAGCCCTGTTCCCTGGGCACAGGGCTGAGGATGGAGATGCTGTTCTGAACTCTTCACACATGTGAGCTCGTTTGCTGTGCACAGAGAGCCCTGCACATATTTACCACCTCCCCATTCACAGGGGAGAAAGTTCAACCTACATCTTGGTATTTGGGAAATTAAGTTTCAAAACTCCTTCCCCTCTTTCATGTCTCTTCATTTCCACCCTTTGAGGAAGAAATTAAAGGCTAGGGCATTCAAAAACAAATGTGTATGTGGTATAGAATTAGAAAGTCGCCACACATACCCAGACACAGGACAGGCCCGGGAACGACATGAAAAGACCTCACATTCACACCTCGCACTGATCCCTGGCAGTGTGATCCAGAGGCAGCCTATAACTATAGAAAACAAACAGCAGCACATGCAACCATAGTGGAAGGGCTGAGGAGATGGCCCTGTGGCTAATGTGCCTGTTACACCACCAGAAGACCTGAATGCAGAGTCTTAGCACCCAACTCTGAGCTGGGTCTGTACGTCCAGTGCTAGAGAAGTCAAAACAGTCCTATGTCTGCTAGCCAGCAAGCCTACAGAAAAAGGAAAGCTCCAGGAGCAGGAAAAATCCTAACTCAGAGTGGAAAGTGATAAAGAAAGAAGCCATCCTCTCCACACACACACACACACACACACACACACACACACGCACGCACGCACAGACGCACACGCACATACAAATAGATCATTGTGAAGATGGGCAGGAGAGGGAAGGTGGGAACAAGGGAACTGATATGGGGATGAATATCAGTAAAGTCAAATACACCAATGTAGGAAATGTCATAAGGAAAATCATTATTTCCTGCGCTTAATAAAAATGTTTAAAAAAAACAATAAAATGGTTTAGGTGGTGAATTTTATGTGAACTTTTATGCAATAATAAGCAGAAAGATGTCTGTATAGCTTATATCTATGAAAAAGCAAATTGCAGGTTGGTTGTACATAATGTAAGCCAAAAAACTTAACAAAAATTAAACAGCACATACATGAAAAAGTATTCCTCAGAATGTACCAGTGTGTTAAAAGATAAAAAGAGAAACATAGCTAGCCCATATAATTGGTAAATGATTACTATTTAAAATATTCAAAATTCTACAAATCAAAATAAAAATTTAATAAATATCCTTGGAAAATGAATGACCAGACCATCTGAAGAATTGTTTACAGCAAACACTTGCCCATCAAATTCATGAGATCTCAGGCTCACTGCCCATCAGCCACAATTATTACAATTCCACTGTGGACTTACAAGATGGAAGAAAATGAAAACAGGCAACACTAAGCAGTAATCAGTACTGAGAAAAGCAGACACCCAGGAGCAGAGAGAGGAATATAAGCCCGGATAATGACTGCGGGGACATTTGCCAATACTCAGGGCAGATTGGGTATAACTCATTCAACATGCTTGTCCACACATGTTTCAGATCTTGGAGGCTTTCAAATAACAGCATATTTGGTAGACCTACAAGTTGCGCATTTACAACCAGAAAATATTGAAATCAAATGCCCTGATCTAAACTATTTGAGCAACATGTTAGCTCAAGTTCTGAAGTGTTTCTGATTTTGGCTGCTTGGATGAGGAATGTTCAACATGCATACTTAAACATACATATGCCTCTCCTTTCCAGAAATTCTGTATCTGGATATAGTCTATGAAGACATTATGATATGTAGATATAATGAGGAGTGCTCAAGGGTAACACGAGGCTATTTTCTGTTGTACTCACTAGCGAACACATAAGCGATTGTACTTCAGAAAGACAAAGCAGGCTCCCCCTGTTTCCATCATAAAAATGTAAAATTCTGTCTTCCTAAAAATGGAAGCTAAGGATTTATACTGGCCACCCGACTGCACATTTATTATCACATTATTTATTTATCTTATTATTTATTTTATTTATAAGCATGATAAATATTTGTAGAAGAGCAAATCAACAACAATGTCGTACTTATAAAGGATTATGTGGAACACTACAGATTTGTATGTTCCTAAGCAAAGTTCCCACTGACTTCTAGTCCTGCCATGTCTTCTAGCTTTCCACAACTCTTTCAAACAGAACTGCACATTCACATATCAGAATTCTTAATGACATTGGCTAACACTTACAATTTTCATACCCTGTCCTTTAAAAAACAAACAAACAGAAACATGACTCTTCTCATAATCAGGGACAGCTGCATACAGCAACTGTCCAAGGACACAGAAACTACAAAGGCTGACTTCCTGTGCTTATCTAAAAAGGAAACAGAGGGCATCAGACAGTGGTGTGGCGGTGGTAAAGGCATGCACAGTTGGCAGGGCTCCCTCTGTCTGTCTCTGACAGCACCACACCACCACAGAGGGGTGGAAGGATAGTAACCCTGCCCCAGGAGGGCGAGGGACTCCTCCTGGAACAATCAAAACCAAAGGCTGACCCTCAACACACAGGTTCAAGGACACCCGGCAGTTCTACTGAGACACCGGCTATAAAAACAGCTGTCAGGATGCGCTGGGGGTTTTAAAAATGGTTGCTCATGCCATGTGTTTGGGAACTTATTTTCTGTGGTCTTCTCTATGTGAGCAATGACGCTTCTGAAAATTGAGATGCCTTGAATGTAATTCAAACCGAGAGACTGCCTCAGATGTATTCTCAGGCATTAGGTTCAACTCAGCTGCAGGTAATTCCTTCCTCCCTTCTTTTTTTTTTCTGTGTTGGGGCTAGAAATGCACTTTGTACATTGTGGGCAAATACCTCTGTCAGAGCTATACCCAGTCCTCTAACCACAGGTCTACAAAAAGAAACAACAGACTTTTCTTGAAATGAGTATGACCTAGGTCAACAGAGGTTAACCAAGTCTCTTAAGCCAAACGCAGAAATGATCAGGTAATACTGACCAAGGACTCAAAAATCTCTACTTTGCAGACTTACTAAAGCATCAGAAAGAAAGGATCAAAGTCATAGGATTCTGTAAGACCAAGTTGCTCCAGATTCTCATTTAAGAGATGAGGAAACTGGGGCTCATGCAGGAAAGAGGAGGTTGAGCAGCTTTAGAAAGAGAGCACTGTGTTTTGCAGGTCACTCAACTAGTTAAGAACGAGCTGGTTCACAGCTGGCCTTCTGCCTGCTAAGCTGGTCCCAGTGCTTCAAACAGCCCCCACTGACTTTCTAGGGAGAGGACCGCAGCATGTGCTGAGTCACACTCTCCCTGCTGAGTCCCTAGAAAGCCCTGCTTTTCCCACCCACCCTGGAGTATTGTATTTGTGGTGAAAATTTATCTACACCATGTGCTGCTTTCTAAGTAGGTGAAAGAACGCACCTCTCTGAAAAGCTTTTGAGAAACACTTCTTGGAAACAATGAGAAAGACTCCATTAGTGCAGCACAAATAAAGAGCGGAAGAGAAAGCCCTTATTGTTTGTCTTTCCTGGAGTGAGCACTGTTTGGTCTGCCATCAGAGATGGTCTCAGTACTCACCATGGAACCAGGGAGCAATGGTGTCTGAGTTTTTCTGGTAGCCTGCACGAAATGGCAGCTGCTCCTCTTTGAACCACTGAATGATGTCCTTCTGGGTGGAGCTGGACTCTGTCCTTATCACTCCCTGATTCCTGTCATGAGTAAGATGTTCGCAAGTTAGGGGTAGATAATTTGAAATAATGTCCTCCATTTTGCTACACTCATAGATCATAGATCAGTGTCTTGTTCAGCCACTATGAGAGGATCTTCCTCCTACTGCAGCTGGAAACTGAGACCAACAACCAGACATTCTGCAGAAAGTGAGCGACCTTAGAACACTCAGCCCTAAAATGGACACGTTCATCAAACCCCTTCCCTCAGGGCTCAGAGAGCTCTATGGAAGAGGAGGCAAAGTGTTAGAGCCAATGAGGATAGCGGACATTAAAGAAACAGTGTCTTCTAGATACAACAGGCACACACAGACTCACAGAGACTGTGACAGCATGCAGAAGGTCTGCATAGGTCTGAGTCAGATGCGGCCCAGTGTTGAGGGGGAAATGGACATGGGCTCTCACCCCTAACCCCAAAGCTATCGCCAAGTGACAGCCACTTGCAAAGAAAAACTTCGTTTTCCCACTGGGTGGACAAACTGCAGTGAAAGGAGACCCATGTCCTACATATCATAATGCTTTGTTTGGTCTTTCCTTTAAAATCTCACTGGTCTTTTGATTGTATATTATGATTTCCAATTTTGTATTTTTTAAGGGTCTGTGTGTGTCTTACACTTTTTCACTGTTTTTTAAGGTTTTTTTTTTTTTAAATTCTAGTTTGTTTGCTGCTTGTTTTCCAAACAGAGAGAGAAAGAAGATATACAGTCAGATGGGTGGAAGTGTGGGAAAGACCTGGGAGGAGATGAGGGAGGAAACCTGTGACCAGAACATATTTATGAATTTTCAATAAAAAATAAGCTTATGGTAATTTATGATAATCTGATTATAAATATGATATTTTTATCTATAATTTAAAGATTAAAGTAGAGTGAGACTATGAATACATTACAGGCAAATACTATGCCATTTT
Organism: Pachyuromys duprasi; assembly: GCA_028658305.1. NCBI lineage: Eukaryota > Metazoa > Chordata > Mammalia > Rodentia > Muridae > Pachyuromys > Pachyuromys duprasi. The sequence goes on from CM053764.1 coordinate 66,494,686, forward strand.
GTATAAGGGGCTTAAGCATCCTTCACATTTTGATCTCTTCAGGGGGTCTTGGGAATTGTCCCCACAGATACTGAGGCACAACTGTATGCAGGGAGGGCGAGGGAGAAGAGAAAGGAGGAAGAGGTGAGGGGCGGAGAATTATATGCATTTCCATTTCCAACATCTAATCACAGGCAGAGTTAATGGTAGGTTGGGTCCCTCACATGGCACCATTGTATGCCTCTTCAAGACCAGAGAGAGGAAAACATTTATTTGCCTGGTCCTCACGGACCAGTCACAGCAATAACTACAGCTGTGTTGGACTCAAATTCATTTCACTATGGGTTAGAAGATCCACTAACTTCCAATTAACGTCTGAGAAAAGAAACACTCAGATATCGAGGTCATTTTCCTGGGGGGCATGGCTGTGTAAACAAAGGAAGCACGTGGAATGAGAAAGGTGCCTCCTTAACTTGTCCATTACTTGCTTTCTTTGTTTCTGGTCACTTCCCTCACTCCCTCTCATACTTTGAAGAGCTTTCATTCTTCTAAAAGATGCTCTTGGAACAAGAAGGTAAAGGGGTCTGCAGAGCAGGGAGGGAAAATTAGCAACAGCACCATCTTGAAATAAATTCAGCATCACAAGGACCCCCTTGTGGAGTAGGTGGGTTCTACTTCAGAAAGCAGCACAGCGACGGAATAAGCATATTCCCAAGTCCCATTTAACAGGCCACTAGATGAGCAGAATCTAAATCTAAAACAAAGAGATTAAATGAGCTACTGGAATTTTCTGTGATACAAATTAATGTGGCTCTTTGTGCTTCTGCTGGCAACACATCAGCCCATGAGTTCCAAGTAACACGTCAACTCTGCAAACATGCATAAATATATATATGCAAATGTGGGTATGTATTATCATTTATGACATCCAAAGGATTTGAGAGAAGATATCCTGTAATATTTGACTTTCCCTGGAAGCAGACCTTGCCATACACGTGAGATGATATAACAAATTTTCATATTAGTTTCCACATTAGCTTCCTTTTCTCCACATAATCCTCTGAGATGGAGCAAACCTCCACCTACATGGGACAGGCTAGTGTCTGTCTTTCTCTGAGTTGGCCTTCTGGCTGACCTCTGTCATAGCTGCCCAGAGTCCTATCCATTCTGACACACAGAGAGCTCTTCTATATTGCCTTAAGTTGGAAAAAGATGAGCTGAGCACAACTGACAAGAACTGTCTCCTATCCTGTAAAAGGCCACTTTCACTGTCATCCATCAAATATATATCCTAAAAACATTGTAAGAAAGAGACATTGTATGAACCATAGCCCAGGCTACCCCATGAAGGTAGAAAACAAGAAAAGGCTGTTTGTGAAGCTCCATAACCAGTTATACTAAGCAAAACCATGTGTGGGAGTCCATCTGTGACACGTTACAAAGCTAGGTATTTCCTGACTTTATTTTTAACTGTGAGGAGGAAAAAATAAAACTTCATTTCCTAAACCCACATCTCAAAATAGAAGCTTCAGTGTAGTATGTAAAAATAATTACAGCAGGAGAAATGATTCACCCTGTGTTTACTCTGAGGTTATAGTCTCCACTTAGGAAAAAAATGATTAAAAATATTTTAAAACAGAGATAGTTTTTTTCACTTTGCCAAACTCTTGAGGAGAGGGGGCTGTCCTAGACTTGCTCTGTAGACCAGGCTGGCCTCGAACTCACAGAGATCCTCTTGCCTCTGTCTCCGTAGGAGCTGGGATTAAAGGCATGTGCCACCATGCTTGGCCGCCAAACTCTTTACAGATAAGTATATTTAGTTTTTATTTCAGAAGGCACTGCTAGACACAGTGTGACTCATACGATAATGTTTCTTTCTAAATTTTGGACTATTAGGGCTGAAAATATAGCTCAGCGGTAGAGTGCTTGCCTAACCTGTGAAAGGCTTTGGGTTTGACCTCTCCTACAAGCAAACAAATACATATTTGAACATTTAATTTGTAGAATGATCCTGTAAGTCATAAAGAAGAATTTGGTGGTCTGTGAACAGAGGAATGTGGCTGTCACTCCGTTTTTCTCTTTTACCTTGCAGCACATATTGTGCCTAGAATGCAAAGGCACCTTCATTGCCAAATAGAGACTAGGTTCCGAAATGGAGCATTTCAGAATTCTAAAAATATGACCTTAGCTCTGTATGTTAACAGAACTGCCATTAAACCCTGACTCCAGCAAGAAGAAGTTGTCCTAGGGCTATGGAGAGAAAGTCTACCTGCCTTTTTGTTTTTTGTTTTTTGTTTTTTTATTTTTTGACCATTACAGGCACTGTTGAGCCTCAAACACTTTTCCGACCGTACGTGTTCCAGTTTCTTTTTCCTGCCAGCTTGCTGCCGCTGGGTGGAGGTGGGGGCAGGAAATCTGGACATCTTCACCCTGCACTGAGTTCTAACTATAGCCACTGTGGATATCATACAGGAAAGAAAAGAAGCAAGGAAGCAGGATCAGAGGCGAGCCTGTGTTAACCTTGGCAAGCCAGCCCACCATGTCCCAGGACATGACTTTAACCAGCCCATCCCGGCGCTGTGGTGAAAGCCACCTGTGTGGTTTCGTTATTGTTTGGTTTTATTGTTGTTTTTCGAGACAGAGCAGCTCTGTCTTGCTGGACTCATTCGGAAGAGCGGGCTGACCTTGAACTCAGAAATCTGCCTGCCTCTGCCTCCCGAATGCTCGGATTAAAGACATGCACCACTGCGCCTGTCCTGTCTTCTTACCCTAAAGACTTCGGAGGGTTTCCTGGTGGGTGTAGGAACTGGGGCTTTGGGGGCAGAGGAGGTCTTCTAGGTTTCTGTGGAGCAGTTAGAGGGCTCTGCCGCCCGTCACCACTCCGTCCCCTTTGGGATAACCTCTTGTAGTCTTCCCGTGCCTGCTTAGCTAAGGAGCGTCTCTTCTCATCAGCCGCCTTGGATTTTCTCACTAGAAGAGAGAGTTAGAAGCCTGAGTTAGACTAACTCACTAGAAGCCTGAGTTAGTCTAGCAGGCTTGCCAAAGGTTACATTCAGAGCCCAGGACACAGGAGATGCAATCCTGCACAGCAGTGTCCTTCCTGGGAAGGCAGAGTTGGTCTTGTATTAACAATCACTCCCGGTACCTGTTACCACATTTTTAAGGCCTCTGCTGGGCTTCCTGCAGAGTTTCTGCCTTTGGAGCTAGGGACTTTATGAGAAGAAGAGGAAAGAAAGACAAAGGAGGAGAGAAGAATTGAAAAATGTAAAGCAAGATTAAAGTACTGCACTTAGCAAAACTAAATTGTGAGGCCTAGTCAGAGAGACACAGAACACCAGAGGCCAGTATCACATCCCTGGTACAATTATGGTCAGTATGCAGTGCATCCCTAGTCACTGGCAAAGGCGGGAAGGACTTCTCAGTAGCGGTGAGCTAGGAAAAAAACAGCGAGGTTCGTCACAGCCATAGCCCACCACACTCTTACTTGAATGTGAATAAACACGTTGTGGAGAATTTCAGAAGCACTTCTCCGTCTGCGGTTTGGCTTTAATTTTGTTCTAAAAGGCAGGGTTATGTTTTAGCCATATAATGTCAAAGGTTAATGCAGGATGCAGTAACCCATTTTCACGGAGGATTTTTTGTTTTAGTTTTTATAATTTGGCATTGTAGGTTAAATCCTGTCATGGCTGACAAAAAAAATATTTCATCATACCAGAGTTTCAGTGATTAGCACAAGAAGGCCACAGATTGGATCTTGCAAATAATTTTGTTTTCAAAAACAAATACAAACAAACAAACAAAAACGGCATTTGTTATAAAGGAGTTGCAGGCCAATCAGCATCCCGAAAATCTTGCTACTTGGGTTCTGCCTCAGACAGGTAAGTCTTCTATGTTGATGGCAGGTGAAGACTCTAATCCATTCTCCAGCCTTGGTAGCTCATTCTCTGCCTGTCCTTTCTCCTTCCTGGTTTGGCTCTGGCAGTCCAAGCTCAAAAGAGGGCCAGTGTCAGTCAGAGGCATAGATGCATAAAAATGATGCAAATATATCCCAGCTGTCAATTCTATGTGCTTTGTATTACAAAGTTATGTGGTGGGCATTTCATAGTACACCCCATAAGGACAACAGAGATATGTCAGTTTTTTTTAACTGTTTAAAAATATATGCACTATTGAGAACTTGGGAATTAAAAAAAAAAACAGAGCAGAATAACAAGAAGTACAATTCAAATAAATAATTTAAAATCTAGCATCTCCATGAAAATCAAGGCATGTTTCATTCCTTCATGATTTAGACATTTAAATAGTGGTATTTTTATACTAGTTATAATTTTTTTCTTCTCCAAAAAAAGACATATTCTAATGCCATTAAATATTCTTCCACAGATATTTTTGAACGCTATATACAATTCAACCATTCAGAAACACTATCATTTAATGGCACTAAGATGAATGGAAAGCCATTCTGCTACCCAGGCCTCTGAGTAGTTATCACTTATTGAGTGAGAACTCAATGGCTTCTCACGGATGTACTTTCTGTGACTCCCAGATGGATCAGTTTTTAGGTGGATGGTCCAGCTGAGAGCCCGGATGGTGTGCTGAGGCCCTTGGGTACTCACAAGATGCCTGCCATTCCGAATCCTCTTTCCAGCTCTTGTAGATCTGCTTGGTTTTCTCATCCTCTGTTTGTTTTATTTCTTCATCTTCTTTTTTCTTTATGAGTTCTTTAGTCTGTTTGAAGATAAAAATAGAGGTGCGAAGAGGTGAAAGAAAGTGACAGTTTCTCTAAGAGGACAGAAGGCACCCTTGTTTCTATCTGTCTCTCCCCACTACAGACATACTTGGTGTCAGCAATGCGTGGGGGAAGAGCTTCCGCTACCTTAGTAGGCCAGAGTCCAGTCCTGCTCCTCTCAGAGGCTGTTTCCCCAGAGTACAGTGAGAAAGAATGTTACATAGAGTTACAGTGAGAATCTGTGCTTTCAGAAGTGCCTCGCTCAATGCATAGCACGTAATATGACCTCACTAAGAAGCCCTTCCCAGACACAGCACTCAGCTATTCCTAATACCCTTCTCTGAAGTAGACACGCAGAATCATGGGACCAGTGCAAACGCTGATCTGCTGAAAGCAGTCTCAGCTGCGGTCTATATTTTCTCCAACCTTCTATCTAAATAGAATTTACTATGTGATTTGGGGTGGCTCAAACAGGAGTGAGGCTTTTCTTTTTTTCTTATTAAAACACACAAAAACATTACCCTTGAAAAGGGGAAAAACACTACAGAGTGAGTACAAGGTCAGCACAAGCAATCTTACAAGACCGTGTCTCAGAACTAAAAGAGGGTCATGGATAAAGCTCTATTGTGAAAGCTTTCTATTCCCAGCTTGCCTAGTATGTGCAATGCTCCAAGCTCAACATCCTGTGCCACAGGAGGAGAAGGAGAAAGAAGACGACAATGATGATGATAAAGACCATGAAGATGATGATGACACCTTTCCAGCTACAAAGATGGGCTAAGTATGAAAAGCACTTGCCATGTAAGCATGAGGACCTGAGTTTGAATTCCTAGCACCCGTGTAGTAGCTGGCCCTAAGGACATGTGCTTGTGACCCCAGTGCAGGTAGGATGGACACATAGATCCTAGGGGCCTGCTGGCCCACCAGTCTAGCCGAAAACATATTCCAGGTTAAGTGAGAGACCAAGTCTTACAAATATACAAAGCCATACAGAAAAATATCCAATGCTAACCTCTGGTCTCTATGTGTTCATTCACGTTCTCTCACAGGTTAATATATCATGTCCTCCCACCGTACCCGCAAATGCACACAGATTCCCTTGTCCCTTGTGAGTCTTTCACCACAACTAAAATATAAATCTTGATGGGAACCTTGATCACTGTAAGAAACCAGAAACCAGCAATAACGTAGTAATACCTTGAAACTATGCTTAACTAAATTTGTACATTTCTTCTATTTCTACTTTTTTTTTTTACATTGTTTTCCTGCCTAGAGCCAAGCTCTTACTGTTTGCCTCACAGTGTTTTATGAAATTCAAAGACCAGTTTTTGGTGACTGAAATGATGACTAACATTTGACATCCTTTACTGAAGCTGTTTATGAGCCTGAAGCACATAAATATACTGCTCTAGATTTTCACACTTGAACAGAAAGAAGAAGAAGAAGAAGAAGAAGAAGAAGAAGAAGAAGAAGAAGAAGAAGAAGAAGAAGAAGAAGAAGAAGAAGAAGAAGAAGAAGAACCCAAAACACCCTTAAGAGAGAAACTCTGCTCAGCTGGTATAACTTTTCCAGGGAAATTGTGAACAAACTATGAAAGACCAAGGAGACAGGGAGGTTCCTGGAGTGCTCTGAGGAGCACAGACAAACTGAAAGGCAGATGTACCGCCAAGTCCACCCTGGCACAGTGACCACTCAGGAAAGTCTGTCCTCAGAGCTGGTGACCCAACTTGCAGGTAGATCCACTCAAAAGGCTCCAAACCTATAATTTGCTTTTCTCTAACTTTGGACTGAATGGTGATGCTTATAACTTCTCCATTTTTGCGCCTCCTTTTTCCTCCCTCCTGGATGGAAGGTCTTAACACAGAACCCAGCTATGCCACACGCATGCGTTTGTATTTCCTTAATCCCTGTCTCTCTGGCCTCCGCTCTGTCTCTCCTCATATGTGTTCATATGTGGGGGTTCATCTGTGTAGAAGTGAGAGGGAATGCAGAGGCTAGTTCTCAATGTCAAGTGTCTTCCTCAGTTATTTCCTGACCTTCTTTTTGAGACAGGTCCTTTCCTTGAGCCTGGAGCCCCTTGATTGGCTAGCTCAAACTGGCCAGCAAGCCCCAGATATTGCCTCTGCCTGCCTGGGATTATAAGCATACAGCACTGTACTCACATTTTTACCTGGGGACCAGAATTCAGTCCCTTACACTTGCACAGCAACCAATTTACCAACTAAGCCATGTCCCAAGGCCCTGTGTTTATTTCTAAATGACCTAAAAACACATTTACAACATCAGATTAGGACTTTGACCCACTCTGATGCTCAGGATGAACAAGAAGCTGGACAATGAACTTTACTTCATTTCTGTGTACACATGTGTGCACACATGTGCAGGTGCCCTTGTTGGACAGAAGAGGGTTCTGGATTCTTTGGAGTCTGTGTGCTGGATGATGCCGGTGGTTGGCGGGAATAAGACCAAGAGCCAAGAGCACAGGTTCTCTTAATGGCTGAACCATCACTCCAGCCAGCTCCCTTAGCATCCCCTGCCCAGATTGCTGTTGAAGTTTAAAAAGCTAATCCACAGCAGGAAAAACATTAAGAAAATAACAGAGCGTGCCTGGTTGATGGGTGATAATCATAGGTCTGAGAATGCTATATTTAGTAAACCCAAACCTTTCTTCTCTGTAGTGTAATTATACAGGCACCGTGGGGCAGGAGATAAAATGAATGAGCCTCACAAGTTAATACCAGATGAGATCTGGCCCCGACCTTTCCATTTATTCAAAGCTATAAAAGTAACTCTTTCTAAGCTAATATCTGAGAGGGGGATGCTTGTTTTATCACCTTTGTTTGTTGGACTCTGGGGTTGACCTTCTCATTCATTCTCTCCGAATTACCTGTCATCATGCTATGGCTACGTCAAGTGTGCCTTCTCCACGGTGTGTCTGTGCCTGGAGTTCCCTCTGCCTGGACCACACTTGCCTCCAGTCCACCCACATCGGCTCTCCAGCACACTGCTCGACTATTCCCTCCCCACAAAGGTCTTTTCCAAACACCGCCACCTCCCAGCATCCCCCAGCCTCCACAGTTTGCTTTATCTTCTCCAGTGTTCTTATGGTTATAAGACTTCATGGATAGATTTATCTTTTTCTCCCCTCACATTCAGAGCATAAGCTTCCTGAGAGAAGAAATGTTATCATAAAATGTCTTCAATTTCCACACCTATACCCGGTGCATAGCAGGCACTCAGCAAATACTTTTTGAATGAAGATATGGCCTGACTTTTTCAACTTTCATCATTTAAGCTGATACGATTCAATTGGGGACAGTGGTGCTAAAGTTTTTCCTATTTCCTGCATGTAGACATTTTTCAATGTTTAGGACCCCTGACAACACTAAAAATCTCTAGATACTTAAGTCTCTCACATAAAAAAGCTCAGTGTTTGCACTTAATATTTCCTCTTGTTTATATCAAACCATCTCATTCATAATGCAAGGTAAGTATTTTCCAAATATTTGTTGTACATGGTTAGAGAGAGCCATGTTTTTCAAATATTTGTGATGAATCAACAGATTCATCTGGTTGAATCAACAGATGTGGGGTACAGATTGTCTTCCACTGTCAATACACAGGAGGGCTAACATTCCAAAAATGCAAATTCGTGTGTGTGTCTGCAAGAGTGCATCTTCATGTGAGTGTACACACATGGAGAGGATGGAAGAGGCACCTGGTGTGATCCTTTACCACTCTCTACATATTCCTTTGAGAATCTTCTCTGAGCCCAATGCTTGTGTTTTCTTTGTTAAACTAGAAGCCAGAAACACCCAAATGGTTCTTCTGCTTCAACCCCTCTCGGAGAGGGCTACAGGGATGTGTGTGTGACCCCCAGCTTGTTCTATGGATGTTGGGGCCCAAACTCCAGCTCTCAGGTGTGTGTGTGTGTGTGTGTATGTGTGTGTGTGTGACCCCAGCTTGTTCTATGGATGTGGGGTCCAAACTCCAGCTCTCAGGGGTGTGTGTGTGACCCCAGCTTGTTCTATGGATGCTGGGGTCCAAACTCCAGCTCTCAGGATGCACAGCAAGCAAGCATTCTCAATTGTTGGGCCATCCTTCAAGCCCTGAGTGTTTCAGAACTGTAAGTTGACCCCATTCGTGCACCTCACTAAAGAAGAGTTGGGAAATAGACTACATGACCCACAGGAACTTCTAGGCAGCTTCATGGAAAGCCCATTCTTGGGTATGGATCCATTAGAAAACTTCTCATCTTGGGCTTGTGTTTAACCATGAGTTTTCAGATTTATTGTGGGTCAAATCCTACCACAATCTACCCCTAACTTACAATGAACAGCCTGTGATAAAATAACAGTCTAATACGGTAACAAAAGCAAGGCTTGTTCTGTAGGGACAAAATCTTGTCTGGTTGGATGGAAAAGCCATCCCAGGCACAAAGAAGCACTCAGCTCAATAGAAACTGGCAGCAGAAACCGCTGCTCGCTCACTCCCTGCAGTGAGGCTCACAGAAACAGCAAGCACACTTGAGCATGACTCGGGGTTGGTACCAAGCTTGATACCATTGGTCACACTCTGAAACCAGCTTCCCTGGATGTTCACAGCCACTGCGGTGTTGCCTCTGTCTCGGCTCCTCCGGGAGGAGTTCAGCAGATACATCTTGGCATCTGTTCATTGCGTGACATGCAAGATATTCCCAACTCAAGATAAATGGGGAAAGATGAATGGCTGTGTTTATGGCTTTCAAGACAGATTTTACATTCTGCTGCCTAATTTCATATCTGCATGAGCCTAATTAAGTAATTTGTAAAACATTAGTGGAAATGGCTACGCGCCTAGTCCCCTGAAGACAGAATGCAAATAGTTTTTACCTGAAGGAATCCATATGCCTCCATATGATTGATAGAATCAGCCAGCTTTTGTTGAATATATCTAAGAAACTTATTGTGACTAAAAATTAGACACATTTTATAGCGTTTAAAACTGTGAAGTGATTTCAGAAGTTGTTCTATCAGTTTTCCAGAGAGAGGAAGGGAATGTGGGACTGGGAAGGAGGGAGGGAGCCATGATCAGGAAGTAAAGTGAATAAATAAATAGATTAATTAAAAAAAGTGTTTGCCAAAGTCTCCCTTTCTACTGGAACCCAAGTTCCTAGGCCAACCCACCTGGCAACACGTGAAAGTACCACATTCCCATTCGGTATAGCATAGAGATGACTGGACGGCCAAATCCAGGAGCTGATTGTTCCTGTGTTTTTTTCTCATGATGCCCTGGGGGAACTGGGATGGGTCATGATATACTGACTGTACACTTTAAGCTTTCTATTTTTGTCTTCCCTGTGGTATATAGTTCAGTTTACACTAACTTTACTAGTTGTTGCTAGCCACTCGAAGATCTATAATGGTCAGGTGTTACATTAGTGATTTAGTATTACTTTAACTCTGAGAAATATCTTTGATGACAGAACCCATTTTCAGTGGAAGAAACCGAGTCTAGGAGCCGTGTAGAAATACATTAGCTTATGGTTTGGGTTTTTTTGCATTTTATTTTATTTTTATTAATTTATTTGTTCATCTTACATCCCAATTGCCTGCCCACTCCCTCTTCTCCTCTCAGTCCTACCTTCTTTCCCCCATCTTCTTCCTCCTTACCCCCTCCCTCAGACCAACCAACCCTGGTACATCAAGTCAAATCAGGAATAAGTGCCTCCTCTTTCACTGGGGCAAGATAAGGCAGCCCTGCTAGAGAAACAGAACCCAGAGGGAGGCAACAGAGTCCAGGTCATGCACAACTCCAAATGTTAGGGGACTTCTTGGGGATCAAGCAGTTTATCAGCTGCATATGTATAAGGGGCCTAGGACCAGTCCATGCATGTCCTTTGGTTGGTGGTTCAATCTCTATAGGCCACCATGGGCCCAGGTTTGTTGGCTATGTAGGTCTTCTTGTGGTGTCCTTGACCCCTCCAGCTCTCTCAAGACTGAGGGAATGACCAACCAATGACTGGTCCAACTTGAGACTCATGTCATGAAAGAGACCCAACCCCTGACACTATTAATAATATTCTGCTATCCTTGCAGATAGAAACCTAGGATAACTTTCATCTGAGAACACATAATGGGAACCCACAGCCAAACATTGGTGTAACTCAGGGAGACTTATGGAAGAGTTAGGAGAAGGACTCAGAGAGCACATTGCCTTATGTAAATGTCTAGCTTTCTGCACTGCTGACATGGTAACCATAGGAAAATCAGATACAGGTCAAGAAATTACATATGTTTATGATTTGGAAAACTAATGATTCCTACAGGTTTTCTAATCCCCAATCACCATACTCTTTCTTGTTTTAGTATTATTAAAGAACACTCAGACGTTTGGCATCAAAAACAGAGTTCTAAGATCAGTTCCCTCACCACAAGCAAGTTATAACTGTTTCTTCAACTGTCCCAGATGACTGTGAAAAGCTTTGAATTATTTTCTGTGCTTAAGAAATACGGGCTTTGAGGGCAAGCTCAAGCAACTCTTCCTCAGTGATCTAAGGCCCACGGAACATTACATTTCAAACAGGGTCAGTTTCTTGTGTTTTGAAAGCTAGGAGGCAGATAACCATCCCACCTTGACCCCTTATAGATGATGTTATAGATTATGTTCCAAATATGCTTAGCCGTACTCTTAGAATCAGAACCTGACCCACTGTTAAACAGTGGATTTCGAAAATTCTCTAAAGCCTCAAGTCATAATGGGTTGGTCCATAAGGTGACTGATAACATTCATGAAACAGGAGACTTGAACCAGCATTGCCAGAGATACCATCACTACTCCCAACTGTTGATCTGGAAGCCCTCAAATGTTTCCTGAACTAGCATTAAGCATCTAGTAGTGACCCATGTTTTCAGAAATAGTGTGCATTGTATCAAAGGCCACCCCCCCCCCATTTTATCATCTCTTGCTCAGTGAGAGTATCTGTGTGGGTGTAACTTTCAACCTCCTGTATGAATCACCTAGTGTCTCTCAGAACCATTTACTGCATGTACAACGCAGCATTGTTTTCTCAGCACTCACTTTTTTTTTTTTTTTGCGTGTTTACTGTTGTTGTTTTCGAGATAGGGTTTCTGTGTGTCTAGCTTTGGCAGTCCTAAAACTCTCTGTATAGATCAGGCTAACCTTGAACTCACATAGATCCACATGCCTCTGCCTCCCAAGTGCTGGGATTAAATTGTACCACCACACCCAGCTTCAGCATTCACTTTTTTTCTCTATTCATTAAATTTCTTTTTACAATTTATTTATTATATACCGTGACTGAAGTCCCCTCCCTCAACTCCTCCCAGTCCCACACTTCCACCCTTATGCCTCCTTTCCCTTCCCCTAGTCCACTGAAAGGCGGAGTTCTCCACTATTGCCATCTGCCCATAGCTTATCAGGTCTCATCAGGACTGCCTGGATCCTCTTCCTCTGCGGTCTGGCAAGACTGCATCATCAGGGGCAAATGATCAAAGAGCAGGCAACTGAGTTCATGATAGAGGCAGCCCCTTCTCTCCCCTCACTCAGACATCCACATGGAGACTGAGGTGCCAATTCGGCCACATCTGAGCAGGGGGTCTAGGTTCTATCCATGCATAGTCCTTGGTTGGTTCATCAGTCTCTGCAGGACCCCCTTGGGCTCAGATCTTTTAGCTTTGCTGGTCTCCTTGTGGGGCTACTGTCCCCTCTGTGTCCTTCTAATCCCCATCCCCTTCTTCCGTGATACTCTCTGCCCTCTGCCCAAAGTTTGGCTCTGAGTCTCAGCATCTACTTCGATCCCCTGTTGGGTGGAGCCTTTCAGAGGACCCTCTATAGTAGGCTCCCATCCTGTTTCCTCTCTTCCACTGCTTCTGGTGTTTAGCCTGTTTGCATTTTGAATGAGATTTAAGCATCGGCCCTAGGGCCATCCTTGTTGTTTTTAAAATCTACCTTAACCTTTTCCTGTTTCTTCTTTCACTAGCATTTTCCTGCTCACTGGTTTTGAATTTATCAGATAAAATAGGGTTGTTAATATCCTTGAAATAACAAAGAGCTAAGCATACACAATGTGAGACAATGTCAACTGAAACAAGTGTGCCAGGGACTAAAGAGACCCTTGTGGTCATGACTACCACACAAGGATGTGCTCAAATTGTCTTTGAAATTTTAGGGTCAGTTCAAACCCAAGAAGCACAACATTGGATCTCAAGTAGACTTATTTTGGTATGGAACTGAATTTTAATAACCACCTCAAGGCAGAATACTTCTATGCAAATAGTTTTATATATTGAAACCATGCTGTAAATTCTAAAACTCTTCATACATAGTACCAACTATGTTTATAAAACTTCTGTTTTTCAAGGTGATCTAAGTTTTGACATTATCTCAAAGGGTTAAAGTAGGATGAAGGATTTAAGACTTGCAGAAAGCAGGTTCCTTCAGATACATTAACATATATTTGACCAGCCTAGGAAAGATACCATATAGAATGTTATAGACTGAAAACAACGTATCCAAGAAATTTCTTTATTAAAAACCAGACAGCCTAACAGGCTCAAACATGATGGCTTTCTATGCCTATACTAGAGGAAGACAATCTCAGAAATATGCCTGCCACTTAAGCATGTAAAAGGAGAAAGAGCCACTTGGAGATGGTACTGACCCTCTCTGAAGGTGACCACTGTGCTCTTCACTTATTCCTGTGCAACAGAAACGGAGGAAACTTGTCCTCCACCAGCATAACTGTGTCTTATAAAGCACTTTCCACCTCAACACATAGTTTGACCTTTATATCAAGTTTATTGTCCATTTACTAAAAAGGTAAGGTAACCTGTAAATAGGTAGGAGGGCAGAGGATCAAGTCCATGTCCTTTCTGCATCTAAAGCTTGTTCTGCTCATTCTCCCAGAGGGGATGAGAGGGTCTTCTCCCACTTACATCCATCTCCATAACTATCTTCTACCTGTTACCCTGAAGAAATGTCAGCATTGAAAAATGTATGGGCAGAGTTTAAGCAATCATATATGCTTTATGTTTGCTCTGTTTAAAAAAAAATGCCTCCACTAGTATCTACACAAACTTTCCCCAAATAAAGAGGAAAACGGAAAGCTAATGAGAACAGAAGCTACTGTGAAGCACCTTTCAGACCAAGTGAGAATAAAGGTTTCAGTTAGATCTGGGAGTATAGCTTATCCAGTTGTTTAAATGAGAGTATGTTTTAAGTGCTATTGGACATACGAGCATAGCAATTTCATCCAAATGAGCAGCTGGGTTATAGACTGATGCTGCTGAGGCCATGGTTATTATACGGCTGAAAACTGCAATCTCCCAAGAGACTAGGCATCATGTGAGAAGGATTATTCTAATTATATTCACTTGTGAAATTGATTTGCAAAACCATTCATTCAATATTCGCTTTATTTTAAAAATAGGGTTATACAGTCAGAAAAATGCCAAGGACCCTTCATTTCAACTAAATCAGAAGACTCCAATAAGCAAAATGGTTTTTGCATTAAATTTTTGGAGACAAAGATAAAAACAATGAGTTAATATAAAACTGAGACCTTATTTTTTAAAGCAAATGACTGAGCCATCCTATTCTCCTTTGCTTCTTAATGCTGATATTCTACAATAGAAGGATATTTAGAATACTAACCTCTATGAGGGTAATACCATGCCAGCTTGGTCCAGCATCACCTGAGTCTTCTACAGACAAGAGAACAGTGACCTACACTTAATAGGGCCTCAAAAATTATGGGTGAATAAATGAATACATAAGAAATTCACAAAATGCTTGCTCAATTATTAAAATTAATGCAATCTAGTTTTATTATGAATCAAGATAAAGTGTCTTTAAGTGTTGTGAAAATCAGTTGTCTCTCTTGTTTTCCTAACCAGGTCAGTGAGGAGATCAGACCACCCTTTAACCTACTGTCACCTTAATAGAAAGAATTTTCGAAAGATACCTATAAGGTTTATCTTTTTAGCATACTGGGATTTAGCTTTTGACTTATGAAATATCAGGAGATTTTTTCCCCCAAGGCAAGCATACTAACAAGGTGAGAAGTAGAATGAATGATAAGTTTTATTGATGAAAAGAGCTATGTGTTCCCTAAAAAGAGAACTTACCAAGCATTTTCCAAACAACAGAAAACAAGAAATATTTTCTCCATCTGTCTAATAATTTTCCCAACAAAAATCTTTGCACATAGACTATTGGATGCTCCAAATACAAAGCCCAACAGGCTCCAACCATGTTTCTCAACCTTCCTGATGTTGAGACCCTTTTATTCAGTTCCTCATGTTATGGTGATTCCCAAGCATAAAATAATTTTTGTTGATAGTTCATAAACGTAATTTTGCAACTTTTATAAATTTTAGTGCAAATATCTGTTTCCCAATAGTCTTAGGTGATCCCTATGAAAAGGTAAATTGTTCCCTCAAAGGGGTTGTGACACAAGGTCGAAAACCACAGCTCTAACATTTGATTTAAGGCCATATCTTTAAATAAAATATCATGTCTAGTTTATTCTGCACACTAGAGAATTGAATGCTTATGTTGGGAGAATGTCAGTCACTGCCATTGCACCTTCCTTCCTACAAACACATGAAGCAATGTGGAAATAACAGAAAATGCAATAAGCTAAAAATGGTTGTCAAGCAAAACACTTCAGATATGAAGTTCTAAAGGCTGCTCTTGCATTAATGTCTATGAAGCAGTTTTAAAAGAAGTTAAGAGAGACAAAGTCATACACACACAATAATGTATGAATATATAATATATCAAGTGTATAATATGTATATATAAGGTATAATATATAAGTATAATAATATAATATATATCAAGCATAAAATAATGAACTATGGTTGAGAGAAAAGTCAGTCTTAATGGACTGATTCAAGAAGTCTTGATGCAACGGAGTATAGGAAACTACAAGATAATTGTAGGACATGTCTCTTCATATCATGCATGATACACTATAAAACACTTCCCTGTACATTGCTATATTTGATCCATATATTAGTTCAATAACACCCAGCTACTATACCCCTCATCGTAGATATCAGGAAACCCAAACCCAGAAAGTTAAGTGATTGACCCCAAGTACTCAACTTGACTTTTGGTCTGCTGATTCAAAATTCCTTCTTTTTCCAGATTCAACTCTGTCAATGAGTTGGATGGGCGAATCAGTGTGAATGCCACCTCCAACATACACTGTCACTAGGAGCAGTACAGAGCAAAGCTGTGGAAAAGTGTGTTACCAACTTCATAACATACAAAACTAAATACTGTATTTTTCTGTTGTGCTGGAGGTATATTTTCCTCTTTTATAATTTATTTTACATTAGCATTTTATGTCATTTGCATTTTTATTTTTTATCAAAATGATTTTTTAAAAAGGAGAACAGCTTAAATGACTTATAAACTGCTAGTGTTTTGTAAATGTGTCTTATGCAAAATCTTAACTGTCTTGAATCCTATTACCTACATGGGAAGTCCTTGGGTAACTGTAAGGCCCTGATGATGGTTCTGCTGTTGGCTCTTGAATTAGAAAGATAAGCACACTTGTTCTTTCTGACTTTACCTGACACACCTCCAGTATTTTATCTTTCACAAGAAAGATATATACACAACTATGTATGTATGTATCTTTCTTGTGAATGAAAGATATGAATGTATCCTTCATATATTCTGAAAGGGATGATACATCAGTAGAAGGGGTTACTTGTTTCTGGTAGGATTACTGCTCTTCTCTATTCTGTCCTCCAAATTCTAGTCTAAACTTCAGAAAGAAACGATCTGTGCTGTTTACACTGAGTTCTTCACTGTTCACTGTGTCCTCAACTCCCTGGCCTCCCAGACACTGGTGATATGACTGTGATGAGGGCAACTGAAGTGGGAAGCTGGTTAACACCATGATGTTTCCAGGGACTTGGACTTGGATGTCCACTTTATGGTGGATGCAAGCTTCTTAACCCTGCTGCTCCCATGGCATCAGCGCATACTTCTGTCTGTTCATCACTTTTCCCACACTTTTCAGAAGGCCCAAAAATACAGAAATCTAAAACTTTGGTCTTGTTAGGGTTTCTTTCTATTGTTGTGATAAAACACCATGACCAAAAAGCAAGTTGAGGCAGAAAGGACTTATTAGTCTTATATTTCCACACTGCTGTTCATCACCAAAGGAAGTCAGGACAGGAACTCAAACAGGGCAGGAACCTGAAGCAGGAACTGATGCAGAGGCCATGGAGAGGTGCTGTTCATTGACTTGCTCCCCATGGCTTGCTCAAACTGCTTTCTTATAGAACCCAGGACCACCAGTCCAGGGGTGGCACCATCCACAATGAGCTGGGCCCTCCCCATCAGTCACTAATTGAGAAAATTACTTACAGCTGGTTCTTAAGGAGGCATTTCCTCAACTGAAGCTCCCTCCTCTCTGATGACTCTAGCTTGTGTCAAGTTGACTCAAAACCAGACATTACACTACTACCACATCCCAAACTACAAAATTTTGTGCTATCTATGTAAAAGAAACAGTTCAACACATACTTTTTCTAGTTCTTCAAAGAAGTAGTCTATTCTAGGCTCTCACTGCATGTGTGTGTATGTGTGTGTGTGCTTGCATGCGTGCTTGTGCACATATGTGTTCAGTTCATATGTGTGCGCTGGTTCACTTGCACCTGTGCACACATTCACGTAAAAGTTAGAGGACAACTCACTGTTGTTCATCAGTTCTCTCTTTCTTGGTCTCTGACCCAAAACTCAGCAAGTAGGCTAGAATGGGTAGCCTGTAAGCTATGGGGATCCAGAGTTAGGATTGCAAACGAGCACTACCATGTCCAGATTTTAAGGTTCTAGAGATAAAATTCAGGTTCTCATGCTAGCAAGGCATGTACTTAGAAGGTAAGCTATCTCCCAGCCTTAGCATTTCACTACTGAAGCACTCTTGTAAAAGCAAACATTTGAAATTTGGTTTGAATGATTGCTGCTTTCAGAGTAGACAGCGGGCTTAACTTTGGTTTGGGAGGGATGTATAGAAGAAGGAGAAGCTAGGTGGAAGGTTTTCATCATGCCATTATAAGTGGTTTTTTTACTGCTGTGTACTGATGGGTAACACTCATGTATGCAAAGGGCACAGTGTGTCCTGTGAGGGACACAAATGGTTGAGAGCCAGGAGCTCTTAACTCCAACTCCTTTTGGTTGAAGAAAATAAGGCACAGAAGACTCCCGTTGGCTCTGTAATCTGATGTATGAGAGGGGTCTTTTCATTTTGTTATACTTCTTTGAACCCAGATGTGGGGGTCTGGGGAGGGGGGAGTCTGTTTCACTGAGTTCATTTAGTTGCTTGCTTGAATGTGGGCAGGAGGTTAACAACCAATGGATGTACCAAGGAGGAAAATGACACCCATCCCCCCAGCCACCACTGACTGTCAATACTTCCTCAGATAGGGTTGAGACTTCATGAGCCCTTACCCCTTCCATGATGGAAAGTTGAGTGGGCAAATATTGTGTAGATCTTATACAGATATCCCCAGCTTTGTATTCTCCTGGTTTGCTGTGCAGAAATACTGGGATAATTCTCTAGAGATAAAAATCTAAAACTGATCAAATATAGTCTTATTCAAGGTTCCCTTTAGGGACAAGAATAGTCAGTAATAATTCCTGATACTATTGAGTTCCCAAACTATGCATGGCATTTAGGCAGAGAAACACACAGGTCTTTTCTTAAAAATTAGCATAGTCAGTCATTCTTCTGTTCTGTCCCTCCCAGATTCTCTTGCAGAAAATAGGAAGAAACATTGAGACAATTCATACAGTTGAATAGTCTCAACTGAGTGTCTCCAAGAAACTCTATGCAGCTTCAGGATCCAACTAGTTCCCTCCAGACTCCCTGGGGTTGGGGATTTACACAGTGCCTCATTATATTTATATTTGCCTGGGAATGACAACTGGTTCCTAACCTGTCTTCTAGAGCCCAGCTGGGTGATAGCAGAGTCACCCACTGACTATCATCACCTCTAGTTCAGTGACAGGCCCCAACAAACACCAAGTGTTCACTATTACCTACTAAGAGACACAGCTATCTTGTAGAATAGGAAAAAGCATCACTTGTGAGATTCTGTAATAGCATCACAGATGTCTAAATGAAGGGAAAGATTTATATTTTGTGAAAGCAAGAGCTTTGCAGAATAAAAGTCATGTTCTCAGCTCTAAAAGCCTATTGTGACTGACTATTCTCTGAGCCAACTAACTGCCCTCTTGGGGCATTTCATTGTGCCTGCTTGCAAAATATCATTCCAGCCAGATAAGATGACTGTTTACAGCCCTTCATGGAGGACTGTGATTTAGACAGACTATCTTGTTGTATATGGATATGTATTATATGGATATATTACCTGTCAATTAAAAAAGCATATGGCTAATAGGAAAAAGTAAAATAGAAGGTGGGACATCCAACAGGTAGAAAGGATTCTGGGATCAAGCCAGACATGCAGAAGTCACTGAGGGAGATGTGAGGAGGACAGACACATGGTACCTGACATACAGAGGTAAACAGCCTCATGGCAGAATGTAGATTTGTAAAATGGCTCATTTCAAGTTATGAGCTAGTTAGGAGGAGCCTAGCTGTGTGGTCTAAGTATTTGTAAATATATTTTGAGTCTCATGAGTCATTGTTCCCGGAGCTGGAAGAAAAAACACACATCCTATTAGAGTGTGAAGGGTCACAAGACCCTTCCTGAAATACCCATCTGCTTTCTTTCACTTGTATGTAACTCTGTCTTAATTGCATGTGGCATAAGAAAGATGAGAGGGAGTGGCAAGCGCCTCCATCTATACAGCTATAGGGAAGCCCTAATTCATTCTGGGTAAAGAATTTCAGGTGTGGCCTCTTGGGGAAGAGACCTCATACCCTGGTAAATAACCCTTTATTTGGGGAGCATTGGCTCCCCGAAATTAATTTGGGTAGAATCATGCCTCAGTTTGTCATTAGGACCTTAAAGAAGGGGTTGACGTTGTTTATATATGTCTTCCCGTAAGAAATGTTAGCAGTACAGCCTCCTCCCCAGCAGAACAAATCAGTGAGACTCCCTTGCCTCCAACTCATCACTAGAGAAGTGGAAGTGAGAAGGACCAAGGCTGTGCTCCTGAGAGGGTCTCACACTTGAAGGACTCAAGTGAACAATTCTTACTTTTTCATCAGCTTTCATGGGGCAAGCTTCATAGTCACAAAAGTTCTCAGATCCCTTTATCTTCATTAATGGTGCCACTCCATTTAATCTCCATATTATGAAGGGAAATGGATCCTTTGCACACTATTTCTCCAAGTCTTGGAGTTTCCTATAAACACTGAAGTGTCTATTTCTAGAATATACCAAAATAGACATATTATTTTAAAAAAATCTTTTGTAACCATCATGTTGCTTCATAGAAAAATGCTCCAAGACTGAAACTCATGTTTTCTCATACTCAAAGCAGAATTCAAATTACTCAACTCCAAAGCTTCCAGTTTGCTTCTAGTGGCTAGAAAACTGAGGCAGAAATGCTTTATTCTTAGAACCAGAGATCAGATATTCCAGTGTTCTGCAAATGCCTTTGGATGAAGTCATCTGCTAATGAAGGCATAGCCCATGTTTCTTTGGTTCAAAACAATTCAAAATCAAATCTATTGATCTGGCTTCTTAATGTTCAGATTAAAAGTGAAGAAACTATTCCATGGATAGAAAGCTGTGCCTTGCTGCATACTTAACATATGAGAAAAACAGTATTTCTCAGGTGACTAAGAGATAAGTTTTTGAGTCAGGGATAAAGGGATGTGGTAAAAAGAAGATCTTAACAGATCTGCCTCTTTCCTGAAGAATAATGCACCCTCTGTTCATAAAAATGAGTTTTTTCCCGGTCTTGGGATTCCTCACTTTTCCCATTTAATAGACAAATTTTAACTTCTGTCTCCAGTCTAAATTTGTCTCAGCAGATTTTCACCTGTTTGACTCTATTCCAGAATCAGCTATGGACTGCAAGCTGAAATCTAGACTTCCTGGAAGCTGACATGATTGCTCCCTGCCTCTTTGGGTGGATCAACTAACCAGACACTTCTGAGGACTGCCCATTTGCCCAGCCTTTGACTGGCATTTCAGCCTTCTTCCCCTGATACCAACGGTCCTATTCTCAGCCTGAAGCATATTCAGAAGACGAGACCACCGCCCCAAAATCCCACCTAGCAGGCTGAAATGCAAAGTCAAAAGGGGCTCCCTGACATTAGCTATTATCTTGGGCAGCTGCTTAGCTGAATGGAAACTAGTATTGCAGCAACTGGACTAAAGCCTAGAGAGACCCTAAAAAGGATAATAGTTCTCCTTGGCTTACTACCCCTATACCCACCCTGAAGGGACCCCTACTCATTTTGATTTTTATCTTTGAGCCTTATATTTTAAATTGTTTACTGACTTTCATAAAGAAATGCTCGAGAGCAATATAGCTAATGGTACTCAGAGCCCATTGTAAAAGGTAATTCTGTAGGATACAAGGGGTCATACCAGGAAGACCCAAGACTGGGTCTTCAAATGATCATGGTAAGGGGGAAATGAGAGACCAAAAGATTACAAATCAGTGGTTATCCAGAAATGCCCTGAGGGCAAGAGCTCACTTTACTGCATTCTTTCCCCACTCACTAGAGATACAGTTGCTAGGAAACTGGCCCATCCCCCTAGGGAGGGACAGCAGTTCATTGATAGGTTTGGGGACCTTCCTATAGCCAATCAATTCAAAATGCAGCATTTGCTTGCCAGGCAGGAATCGCTCCCTGCCTTGGGCATGCTGGGAAGGAACAGAATCTTTAAATTACCCAACTAACCTGCTCTTGGCTCTCACCACTTTGGCAGTGGGGGCTGTGGGCCCAAGCTGCAGCTTGTAACTTGTAATAAAAAAAACCTTATGTATTTAAAAAAAAAATATGACATTTAGTTAGCCTTGAACTTGTGCACCATACTTCTACCTCTTGCTTGAATGTTAAGTATTAACTCATAGTGTCAGTGGCCTTAGCCACTGACAGTAGAAACTCTACTGAAATTCTACTCAATGGCCAGAAGTGATTTCAGAAAATACCCATCAGGCCACAAACAATTAGTGATGATATCTGTCCTAGATGCAGGTGTTAGGCGGTTAGGTATACACTCTGTGGTTATAACACGATTTAAATATCCTTCATTTCACAGAAAAAAAGCAATGCCCTGTTTGTATGGAACCAGAGAGCTCAGTGCTTCTCATTGCACTTTATCATCATTGCTCTAAATTATGATACCACAACTCAAAAACAATCTTTTCTTGATAATTCAGAAATCTAAAAGGCTCTGAAGTGAAGTAGAAGTTTCTGGTTTCTTCAGAAACTCAGTAATGTCATGTGACTATGTTTTCGTTTGGGTCCCAGGTGTGGGATGTGGAATGTTTTCCTCCTATGGAAAACAGCCTTCACAAAAAAGCATATGATGTTGGTCAGCTAAAATCGCCCTCCTGTTTTTTGTGAGCTACAAAGCAACCTGTGGGAACTGTGAGAAAGGATATATAGAAGCCCACAGAGAGAGAGAGACAATACTTTTTTCAATCTTCTGCATCCCTCACTGGTCTTCTCTAAGAGAAACGTTCCATAGAGCTTCTCAGGCTGCTTTGGCAGAGTTGTTCTGCTTTGGTGGACTTATGCCATTTAGGCAGAGTCTAGCTGCTTTTCCAGATGCATCTTGTGGCTGCTGCTTGGGTGTTTGACTAGACTGCTGGTATCCAGAGGACTGAGTTTGGCAATCCCCCAAATGACTCATCTACCCTAATCAGCAGAAAGTAGATAAAAGAGGTCTATAGCCCCTTTCCCTACTAATCTACTGCCTAAGGTTGGCACATGGTAAGAGAGGTAGAGGAGTTTACAAACCTTAAATAAAGTAGGTGTTTGAAAAATACAAGTCTACACTGAAGTTATACAGCCCCCATGCAAGGGAAAACCTGGCATGGACTACCATGGAGCTTTTTGTAATATTTATAATACTAGATTAAATGGTGCTTCCCCAAAGCTTTCTGAGGGACATTTTCTATTGTATTAGTACAAGAGCTTTTCTACTTGTGACCTCCTTTTACCTAAGAGACTGCTCTGTGGGCCCATGTTAATAACTATGTAAATAAGAATGCAAATCAAACATTTGCAGATAATAAATTATGAAGAAATTCATTTTAAAATAGTTTTGGTGCATATTTTTTCACCAATGATTAAATATAAAAGTAAAATTACGTGTGTTTCAGAATTCAGAGTGGATGTGGAGTTCTTATTTATTTTGTGCATAAATAATCTAGGCCAAATATTTGTTTCTTCGGGTTAGAGAGAAGCTTCAATGATTTTTACTCTTAACATATATTTTTATTTTATGATCACCAATACTGAGAATAGTGTTTCACATACGAACATAGTACAAGACGGCAGGGCTATTTTTAGGACCACTTCAGAAAGCACTCAAAATCCCGATCTAATCCCAAGCCAAATTTATTTCTTTTATTTAAAACTGAAGT
Source organism: Pachyuromys duprasi (assembly GCA_028658305.1). NCBI lineage: Eukaryota > Metazoa > Chordata > Mammalia > Rodentia > Muridae > Pachyuromys > Pachyuromys duprasi. The sequence continues at coordinate 66,517,940 of CM053764.1, forward strand.
CAGCACCTCAAAGAGCAATTTTTAAAAATCAAACGTTCTGATAGTGTGATCCATATACATACGGAGGGATTATTACTTGATATATATTGAGGGATGACTATAGGAAAAGATTGAAAGCCTCTGTTTCGCATAGTTAAGCCATGATGTTTTTATTAGAACAGAAAACTTTGTATGTGTAGCAGAAACTGAAATTCATGACATACAAGGCTCTCACATCTGACCTAAGACTTTCCAAGCAGCACCCAGCCCATGTCCGTTGCAGTTTCAAAGAGGGGGGGGTAGCTCATGTGGTATGTTCAGAACCAAGGTTGCACTGAAGTCACATGATACAACCCACGTGAGTATGACCAGAAGCTCCTTGGATTTATTAGACATTTGATTTTGGATTACTTTTGTTCATTATAAGTTCAGAAACCTTGTACTATTGCCAAAATTTGTATCTCCTGCATTCAATTATGTGACCTTGCATTCAATGAGTCATGCATGAACATTTCTTGTATAAATTCTGTGATAATCTGAACTCTGAAATATATCTTAGCCCAGAATTTTTATTTGATGAGTGGCAGGCATGTACTATTGAGCCTGGTCCTTGCAGGCAGGATAGATAGAATGACCCCTAAAGGTAGCCACACCATAATCCCTAGAAACTGGGTTAGATGGTAAAAGGAACTTTGTAGACATTATTTATAAACTATGGGGCTAAATGGAGATATTATCCTTAATGGTCCCTTCAATGGGAATCAGGGAAACATGGCAGAGAGGCAGCCAGAGAGAGTCTAAGCAGGAAGGAGCCTCCATCACCCTAGGAAGGCCACATAGAAAGAGAAAGGCTGCAAGCCAACCCTACAGCCAATTGTTCCCTTAACAGATACCAGCAGCCAAGTGCGCCCTGGTTGGCAGCGAGAGAACATAGCTTTCAGATGGCTCATTTGGCCGACAGTCCTAACAAGTGTAGGTTCTTCTCGAGAAGCAGCAGCCCATGTGGCATGGTTTCAGCCTTGCAAGACCCTAAACATGTCACACTAGGCTTCCAGCCTATTTTAACAGGCAGTATTTCAGTCCATTTGGTGTATTACTATTTGTTTTTATAGTCACAAAAACAACCCCTAAAAGAAGCCTGTTTCTCCTTGGAGAATGTGGCCTCCTGGTATTACCCCATTCCTGAGTCCTAGCCCACATGCCTGATCCAGTCAGGCCGCTCTCCTCCTTGGCTCCCCTACACAGGGTGCTCTGTGCTTTCACACCATTGGGTCTCTGCTGCCCTGACCTCTCCCTCACCCACCAGCCTTTCTAGCATGCCCATCCCCCTTTCTAATTGTCCTACCCATACCCAAACCAGTTGCCACTCCCCTTCTTGGCTTCCCTTCCCCGTAGAATTAAAACTCCGGAAGGAGGAAGATACTGTTTTACCCCTCCCCTGTGAACTCTCTAATGCCCACCATTACATGCAATGAACCATGAAAGAATACCAAGGGAAGGAGTGAGTCAAGCAAACCAGCTCAACAGTGCAAATCTGAAGCAAGCATGGAGTCTGGCCAGTATTCCAGTGTTTCCACTGAAAATGGCCCTTCTTAATCACTGGCAGTTGTGGTTTTCAGAGCATTTCTAAATACATCCCCCCAAACCCAATAGATTAAACAGGGCAGGTATTTGAATTAAATCTTTTAATGAGCATATGAAACATGGGGTTCACTGTGACATTTTCATATATGGTTGCACCTTTTACTTATTCTCCACTTTACTGCTCTCTCCTGTCCCCTCTCTGGCCTTTTGCTGTCTCTTTTCTCCTTCTGCTTTCATGACATACACATTCCGTTACTTTCCTCCTTCTATAGACGAAAACCCGAGGCCCCAAAAGTTTATGAGATTTTCCCCACACAGTCCCAGGAACAAACTCTACCACATGTCCGGCTTCACACTCACATGTGGGACATCCAGGCATCTCTATAAGCCATGCAAGCACACAGGCAGTGAGAAGCAGAAGATTAGAGCTTGGCCATGGGCAAACAACAACTTGTGAGTAAGCCTCAAAGGACTAGGATAGAGAACTATTGAGCAGGACACCTGACACCACTCTGATCTCGGCGCTTGATAACGGGCATACACATTTACACACGCACACACACAGGTCATGAACATACAGCAAACAAGCACATACAAAAATGTATTTGGAAATTTTTTCCTTCATAATATATTTTAGGCCTGGTAATACAATGGAATTTTAAAGAGAATATCTTTTGGTACCAAAGTTAGAATACACTGCAACTAAAACTTGAAAAATCTTTGCTCATTTACCTTTAGAAACATATCAGATGACCCTTCTCACTCTAGATTCGATTTCCCACAGAACTTCTCATCTGAAAGAAAAAGTCTGGGGGAAGGTGACAAATATTTTTGTCATGTCTAAAACCAAAACATTTTAAACATGACAACATTCTTATGAGAGTGGAGACTGAGGTAGATTGGGATCGGAGGCATATGTTGCCATCTCTTCGATCATCAATCTTTTTTCCTCTTATAAAATAAATTTTTGTAGTTTCCTCATTTGTATTTCAGAAGTTGATATGAAATGAATGGGAAATAAAATGTCAGCATGAGAAAAAGCTCTAAGATAAATTGCAGGTGCTTGTGTAAAAGAGCGGCGTCTACTCCATTCACCACTGTGGGCAACATAGGAAACCCTATGTCCAAACCATAGCTCCTCCTCCAGGAGCCCTGCTGAGGCTGATGGCATCCCACTCCCAAGACATGAAGTTCAGAGACTTGGCTATGCTACCTGTCCCTACACCGATGGCCATGCAAGACTGATCAATTCTTTTCAAAATACTAAGCTATTCAAAACTCGCTGATATTTCCAATTATTTCTAAAAACCAGAGTAAAATACTGACTCCCCCACCTTTCTGTCTGTCTGTGCTCACTCCCAGAGTAACAAGACATTCATATTTCCTCTTCTGCTTGATTACCCCAAAGCTTTTTCGCATGCTGCTCTTGGCTGGACCTACAGCCCCCAAGAGTCCTTTGTTCACTGTCTCACACTCAGGTCTTCAGGAAGCCCTGGCCCTAATGTAATAGGGGTGCGTGGAAACCCATCATTTCCCTCAGAGTGCTTATCATTTGAAATTAAACATTAGGTAAAGTCTCTGCCCACCTCCCCATCGGTAAAATTCCTCATGGCAATGATTGTTTTGACTCCAACTTTGTTATCTTGATGCTTTACTTTTTGAAGAATTTAGTAATTAAATCATGCTTGGGATACTATCCTCGTTTTCTAGAAGTTAAAACTATTATTGGGAAAGAGGAGGATAGGGAATAAACCAAACATCGGGCAGGTGTTAGGGATTGACAAGGTGCATTTGATTTATTATCTCCTTCGCTCATCACAAAATTCTATGAGATCGTATTAGTCTCTCTTTGCTGCCATACCAAATCATGACAGACTCAGCAGCTTACAGCGTAGTGACATGGGTAGGGTTATAAGCAAGATGTAAAAATGCCAGTAAGTAGATTCTACACACTACAGACAAGAGTCTGCCATTTAAGTGTGAAGATCCCAGCCTCCCTGGGAGTCCCGCTGCTAGAGGGAACTTCAGCAAACATCACAGCAAACTTGGCAGGACCCTTCAACCACAACATGGGAAAAGATAAAAACCTGAAATTTTATATATATATATATAGATATATATGTATATATATGTATGTATATAACTTTTACCAACAATATATAATATATATAAACTTTTAATAACATCCATATTTCCTGAACTAAATTTTCTTTCTCCCCCACCTTCTCTCTTTTTGCTTGAAACTTTACCAAACATCAAAGGAGTGGGATGAGCACTCCATGATTATCATATATTTGAACAAGATTAATCGAGGTAGATGTTTACTTTCCCTTTTAATCTTTTATCCAATTTTGGAAAAAAAATCACTCTGACAACGTAATTCAAGCCCGAAGATGAGCATGCATTGTTACATTTTTATTGCTGTTGCTGTCCTTCATCTTATGGACCTTATAAACAGAGTAGCTTGGAGAAAGTTTAGTGAAAAGTATGTTGAATACACACTAAATACGAGAAAGGTTGGGAGCCTCACTGAGAATATGTGGGAAGTCCTCAGGGCTGATGCTAGCATCGAAATCTAATTTTGGAACTTTGGACAAAAGACTACAAGTCTTATATTTGTAGAGGTTTTTGTTTTTGTTTTTCCATGTCTTCACAGTAAGGACACAGTCGCTAGTAAGAATCAACTGGAGAGACAGACCAGCAGTTAAGACTATCACCTGCTCTTCCAGAGGACCTGGTTTGGCTCCCAGCACCTGCTCGCTGCTCACCACTGCCTGTAAGTCCAGCTCCAGCAGGTCTGATGCCCTCTTCAGGCCTCCTTAGGTAATACATACAAACACACAAACACCCAAACCCTCATACATTAAATAAAAACAAATCTCTCAAAAAAAAAAAAAAAAAGGACAATTAAGGGGTGACTTAGGGATCTTGAAGACCTGGTTGGGAATGAGACCTTCAGCAAGTTTCTTGACCAGGCCTATCCTCAGATTCCTTGCTTGTAAGGAAAACAAGACAGAACTTTGGGGGAGGCTCAGACAGTAAAGTACTGGCTTTACAAGTGTGAAGATTTAAGTTCAATTCTCAGAACACATGTAGACATGTTAAGTGTTGCATGCTTGCAACCCTAGCAATCCAAAGGCAGGAACAAGAGAATATCCGAGTCACTGGCCACCAGCCTAGTCTGACTAGCAAGCTTCAAGCTAATGAGAGACCCTATGTTAAATGAGGTAGATGGCTTTTCCTCACAGTGACACCAAAGACTGTTTTCTGGCTTCCACATTTATGCACACATACCTGTACTCACATATGCACGGAGGTACATAAAAAAAATAAGTAAAATGAACAAGGTAAGCAGAAGCTGATTCATAGTATGTGAGTATTAAAGCAAACATTCTGCAGTCCAATCCACCTTTGCCTACATAATAACCCTGAGTCACGTTCATTGTTAGAATATTACCAGACCAGGCAGGACAGAGATAACCAGATCCTTGTGAACCAACCTCAAAGGGAGCTTAAGGCGGCCACCCCAATCACATACAACCACGTGGGTCTAATGTAAGTCCAACAACAGCAAACCATCTGATAATTCAGTGTAATTAAATTTCTAGCAGAATATGGTACTTCATAATACAGTTTATTGTTCTTCCAAACAATAATCTTAAAAGGAAATTATATTTCAGCTTTCTAAAGCACCTGGGCCATAAAAGAATTCACATTAGTTCTAAGCATAAAATTCTGTTTTGTGGAGAAAATAGCTATTCCTGCATTAGGTGCAAAGCCCATGAAGCCAAAAGAATACACATGTTCAGAGCCCACACATTAAAAAAAAAAAAAGGAAGACTCAACAAAATACAGTCTAACTCAGGGATGGGCTGGGTCCTGCCCTCCATCTGTCTGTGAACAAAGTTTTACTGGACCACAGCCATACTGTATTCGTGTGCAACTATGACAAATATCATCTAGCCCACAAAACTTGCCTTCTTTACTATGTGCCTTTTACTGAAAAGCATGTTTACAGTCTTCTGTTATAGAAATGAAAAAGAAAACCCTGAAAACATTAAAATGTCAAACTTTACTAGAGTTTCTTTTTAGTGGCAGCATGTGAGGATAAAATATGCCCATCTTCCCAGTGCAAGGTGAATGACAGCACCGTAAGGGCTGGCGGCGTGTGAGTTTGCAGTACATGGTTCCATTTGTGTCAGCCATTGCTTATCCCGCCCCACCCCCGCCCCACCTACGGATTCTGCACGCTGGTGGGTATGTAAGACTCACTTGGGCTCTGTCTTCATTCTTGGTTGGCATTGGTCTGGGTCCCTTCCCTGATGCCTCCTCTGCAGCTGCTTTCCTTGTGACATTCTGAGGCTCCCATTTCTTTAGTGCTTGCAGCGCACACTGCTGTGACTCTATTTTCAAGCTATTGGGGAATTCCACAGACTGAGCTTTCCTGCAGAGAAACAAACACATTCCTCAACAGGGCCAGGCTCTCCAAAGCAGATATGTCTACAATCAAACCACGTGAAACCAGCAGCAGCTGACTTGTTATGATGCTTATCACCTGGTAGATCTTTGACTAGAACTTTAAAAACATTAACAACCCACTAAGAAAAGCATTGCTACCCTTGCTTTACAATAAAAGGCTCAAAGAAACACTGTAATTTACTGAAGACCACATAATAGTATTGTCAGCATTTGAACCCAGGACTACCCAGCTCCTGCCAGTACATGCTGTTTCCGTACAACCATTCAGAGAACACCCCCTGTATCTCTGTATGGTTATTTATAGCTTTAACATCTTGAGTATTGGTGTGAGACACTATCAGCCTTTGGGTGCTGAAATTAGGTCCACACATCTGTTACCATCACCTGCCTCAGCGTTCCAGGTCACCCATGTGTCCAATTAACTATGTCAATTTCCCATGAAAAATCTCACTATCTCAGAAGAGGTTCAGACTCATACGCCTAGTCTTCAGAGCACCTTAGAGCGTGGCACATCTCCTGGGGTTCACCTGTTGTACCCCAAAGCACTCAGAAGGCTTCACCACTCCCCCATAGAGCTGTTTAAAATAAAGTTGAGGAGTCCTGATTATGCCTCTACTTGAAGTGGCTCCCGTATTCTTCTATAGCTGGAAACCCAACTCAGCCGGCAGACCAACTCCGCCCTCACCTCTTCTGTGTATCAGAATGTTGCACTTCTATCTGGAACAGCAGAGATCCTGTTTACACCTTAATCAAATCTCCTGCACAGCCTGCCTTCCTGGCAGCTGCTTGTCTATCTTGCCTTGTTTCCTTCCTAGGCTAGAAATTCTCTCAACTCTCTTTGCATTCCCGGTGCCTGGCATCAAGCAAACACTGGAAGAGCCTACCTACTCCGCTGCCCACAGCTAAGCAATCCTCTTTCCTGAGGTCGGGAGACTTGGTTAGCTGGCTCAGTTCTTGCAAACACACCTGGCAATTGGCTGCATCCTGCGGTGCTAAGAAGGCAGTAGTGGAGGGCGGGGAGCAAGCGGGGCCTCTGTCCCAGTCAGGAAGCAGTTGTTTGGTGGCATTGCAGCAATGAAGGGACTCACTGAACACTAAAGAACTTTCTAGAAGGATCTAAAGTGATTCCTCTGACCCTCAAATTTCACTGCACTCTTCTACCAGAAGCTGTGAGCAAAAGGTATCTTTACAGTGTCTTGTGAACTGCCCTTCCATAAGCTCATGCGTCCACATACTTGGTCTCTAGCTGATAGTAGTATTCGGGAAGGTTGTAGAGCCTTTAGGAGGTGGAGTCTCACTGGCGGAAGTGCGTCATTGAGGCAGGCCCCACTTTCTGTTCACCCTGCTCTCTGACTGTAGCTGCAGTATGAATGGATGCCTCACACTCCTGCCATCATGGCTTCCCAGCTTCTAATTTTGAGACAAAGGAACCTTTCCTTCCCTGGGTATTCCTTCCCAGGTGTTCTGGCACAGCAATGAAAAAGGAACTTTAGAAAGCAGCCAGGCCTGCGGCTGGAGCGCAGCCTCTCACCTGAGCTCCGAGTCCCGCGCCGCTCTCAGCCGCGCTCTCTCAGCAAGGATCTCATCACACAGCACGTCATAGGGTTTGTCGAGATGGTGCTCACCCATCACCCAAACCCACACCTTCTTGTCAGCGCCCAGCTTCCAATGGACAGACTTGCCATTCTCTGCGGACAAAGCAAAAAATTGTGTCAAACAACTTATTTCTGGGATATTATTTGTCCCAACGACTTCAGTATTTTCAGCCATTGGTGGGGGTGAGCCAGCCTGCTGGGGAGCAGACAGTAACACTAGGGGCTGGGAAGGGGCTGCTGTTTGCACCTGTGAGATGCTGAGAGGAGACAGAAGCTCATGGCTCCCATCATCCTTTAGGGTATGATAGTGAGCTAGCATCAGGTAGCACAACCCATTAGGCCCAAGGATTTCCCCATAACTCAGAACTGCAGTTGCTCAAGCTTTTGGTGTTTCCACTACCTTCGCAGGGCCCAAACAGCATGCAGTTTAGAGTTGGGCTGGTTTTGTTCAAATCTTAGCCTTGCCACCTACTGGCTAAGTGACTTGGAAAAATTAGTGTCTTTAAGACTCAATTCCTTCATCTGCAAAATAGGGATACTAGCATCCACCACAATGACAGCTGTGAAGAATAGACAAGCTGAGGGTGCCCTTGTACCTGCCACATACTGCGAGTTCAACAGAGGTTAGCTGCTCTCATCAGCCTATTGCTTACCTACGTGGCTGCTTGGAGACCCACAGCAGCCTGAGAGGTGATAGTGCTGCTGGGGTAGTATGACACTCGGTGAAGCTGCTTAAATAACCCTTGTTTACAATTGGTCTCCAGGCTTGTATTACATATAGTTTCTAGCTCCAGAAATGTAGCCAGATGGGAGCCGGGTCCCTGAGTCCAGGGAAATGTGAAGTCCAGGGAAATTAGAAGAGATCAAGAAATACAGTCCCTAACCTAAAGAGACAGATCTGGGGTCTGCTCAGGTTATTGTGGTCCAAAGTTAGGTCTAGCCAACACCCTCAAACCAGCTAAGGGTGCTGAGTCTGTGAATAGGATTTAATATATGCTGATCCAAGCTGTATTCCTGAGAAACCCACACTGGATTGCCTCTGGTCTCCTTATGCTAAGAGAGGAAGTTTTTCAGTTCAAGTGTTCATGAACCATGGGCCCACTTCAGACTGCTGCCTCAGGTTGAATTACAGAAGCAGGCTGCCCCTCTTGATCTTTGTTTTCTGCTCTTCTCCAGATAAATGAACCATCCCACTGTCTCGTTTCAGAGAGTTCTAAGCGGAACTACTGAGGAGAGCAGGGGAGATTTGTACAGTCTTCACCATAGGACTTAAAACTATCAGTGAGAGAGAACCGCCCTGACCCTGTTTTCACCTGTAGGGACACTGTGGAACCCAGAGAGCAGGGGAGGCGAAACCCTGTGTGATCTCTTGGGGACAGGCCCCTGTGACAGCCCTCACAGGTCTTACAGTTTCAGGACATGACAAATGTTTAATTAATTTTAGGCAGCTGTCATAAAACTGCCTCTACCACACACTCCCGGGACCAACTCTAATATTTTTATCGTGCTCATTTCTCAACCTTCTCTTAGGTAATCTCTGCTAATACATCTTTTGACAATAGGAGAATGACACCCGGAACAGACAGTGGTAAGGTGCCGAGAGAGACAAATATTCAGGGCCCAGAGAGTCACTGTTCTGTTGAAACACCATGTGACTGTCCCCCAAACAGCATTCGGCATGACACTGGGGGAGAAAGGTCTGCCCTGGGTGGAACATATGAAACCTAGGAGTGCAGGTGAGCAGCAGAGAGTGTGCAGAGCCTGAGAGCAGAAGAGAGACAAAGAGCTCAGAAGACTGAGAAGTTGAGGGGGCAATGAACTGTGGTGCTCCGCGCACTGTGGCCATGAAGAAACACTGGCGACGGGGAAAAGGATCAGAGTCAAAATGTCAGACTCAGCCAGATGCTCAGAACAGGGGCTCTGAGAGAGCCCTTGCTAGTGAGTGACCTGTCTCCACAGCTCCAAGAGCCCGTGGGAATGCACAGAAAGCAAACAGAGGTTAAGACTGGCCAGGTGAACTTGGAAATGACACATATTATCATTGAAATTTCTGGCATAGCTGGACTGACAGAGACAAGGAAGCCTAAAAGAGAACCCTAGAGAAACATGGGCTTCATTCGGGGGCAGAGGAAAATAATCCAAATCTTATATAAATAATTTGAAAGTAGAGAATTCTGATTCCCATATAACTTAGTAAGGTAGAAGGTGACTGGGAAGTGCAAAGCCACGCAGGCAAGAGGGAAGAAAAGAGTGGTACTAAGTGATAGTGAGGGGACCAGGAATGTCAGGGACACAGAAGGAGGCAGGTGACTCAGAATGTCGGGAACTGGCTGGCTCAGGCCTCAGGGTTGTGTTCTAGAGGGTTCCATCAGTGACGGGAGAGGAGGATTGGGCTGTTTGTTCAGCAATCATTTCCAGAATGTCTGCTACATTTCAGCACAGAGAGATAGTAAGAGAAAAGATACGTGTGGCGTCTCTTTAAATTGAAGAAACAGGGCAGGGCTTATAGCCTGGCTGTTGAGAGGCGAGAAGGTAAGGATGCCAGGAAGGATCAAGCAAGGGGAATGATGGCTAGGAAGGCTACAGAAGTAAAAAGAAGGCATTGGCTGGGATGTAGGTCAGCCGGCAGAGTGCTTACCTAGTATGCATGAGACCCTGGGTTCAAGTTCAAGCACAACTGTAAAATCAGGCATGGTGGTTCGTGACTACTCGCAGCACTTGGAAGGACGATCAAAGTTCAATGACATCCTTGGCTGTTTAGGGAATTCAGCCTGGGATGTGTGGGACTTTATAATGAAAGGAAGATGAGAAGGAGGAAAAGGAGGAAGAGGAGGAGTAGGAGAAAAGAGAAAAGCAGAGGACAGGCTTGAACAGAACCGCGTAGCCCCTAACATACCTCTTTAAAGAAAAGATACAAACTTAAGAATTCTGAGTGTGACATGCGTAATATCTCCTTCGCAGTCTAACACTACCCAGCCATTCTGGATTTCCGTCTACCTCACTTGAAATTATATACACTCTTCAATCTAAACATGCGGAGGAAGGGCTCTGTATACAGCCCCTCTACATAATTACACGGTCTTTTGTTTCTCCAGACCTTTAATAGTGACTGAACAACCACAGGGGCTCTTACAAAATTCTTTTAAAACCAGCTTTTCTAGAAAAGTGGGTCCGTCCTGCTTGGGGACTACATCATAAAGAACTGCTAAGCAGAGACCTGTAGTCACACCTGTTTCTTCAAAGAAGTGTTTTCTCTCATATGCAAACTCTCTAATGAGGCAGTGCTGTGAAAGGCCATGTGAAGACGGAGTGGCACATGTCTTTATCAGGGAAATGGCTAGACTGTTCCAGTTTTAGATTCTTGAGTACAACATAACGCTGCTGTGTTTGGTGCTTCCCATGTGATCCAGCAGGAATACAAGCTTCCCGTGACAAGTCAGGGATGCATTGCAGTAAACCCTTCCTGGGGCATTGGCGGGTGCTCACAACATATTGACCATAACTCTATTCATAACAAATAACCCTATTCTTAATGCTACTTTACTGTGAGTCCACTGAGTGCCAGCAAAAGCATGAGAAACCAAGATGAGAAACCACTGCACATTGAAAGAGTCCAATACTGGTCTGTGTGACTGACAGAAGCAGGGCTCCTACAGTAATGTAGTCAACCATCCTGAGTCTTCTATACCCTGCCACCTCAGAGGCAAACATACCGTTCACCACTCTGAGCTCTCCTCTAAGAGCCCTTATCCTCAAGTAGAAACCAAATGACGAACATCAGCTGCCGGTTAGTTGCCCCTGAGTCCTCCTGCTATGGCCAATGTCCCTCTGACTGGCAGATGCCATGCCAAACTCCTCTTTATCCACTGCCCCAGGCCACTCCTAGCTATGTTTTGTGAGGCTGCGGTGGCTCAGACAAGCAACTTCCTCAACATAGTAAAGTGTTTACACACTGAAGGAGGGAGTCAAAACCTATACGCGTGATGGCAAAGCCTGTGTTTAAAGAATGTTTCTGTTGTGTGGTCCAAACTGAAACACTGAGAGTGAAAAGAGAACCAGTAGGATCCTGGGTAAACTGGTTCACCTACATCAAGGGCAATATGGTGTTCTTTCTCATCTCATAGGGTGAGGTGGGGTGTGAGCCGGCCAGGCACGTCTCCATGTTCATTTTAATGAAGGCCCAGGCCAAGTTCTATCAAGTCTTCCTTAAATTACTTGTGGTTTTCCTCCTTTTTTCCCCTATAATTTCTTTTCCTAATTAGTTTTTTTTTAATATTAGTTACAGTTGGTTAACTTTGTATCCCAGCTGTGCCCCACTCCCTCATTCCCTCCCAGTCCCACCCTCTCTCCCTCATCTCCTCCCTGCCCCTTTCCAAGTCCACTGATAGGGGAGGCGCTCCTCCCCTTTCATTTGACCCTAGCTTCTCAGGTATCTTCAGGACTGGCTGCAATGTCCTCCTCTGTGGCCTAGAAAGGCTACTCCTCCCTTGGAGGAGAGGGGAGGTCAAACAGCCAGCTACTGAGTTCATGTCAGAAATAGTCCCTGTTCCCCTTACTAGGGTACCCACTTGGATACTGAGCTACCATGGACTATATCCCAGCAGGGGTTCTGGGTTATATCTATACATGGTCCTTAGTTGGAGATACAGTCTCATAAAAGACCCCTGTGCCCAAATATATTTGGTCCTTGTGGAGCTCCTGACCTCTCCAGGTCATACTAACTCCCCCTTTCTTCATATGATTCCCTGCACTCTGCTGAAGGTTTGATTATGAGTCTCAGCATCTGCTTTGATACACTGCTAGGTATAGTTTTTCAGAGGCCCTCTGTGGTAGGCTCCTGTCCTATTACTTGTTTTCTCCTACTTCCAATGTCCATCCCATTTGTCTTTCTAAGTGAAGATTGATCATCTTACCCCAGGTCCTCTTTCTTGTTTATCCTCTTCAGGTGTACAGATTTTAATATGTTTATCCTATCTTATAGGTCTAGTATCCACTTATAAGTGAGTATATACCGTGTGTGTCTTTCTGCTCCTGGGATACCTCATTCAGGATGATCTTTTCTAGATCC
>CM053764.1:66531144-66551108 GCA_028658305.1 Pachyuromys duprasi
GGACAGTGCCAGGCAGCCACCAGGCACCTTGTTGCCACTTTGGACCACCCGTGGCTTCAACTCCAAAGGATGGGCAAAATTAAATATGAAAAGCACTTGCTTTCTAGAAGTGGATTTTTTTTTCCTGCTCCCTGGTCATGAGAGGAACCAGTTTAATGTCTGTCACCTTTCTCCAAGGGCTAAAGGACTTAATGGAGTAATAGACATCTGATATGCAATATTGATAGAACCTTCACTGTTTTGTGTCAGCGTATTAGCATACTACTTCTACAATCATTTAACTAAAAAGGTGATGCAGATTTTCTGAAAGGTGTATTCAAAACTATACAGAAACACTTAAGTAAAGAAATTGAAATAATTGCCTTAAGTTATCACAAGGTAAGTAATCACAAAGAAAGCTACCCAGCAACTTTGAGAAGCTCACAGTTTAACAAAAGACTAGGGGGACAAGCAAACGTGTGGTCTCAGCAGCACCATAGTCACCCCACTATATAACCATCATATACCAGGTTTTCAATGAGCATGGTGCCCAGAGCAGCCCAACTGACTGATAAACTGTACCAGGAGATGAGCAGGTACCCCATTCCCAAATGCTTCACCTCACCAGTATGTTTTGAAGAGAGAGTTATAATCTGGATACTCCAATGTGAGATCTGACAGATCTGAGCATATGTACAGGGTGTAGCTTTCCACATATGAATATGTTTTGCCCATAAATTTGTGCAGTTAGTACGAACATTGCAAAAATTTTGGGAGGTTAAGACATAAGGTATGTGTCTCAGACAGTGTCTAAAATAGTGGTTAGTTATTATTATGCTCTGTTTTTGTTTGTTTGTTCGCTGTATTATATCCAGGACTTTTTGGTAATTTGTCTGTTGCTGTTGTTGTGGGGGTACTTGGGATTGGCCCTAGTGCTTCCTGTATTCTCACCATGATCTTCCTCCCAACCCTTAAGTGTGTGTGTTGTATAAAATAATAATACATTCTTAATTAGTATGTAGATCTCATTAAAAACTGTTTTAGTTATATATGAGGCAAAGGCCACTAAACTGATTTCCATTTTGAATTTATGTATAGGCCAAGCATGCCAATGAAATGTATTTTCTCAACTTTTGAAATCCTGAGTGGTTTTATACAATTTTCCTTTTCAGGCTTAAAAAAAAATGAAGAAAAAATGAGTGTGAATATCTCAATAAGTAACCTTGAAAACTCTGTGTGAATGTGTGTGTGTGTGTGTATGGGTGGGTATGGGTGTGTTTAGTTAGGGTACTGATTCATGACAGAGCTTATGTGTGTGGGGGGAGGAGAGGGTTAATGTGCACTTTCCATGTATGTGTATGTATACATTTAGCTCTTAATGAACAAAGAATTCCTTCCCTGATGGTCTCAAAAGAACTCTCTCAAACTCCTAGGGACTTACTCAACTGTGAAGAAGTACATCTGAGACTATTCCACACTAAACACATGCACCATTGTGACTTGGTCTCTTTAAGCAAGTTCCTTACATTTTAATGGGCATTCCTTTAAAATGATAACTTGAAAAAGTCCCTGAAGTTGATAATGCAAAATCACACTTGCTGTACATTTGCTGCACATTTGTATTGTGATATTGTAATATTAAGCCAATCAGGGGAATAAAGACCTTCCTTAGTGCTCCTCAAGTCAAACTCAAGGATGGCTTCTTGCTTTTTGGAGGTTCTAGAAAGGAAATGAGAGACTCATGTATGTTAAGCAAGTGTTCTACCTCTGAGTTACACCCGCTTTCCTTAGCACTGACTATACCATACCAAAATCTGACCAAAGATTTGCTTAAACATGGACACTGCATGGTGAGTATTCTGTGTTTATGTGTGAGCAAATGCAGACTTCCAGTTGAAAACCCTGACTGTGAGAAGCTGAGTAACATTTAGGATCTGACCACAAAATCACAGCTCCTAGCTGGCCAACTTGACTGATGTGAGCCCTGAAAGCAGGCATTCAGCTGCCACATTCACAGCACTGAAGAGGATACTTTACCTTTCTTTGGTCTGGATTTCACTGGCAAGGACTCCTTTCTTTCCATGGCCGCTTCTCTTTCTTTCCATCGCCGGATCTGTTCCTCTCTCATCTTGTAGAACAAGATCTGTTTCTGCTCTTCACTGAGCTCTGCCAGCAGTTCAGGGTCTATGTACATATCCGACAGTATCTGTCTCAGCATCTCTGCTGGTCACAAGAACTTCTCCACCTGCAGCAGACGTTCCTGGAAATGACTTGCAAGTTTGCTTCCAGCAGGCTGACGCTTGGGCACCTGAACACCCCAGAAATAGCTCCTCCTCGTGTGGGAACTCAGGAGTGGCTTGTGTTGTAAATTCTGGTCAGTGATGGTGCACAAGCCTGCAAAGAGCAACATCCAGATCAGGCAGAAAAGCATGTAGAGTCTAGACAGGAGCACAGTGGTGAAGAAAGCCAGGAGGAAACAATATAGTTTTCATTTCAAAGAGAAAAGGGGGAAATGCCAAGGTATGTTTAGCTTAAGAGAGTATAACCTCTATTCCATAACAGGTATTTTATCAGAAAAACTCTAACTTTGTCCAGGCCACTCTCAGGGAAACAGAAATTTAACAGAGGGTTGCTTGGCTTCCTCCCAACTGAACAAACACTTTATTACCTCAGTGCTTCCCAGCTGCCAACAGCATGGCTGAAAGGAATCAACAACAAAAACAATATCAAAGGTCACGAGAGGAAACTAAAATACCCTCCCCACTGACTTACCCCACAAGAAAATGTCACCTTTGAGAGACTCTTAGCGGAGCAGAGCCGTTCTGAAAGAAGTGAAAAGGAGGGATAAAAATGAGAGCGCGGTCTTTCTTTCCCCTTCTCTTGAGCTCTGCACATATACAACTGTGTCCTCCTTCGCAAAGGGCATTTCCAGACAACCCTGCAGAGCCATGAGAACAGCGCAAGTGCAAAAAGGAACAAAAATAGACATTCCAGAAGGCCACCAGCTCTTTGGTGTCTCCTTTCCACATAACCTAATTCAGTAAAATTTAAGTTTCAGGCCAGCTATCTATGGGGAAGAAGAGGTAACTGGCTTCTGCCTTGCTTCAGAAAAGTTTATCAGCAGGCTCCTTCAGAAAGAAGGAAAGAAGAAAGGCTGTGGTCTTGGGCATGCATAATGCCAAGAAAGTAGTACTAAAGGGTGGCAATTCCTTTAGGTCTCAGTTTATTTTTATACAGCTTTATGTGGTTAAAAATTTTAGATGCCAAATCTTCAGACTCTGTGTTTGTATATGACATATGTATGTATTATATATTTACACATGTGTGTATACATTTATGCCACAGGGGACAGTCTCGGGTGTCAGCTGCAGCCCTCCACCTTCTATGAGACAAGATCTCTCTTTTGCTTGTTCAGCACTGTGTAGGTGGATCACTCTAGCTGGCTGGAAAGCTCTGGTGGGGTGGGGGTGTCTCCTGACCCCACCTCTCATCTCTCCAGAGAGGCACTGGGATTAGGTACTGCTGCATATGGGATCCTAATGCAGACCCTCATGCCATTCCCCAGTCAGAGAAAAGCATATATGTATATATGCATATCCATGTGTACGTGTGTATATGTCCACAATATACAAATGTATTATATTTATATTCTGGAGAAAAGGTATTTTATTTGTTCTAAATGTCACAGAAATGTCTTAACTGTGATACTTCAGAATCATATATGTCCTAAAAGGTCAACTACAACTTTCATGCCTACAGCGCTTCAGAAATCTTGCCTCTAGCGATGGTCGTTCAAACATCGTGCTTCTCCATAGAAAGCAAAACATACTTAAACTTGAGAACAATTAGTAGGCTATGCCATAATTGCAGTAGCCTTGGCTCTCCTCGCCCATCCCTGTCTTTGTGAATGTTGATCCTGTTTCTTTCCCTCCCTCCTCTGTTTCCTTGTGAAGCGGCTTCTTGAACACAGCCCTTTGAGACTCATAGTCAAGTACACAGGACATCTGAAGCCTTTGGATTCGCTACACAGCTGTGCCTCGAAGCTGCTCTTTCTACCTGCACCCGATTTTCTCAAACACAAGTTTAGCTACTGGAAATCAAATGGAACACAATATTAAGAGGAAGGTTAAACAGCATTAAAATCAACAACACGACGTAACTCAGGCATGCTCCTCCCAGGGCCCCTAGTTAAGCTTCCATATTGCCCTGGGGCAGTCTTCAAGGTTATACAGTACAGAATCAATGTCTTGGAATATTTTGGTTCTAGAACATTCTCAGAAAAAAGAGCAAACCAAGTCCACACTAAAGGAAGGGTTTATAAAAGATATTCTTCTCCCACAGAAAGAATCTGCTTCCTTGGCAGATGTGACTCCAAGGTCCTGAGGTAAAGAGGTAAAGTAAACAAGGTAAATGACTCCTTAAAATTCCAGGAAGCGTCCATAAATGCTCACATTCCATGAGCACAGTGCTTGACACCCATAGAGAACACAATAGGAAATTAGCAACTGATGAGGTCTACAGCTTCTACTCTATCCCCCATATTCAGTCGAGAAAATATTATTGGAAAGTCAGAGAGAGAGCGCTGAAAATTAACTCCCTCAATGAGCCAAGAGCACTTTCCTCCCCCAGCCAGGCCCAGAGCACGCCCTGATAACAGAACTAACTCTTAACTGTTCCGGCACTACTCAGCAGAAGTTCACTCACTTCACCCACTCTCAACTTCAAGAGGTCAGTCCCCTTTCACAGCCGAGGAAGACAGGGGTAGCTGTGAAGCTGTAAAGCATGGCTTTACCGTATCCACTGCATAGACTGGCTGCTACAAGTTTACTTGTGAGTCCAGAATAGGGATATGGTGCCATTTTGAAAGTTTCAGAACAAAAACAGAAAATGTCCCCAGGGACTACATACCTGGGTCAAGGGTAGAGAAGCTTAGAGGTTCCCCAGAAGAAAACCCCCACCAGGAAGGAGCCCAGAGCTGCTGGCTACGCTGGCCCAGTGTCGAGTTTGTCTTCCACTTGCCAGATAATTTAGCTCCCCAATATTCCCCAATATTGTAGAGAGGGGTGCAAACTCTTTAGTTTTGTTTTGCCTTGTGTAGCATTAAGGTTAGTCAGTCTGTTTGGTTTTGTAGTTCTGAGGAATATGCTGGCCCTTGCACATGCTAGACAAATTCTCTGTTGCTGAGCTACACCCCCAGCCCTCTTTTTACTTTATGTTTGAGATGGAGTCTAAGCTGCCCAGGCCAATTTTGGATATTCGACTTTCCATACTAGCTGGCTGCCTCTTTCTCTCATATAATTGGGATTATAGACCTTGACCATCAAGGTCAGCTTAATTGCTCTTGAAGAAAAGACAGAGGCTCCCAATGGCCTCAGAGAATACAAAGGAAACCCAGCTAACAAATGTCTGTGGCTGATTCAGTCTGAATGACTTTCCTATAACCCACTCTTCAAGGCTTTCCTATGGCAAACCCCAGCACAGCGGTATGTGTGCCTCAAAGGATACCAGCCTGCATTCCCAGCTCTGCATCCAGGGAGCTGTGACTGTGGAAGGTTGCCTCCCATCTTTGGACTCAGTTTCCCAATCCATATAATTAACCTGGGGATCTTTGTAACTGGGCGGTTGTGAGATAAAATCTACCTTGAATACACTGAGAAAAGAGCAGGAAATAGAAACGAGGAAATGAACCAGCCAGGGGTTTTCCTATGTTCACTGTGAAAGGACAATCACTGCTGACGCTGATTAACCCAGTGATGTTTGGGTCTCATACTGTTATCTGAGGCCCAACACAAAGTGCAGCTCAGTTAACTTGTTTTTCTTCCCCTGTGGCAGTTTTCTTGAGAAAGATCGGTAACAGGCAACAAGCCCACACCCGTGGCTCACTCTAGAAATTTCTAAAGAGTCCCAAATTTGGTTACGATCCCAGGATACCTGTAGATCTAGTCTGACTTTCACACTTTCCATTTTTCTACAA
Source organism: Pachyuromys duprasi (assembly GCA_028658305.1). Taxonomy (NCBI): domain Eukaryota; kingdom Metazoa; phylum Chordata; class Mammalia; order Rodentia; family Muridae; genus Pachyuromys; species Pachyuromys duprasi. The sequence goes on from CM053764.1 coordinate 66,537,098, forward strand.
CACTGTGTCTTAATTAATATGGAGCCTAATAAACAAGCAAACAACAACAATAATAATGCCCTAACTATAGCCCAGTCTATCATGAAAATACGTGGTATGTCTAGTAAGTATATCCTAAAGTTAAAAGCCTGGTTTAAATTTTATTTATCTTTTAAACATCTAGCTCTGTCTCCAGGCCTTGAGTTGTTTTATTAAAATTTTTTCTTATTCTTTTATATGATGATTTTGAGACTAAAATAAATTGCAAGTGGTGAGAGCAGTTGGATGTTTTTTAAAGACTCTCAAGTAACGTTAAAGTATTTCACATACAGACACACCTAGAAAAGTCCATTCGTACCAAATCTTCGCCTAAGTATTCCTTCCTCTTATTTATTAGGGGTGTGTGTGTGTGTGTGTGTGTCTGTATACAAAGAGAAGCTTGTCTGGGAGCTGACGAAAAGGCTTCTCTGGGACCTTAGCGCAGGGAGACACCACGGAGAAAACCTTCAGCTAGTGACTCCACCTAGGGCCCATGAATCCCTCACCTTTGTGGAGGAAAGTCCTGGCCCACATTCTGGATTGAGCCTTGACCCAGAACCACAGAGAGGCGAAACCGCCTGCAGATCCAGGACCACGTGAGGGCGCCCGCGGGAGGGTGTCCCCGCGCGGGGAAGGCACTCAAGGAGTTCTGCGTGGGCTGAAACCGGTTTTAGCACTCTTGGTCTAGAAGGTCTCCCGGCCGGGAGACGCCACACGGCACAGCCCGGTGACTGAACCCGCGCTGATTTGCAGGTGCTGCTGCTGGCACGGTGGCCCAGACTGTCTCAGGTGGCCTCCGCCGGCTGCACCTGCCCCAAGCTCGTGTAAGCCCTCAGCGCGGGAGCTCGCGCGCCACCCGGACCCCACAACTTCCCCCAAAGACAGCAGGTCGCTTCCGATTCTCCTCTTACTGGAGACTCAGCGTATCGATCACAAGCCCTCATCCGGCCTGGGTTGCAGACACTGTACACCCTTCACCGGACACCGGACACCGGACACCCGCCGCCTCCCTCCGTTGTCGCCGACTCGGCTGGGCACCTGAGCTCGCCCCGCGCGCGGTGGAGCAGGGATGAGAGGGACAGATGAGCCGCCTGGCCGCGGGGACCAGGGTCCCTTGCTGGCCCTGGCTCCTGAGCTCATCTCTTCGCTCTAGAGACCCACCTATTGGTTCCCACTTGTAGCTCACCCTTCTGCTTGGCTTCATTCTCCAGTGTCCTCCCCGCGGGGTCACCTACCTGCTCAGAACGAGCAAGGAGGCTCAAGCCCCTGCCACCTCCAGATTGCCTTCAGCAGCTGTCCGGGAAGAGAAGCAAGGAAAGGCAGAGAGCCGCGCGGGCTAGCTGGGCAAAGCGCAGAAGGACACCCAGTCCAGCTCGCAGCCCTGGCCCGCCCCGCCGCGCCCACATGCCGGGGTGACTGACTGGGCGCTCCCTCCAGGCCCCACCCGGGTGTTGGAGACGCTCCAGCGCCACTAGGCAAGGCTTGGCTGCCCTGGTCCAGCGGCAGCAAGGACGCCAGTGCTTGGTTAATCGAGAGTTCCGTGTGGGGTCTGAGACGGTTTGACCTGTCATATCAGCGGGGTCTGTGGGACTTACTGCTAGGAGGAAGGAGCGTGCAGAGGCGGGCAGGCCCTTCTGGGAACCTCGGTCCTGCAGGCCAAGTTGGCTGCAGTTCTGTGCTTGCATTTCTACAGTTTACTTTTTTCTTTTCTTTTGTTGACATTAAGTAAATTATCAAACTCTGAAGCATTTGTTGCTCCAGGCGTGCCCTTACTGAGCATGATCACGGAAGAGAAAGACTGGAATGTTGGAGATTGAAGGCCCTAGAGCAAGGCGCAGGGAGAGAACCTGAAGAGAAAAAAACAAAGTTGGAAGAACCCTGTGACTAAGAGAACTGGGCCAGGGTGTCGCAAAGCACAGTCAAAGTTTATGCACTCTGGAAAGAAAGGTAGCTGGAGCTTTCCACAGGAGAGGGACACTGGGGATGTTTGGAGAAAAACAGGGCTGGGCGGGGTAAGGGAAGACAGGAGACCCCAGATTGTGAGTGTCCACACGAAGTGTTATAAACAAGAAACATGGAGTGATTTATATTCAATCCATTTAGGAGCCTGATAAGCTGGACCCAGAGGTTGTTTATCTGAGGCTTTCCAACTACAGAAAACTCTTGATTTGGAAAACCTTAAGGCAGGAGCCATGCCCTACATTCTACGGAAACAAGACTCAGCCATTTAGGAACTGTGCTTGAGATCCATTCAGGCAATGATTCCTGGCCTGAGGCTTAGTCTCTACTACACTGAATTGCATGGCCAGTGAGGTGCTTCAGACAGGCATGTCATCCTCTGCCTAGTGGCTGTATCTGCTCAGCAAGTGTCCTCACACTCCCTGGATGAGTGTTAAGGAGCCGCAGCAGTGGCCCATCAGCTAGCTCAAGGTCCCATGAGACACTGATGCTATCAGCAGTTCCCCTCCTCCACATTCGTTCTGTCTGCATGTCCCGACAAGCCCTTTCTAATACCAGCTCTCCCTCTGTACTAATTAGCCTTACAGTTTCCCACTCAGGATAACAGCAGTGCCTGGCCTGTTCAGTTGTCAGAGTTAAGTGTGATACGAGCATGGCTGGCTAACATGTTTGAATACTTACTGCATGCCAGTAATTAGATAGAGGCTCTTGCACAAAATGTTCAGAACTGTTTCTAGCATCCAGTATTCAAACACATTAGCTCATATAATTTCACATTTCTAACATCTTGTACCAAGGCTGTGAATTTTTCTCTCCCACCTTACCTGGATGCTAGGCTCTCCCTGATCATCCTAGTCAAAGCATGCAGGGTTGGTCTCTGTGCACAGCAGAACAGCGTAGAAGATTAGCGTTCCAAGATTAGTGTGGGGTAGTGGCAAAGATTTGTTTTCCTAGCACTCAGGATGCTGAAATAGAAAGATAGCAGCTCAAGGCCAATGCGAGTTACTTAGTTTCCGGCCAGCCTGGATTCATAGTGAGAACATATCTAAAAACAACAACGTAAAAGGAAAGTCTATAGTTACGTCTTAGTCTATAGCTGTTTCTTTGACACTGTCCCTTCTCTTTCGCCTGTGTCTCCTGGACCCTTGAAACATTCATGCCAGGAGATAAGAATTTCCATATCAAGTGATCCTCTGGTGAGATCCACCCAGAGAGGCTAAAACCAATCAAATTAGCCTGGAAGAGCCTCAGCTGCCCTGAAGCTGTGTGATAACTATGATAATGGCCAGTAGCTTCAGTGAAAATTCATGATACTGTTCAGCAAAACCACTCTCAAATTCCTGATTTGTATACTTAAAGAAAGGCCATTTTTTACTGTAGTGTGTCAGTAATTTGGAGGTAGTTTGTTAACAACAACAAAAAAAAGATGTAGCTAGCCAATGCACCCTCTCTCTGGTCTTGTTTCTAAGCCAAACTAAATTAGCATTCATGTACAGAAAATGACCTAGATAACTTATTTAAACACTGCAATATTGTACTTAAGCTCTGAGCCCACACCTAGGCCCAGAGCTAAGAAACAGGACATTGCAGGGTCCTGGCAGCTGCATGTCAAACAAGTACTTCATGTGATCCAGTCAAAAGAGAGCCTACTCTAAGAGTCTGTGCCCAGACCGTGAACGAAGCTTTCAGGTCACTTCTTTTCAATAAATAATTGATCCACCTCTGATCTACCATTCAGTTGCTGAAACATTTTTGATGCCCACCCTCTTTCCTGCACAAAGAATTAAGACCCAACTGCTGGCCAACTTTCAGCAGCCAGGATAACCCAACACTGAGCTCTTTCAGCCTTATCATCTTGCCACTGGATACCCTGCTTTCATGTAATCTGGTATGTTCCAAGCCTTAAACCTACAGCCTCTGAAGCCTCAGCAGCGTCACACTGGGTCCATTGTCTAAAACGTCTTACTCTACAGCTCACCTTAGGAAAACTTCACCTCTCCTAATATATCAGCCTTTGCCACATTTCTTTGCTTGCCTCTCTTCTTCTCACACAGAAAGCAGTATTTCTTGCACCCAATAATGTCACGTTTAGCAGCCAACACACTTGGAAGCATTTCATGGACACCTGGTAGGGGCTGGGCAAGGTGGGAACAACTGAGGGAGAGCAGAGTCCATGGTTTGGGCGTCTGAAACTGTGGCAGTACCTCATACATTGATTACTGAAATGCATATTTCAAATCACCTTTAAAATCATGGATGGAATAATAGCAAGGGTAATACCTAGGGTAAGCACTGATGTCCACAAATTGCTGGTTGAATGAATGCCAGGACAAATCGACATAAACTGTACAAAATTACGGTAATGGTTTAGTCAACTCAGACTCTCATTGTCCCCCTTTATGCCATGAGCCTCATTCCTGTGCTTATAACAGTCTCTCCTCTCTGGCATTTAATTTACATTTGGTTGAGGAACCTCTCTGCATGGGACCTCCAAGGCCAGCACAGAGCACAGTGTGGGTATAATTGTGTGGAGGTCAGATGCCCAGATTATGATATGTAAGGTGACCCCTGGAGTTGTGCAAAATAGAAGCCCTGTTGCATACAGGAAGATAAGTCATTTTGTCATTGTTCTAAATTAAACAATTTATATTTTAGTTCTCCAGAAATTGAAAACCTTCTCCTTATAAAACACAATATTAATACACACCAATAATAGTTTCCTGTTACGCTATATTATGAGCTTTAAAAACCTAGACAACTTTTATGAACTCTTTAAGAAGTGAGTTATGTTTGTCTCACGGTGAATGTGAGGTAGACAGGAAAGAAAAATACTATACATTTAAAGTTTACTGAAAACTGATCAAACCATAAAATAAAATCTTTATCAGTTCATCAGTCAGAAATAATGATATTGAGAACTGTTTCCAGCTTTCTGCCTGCAGTTAGATGTCATGCTGAGTTATTTTAGTTCCTTCATGATAGCTTTCCCTCATCACTGTCATAAAGAGCAAGATTAACTGTTAGACTTTCATCCACTTTTAAAGTCAATTGACTATTTCCTTTTCCTTGAGCTACCTTCACAGACTTGTCTTCTCAAACATTTATTCTCATTTGTCAAGAACCACACCTGGTGTCTTGTGCTTCTACAGTGCTATGGAAATGGCCCATGACCTAGAACTGCTGATCTGAGGCTTAAGGTTGGAATTAGACAATAACACAATCACCCACAAGATAAGAAATATCTTCTAGTCAAGGGTGGTGATGCATGCCTGTAATCCCAGCACTCAGGGAGGCAGAGGCAGGTCGATCTCTGTGAGTTTGAGGCCAGCCTGGTCTGCAAAGCCAGTCCAGAACAGCCAAGGCTACACAGAGAAACCCTGAAGGTGGGGAGGGGGTGGGAATATCTTCTAATAGCCTCTGGTAACCACTGCTTTTTACAACTTGAAGCTGTGATAAACAATCAGAAGCAAGCTTGCCTCCTAGTCTCCTCACACTGCTGGGTCTTCCCAGATTGATAAGGCATCTCAAGCCCTACCAGATTCAGAACTGAATTGAAATAATAATATAACTCATCTTTGACATGCATTCTTTGCAAAAAGCACACAAATTCATTGTCTTAGTTATGAATGAAACACCATGACCAAAAAAGCAATTCAAAGAAGAAAGAGTTTGTTTGGCTTACATTTTCATATCACCGTTCATCTTCTAAGGAATTCAGGACAGGAATTTAAACAGGACGGGAACCTGGAGGCAGGAGCTGATGTAGAAGCCATGGAGGGGTGCTACTTATGGGTTTGCTCCCTATGATTTGCTCATCCTGCTTCTTACAGAACACAGGACCACAAGCCCAGGGATGGCACCACAATACAGTGAGCTGAGTATTCGTCCTTCAATCATTGAACAAGAAAGTGTGTTACAAAAACGCATTCCCAATAATATATACACACATGCACACAAACACAGTAACAACAAATATTTTTAAAGATTTTTAAATGAAAGACTTAGAAACAGAACTCTGAAGAGGTAGTAACAATGCATAAGACTTGGTGTTCATCTTGGTTCTAGTCCTCGGGCATATTTTCCAGCTCCATCTCAGACAGATGCCCCTCCACCCAGCCTATCACACAGTAAGGTGGGAACGAAGTGATACCTGAACCCAGGGTCTGCCTCTTCAAAGGTGTACACCCATGTATGTACACACTGACCCTCTCTTTTCACCGCTTCCTGAAGATGAAACTCCAATGTTCACTCTGACTCTATAGCTGAGGAAAGCACTTCCGGAGTGCACACACCATGTTCCCATTTACTTCCTGGCTTTCCTGAAGCTATCTGACATTCTGTCTTCTAGGACACCCATGGTTCCCAACAAACCATTCCTCTCAGAGATACTCATTTGCCTGGACAGTCATTTCTACCCGCAAAATGATGTCTTATGACAAAAGGCCAGTTGCCCCTCTGCGCGTGTGTGTTTGGGCAGAAAGAAGCATCTTCTGGTCTTTGTGGGAAGAGCCGCTGTTTAATTAAATTGGAGACAGAGTTAGGTTTTACTGGCATGTTGGTATTTAAAAGACAAGGTCATGTTCATACCATTCACATAGGCTTCTGTTTAGAGGGCTGGCTAATAAATGATAGATCATGCTCTAGAAGTAGAGAAATAGAGTCTTGAGCACTTAGAGATAGGAGTCTACCTCCTTGGAGTATTTATGCAGCCATATTCTTCAACCGTAAATAGAGAAAAGCACCCACCATGTCTTTACAAGCTATCATGAAAAGAGGAGAGCTTGTCTCCAAAAAAAAAATGAGGACTATGGATATAGCTCAGTAGTGGAATGCTTGCCTCGTATAAGCAGTAGTTCAATTCTCCCATTCCCCGCATCTCACACACACAGGCAGAGAGAGAGAGAGAGAGAGAGAGAGAGAGAGAGAGAGAGAGAGAGAGAAAGCAGGGATTGGTCTCAGTAGATTTGAGTAAGCCATATAGAAAGTGCTTAGTGAAGTTTGTTGATTAATTAATATAAACTTGACCTAGCACTAGAGAAACACTCCCTCCTGGAATGGTTTAGACAGACTCAATTTTTATAAATTAAGTCTTAGTAGCTGGAGAGATTATTGAGATTCTTTGTTGAATTCTCTTAAACCAAGGACTGTTTCTGCAGTTTGGATTTCTGGAACAGAGCACACTGTGTAGGAACGGTAGGGGATCTCCTGGGGATTATACTTCCATTTTTTTATACTTCCATTTTTACCTTCTATTAAAGTCTTAAAAATATGCTTTATTATAAAATTACAAATAAATAAAAATTTATTTATTTATTGAGTATATAAGTTCATTAAGCTTGTATAGTCTTTGAGTCTAGTTAATTTGGGCGTATAGTGTTTTCTGTATTTGGAAGTTTTGCAACTTTTCAAATCACCATTCCATCCATGCCATGCACAATATTTAATCCATATGATTTAAAATACTGTTAAGTATTTTTAAGTAAAAATACTGTTTGAAATACAGCCTTTCTAGAATTCTAACACAATTATTATTTTCATGATTAGTGTTATGATTTTAATTATATACCTATCATCCTAAGTTGTTATTCAACAGTTTCTTTGTTCTTGGTTCACCCAGATAATTGTAAACTATGCCCTTTGTACACTGTATTTGTTTTATACTCCTCTTATGACAACCGAAAGGCACATGGAACAAAGATGAGTTCATGCATTTAGGAATCCAGACAAAGAAAGTGGAGTTTCTTTATGCTGCTCTCTCTGTGGCTCAATGCTAAGAGAACAGCCCCTTACTTTCTCTTGACCCAACTTAACAATATTGATTGCAATTCTGTTTAATGCTTTTTTATTAGTAGAAAAAAATAGACCAAATTGAGATCAGTATTTCCAGCTTCGTTCTCCTACTTAACAGGCAACATATGGGTGTGTAGTTTCCATTGATAAAGTAAAAGGGAAATTAATGTAGTGCATGCCTAATATCTCTGGGTGTGGATAATGAGTCAGTCCATGATAACCATGAATATACTACACAAAAGGAGGAAATGTCATGAATAAAATCATTGCAATGGTTTTTAATAAAAAGTGGAAAGTGTGGATGCAGCACAGGCTATAGAGTCAAAGCTATGGATGTTAAGGGAAATATTTCAGACCACTCTTGAGGAAGAATCTGACTTAATGGGGTAGAAGAAGTAAGAAGCAAAGTTATTCCCATCAAAGAGATTCTAAAAACAAAGGTTGGATGTAAGAAAGACAGTTCTAAATAGAGAATCGATATTTGACTACAATAGGATTAGGACAGATGTGGTGACTTAGGGACTAGACTGAGATGCGCCAAGTGTGAGACTGAAGATAAGGTTTCTTCATCAATCCTTGGTGATTATTTAGTAAAGAGTGCTGAGTTTTGGCGTGGTTAATATGTCAGTATTCAGGCAGGGAGTGAGATAGCAGGAATGGAGAGACAAGGGCATATGTAGAAGTCACTGATGCATAGAAATGTGCATGTCAGTGGTAGTTTACAGGTGGAGAAGGAGGGCCAATAGGAAAAAGAGCAGTCATGATTTTAACTCATGTACTTAAGATAATAGAAAACTCCTGAACAGCATTTGGCAATCACATTTTTTTCCAAACCCTTTGGCCTCAAGCGAGCCATTGAAGGCACAGGAATGTGCCTTCCAATGCAGGAAGTAGCCAGTGACCAGCTATAATTATTTTGCCTTTTCTCTGCACGAAGTTATAACTTCTTTGTTGGTTGGTAAGATCCTTTCCTTCCACAGCTTCATACCAAGCTAGATGATCTGGGTCAAGTCTTCTGCTGAGTTTGTTAAGCAATCTATAGATGACTGTGGTGTCATCCAGCTCAGCCATTCCAATAGCCCAAGCAGCTTTGGAAATCCTAAAAAATCTCACACTCAAATTGTTCAAATTATTCAAACCTCACAGAGGCTGATATTCTGGGAGACCAACAGCTATATGATGAGCTTGTTTGACTTTGTCTTAGAGTCTATGAATGATGCTCTACCAATAGAGTATGTTCTGGAAGAAAATCTATCAAATTTATTGTATATGGTAAGTCTCAGTAGTTAATACATTTTTTAAAAAAAGTAATTCCTTTAAATTCTCTTTATCCTACATCTTATTGGCAAGAGAAGAGTTGGAACTTATGAGACAGAGTCACAGAAGTGTCTGGCACTTTCTGTGATACTGAACACACTACAGTTTAAGGCTCTCTTCATTGGAAGTTTCTCTTTCTCAGAGCTGGAAACATGGTTCAGTGAGTAAAGAGCTTTCTTTGCTGTGTAATCATGAGTACCTGAGTTTGAGTCTCCAACATCTACGTTAAAAATCAAATATATTATTGTTATGATTTTGTATGTATGGCATAGTGTACATGTGTGCATGTGTGTGCACGCACGTGTGCATGCATGCTTATGGATGTGTGTGTGTGGTTGTGCGTTTATGTCATCCTTTATACATGTGTGGATGTTGCATGCCTTCCTCTGTGACTTCCGACCTTATATTTTGATGTATGATTTCTCACTAAACTTTGTGCTCACCAGCTGGCCAATAAGCTTGGTGGATCTTCATTTCTTCTTCCTCGTCTCTGTAACTGGGGATATAGACAAACACCACCATATCTGGCTTTTACATGGATATCCTTTCTTCCTCATGCTTTCATAGCAAGCACTTTACAAATGGATCCATCTCCACAGCCTCCTTGAAATACGTTTACTTTAAACTGATTTTAATTCTCAGTAAACCTAATGGCATAATTTAATAAACAATAGAATGCAGAATTTCAGGATATTGAGTGTTTCTATTTATAATGCATTTTCAATGATCCGGAATCTCCTGTTATGCTAATGTGCCAATGACCTAGGTATCTCTGAAATTATTATTCTTAGTTGGGGCCATCTGACTTAAACCAGGAAGTAGTTTGGGCATTAAAATAACAGGTCACTAAGTCAGTCATTTATTCTCTGCTTTGTCTATGAGGTGCAGGTAGTTAGCAGTTGAAATAAAACTCAAGCAAACTTCCTACTTACGCATTCTGTAGCTCATGAATGCTAAGCAGTTGTCACTCTTTCACTTTGAGTTTCGTCACTGTCTTAGCGTTTCTACTGCTGTGAAGAGACAGAATGACCACAGCGACTCTTGTAAAGGAAAACATTTAACTGGGGCTGGCTCACACTTCACAAGTTCAGTCCATTATCCCCACGGTAGGAAGCACAGCAGCAGGCAGGCAGACAAGGTGCTGGGGAGGTGGCCGTGTGCTCTACATCTGGACTGGCACACAGTAGAGACAGAGAGTGGCACTGGTCCTGCCTTGAGTATCTGAAACCTCAAATCCCACCCCAGTGACACACTTCCTCCAAGAAGGACACACCGCCTAGCAGTGCCCCTGCCTATCAGCCTATGGGGGCCATTTTCATTCAAATCACACAGTCACATCATCATCATTATCCATGCCCTTCTCAAGATCTCAGCTGAGGCAACAAAATATAAGACAGACGAGTTAGATATTTTTTTAGCCATGTTTGCCTTTGGCACTTATGTTTGATATTGAGGATGTGCATTAAGATGCTAGCCAAGATGAATAAGAGAAGTGAGTTGAAAAAATGAAGATTTGTGGTTTGAGGGAATATCTTCAACAATCTGAAGGAGTCTCATACAGGTGTAACATTTACTTCTAGAAACATCCTAGACGGAGTAAGGGCATCAGAGATTCAAGAAAAAGGCTGTTGTGACAATTAGAGCTTATCAAATAAAGAGCAGAAGGATTCTTTATTATTATTATTAATTACAGTTTATTCACTTTGTATCCCAGCTGTATCCCCTCCCAATCCCTCTTCTTCTCCTATGCCCCTCTCCCAGTCCAATGATAGGAGAGGTCCTCCTCCCCTTCCATCTGACCCTAGTCTATCAGGTCTCATCAGGACTGGCTTCTTTGTCTTCCTCTGTGGACTGGTAAGGCTGCTCCCTCTCAAGTGGAGGTGATCAAAGAGCCAGCCCATGACTTCAAGTCAGAGACAGTCCCTGTTCCTATTATTGGGAGACCCTCTTGGACACTGAGCTGCCATGGGCTACTTCTGTGCAGGGGTTCTAAGTTATCTTCATGCATGGTCTTTAGTTGGCGTATCGGTCTCAGAAAAGACCCTTGGGCTCAGATTTTTTGTGGAGCTCCTGTCCTTCCCAGGTCTTTCTATCTCCACCTTCTTTCCTAAGATCCCTTGCACTCGAGCAGAAGGATTCTCACTGCTGCAGTAGGTCTCATTATCCTTAGCTCAGGCATGTCTACTGTCCAAGTCTGTCATTCTCCTTGGCTCATGAATTCTGCTCTATCATCCTGAGCTCTTGCATTAAAGCTCATTCCATGTGTATTTGAGACAATGAGGATCAACCATCCGTGTCCCTCATCACTGTCATCTACGCAGCTTCCAGCCTCTGGTCCCCATCCACAAACATTAGGAACTAATATAAGGTTGCATTCTTGACTCCACTCCTAGGAAATTCTACCACCTGCACAGGCAAAGGGATAATGAAACAGCGTACAGACTCCCGGGTCCCATCCATCCCAGAGCTGTTCTGTAGGAACTGAGGTATCACTGGGGCCTGCACTAACTCTACCTTTAAGGTCTAATATTCGAACACTGTAACTTTTGAAGAAAGACTCCAACCCTTTGTGCTTCTTACTAACTTCATGATATGAAACCTGCTCTTTGCAGTGTTGAGATTTGGCTATAGAAATGCCTGAAGGACCTGCCAAGTGAGCATTCCACCCAAGAATCAAAGCAACCTAGTCTGTTGTGTTTTTTTTTTTCCTTCTAGCCTGTAGTTGTTTATATATATCTTATCTCCTGTGTTATTTTTGGCTTCTCCCTCTCCTGTAATAGCTCTCCTTCATGCTGATTTTTAAATATAATTTATATATTTATATAATATATATTTATATAATATAATTTATTTATTTTTATATTAATCACAGGTTAGGTACTTTGTATCCCAGGCGTAGCCCCCTCCCTCATTCCTTCCCACTCTCCCCATCCCTCCCTCATCTCCTCCCTGCCCCCCTCCAAGTCCACTGATGGGGAAGGACTTCCTCCCCTTCCATCTGACCCTAGCTTATCATGTCTCTTCAGGGCTGGCTGCAATGTCCTCTTCTGGGGTCTAGCTAGCTGTTCCTCCCAGGTGTGTGGGAGGGAGGGTCGAAGAGCCAGCCCTTGAGTTCATGACAGAAATAGTCCCTGTTCCCCTTACTAGGGTCTTCAGTTGGATATTGCACTACCATGGGCCACATCTGAGCAGGGGTTCTAGGTTATATCCATACATGGTCCTTGGTTGGAGAAACAGTCTTGTAAACTTCATGCTGATTTTAATGAGTCTTTGTCCAATCAGCCTGTGTCTTTTTGAGCTAATAGCTTAAACATATTTTTAAAACTTCTTCCTTCAGCTTTGAGGCCTTTGGTGCAGGGTCCTACCGCCTCTCTGTGAATTGTTATCACTTAGTCTCATAACTGGTCTCTCTTATTTGAACCTCTGCTTCTTCAATTTTGTCCTTTTATTTTCCCCACAAAAAAAGTATATTAGTAATGCTAAGCTAACAGTATCATGGCATCATAAAACACACTGTAGGCATGCACCATAGCACACACCTGTAATCCTAGTACTCAGGAAACCATGGTAGGAGGATTATAAGTTGAAGACCAGCCTGGGGGGAAGAATTGAAATTCTGACTGAGAATAAACATCCCCAAAAATCTAAAACCCATCACTAACAAATAAAGTCTACATACCAAAGCTAAGTTCCTGCCCCCCTTTCTCACCCCAGCTGTTATAATCCTTCACAGCTTGAGTCCAAAAACACTAAATAATTTAATTGCTGCACTTCCTTGATAGTTTGGCTGCTCTCTCTTTAGATATGCCATCATTTTTGCCTCGAATGTTCTTTTTTCTTCTTTCTACATTGCTACCCCCACTTAAAACAAGAATCAAATAACATTAGCTAGTGCTTCCTTTGATTCTTAACTCAGATTTTGGGGAAAAAAAAAATCCAGCTTTCCTGGTCCTTTTCTCCTCCCTATAGAATAGTCTTTATCCCTTGTGTGCTCTTTGAAGGACTTGCAGTCTGGTGACATATCTGAGAGAAGATATATTATTAGGATCTGACTGAACAACAAAGCAGCAGCTACTCATTTTCAACCCCAGCATCAGGTCTTAAGATGCTGACTTCATTGTCTTCTCTTACAGTCCTGATATTAAGACTTACAAGGCCACCAGATGCTAAAAGCTGTTTACAGAGCTTAAATGTCAGCATCGGAAGTCTATAGAGTAAAGAAAGGCTGCCTTTGACTACAGTTAAGAAGCAACTGTACCAATACCCACGGTCTTCCTGCTTACTCAGAGCATGTCTAAAGTTGGAAAGCAAACGAAGAAAGGGCTGCCAAAGAGAAGACAAATAGTTAATGTGCTGCAATCTGAAATTAGAGCCGCGGAATGTTGAAAGGCTCTGTTATTGACCTACAAGATCTACGCATCAGGAAGAGTGGGGATCGACAGTACACTCTGGAAAATGTGCTTTCTTTAGATGTAAAAAGTGGTGAAGCGTCTCCACTGCCTGCAATCACAGATGGACAACTTTAAAGGACTGGGGCAAGGAGCCCTGAATGTTCCATCTTTGCATGGCCGACTGCTTAGTTGGGGGATTACTTCATAATCTTTGAAGTAATCATCAAGCAGAGCTAAAGACCACCACATAAGTCACCAGAATCCAGTTCACCAAGTAAGAGGCACAAGGACACCAATATTCCATTCTTTTCTGCCACTATTCAAAATTCCAGTAGTATTCCTGAATGGCCAGAAGTTACAGAAAGTTACTTGTTTAACTAATTAATACTGAAATTTTAGCTCTTTGTCTTCATTTGGGACCAAGGGTCTAATTTATGGAATCTGAATTCTCAGAGCAAATGTCACTGGGTACAAAGACTTGTTTTGTTTGTATTATTTTAAAATGTTTATTTTTTAGGATAAAATCAGAAAAAAAA
>CM053764.1:66560427-66575858 GCA_028658305.1 Pachyuromys duprasi
ATCACTATTCCTAATTGTCTAAGAAAGCGCCAAATTGATTTCCAGAGTTGTTGTACAAAACTAAGGTCTTTGATGGAAGGGGAAGAGGTCCTCCCCCATCAGTGGACTTGGAGGGGGGCAGGGAGGAGATGAGGGAGGGATGGGGAGAGTGGGAGGGAAAGAAGGAGGGGGCTACGCCTAGGACACAAAGTACCTAACCTGTGTTTAATATAAAAATAAATAAATTACATTTAAAAAAAGATTTGGCAATTACTATATTTATTTGAATTCAGAGATGAAAAAAGAACTTTTGGGGAAAGAGTGTTTTGTTACTTACGTTACCTAAGACCCACTAAACACCATGATAACCAAAACCAACCAGGCACTCAATGGCTTCTATAACTGCATTGTAATTCTTTACAGATGATGCCCTCTTTATGTGTCTGAGAATGCAAGTACACACTACACACACCCTCTGACCATGCATGGCCTCAGCAGAATGCTTCTGTCAAAGTCTTACATTAACAGAGTACACTGACCTTTCTGTTTACAGAGCCGTTATTTAGTGGGACCCTTGCACTAGCTCTCTCAGTTGACTGATGTAGGAGCCACTCTGTAAATAAGCATCCTTTGTGACAGGCTTACCCAAAGTCAAGTGTCTTCGGAGGGCAGAGCTAGGCCCAGCCACCTTGCCCCACACCTGTATCTCAAGCCCTTTCCCTCTAGACACCTGGGTTCCTATGATGGCTTAGGTGCTGGTTTTGCTGCAGTGTGACCTGGACCCTGTTACTGTGTTTTTCTTGGCTATGGTGTCATACCTACGCAAAAGATAAGAATTGGATAAGATGAATTTACCATGTCTCAGTCCTAGATCCAAGTGTACCCCCTCATTCATTTATTCATTCATGCAGTGGTACATACCTATAACTCCTGATACTTGGCTTGCTGAAGCAGGAGGACTGAGGGCTTGAGACCAGCTTGAGCTACATAAGATTCTATTTAAATATGTTTAAAAGATGTTCTGGGTGCTAGAGAGATGGGTTGGTGGTTAAGAGCACTTATTGCTCTTCCAGAGGACCTGGGTTCAATTCTCAGTAGCCACATGCCAAATGCCAAATGTCTGTTTGGGAGAAAGAGAGTTGGGATTGGATGCAGCCAAGTGGGAGGCAAGACACATACTGAAAACATTATGAGGTCCTTCTTCATTTGGCCCTGGAATAGCAGAGTGTCATACTCTAAGCTTTCTGCAGCTTACCCTCAGGAGCAGAGAATGTAGCCAAAGAGCCATGCCCTGAAGATATCAGTCTGGATCACTGTATTACTAGAAACTCAGAAATCCCCTCATTGAGAATGAGCCTCAGGAACTCTTGCTACTTGGGATGATGAGGCAAGAGGACTTTGTGTTTGAGGCCAGCTTGAGCCACAGAATGTGATTCTATTAAAGAAAAAAAAAGCTTCACTATTGAGCCAAGAACCTACCATATTGTCCAACTACATCTACGGTGGCAGGAACCAGTCAGTATGCAGGGAACTCCAGTTACTGGCTTTTACCACAGAGAGTTAGTCTTGCTTCATGCACCTGTTAAACTCTGCCACTCAACAATTGTGTTTGAGTTTATTGCCACTTTGAAGTGCTAAGATGCTCTGTGAGTGGATTGCAGGGTGTGCAAGGCTTGGAGGAAAAAAGGAAGACATATAAAAAAAGAACAGAGAAATACTTCCTTGCTGCCTATATCTGATGTATCATTTGTGTGTGTATATATGGTGTGTGTGACACATATAACGCAAAATAGCTACAGCAATAACAAATGGAGCAATGATACATTTCTTAACTGCAACTCTAAATAAAAATATCTTTCTTGACACACATGGTATATACTCACTCATAAATGGATATTAGTCATATAATATAGGATAAACGGATTAAAATCTATATTCCTAAAGAAGCTAAACAACAAGGAAGACCCTAGGGAAAAATGCTCAATCCTCATTCAGAGGGACAAATGTGATAGACATTGGAAGCAGGAGAAGACAGGGAACAGGACAGGAGCCTACCACAGTCAGCCTCTGAAAGACTCTACTGATCGAGGTATGGAAGCAGAGGCTGAGACTCATAGACAAACTTTGGGCAGAGGGCAGGGAATCTTATGAAAGAAGGGGGAGATAGACCTGGAGAGGACAGGAGCTTCAAAAGAGACCAACAGAGACATAAAAACTGAGCCCTGAGGGTCCTGAAGAGAATGATGCCCTAATCAAGGACAATGCATGGAGAAGACCTAAAACTCTGGCTCTGGTGTAGCCCATGGACTCAGTCTCCAAGTGGGGTCCCTTGTAAGGGGAACAGGCTCTTTCTCTGGCATAAACTCAATGGCAGGCTCTCTGATTGCCTATGCCTGGGGTGGGGGGTGCAGCCTTGTCAGTCCACAGAGGAGTACAATGCAACCAGTCCTGATGAGACCTGATAGGCTAGGGTCAAATAGAAGGGGAGGAGGACCTCCCTTATCAGTGGACTAGGGGAGGGGCATAGAGGGAGAAGAGGGAGGGAGGGTAAGAATGGGAGGAGACCAGGGAGGGGGCCACAGCCGGGATACAAATTGAATAAATTGTAATAAATGATAATAATTAAAAATATCTTTCTTGCCAGTGGCACTGGCCCTTAGTCCCAGCACGCTGGAGACAGAGACAGACAGATCTCTGAGTTCAAGTCCAGCCTGGTCTACAAAACCAGTTCCAGCACAGCCCGGGCTACATAGAGAAACTCTGTCTCTAAAAACATGTATATGTTCTCCCCACTGTCTTGCAGATTTAATACAACTTAAGAACTTGCCATGATGGGAAGCAGCATGCTTTGTTAATTAGTGTGACTTTCTGGAAAGTCTGTTGGTGAAATGCACAAAGAAGCATAGAAATATTATGCCATTTGACCTCTGATTCTAGCTTTGAGAATTTATCCAAAAGAAATAATGGAAAAACTCTGTGCTCATAGATGCTCACTGCAGTACACACTAAGCTGGAAACTGGATGGAAGCAATTTAAATGCTAACTAACCGAGAATGGTTATGGGAAATAAAAGAAATATTATGCAGTTATTAAAATTACCACATAGGAAATAATGTTAGAATAATGTAAGGTAGTAACATACAAGGGCTTCATTGTTACAACTATTAAAATGCTTAGAAACAAATGTTTTAAAAAATTCTACTTTATGAACTAGGATAGTGGGTGACTTTTTTCCCTTTCTTAACAGTCTGTAATTTTCAGGTTATAAAACAAAAAAGAAAAAAAAAGGAAAAGGCCATAACTGAGTTGGAAATGTCTACTTTGCTTTTTATCACAGTGAAATGCAAGACATTTAGCCTGTTGGATTTCACTGTTGGACTGGAAAGAAAGGTTCTGGATTCGCTTTAGAAATCAAACTGATTACATGGCAGCAAGCATCGCCTCTCAAAGCAGCTGCTGTATTGAGAAGGTCATAGCACACTGCCCATTGTTGTGAAGAAAGGCTGAAGGCCTGCATTCCATCCCCTTCGGTTGGTATCAGTGGAGGACAGGACTCTGGGGGGTTCATGACATCACAGGACTACGCTATGTGGGCAGGATCAAAGAAGAACACCAAAGTCACTCAGAATACAGCATCTCCTGTGGTACTTTGGAATGTCCAAATGAGCTATATGATGTATCTTTCTAAAAGCTATCTCAATTTCCTTTTGGAACAGGAGTTTACGTACATAAAGAAAACAGCCAGGTAAAATAGCAAGAGGAATATATCTGGTATCCTGCCTTGTCCAAGGCATTCTTGGACAGCGGCAGTGGGTTTGAACTCAAACATAGTGCTGTTTTAAATGGAACCAAGCAAACATCAGGAGAGACTTGAAAGGCAGTGGGGAAAACAGAGCAGTAATATGAAGGGCATTGATGTCAAACTCACCTCAAACGAAGAAAAAATAGTTTATTCTGAGTCAAATGTCAGTGACCATGGCCTAGAAACATGCGTTCAATTTGCCACTAACAGCCATTGGGCAAGTTACATAAGACTTTATTAGGTATAGAAGAAAGTCATATATCCAAGCATTGCTGAGTATGCTGTTGAGACCCCAAGTCACGTGGTCACAAGAAAGCCCAGGATTCTCTGCTGTCATTTTCAGACATTACCTGAAATCATTCTTGCTAGTAAATGTGCTAAAAATAGCCCAAGATAATTTTTTCTCCACACCCACAAACTACTTCATTATAATCACTAAATTTTAATCAGTCACTCAGCCTGGAACAATTTTTAATGCAGGTGTGACTTGTTTTCCTGGGAAATAAAACAAGAGAAATCAAGAGATTCCAATCAAGAAATGAAGCAGAGGAAGGGGAAGAAAATGATAAGAGAAGGGGTATGGAACTGCAGTGCTGAGAGACACTAAACAACAATACAGCAACCCGAAGAAGTCAGGCTGCCTCAGCCACAGGGCACGCCAGTCTAAATGGCAACACCACAACAGAGAGTTGATGTCCGTGCATACTCTTGCTTGCCCTGTGGGGTGCCCCATTTCAGTGTGAGCGTGCACCTGTCTTGTGCATTCTGATTTGTTTGAGGAATTTCAATAAAGTCTGTTTGCATAATAGCTCAGTCCTCAGGTTGTCATCTTTGAAAGAATGTATGCGTGTGGCTGACTCAGGTCTTCCGGTGCCGAACTCTGCAGCTGCCCTACCCACTATGAGACATCAGTCTCTACCTTCAGCCTCTACAGGTGGTAGCTGGATCTGGCATATGTCCCAATGGTTCAGGAGACGCTAGGACAGAAGTATCACCAAGTTGTTTGTGTGGAGCATAGTGAAGACCAAGTGAAAATTTCTGTATCAATCTGTCAACAGTTATCCAGGATCAAATGAATGAGAATCATTTTAGATAACACAAATGATGTAGGATGGGATCCCTGATGTCAAGATGCACAGGGTAAACATTTCGGGAGAGCAACCAGGACACTTTCATTAGAACTGGCCTTAAACGACCAGCAGATGCCACGAGCTTCAGGCTGCATAATCAAAGTCATCCACCCATAATTCTTTTTCACACTCTACCTGCTCCCACAGTGGGACCTCTGATCTCTTTGCTCTTGTTCTTCCCTGTGCTATGCTATGCTATGCTATGCTATGCTATGCTATGCTATGCTATGCTATGCTATGCTATGCTATGCTATGCTATGCTATACTATACTATACTACACAATACTATACTATATTATATCCTACATGTCCTACTACATGTCTTCATCTATAGAGCTACACAGTCCACAGAAACCTCTTTCCCACTCACATGAATTACTCCCTCACTTCCTTTAGGCTTTCTTTTTTCTCCCCATGTTATGTCCTGGTGCATTGTAGAAGAGGAACCTCTCTTGCCTCCCACCTCTATTTGTATTTAGTGTATCTATTTGTATCTGTATTTGTAAGTTCCTTCCAAGGGCCCCTCTTGCTTTACTTTTGCCTGCAGTACAGATTCCTACCTTTCATAGAACTTACCAGCCCATATTGCATGTGCCCACTTCCACTAGGATACAGGCTCTGTGAAGGCAGGAACTTGTGTCTGCTATGCTACTGTGACATACCCCAATGTCTTTCCCATGACAGGTATGCTAGTTTGCTTCTCTGTGCCGGGATAAAACACAGAGCAAAAACTGATATTGAGGAGAAAGGACTTACTTGACTTATAGGTCACAGTTCATCATCAGGGAAAGCCAAGGCAGGAACTCAAAGACAGGAATCTGGAGGCAGGAGCTGAAGCAGAAACCATGGGGAACACTGCTTTCTGATTTAATTTCATCGACTTGCTCAGCTACTTTTCTTCTGTAGCCTAGGCTCACCTGCCTAGGGATTGTACCACCCTTTGTAGGCTGGGCTCCCCCACATCAATTAGCAACCAAGGAAATGCCCCACAGACATCCACAGAATAGTGTGATGTAGGCAGTTCCTTAACTGAGATACCCTCCTCCCAGGTATGTCCTAACCAGTGCAACAGGCCTTCTCAATACTTGTCTCAAGTGATGAACGAATGGTCTCCCATATTCCTTTCACTGACCTAAATGTCTTAACGAAATCGGGGACATGAAAAGCATGTACTATTATTTACTCCAAATTGTAACATTCACTCTGGGAGAAGGAGAGAAGGTCAAGAGACTTAGAAGATGAGGAAACTCACAAGGCTGAGAAAGCTTAGAAAATTCTAAGACTTACAAAACCCCTGCCCCCAAGGGTATAAAAGCAGAGAACAGGTTGGGACTGAGGAGCTTCTTCATCATGGTAGACTACAAGTTAGACAGGGAGCTCCAGGGATACATCACTCACAGTGGGATGGATTTCTCAGTGATGCAGCTGCCTGAACTTCCTGTGACTAATCAGATAAACTCAGGGTCACCAATCTAGACTTGGGTGGAGTAATTTCTCTAGTTCGTCATTGGTGCCAAGTGTGGAGTGAACAAATATTTGTTCACACCTCTCCAGGAACAGTCATACAATAAACAGTCACAGGTCCATGTCCATGAGACAGATAGAAGTTTAAAATGTTTGTTCCTCGGTCTGTGAGTATGTTTCAGAATCCTCATTGGGGTAAGACTAGAGGCATACCATGTCTTTCTTACAGTTTTGCTCCTCAACATGGCACACTGCCCTACATTAAAGGGTATGGTTTCTGGTCTTT
The DNA here is from genome assembly GCA_028658305.1 of Pachyuromys duprasi. Taxonomy (NCBI): domain Eukaryota; kingdom Metazoa; phylum Chordata; class Mammalia; order Rodentia; family Muridae; genus Pachyuromys; species Pachyuromys duprasi. The sequence continues at coordinate 66,567,089 of CM053764.1, forward strand.
CAAGCTCAGAAATTGTTTCTGAAATTGCCAATTTGTTGATTTATAGTGAGAGAGCAAACTTCCATGAGCAAGCAAGCAGAGCACATTCCAAGTGTGTTCTTATACATGTAAGCAGACAAGTCTGGGATGTCCAACCCTGGCTATGAGCCACAGGCACCTATCTCTACATTAGGTCTGTCCTACTCAAAGCTCACATGACACTTTGCCAGGTCAGATCTTCCTTTGCCCTGGACACTGCTTGGAGAAAAAGGTGATTCTTCTTTTTTGCCCATCTTTCTTTCTCTACCTTGTTCTGTGCCCAAAGCATGGCTTTACAACCAGCATATTCAGTTCCCCTCCAGCTGACAGATGCTCAGCAGGGGATTGGGTGGCTAGCGAGGTGGTTTGAATGAGAATTGCTCCCAAAGGCAATTTTTAATATTTTAATATTTGGTCCCCATCTGGTGGAACTGTTTAGAAAAGACTAGCAGGTGTAGCCTTTTGAAGGAAGTGTGTCACTGTGGAGGGCTTAGAGATTTCAAAAGACTCCTGCCTTTTTCAGTGCTCCCTCTGCCTTGTGGTTGTGGGTCAAGATGTGATGTCTCTTCTGTCGCTTCACTCCACCATCATGAATCTAACCCTCTGAAGTCATATTAAATGCCACATTAAATGTTGTCTTTTATGAGTTGCATTAGTGATGGTGTTTCATCACAGCAATAGAAAAGCAATCTGTTTTAGTTAAAACAGATAAGATGACAAAGTCAGATTGTTTCTCCAAACTTCCTTCCTCGGGGCCATCAATTTGGCAGTGGCTAGCTTTTTCTATAGCCAAGCTCTTGTCAGGTCCCATGTTGTGATTCCTTTCTCTATGCCTTGCTTTCCTTTCCACAGTGTAAAATAGCTGGAAGCTTCATCATGTCTTTCCTGTTTTGTTTGTTTGTTTTTAGTTCTAGAGAAATTATCTCCACTAAGATTTCTTCCATTATCCCTAAAATGTCTGCCATCTATTTTCAACTAGGATCCAAACTAGTATAAACATCACAGCCAAGGTTTGCCTTGACGGATCCCTACTCTCTGTACTGAAAGACTGCTCCCACAGCCAAGTTAACTATCAGCGGAGTCTTGAGCAGTAGACCTATCTTCCCAGTAAATCTTCCATAGTAATGAAAATGTCTGGGATATGTGTAGGCTTTTTATGAACTATTTTATTTGGTTTCCTTACATCTCTGTCTTCCTTCTTCACCCCAACCCCTTTCAACATCCCAGCACCAGGTAGGAGAAAAAAATTAGTAAGGAAAGGGGGTGTAGTTCTCTTTAACTACTTCCTGCTGGTTAGGGTCATTAGGTTCTTAAATGCCTCCAAACTCCTGACTAGGTAGAAGAGAAAGAAGGTTGATAGGATCAAAGGATGTACCTCTTTAGACGTAATTCCTTGGGGTGATTCCACTTTTCATCAGCCTTCCAGCAATCCAGCAGAAGCAAAAGCAGCAAAAAAGACCAGCAGAAGCAGCAGAGGTAACAGCAACCTCCTTGAGTTTTTCTCTGAAGCATTTCTCTCTACCAGTGTCTTGAGCAACCTTTTTCTCTTTGAGGTTCCTATTGAGACCTTCTCAGAGTCTGCACAAGGATGTTTTTCAGCTGGCAAAAACCATGCTTCCTGCATGATCAGTTTCCAGCTGACAAAGATCATATGCCCTCTCACTCGGCAGTTTATCAGCTGCTGATAAATAAAAAGCATTACCATGGGGATGCAAGATGGTGTCAACCAGCACACACTGTATCTAGGAGGCAGAGGATCTGAACCATATAAACTGGTGAGTGGAGGGGTAGTTGAAGCCAGAAGATCAACACTGAGGCTTCCTGAACAACAGGGGACATCACCTGAGCTGAGACCATTTAGATTCAGGTCACCCACAGACTTCTCTGGGGATGGTGAGATGGAGCGTGGTAAATGTTCAAACCCCTTGCACTTCCCTTTCTCAGGCCTTCCTCCTCCTCATCAGAGCTAGCTCACAGTGCCAGAGACTCTTAGCACAGCATCCTGCTGCATCCAAGAAACACACCTATGCAACAAAGATAAACACTACCTCCCTGTAAAGGGCTGAAAAAATGGTTTTCAAGCAAATGGACCCAGAAAACAAGCAGGGGTAGCTATCCTAATATCTAATAAAATAGATTTTCAACCAAAATTAATCAAAAAAGATGAGGAGGGGCACTTCATTCGCATCAAAAGAAAATTCAACCAGGAGAACATGAAAATTCTGAACATCGATGCCCCAAATACAAGACCACCTACATTTATAAATTATTATTAAAGCTGAAATCGTACATTGATCCCAACACTTTAATAGTGGGAGACCTCAACACTCCACTCTCACCAAGGGACAGATCATCCAGACAGAAGCTAAACAAGGAAATAATGGCACTTACAGAGGCCATAAATCAAATGGACCTAATAGATGTCTACAGAACTTTTCACCCAAATTCAAGAGTATACCTTCTTTTCAGCACCTCATGAAACCTTCTCCAAAATAGACCATATAGTTGGTCACAAAGCAAGCCTCAACAGATATAAGAAGATTGAAATAATCCCTTCTATCCTATCTGACCACCATGGTCTAAAGCTGGACCTCAACAACAACAGAAATAGCAAAAAGCCTACACATGCATGGAAACAGAACCACTCATTACTCAATGACTGCTGGGTTAAGGGAGAAATAAAGAAAGAAATTAAAGACTTCCTAGAATTCGATGAAAATGAAGGCACAATATACCCAAACTTATGGGACACAATGAAAGCAGTACTAAGAGGAAAGTTCATAGCACTAAGAGCTAAGCACTAAGAAAAAAAAAATCAGACACACCAAAGAGGAGTAGATGGCTGGAAATAATCAAACTCAACACTGAAATCAATACATTAGAAACAAATAAAACAATTCAAAGAATCAATGAGACCAAAAGCTGGTTCTTTGAGAAAATCAACAAGATAGACAAACTCTTAGCCAAACTAACTAAAAGGCTGAGAGATACTATCTAAATCAACAAAGTCAGAAATTAAAAGGTGGACATATGGCAGACACTGAGGAAACCCAAACAATCATTAGGTCTTACTTCAAACGCCTATAGGCCACAAAATTTGAAAATCTAAATTAAATAGACAATTTTCTTGATTGATTTCACTTACCAAAGCTGAATCAAGACCAGGTAAATCAGTTAAATAGACCTATATCTCCCTAAGGAAATAGAAGTTGTTGTCAAAAGTCTCACATCCAGAAAAAGCATAGAGCCAGATGATTTCAGTGAAGAATTCTACCAGACCTTCAAAGAAAAGCCAAAGACCAATCAAAGACCTTCAAAGACCAATAGTCTTCAAATTATTCCACAAAATAGAAACAGAAGGAACATTACCAAACTCATTCTATGAAGCCACAGTCACCTTAATACCTAAACCACACAAAGACCCAACAGAAAAAAGAAAACTTCAGACCTATCTCTCTTACAAACATTGATGCAAAAATATTCAACAAAATACTTGCAAACCACACTTTAAAGATATCCACCATGAATAAGTAGGCTTCATCCCAGGTATGCAAGGGTGGTTCAATATAAGGAAATCCATCAATGTAATCTACCATATAAACAAACTGAAGGAGGAAAAACCACATGATCATCTCCTTAGATGACAAAAAAATTTGACAAAATCCAACACCCATTCATGTTTAAAGTCTTGGAGAGATCAGGGATACAAGGCACATACCTAAACATAGTAAAGGCAATATATAGCAAGCCTATAGCCAACATCAAACTTAATTGAGAGAAACTTAAATCAATCCCACTGAAATTAGGTACAAGGCAAAGCTGCCCATTGTCTCCATATCTCTTCAACATAGTACTTGAAATCCTAGCTAGAACAATAAAACAACCAAAGGAGATCAAAGGGACACAAATTGGAAAGGAAGAAGTATCACTGTTCACAGATGATATGATAGTTACATGAGCGACCCCAAAAATTCCACCAAAGAACTCTTTTAGCTGATACATACCTTCAGCAAAGTGGTTGGATACAAAATTAACTCAAAAAAGAAAAAAAAAAAAGCACTCCTGTACCCCAAAGACAAAAGGGCTGAGAAAGAAATTAAGGAACCAATACCCTTCACTATAGCCACTAAAAATATAAAGTACCTTGGGGTGACTCTAACCAAGGAAGTGAAAGACCTGTTTGAGAAAAACTTTAAGTCTCTGAAGAAAGAAATTGAAGAAGATATCAGAAGATGGAAAGACTTCCCATGTTCATGGATCGATAGGATTAACATAGTGAACATGGCCATTCTGCCAAAAGCAATCTATAGATTCAATGCAATTCCCATCAAAATACCAATACAATTCTTTGCAGACCTTGAAAGAAAAATTCTCAACTTCTTATGGAAAGACAAAAAGTCCAGAATTTCCAAAATGGTCCTGTACAAAAACAGATTGTCTGGAGGTGTCTCCATCCCTGATCTCAAGCTGTACTACAGAACAATAGTAATAAAAACGGCATGGTACTGGCATAGAAACAGAATAGTGGATCAATGGAACTGAAACAGAAATGAACCCACACACCTATGGATACTTGATTTTTGACAAAGAAGCCAAAACCATTCAATGGATTAACGATAGCATCTTCAACAAATGGTACTGGTCCAACTGGATGTCTACATGCAGAAAAATGAAAATAGATCCATATTTATCACAAAACTAAAGTCCAAGTGGATCAAAGACCTCAACATAACACCAGACACACTAAATCTGTTAGAAGAAAAAGCAGGGAGAGCCTAGAATTCATTGGCACAGGGGACAACTTCCTGAACAGAACACCAACCGCACAGGCTCTAAGAGCAACAATCAATAAATGGACCTCATGAAACTGAAAAGCTTCTGTAAAGCAAAGGACACTATCATCAAAACAAAATGACAGCCTACAGACTGGGAAAGGATCTTCACCAACCCTACATCTGACAGAGGGCTAATATTCAGAATATATGAAGAACTAAAGAAGTTAAAAGCAACAAATCAAGCAATCCAATTAAAAAATGGGGTACATAGGTTAAAAAATGGGGTACAGAGCTCAACAGAGAATTCTCTGTAGAGGAATATAGAATGGCAGAGAAACCCTTAAAGAAATGCTCAACGTCCTTAGCCATCAGGGAGATGCAAATCAAATGACCCTGAGATTTCACCTTACACCCATCAGAATGGCTAAGATCAAAAACTCAAGTGACAACACATGCTGGAGAGGTTATGGAGAAAGGGGAACCCTCCTCCATTGCTGGTGGGAATGTAAACTTGTACAACTACTTTGGAAATCAGTCTGGCGCTTTCTCAATTAGGAATAGTGCTTGCTCAAGATCCAGCTATACCACTCCTAAGCATATATCCAAAAGATGCTCAAGTACACAACAAGGACGTTTGTTCAACCATGAATGTAGCAGCTTTATTCATAATAACCAGATCCTGGAAACAACCCAGATGTCCATCAATGGAGGAATGGACACAGAAATTCTGGTACATTTACACAATGGAATACTATTTAGCAATTAAAAACAAAAAAAATCATGAAATTTGCAGCCAAATGGTGGTACTAGAAAACATCATCCTGAGTAAGGTAAGCCAGAAGCAGAAAGACATACACGGAATAATCTCACTTATAAGTGGATAATATACCTATAAGATAGGTAAACATATTAAAATCTGTACACCTAAAGAAGCTAAACAAGAAGGAGGACCTGGGGTAAGAAGATCAATCCTCGCTTAGAAAGTCAAATGGGATAGACATTGGAAGGAGAAAAGAAGAAAAAGAACAGGAGCTTACCATATAGGGCCTCTGAAAAACTCTACCTAGCAGGGTATCAAAGCAGATGCTGAAACTCATAACCAAACCTTGGGCAGAGTGCAGTGAATCATATGAAGAAAGGGGGAGTTAGTAAGACCTGGAGAGGACAGGAACTCCACAAGGACCAAATATATCTGGGCACAAGGGTCTTTTCTGAGATTGATTCTCAACCAAGGACCATGTATGGATATAACCTAGAACCCCTGCTCAGATGTAGCCCATGGCAGCTCATTATTCAAGTGGGTACCCTAGTAAGGGGAACAGGGACAGTCACCGACATGAACTCAGTGGCTGGCTGTTTGACCTCCCCCACCTCCAAGGGAGGAGCAGCCTTGCTAGGCCACAGAGGAGGACACTGTAGCCAGTCCTGATGAGACCTGATAAACTAGGGTCAGATGCAAGAGGAGGAGGACCTCCACTATCAGTCGGCTTAAAGAGGGGCAGGGAGGAGATGAGAGAGGCAGGGTGGGATTGGGAAGGAATGAGGGAGGGGGATACAAAGTAAATAAACTGTAATTAATATAAAAATAAAAATTTAATTAAAAAGAGCATTACCATGTAAAAGTAACTTTTATTCACCTAGCCCTGGAAACTTCTAACCTCCATACAATCTAACCTAGGCCTAGAATGTTTTCCCGCCTCTGAGACTTACTGCTTAATAAGCACACCCTTTCTTGTTCTTACTCAACTCTGGGTTGGCTGGTTCAACTCAGCTGTTCTGGCTCAAACTCCTCTCCCAGCTGACTTACTCAGTCTGGCTTTTCTCTTGGCCTCTGAATTACTCTGCTTGGCCTCAAACTAACTCCAGCAATCTTTTCTAGTCTTCTGGCTCCTTCTTGTTCTCTGTCTCATTTTTTAGCCTGTGTCTAGGTTGTTCTCTCTTCAATCTGTCTCTATATCTGTTCTGGTAGAACTGCTTTCTCTCTCTTCATTACCCCTTAAGTAGCTTCCCTTTCCTCTCTCTTTTCTTGAGAGGTGGGAATACCCTAATCTGTCAAATCTTTCTGTGATTCATCACTTTCTCTGCCACTCAATTAAACATCTCTTTCAAACATGGGTGCTTCCTCTCACAAACTAACTTTACTTGGGATTAAAGGCATGTACCACCATACCTGGACCTAAGCTTTTCTTTACCTGAAACTTGATCTATTCCAGGCTGGCCTTGAGCTCAGATCTGCTTAGCTCTGCCTCCTGGATTAAAAGGGTGTTTGTATTCCAGCTGGATCACACAGACCTATGAGGTCTTTGGATGTGATCTCTTGCCAGAGCAGCCATGTTCTGAATCAAAATTTGTCTGCACTCCTGAATCCGACACCTGGGATTACAACAAAAATGTATTTACATAGCATAACCAAAACTTCCTCTACATATATGCCCTGTCACACCCAGGAGCCACCAACTCCATTGTGCTACTAAGCTAGTGAAATGTGATTAGAAAGAGTGGGGGCTGGAATTTAATTTTTTAAATGATTTTATTGACTCTTTGTGAGTTTCAAATCATGCACTCCAGTCCCGCTCATCTCTCCATCCTCTCGCATAGGCCCCCCACACTTGCATCTTCCCCCAAAATAAAAAACACGCAAACCACCCAACCAAAACCAAAACAAAGCATAAAAAATGTCTCATCCGAGAAGCTGTAGTGTGCCCTTCTGTCCACGTATCTTCACTGGCAAATGTTCATTACACTGAGCCCATTTGTTGGCTTGAGGTCTCTAGTCACACGGACTCCTGTTTTTCCTCTTGTTGTCCTGTGTCATAGAGATCCTTTTGCTTTGGATCAGCAGGCCCAGCCATTTTATGTGCTCCAACAATTCACAGATTATGTAGATTTTGGGGCAGGCCAACTCAAAGCCCTGGATCTGGGCCTGTTGGCAGCCCAGCTAGTCAGCCTGCCAGCTCCCTCTTATCCAAACCAGCAGGGTAAGTGCTCCAGCCCTGGTCTGGCTAGACCACCTAATGCTGCATTTTGCAGGAGGCAGGGTCAGCTCTCCTGCTCTCCGGCTCTTGGGGCCAGCTCACCCTCATCGGCCCCCTCCATAGGCCCCTCCACTGTGCTGCCTGGATGAGGAGCTGGGTCTCTCTCTCTCTGTCTCTCCTCAAGGCAGTTGCACCCCTACCTTTGCCATCAGGGTCAGCTCTGCTGTGCTGTCTGAGCAAGGTGCAGGGCCTGGTGCAACAGGTGAGAGATGGGGACCAGCTCTCCAGAATACCACAGCCAGTGAGGGGCAGGGCCAGTTCTGAACAGCCATTAGGCATCGGTGTGGTCACAGGCGACTTCCAGGACCAGGGATGTCCCTGTGTTCTCTAGTGGTAATATGAGCCTCAGATATCAACACTGACTCCTGTTACTGAGTAGCCACACCAGGTCTGAGGACCCAGACATGGCCCTCAGTGGCAGCACAGGGTTGGACTTCAACATGGCCTCCTTTGGCCGGGCTGGCTAATCACAACAGGCTATTTCTCTCCATCCTCAAGTCTCTGGTTCAGTCTCTCTTTATAATACTCAAACTGTTCCTCTTCTCGCTTCTCTTCTCTCCTGTCTTGCACACGTGACTGTGTAGGTCTCTGGACTGTGTTGGGTGGCAGCAGGTGGGTTCTGTGTGTCTCAAATTATTTTTGGAAACAGAGTCTTACTGCTACACAGCATGAGTGGTCTGAACTCAGTAAGTAAATCAGGCTGGTTGCAAACTCACAGAGAGCCACCTGTCTCTGCCTCCTGAGTGCTGGGATCAACCGAATTCACCTTCTTCGATGTGACACCCCATTTCTCTTCCCCACTGTTGGCCTCCAGGGTGCAGAGGCTAGAGGTGGTACTGGAGGCAGGCAACCCAACCTCTGCTCGGGGAATAAAGCCATCTAGGCTCTGCTGGTTGTTCAGGGCGGGCCATTCTCATCCTGAGCGGGGGGGGGGGGGGGGGG
>CM053764.1:66576358-66591550 GCA_028658305.1 Pachyuromys duprasi
CTGCAATTGGATTTACAGTAAATAAATTAATGAAATTTAAAAAAGAAAGAAAACCTCAGCCCATGCTGAAGGAAGCTCAGTTAACATCCTTGTGACAGCGAACCCATAGTCATAAGGAGTAAGGGTCTGTCTTCTTCTCCTCTTATATCCAGGACTTTCTTTCTCCTTCAAGATCTGCCAGATGATGCTATAAATCTGACTTACTTCCCTGATGTCAAGCTTTCTTGACAACCTCATTCACCAGAGCTTTGCACAGGTCTGCCAGTCTCTCTCTATCATGACTCAGACCTGCCATCCTTCTGGAAAAATCCCACTTGTTATCTTTACCCCAAACTCAATTGTCACTTAAGTACACTGTAGCTGAACTTTTGCCAATAAGCTTCGAGTGACAGAAAAGTGAACCTCCAAAACACAAGGATGGTGCTCATGAAGTCCTTGCCAATTACGCTATCTCTAGCTTAGTGACCCACTCCTCTCGTTATAATCAAACAGGCATTCCATTAGTGAGCTAAACTTTAAAAAGTTGCTTTTGCAACCTGCCTGCCAACGGTATTGTTTGCTCACACAATCAATATAAATGTGCTCTGGCTTTTGAAGCCTTTCAAAATCCAGTCCCCACCCATTTCTGAATTCTCTCCGTAGGAGCACATGGAGAAGATTTTCACTTTCTTCCTGGCCATTTCCCTACATATTCATCAAATATTTTCATCTCAGACACTGAAGGATGTTCTAGAAATAATGACCCTGCCATAAAGACTTCAGGATGCATCAGAAAAGTCAAACAGAAAAAAAGCTAATAAAACAATAACAATTGCTACATTTACTGAGTACTTAATGTAGCCTAGACACATTCTAAGCAATTCATATCATTTCCACCAACTAATGGAGCAGCATTACTGTCTTTGCTTCATCAATGAGGACAGAACAGAAGTGAAAGCAGAGAAGAGTTTTGGCTTGGTTTTGCTTTTGTCTGGAATCGTAGTTTGTAGACCTGTAGTTGAGTCTAGAAGGCCAAGGTACAGGGCCTGATTTCTTAACGGTCACATTAGATAAACAACAAAAGGAGAGATTGAGCAGAGGTCTGGTTCTTGGGAAGGGAGGAGATGGGATGGCAGCTTCTAAGGGAGAGGTTGGCCTTGCGGAAAAGGAACCTAGAAGGGAAGGAAGATAACCTTCAAGTAGGTTATTGGCTTTGATGATAAGAAAGCAGGTTCTTTGCCCTTATTTTGAATTTAATATATGAAGAAAGGTTACAACCTAAGACTGCTAAATGGAGAAAGAGATTTAAGGAGGGAAGGCGTCAAATTAGCATTAGAGTATAAAAATAAATTTACTATGGCAAAGGAAGAGAAATTTCTAGTAATGCTTGATACACTTCAATTGTATTTACTTATTTATTTATATGTGCATATATATGATGTATATGTATATGTGTATCTGCCACATGTATGCAGATGCCCACAGAAGACAAATGAGGGTGTGGGATGCCCTGGAGCTAGAATGGTCGCTGTCACCCGAACATAATTTCATACAGAGACATCTGTTCATCAAAACAAGCACATGAAAAAAGCAGCCATTAGCCCTGACAAAAATGAGAAGTGACACCACAGGACACCACTTTCTATCCTCCGTCTTTTCTCAAATCTAAAACTGACAGCTCAAAATGTTGGTGGGATTGTGAAACACGACTCTCTTCTCCTTTACTGTGACAAAGAAATGGTTTAACAATATTTTACAACTGAGTTTTGACAGTGTCTTAAAAAGTTCAACAGAGATTACTTTATAACCAGAAATTCACTCTCAGAAATTTGGAAGGAGAGCTGTACCAGAGACTGGGCAGAGACGGTCCTTGGTAAGGGAGGAGGGATGGAATGGCAATTCTAAAGGAGAGGTTGGCCTTGGGGAGAAGGAAGGACATTTATTTTCCTGGAAGGGATGGAAGATAACCTTCAAATAGGTTATTGACTTTGATGATGAGAAACTATATCTTTTGCACCTATTTTGAATTTAATCTAGGAAGAAAGGACAAAACACAGAAAGTTGTACAAGATTCTCTGTGACATGTCTGTATTCATGACTGACCAAACAGATGAACAATGCAGATGGCCATTCACAGATAAATTGCACCAATGAACAATTTAGAATATAGTGACAACTCAATAAAATTCTTATCCATGCAGTAACATGGATTAAACATTATTATAAAGAAAAAGAAACCAGACACAAAAGAATACCTGTTTATATATTTCAAGAACAGATTTTCAAATATCATGCACTAAGAAAAAGCAGAACAGCTACCACCTGTAAGAATGAAAATCAATTGGAAAGAGACACAGGAGAAAGTTCTTTGGTGATTGAAAGCTGTTTGATGTAGATTTTTTGTGAGTGCGCTTGTCAATACTCATCTAACTGTACACATCACTCTGGTTTTTAGAATTTCTTTTAGAAGATAATGTGGGGTTTGAATGACAATGGCACCTACAGGCTCTTATGTTTGAATGATTGGTCCCCAGCTGGCGGGACTGTCTAGGAAGCATGAGGAGGTATGGCCTCGTTGAATGAGTGGGTGTTGAGGTTTCAAAAGCGCATGCCAATCCCAGCTCGCGCTCTCTCTCTGTCTCTGTCTCTCTCTCTCTTTCTGCCTTGTGTTTGAGGATCAGATCTCAACTATTGCTCAAGTGCTATGCTTGCCTGCCTGCTTCCATGTTCTCTTCCATGAGGATCATAGACTCTAACCATCTAGACCTATGAGCTCCCAATGTTGACTTGGTCATAGTATTTTGTCAGAGCAAGAGATGATTAGAAACTAGATCTTTTGCACCTATTTTGAATTGAATATAGGAAGGCCAAGAAAAAAAACAAACAGAAAGTTGTACAAGATTCTCTGTAACATGCCTGTATTCATGACTGACCAAACAGATGAACAATGCAACTGGCATAGTAACTAAGACAGAGAGGAAATATTTGTCAGTTGAAGCCACAAATAAAACTAGCTGGGCATTTTACTATTCTGTATATATGTGTGTATTGTCATGTAAAAAATGACTACAGAACCAAGTGGCCTAAAAACAACACATATTTATAATGATATCACAGTTCAAGTTCTTCAAACTTCAGGTCAAGTATTAGGTGGGGCTTTTTTGAAAGATGTGGGTGGTCAGAATCTCTTGGATTTTCAAAGAACTCAGAAATCCTTTTCCATTCTCAATCGCAAGTCTTGGATTCTTAGTGTCTGTTGTTCAGACATACCTGTTCCTTGCCTCTGGTTCTCTTTCATGGAAGTGCAATGCTTCTGCCAAAAACTGGGCTATGAAGGCAAGAAGGGATGAAAGAATAGCACAAAGATGGAAGTTTTGGTCTCCCTCTGGTATAATCTCAGAAATGACATCAAATCACTTGACTGTGCTTTATTCGAAAGAATTGAGTTAATAGCTGAGTAGTAATCCCTTGTGTAAATATACCACATTTTCTTTATCCATTGTTCAGTTAAGGTACATCTGGGTTGTTTTTAGTTTCTGGTTTTTACAAATAAAGCTGCTATAAAGTTGGGCAAATGTCCTTGTAGTATGGTAGGGTATTTTGGTATATGCCCAGGAATGGTATTGCTGGTCAGGCATGTGGATGGAACTAGAAAAGATCATCCTGAGTGAGGTTGACCCAGAAAGACACATATGGTATGCACTCACTTATAAGCAGACATTAGCCACATAGTACAGGATAACCATACTACAATTCACAGACCAAAAGAAGCGAAGTAACAAGAAGGGCCTAAGGGAGGATGCTTGAATCTCATTCAGAAGTGGAAATGGAATAGACAGTGAAACTGGTAGAAGAAAGGGGACATGATAGGGGCTTCCAGGAGGATATAGGGTGATGGAGTTAAGAACCCTAAAAGCAGGGGTCATGAAAACTCAAGAGGTCAGCTTCTAACCAGACAGGACTCCTCATGGAGGAGAGGAACATCAAACCACCCACAAAATCTTCAACACAAAAAATGTCCCTGCCTACAAGATATATAGGGATAATGATAGAGCAGAGATGGAGGGAATGTCCAATGACTGGTCTAACCTGAGACCTACCCCATGGGAGAGAGCCAAGCCGACACTATTAATGACACTGCTATGCTTGCAGGCAGGAGCCAACCATAGCTGCCCTCTGAGAGGCTCCACCCAACGACAGATGGAAAGAGATGCTGAGACTCACAGCCAAACATTGGACAGAGTCTTGTGGAAGAGTTGGGGGAAGATAAAAGGACCCAGAGGGGACAGGAGATCCACAGGAAGAACCGATAGAGCCAGCTAACCAGGACCCAGGGAGGCTTGTGGAAACTGAAGCACCAACCAAAGACCATGCATAGACTGGACCTAGGCTCCCTACACATATGTACCTGATGGGCCGCTTGGTCTTCATATGGGTGCCCTAGTTAGAGGAGCAGGGGCTATATATTATTTGGGAGGAGTGATGTATTAATTCTATTGTAAAATCCTATATACTTAGTGACCTCTTTAATTTATAGAGTCTCTGTGCTGTTTTATACATTTTTACATTTTCTTGGAAGTTACCTGATTCATGTAGGTTTTCAAGTTCATTAAAATATAATTATTCAGAACCTGAAAATTTAGAATGTCGCATAGGTAGTTTTTTTCCTTTTCATTATATGTTTATATATTCACACAGTTTTTCTGTTCTGGCTGTCTCCTCATCCTAACACTTACCTGGACTGGCTGGTGACTTTGTTAATCTTCCATGGCAGTTTTCTCTCTTCTGTCTCATGATTTCTGTTTTGTCTTCTTTCATGAGTTTTCTTTATGTTTCTTCAGTTGCTATTTTTTCCTAGAGTCTTGAGTTGATGAGTTGAAAGATAAAATCACATATAAACACACACAATTTTGCATTCTTATTTGGCTTTATTTATCCAAAATTGGGTGGCAGTTTAGTTTAAAAAGAGAAACTTTCAGAATGTCCTTCCTTTACCCTACCTCAAGCCTGTATGTGCAGGTCATATATGTGTGGAGAAAAGGAGGTGATGTTCAGAAAAGATAGCAAGGCACAAAGCAGCTGAGTGGCTATAACACACATCTCTCATGAATGTGGTTAATTGCTGAGACTCAACCTCTCATTATGCGGGTTGGCTACAGTTTGTTCCCACTAGAGTTAGGCATGTTTTGTTCTCCACAGACAAATCTTTAGACAAAAACAAACAGCTTATAATTTATATTTAAAATTGTTCTCTTAGACACATTTAAGGTCTTTTTATTTCCCACTGTTTCTTCTTTAGCTGTTCCACATGGTTTGACAGGTAGTGTTTTCATTATTCCTGAACTATAAGAATTGATTGATTTACTGCAGTTCCTGCTAAAAACCAAGGTTAAAATTGCCAAACAAAGAAAATGTTCAAAACTTGCTACTTTTGCAGCACATTTCTAGTCACTGCATCCTGCCAAATATCTGGTTTTCAGCTTACCTTTTGTGATTGCAGCTGAAAGGTCCCCTGCTATTCTTCAAGCTAAGTTCTTCATAGAAAGGGATATTTGTGATGAACAAGTTATTCTGCTTGGGGTGATTATGCACCCCCAATATCCATAGCCTAACAAAAGAAGCAGACATGAAAATTCTTTCAAGTTGTTGATCAGAGGATCCCAAGAGACTTCTGAAGTGGAAATTTCTGGTTTCCTTGAAGACTCAGTTTTTTCATGTGATGTTTTGTGGGAGGTTGGATTGTGAGAGTACACGTGATGTTTTGCTTTCTCATGCCAGGGGTGTGACTTTGGCCATCTGAGCTCACCGGAGGAGAGAAGATAGATAGAGACCTTCCTACAGTGAGATAATGATTCTTCAATTGACATCCCTGTGCCGCTTTGCAGAGAGAAACATTTCAGAGAACTTCCCAGAACAATCCAACTGAGTCTTGCATCTTTCGCTGACTTCATGTTGCTGCTTGCTGTTGGCCTTTGGACTGGACTGCTGGTATCCTGATGGCTGAGTTTGGTAATCCCCTAAAGACCCATTGACCCTAATCAGCAGGTAGTAGACAAAAGAGATCTGCAGTCCTTTTCCCTACTAATCTCCTACCTAAGGTCAGGGGGTTGGAAGGAAGGTAAAGCTGTTTAAGAACTGTAAACAAAGTAGGTTTGGTGAAAAATCTAAGCCTACAGACTTCCAAAGCAGTATTGCTGTTGCCCTTAGTTGTCTCCTAGAAACTGAAGGCAAGTCCCTGTTGCTGAAGATACTATGAAAATTTAACATAGAACTTTGAGGAACTGAGCTGGTTAAGACCCAAAATCTGTCCCCCTGATGATTAACTTCTATAATAATAGAAAGTTCTTGCAAACTACCAAGGGAGGAAAGCATCTGTGATGCCTATGAACTGCAACAAAGACCGGTACAGCAAGATTGTGGTGTGCAATTGTGATACACATATCTTGGTGGTAAACAACAGCTGTCTACTAGAGTGGTATGCCCAGGGTTGCCATAGAGAGCCCCCAGCTTTATCACACGCTGCCTGGTAACACTGACAAGCATGAATGTTCCTGCAAGTTTTGTTTCTTCATCAAGAAATGAAGAGACCAAGTTGATGCTAAGATGCAGTATTAGTACACTTTAAAAAATGGTTTCTCTATTTGTTTGAGACAGTAGACACTTTTTACGTATGTATAACTTATGCATAATTAAAAAGGGGAGAAATAAGACTCATTACGTGTCTGTTGTACTTTCATGTTCATCTGTATGAACAGTTCTAATAGCTCAGACAGGTAACCTAAGCCCATCTGAACACCAAAATCACCTGCAAGCATGTATTCAGTATGTATATCTGGGGACTAGGGTAAAATGCCTTAAAAGAAGAGGGCTTATCTGGTAAAATGGCTCATATACAAGCACAAGGACATGAGTGTGTATCCTCACATAAAAAGTGGGACATAGGGTGGGCACTTGAGGGAGAAACAGGAGAATCTATAGAGCTTGCTGGCCAGCTGGTCCAGCCAATCAGTGAGCTGCGATTTCAGCGAGAGACTGCCCAAAAAATAAGGTAGAGGACTAAAAACAATAGCCAAGCCAGGAGCAATGATGTGTGTCTGTAATTCCAGCACTTTGGGAGGCAGAGGCAGGCAGATCTCTGTGAGTTCAAGGCCAGCCTGGTCTACAAAGTGAGTCTAGGACAGCCAAGGCTACCCTGTCTCGAACCACCATCATGTCCCCCAAAAGGAAAAGAGTAACCAACATCAACATCTGGCCTCCATATGCATGTGAACATCTGGCCTCCATATGCATGTGTACCTAAGTGTTTATACATGCACACATAGACACACAGACACACAGACACACAGACACACACAGACACAGACACACACACACACAGACACACACACACACACAGAGAGACACACACACACACAGACACACACAGAGACACACACACACAGAGACACACACACACAGACACACACACACACAGAGACACACACACACTACAGGCTCATATGAAAACCACAGTGCAATGGTTTTGTGGAAAAAGCCATTGAGAATTCAGATGGGTAGCCAGCTGGGCACTAGGCTAAGCTTTGATACCAGGAAACATGGCCTCCTGGGATGCACAAGGGCGTGCATTGTGTCACCATAGACTATTTCACATGTAGTTCATGAGAGCTTTTCTCTCTCTTAGAGGGTAAGGAGGGCAGAAGGAGCAGAGGACAGAAGGACAGAGTGCAGAAGGGCAGAAGCATACCCCAGGAGCTAGCACTTTTAGTGTTCACTGATGATGGGCTATGTGTTTTTTGTGCACATCAGCTTGATGGTGCCTTAAGAATGCTTCTGCGGGCTGTTCAGAGAGTTTTTTTTTCTTTCCAGGAAGCTTTTATTCTAGTCTCTTCACTTAATATAAATACACTCAATCATTAATCTTCATATATTACTTTCTTTCCATGGTGAACAGATTTAATTAATTATTCTTTTGGAGTGTCTATGATAGACAAATCATTAGACAAATAATGACCTGAATGAATACTATCCTAAGACTCATTTGCTACTTCTTAAAATATAACATGGGAAAAGAGTCAGTTTCCTAACACAGACCAACCTTATAGAGAGGACCGGGTCAATGCTGTTATGGACATCACTATGTTATTACTGCCTAGTGAGGAAGGCAAAGGCCTCAGTGAAAATAATGTTTCTCCATACAGCATATCCACACTTCTTTAGTGGGGAGAAAATGTGTGGATGTGGGGGACAGGGACATCTAATTAGAGCTAAAATGAGGACTTTTCAGCTGGACTCATTGTACAGATGAGCACCATGCTCCTGGAACGTGAAACCTCATATCAATATAACACACTCCTTCCACCAAATCACACAAACTAGAAGACCAAGAGCTATCAGGAGAACCTGGTGGCTAAGTCTCTGATACTAGTAGCAGCTGATAGAATTTAAGAAATTAAGAAGGCAATATACAGCAAGCCTATAGCTAACATCAGATTAAACGGAGAGAAACTTACATTAATTCCACCGAAATCAGGGACAAGGCAAGGCTGTCCACTCTCTATCTCTTTAACATAGTGCTTGAAGTCCTAGCTAGAGCAAGAAGATAACTAAAGGAGATCTAAGGGATATAAATCGGAAAGGAAGAAGTCAAAGTATAACTACCCACAGATGATATGATAGTATACATAAGCAATCCCCAAAATTCTACCAGGAACACCAACAATTGATAAACACCTTCAGCAAAGTGGCTGGATAGAAAATTAACTAAAAAAAAGAAATCAGTAGCCCTCATGTATATAAAAGACAAAAGGGCTGAGAAATTAGAGAAACAGCACCCTTCACAATAGGCACTAATAACATAAAGGACCTTGGTGTGACTCTAACCAAGCAAGTGAAAGACTTGTATGAAAAAACTTCAAGTCTCTGAAGAAAAAAATTGTAGACGATATCAGAAGATGGGAAGATCTATGCTCATGGATTGATAGGATTAACATAGTAAAAATGGCCCTCCTACCAAAAACAATCTGGAGGTTCAATGCAATTCCCATCAAAATACCAACACAATTCTTTACAGACCTTGAAAGAACAATTCTCAATTTCAAATGGAAAAACAAACAACAACAACAAAAACAGATAACTAAAACTATCCTGTACAATAAAAGAACTTCTAGAGGTATCTCCATCCCTGATCTCAAGCTGTACTATAGAGCAACAATAACAAAAACAGCATGGTTCTTTCATAGAAACAGACTGGAGGATCAAATAGAAGACTCAGAAATAAACCCACACATATGGACACCTGATTTTTGACAAAGAAGCCAAAACCATACAATGAGAGAAAAAAAAAAGATAGCATCTTCAATAAACGGTGCTGGTCTAACATGTAGAAAAATGCAAATAGATCCATATTTATCACTCTGCACAAAACTAAAGTGCAAGTGGATCAAAGACCTCAACATTAAACCAGACACATTAAATCTGTTAAAAGAAAAAGTGGGAAGAGCCTTCAATCAATAAATGGGACCTCATGAAACTTAAAAGCTTTTGTAAAGCAAAGGACACTGTCAACAGAACAAAACGAAAGCCTACAAGATTGGGAAAGGATCTTCACCAACCCCTATATCTGACAGAGGGCTAATACCCAGAAAATATAAAGAGCTCAAGAAATTAAACACCAACCCCCCCCAAATAATCCAATTAAAAAATGGGGTACAGAGCTAAACAGAAAATTCTCAACAGAGGAATATTGAATGGCCAAGAAACACTTAAAGAAATGCTCAAAATCCATAGTTATTAAGTAAATACAAATCAGAATGACTCTGAGATTCCATCTCACACCCATGAGAATGGCTAAGATCAAAAACTCAAGTGATAACATATGCTAGAGAGGATATGAGGGAACTGGAACCCTCCTTCACTGCTGGTGGGAATGTAAACTTGTACAACCACTTTGGAAGTGAATTTGGTGCTTTCTCATAAAACTCCTGGGCATCTACCTGAAAGATGTTCAACCATACAACAAGGATGTTTGCTCAGCTATGTTCATAGCATCTTTATTTGTAATAGCCAGAATCTGGAAACAACCTAGATGTCCCTCCTCAACTGAAGAATGGATACAGAAATTGTGGCACATTTATACAATGGAATGGTACTCAGCTATTAAAAACAAGGAAATCATGAAATTTGCAGGCAAATGGTGGGACCTAGAAAAGATCATCCTAAGTGAGGTATCCCAGAAGCAGAAAGACACACATGATATATACTCACTTATAAGTGGATATTAGCCATATCATATAGGATAAATATACTAAAATCGACAGACCTAAAGAAGCTAAGCAACAAGGAAGACCCTCAAGAAGGTGCTTAATTCTCATTCAGAA
Organism: Pachyuromys duprasi; assembly: GCA_028658305.1. Classification (NCBI taxonomy): domain Eukaryota; kingdom Metazoa; phylum Chordata; class Mammalia; order Rodentia; family Muridae; genus Pachyuromys; species Pachyuromys duprasi. The sequence goes on from CM053764.1 coordinate 66,586,714, forward strand.
AGGAAAACAGGATAGACACTGGAAGCAGTAGGAGAGAGAGAACAGGATGGGGGCCTACCACATAAGGCCTCTGAAAGACTCCATTTACCAGGGGATCCAAGCAGATGTAGAGTCTCACAGCCAAACTTTGGACAGAGCACAAAGAGTCTTATGGAAGAAGAGAGATATAAAAGGACCCAGAGGGGACAGGAGCCACACAAGGAGACCAGTAGAGTCAGAAAAAGCAGGGCCCGGGAGTGGGGGGAGGGGCTGCAGAGACTGCTACATTAACCAAAGGCCATGCATACAGAGGACCTAGACCCCCTGCTCAGATGTAGCCCATAGACAGCTCAACTCCATGTGGGTTCCCTAGTAAGGGGAGAGGAGACAGTCTCACATGAACTCAGCTGCCTGCTCCTTGATCACTTCCCCCTGGTGGGGAGACCTAGCCAACCCTCAGAGGATCCAGGCAGTCCTGATGAGACCTGATAAGATAGGGTCAGACAGTACGGGAGGAGGACTTCCCTTATCTAGGGAAGAGGGATAGGAGAGAAAGAAGAAAGGAGGTTGGACTGGGGGAAGATGAAGGAGGGGGCTGCAACAAAGTATACGGGGGGGTATACAAAGTAAATAAATTGTAAATAATAATAATAAAGAGTAAAAGGCAAAAATGTTATAGGATTAAAAAAAGAAGAAGAAGCAGACTGTGAGATCCTACTCAGATTTACCCAATCAGAATATTCCAGAATATTCTCTTAATACAAGCTCCCACGTCCATTCTGAGCAATGCTTTGTATGACTATGAGACAGTGTGTTATCCTACATTGTATTCCTATTTAAACTGTTTGATTTACTCCCCACTCTCAGCTTGCCTCATCTCTATTAACACAGCATATCTGAAAAAGACCGCAGGCTTCACCAACAACGTGATCCTTGCACATACTTAGCTAACAAAATCTATATTTCTCCAGGATTGCCTACTAAATATCCTGATTAATAGCTGGTAATCTTGTCTATAGGAAGGTCCACAGGGCCATCGTTGGATTCTGGGATCAATTCTAGGTATCCAGGTCTGTCCTTACAGGAACACAGCACAAAGTTCGTTTCTGATTCTCCGGAACAGCAAGGAAGTGTTTGTTCAGCCAGTGTCTGCAGAAGCCTACAGTGCCGCCTGCTGGAAGAACATTTTATTTCTTGAATTTGTTTTTTTTAATTTATTAAATTTTAATTTTTTGTATTAATTACAGTTTGTTTACTTTGTATCCCAGCTGTAGCCCCCTCTCTCATTCCCTCACAATCCCCCTCCTTCCCTCATCTCCTCCCATTCCCCTCTCCAAGTCCATTGATAAGGTCCTTCCCTTACATCTGACCCTAGCTTATCAGGTCTCATCAGGGCTGGCTGCATTGTCCTTCTCTGTGACCTGGTAAGGCTGTTCCCCCCTCAGGGGGAGGTGATCAAAGAGCCAGTCACTGCCTTCATGTCAGAAACAGTCCCTGTTCCCCTTACTAGGGAACCCACTTGGATACTGAGCTGCCATGGGCTACATCTGAGCAGGCATTCTATGTTATATCTATGAATGGTCCTTGGTTGGAGTATCAGTCTCAGAAAAGACCCCTGTGCCCAGATATTTTGGTTCTGTTGTTCTCCTTGTGGAGCTCCTGTCTTCTCCAGGTCTTACTATCTCCCCCTTTTTTCATAAGATTCCCTGCACTCTGCCCAAAGTTTGGCAATGAGTCTCAGCATCTGCTTTGATACACTGCTGGGTAGAGTCTTTCAGAGACCCTCCGTGGTAGGCTCCTGTCCTGTTTCCTGTTTTCTCCTTCTTCCAATGTTCATCTTGTTTGTCTTTCTGAGTGAGGATTGATCATCTTACCCAGGGTCCTCCTTCCTGCTTAGCTTCTTTAGGTGTACAGATTTTAGCATGTTTATCCTATATTATATGTCTAATATCCACTTATAAGTAAGTATATTTCTTGCATCTTTAGTAAATAAAATGCAGGGAAAGCTAAATACCTGTAAACTCACCCACCTCCTCCAAAACTGGAAAAGCCATTAGCCTCTTGATTTGAGCCAGCATACTGTAGATAAGTAGAGGGCATTCTTCTAAGGTGGGTTATTATGGAGGGGAATATGGAATACCGAAATAGAAGTAAGAGATTAAAAATAAAGGAAAAAGAGTGTTACTAGGTAGTCACAACTGTCTCCTGGATGTGTGTTTATAAAGCCATGAGATAGCCAAGCAGCTATATAGGACTCCATGAAGCAGCAACACCAATACTATACATACAAACATACTCTCATGAAACAAAAACAGCAAAGGCAAAATATCAGAGCCCATGGGATTGGTCCACAGGGAATAAATACTGTACTATACGCTATGAATTGTCTATAAGCCAATCAAAACAGATGTCAAGCCAGTAAGTTTTGTTAAAATAGCTACCAGGAAACCATCCCTGGTTCAACTCCCTACAACTCCATCTGCAGGTGAAATGGAAGGGCTTCTGCAAGTTTTGAATGGGTGAATGTAAAAGTAACTCATTCTCTTGTTTCAATTGTTGTCTTGGAGGCTTACTGTCTCCTTCTTTTAACCTAGGCCTAGCCCTGGAAGTTTCTAACCTCTATACAATCTAACCAAGGCCTAGAACGTTTTAAGCCTCTGGGACTTACTGTTTAATAAGATCACTTTTTCTAGTTCTTTCTGAACTCTAGGCTGCCTGATTTAACTTAGCTGTTCTTGCTCAAGCTTCTCTCCCAACAAACTTAGGAAATCTGGCTTCTCTCTTGACTTGTGAATTGCTCTGCTTGGCCTCAAACTAACTCCAGCAATCTGCTCTAATCTGCCTCCGTCTCAGTCTCTGGTTTATTCCGGCTTCACCTGAGTTCTCCCTCTGCAACCTGTCTCTCTAGTACTGTCCTGGTAACACTTCCTGGTCCTCTTCCTCACTCCCTTTAAGTTGTTTCCCTTTCTTCTCTCCTCTCCTGAGAGGAGAATATCCTATTCTGTCAGGTCTTTCTCTGATTCACCACCTTTTCTGCCACCCAATCAGACATCATTTTCAAACACGGGTGCTTCCTTCTGAAAACTATCTTTACCGTCACTGTTTGGGATCTACCAGGATGGCCTTGCACTCAGATCTGCCTGCCTGTCTTCTGGGTTAAATGCATGTTTGTATTCTAGCTGGCTCACACACACCTAAAGGATCTTTGGATGTGCTCTGTTGCTGGAGCACCCATGTTCTGAATTAAAGTTCCTCTAGAGGTGAAGGCAAGGTTTCAAGGGCGGGATAGAGTGGGATGAATGTAGCTGTTTTCTGCCTGTGAAAATCTTAAACCTGAGACAAGCTAGAAACCATACATAAAACATAGAGATCTTTAGTCCTCAAATTTCAGTTCTTTTGAATGTAGACAAATGCTAGTCTGAGGGATCAGGCCATGACACCATCACCAACACTATCACCCAGCAATGAACCTTTCACGTTGGTGATTCTATGTGTAAGTGTAGGCGTGGCAATGTGCATTTGAAACCATTGATCCATCTTTACAGTTCCTATCCCTCTCTGCTAGACTTTTAAAATCAAAAACCCAAAACAAACAAAAACCCCAAACAACAACAACAAAACCTCCAAAAAACCAATCAAACAAGAATCACAAAAACTCAAATTGGTTACTCAGAGAATCATGGAATTGAAGTACTCACTCTCCTTTTATATTTATACTCTCTATGCTATCTCTAGTTCAACTTATTTAATGTATAGATATTCTCGTTATATAGTCAATGCTGGGCTAGAACTCACTATGTAACACAGACTGGGAAAGCCTCATTCCATCCTCCTGTCTCAGCCTCCTTTTTGCTAGGATGGCAGGGCTGTGCCATCATGCCCAGTTCAACACCGTTGCCTAAGTCCAACTACAAATGTTTATTACTACCAGTGATGGGAACAGTAAAAACCTGTGTCTTTAGTCTATCTATCTATCTATCTATCTATCTATCTATCTATCTATCTATCTATCTAAACACTAAACCATTACTACACACTATTCCCTGAACAGGGGCAAAGAGCTGTGGCAGAGATATCAGTTGAAACCCATATACCAGTTAACTTTGAATTTCAGGTAAATAATATCTTGTTTAAATATGTTTCAAATAAGGGTAAGACACATGCTGAAAAGAATTTACTATCTGCATGACATTTATATTTAACTGGGCATCCTATATTGTTTTCCCTCTCTGCCTGGCCTTCCTTTGCTCTCCCTGCTCCTCCTCCTTCTCTTTCTTCCTTTGTGAAACACGTTTCTCTGTGTAGTCCTGGCTGTCCTGGAACTTGCTCTATGGATCAGGCTGACCTCAAACTCCCAAGTGCTGAGCTTCAAAGCATGTGCCGCCACCACCCAGCTCTCCCTGACCCCATATTTTTATTTGGCAAACTTGGCAATGGTAATAGGGAGGTATCTGAATTAATTTTCATTCAGAATTCAAATTTTATCAAAGAAAAATTTTCATATTTAAGTTATATATAGCTATATAAAATATAAAAATAAATATAAACAAATAAATAAGATAAAATATAAAGTTGTGTATAACTAAATATTTGATATTTAATAAAATTAAATAAAATATTTAAGGAAATGTTGCCAAATTGAAACATTCATGTGTACTTTAAAGATTTGGTAGTTACATGCAAGGGTGGTTCAATATACCGAAATCCATCAATGTGATCCGCCATATAAACAAACTGAAGGAGAAAAACCACATGATCATCTTCCTAGATGCCAAAAAAGCATTTGACAAAATCCAACACCCATTCATGTTTAAAGTCTTGGAGAGATCAGGGATACAAGGCACATACCTAAACATAG
>CM053764.1:66592050-66616322 GCA_028658305.1 Pachyuromys duprasi
CAGTGGAGGGAGTGGAGGAAAACCTCACTGACAGGCAGGCACAGCACACAGACACCACGTTGCCTGGGGGTGGAGCGGGCGCCTTTTTACATCATTATATAGTCACCCACATGTGGCACTCCTCGCCACGCCGCGTCCAGCGCCCCCCAGTGATGTCATCAGCGGCGTGCGCTCCGAGCACCAGGCGCAAGCGCGTATCAGTGTCCCTCCCAACACCGCCTTCACGCCCACCCTCCCAGCACACAGCGTGCCGTGGGCGGAGGCAGTTGATGTCATCCCTGAGAAGCTGTGACACTGAGTGTATATGCTGGCAGGTATCTTGGCGACCAAACTGTGCTCATTGCTGGCGGGCCAGATCAGACTCCTCTGCGGGCCGCATGTGGCCCGCGGGCCGTAGTTTGAAGACCCCTGCTCTAATACTAGAATAGCCAACATTCTTGGTTTTTTTCCCAAGCAAAAGCTTCACAAGCTTCTAAATGTTACCCTTACTGGATTATTTCTTCCAGCACTTTCCTCACAGAATCAGCAGAGGAAGAGGAACTGAAAGCCCAAGGCTTTCTGGCACAGCTACGCCAAGACTGTCAGTCCAGTAATGAAAAACTAAGCATGTTCTGTCAAAGTATGGTGTAATCTGTGGCTTGTTTACAGTCCTATTCCCTGAAATCCCTATTACAGAGTGTGTCACTAACAACACCAAGTGAGAATAGCCACAAGCCAACTGCACTTGCCAACTGACAAGATAACAGTAAGTTGTCTTGTGGAACTAACTCTCCGGTGTAGGGGCTGTTTGAACTGTCAGCTTCTGGCATTAGGCATACTCCTCCTGGCCTGCTTTGTCCCTGTTCTTCCTCTGAAAATCTGTTTTCTTTCAGCTCTCTTTGCTCTCTGTTCCAGGAACAGGCAAAAGCATAATGAGACTGTGTTAAATCTGGACGGAAGTCACCAGTATTTCCCAGAGCTTTCCTTCCTGTGGTACCCAGATGGCAAGTTATTGACATCACCTCTGTCAGGTGAGGGTGCTCTTTCCATTTGCAGATGGTGCCCAAGGATCATCAGTTTCTCTATGGGCAGCAAGTTAGCCCAAGGGATTTCTCAATATCATGTTGGTATAATGTTCTTTTGGAATGTATACACTTTACCCTGTTCATTCAAATGCTGATTTCTCTCCCCCACTATCTAGGTTCAATCTGGACATTGCATTGTGATGCTTATTCTAACTATCACCTGTCTCAAGTTTGTGTAAACATGCCACCATTTGTTCTCTAAATTGTCAATTAAAACAACCAGCCACAATGTTGAGCAATGGAAAGGATAGGGTGGGACATCCTGGTCCGGAGTGGAAGGGGGAGGAAGGAAGTAGGAGGGGAGAGGAGGAGGAGAATCTGGAGGAGAGGTCTTGGAACCACGTGGAGAAACAAACCGGACCTAAGATATCACTAAAAGCAAGTGTAATGGGTGATTCTGAATGGTATGAAACTATGCGGGTTTGTACACTAGGTTAATTAAATAAATCCCAGTCTCTGTGTGGTGATTTGGGTATACAGCTGGCTTAGGAATAACCACTGCTTAACTAAAAAATAAGTCAATAGTAAATATATTTACCCACAACAATATCATCACCAGCGGTGAGCTGCCTAGAGAGGCTCTCCCTCTGCTAGACCTGATGCTCCCTCATGATGCACATCTCCCTGCAGAGCTCCAGACTTTGATGCTGTCTGCTACACCACAGGCCATGGTCCCAGCAGGATGACATCTCCAACTCGGACAGCAGCTCTTTCACCAGCTGGCATACCAGGCCCACACGCTACTTTCAGATTCATGAGCAAAAGAACTGGACCAGTGAGATGAAGCAGCTGCACCAAAGATACGAGGACTAGCCCTCCAGCAGACGTACACAGACCGTGAAGGTCTGCCATGTCCCTACCATGCGTCCCTGTACTCAGATTTCTGCAGGTCCCTCTGAAGCCCTGGCTTGGGTAGGTCTCCAGGCCTGCTACCGCCGAAATGAGAAGCAACCAGCTTCTCCCTGGTCACCACCAGCATTACTCTCACTGCAGCAGCCTAGAGAAGCCACCAGAGGGAGGCAAGGCTAAGCAGGTGAGAACAAACAGGTGGAGCATAAATTCTGCTTTCCACACTCAACACCACTGTCTCCGTGCATGTTACTTGCTTCCTTCGCTTTTTCTCCAGGGATCAGAGTCCCTGTGCTGAGTCACCGTGGGCTACGTACCTGTATCTGTACCTCTCAACTTAATAATAGTCCCATCGCACAACAGTCCCCATTCTGGTTCCCGGATTCTCCCACCACACCTGCCCTCAGCCTTCTTCCAATATAGTTGAGCAGACTCTGTGATGCTTCAAAAACATTCAGAGATAAAACACATGGGGAGAACACTCATGAGAGCAAGCAAAAGCTGTTCTGTCAGAGCTTGCTCTGGTGAGAGTCAGAATCCATCATTTGCTTCAGAGACTCACAGGAAGGCAGAGTGGGGAAGTTTGTGGCAGGAAAAAAAAATAGATCTGAAGGTCAGCATCCCATGGGGACAGTTTTGAAAACTGTATTTGTTTCTGTATTTTTTTATTTTGACACCAAGGAGGAAGTATGGAGAGGGCAGGCATGAGGGAAGCCTACTATAAATGGGCAGAGTTTGATCCTTTCTTTGAACACTTTGATGAAGGAGTCTGAAATCTGTTGTTGTTGTTGTTTTCTGGGTGGACTTGTCAACATCCCTTTGAATATTATTTTTCCCCAACCATTCTGTCTCATCTGTATCTTTTGGCTATATAACCTTTCCAGGAGAAAACTATCCGTGGCTCTAAACTTCCAGATTGAAGATACTTTTGAGAGAAATGCTTCAAGGAGCTGTCATCTGCTACAGATATCCTGAGCCCAAGGTCTTTGGTCCTGCAATGAGAGTGCCCCAGCTCTTTGGTTTTTACATGGTGAGTCCAGAGCCCCTCTCTAAGCCTCCCTTGTCCTTAGTCCAAGTTCTACCATAGTGCAGACAGCCAGTAGCTCCAGAAATCTACAAATGGAGACGGGGTGGGAGGTAGCTCAGTTCCTAGAGTGTCATCTGTCATATATAAAACCCTAGGACTGATCCTCAACACCACATAAACTACATGTGTTCATGCCTGTAACACCAGCACTCCGGAGGTGGAAACAAGAGGCTCAGAAGTTCAAAGCATGCTTCAGCTATGTTAGGAGTTCTAGAACAACATGACATACATGAGATTTTGTTTTACAAAAGCGGCCAGGGAGGAAAGGGAGGGAAAGAGGGCAAGAAGTTAGGGCAGAATAGAGGAAGAAGACTATAGATGGTTTATATGGTCATCATTTGTTCTCACGAGTAATTTAGAAACATAGTTTGTACCACACGTAAGTCTCTACATGTACACTGGGCAACATAGGTTCATGTGAACATTCTGCAACCACAAATTTTGTACTAATTCGTTTTCTGTATTCATACAGCTTCCAAGATTCACTTTTGTTATGGCTGTTTTCTGTGTGTATATGTGTGTATGTGTTTCCGCTGCACCATGATGTGGGAAGTTAGTGATGTCCTGATGCCCCGGGCTTTGGTACATCTTTTGCAAATCTGCAAATGAGGAATAAGCATTCTGTACTCATCTTCTATCTCCCCCAGTCTGGTGAACAGTAAGTGGAGGCACGCTGGTGATTCACTAAGTGCTATTTAGTTTGTTCTGTCAGCTGTTTATTAATCTGTAGCTTCCTGCTGCAGTGCAGGGTGTGCTTTTTAAAGAAACCTTACACAGCACAAGTTTTATTTTGGGACCGGACACACTAATATACAAAGAGGATCTGTGAGAGCTTCAGAGTCCTACAAGAGGTTTTCTCGAAGCAAAAAGCCTTGGGATCATTCAGTGCATGCTAAGCGCTGCTCAGTGAAGTGGTAGTACATGGAGGAAGCAACTCTCCTCAACTTTGAGAAAGCAGCCATCTACTCAAGGGAAACGAAGGTCCCAATGTGCGGTAAGTACAATCCTGCCATTCAAGGTACATTGGAGGTCAAGAAAACTGGAAGGTGCTAGGGAAATGGAAAGGTGAGTATCATAGAAAATTCTAGAAGGAAGATGAAGGAAGACTTTCAACTAATGGGCATGACAAAACCATCTCATTTTGGCGAGATTGGGGAGGACAAAGCAGACACGAGGGAGCTGGAGAGCAGAAAAATGGCTGACAGTTACTCTAAGAGTTTCTGCAACTGTTCTAAGCAAGAGGCACCGAAGGCCTGCTTGGAAGTACAAGGGTAGAGGTGGGTGGGATAGTTGAGGAATTTTTGTTTTTTATTAAAAGAAGTAATAGTAGGAGTTGAAGGAGGAACTGAAACAGGGTGCTGGCTTAGAACTCTTAGTGGATAGTGCTGCCTTCGAATAGAATGGAAGAAGAGAATAAGAATATAAGGTGATGTCTGTGGAGACAATAGACTCACTTTGGGGACTTCTGGTGTTTAAGTTTACCCACATGAACTGCGGGTACATTGTTCGGGTACATTATATCATGTAGGGACACCATTCAGCCACTGAACATGGAAATTTGCAGTTTGAGAAAGAAGCCTGAATTAGAAATGTATAATTGAGTTACATCTACCAATATTTTTTCCTCCATGGAACTTCATGAACGATTAGTGCTTGAAAGGTAGACACACCATTTTTTTTTTGAAAGTATTTTATAATGTTGGTACACTCCAGTCACAGCACTTTAATGGTATCAGCTTCTATGCTGGGTGCTGGAGATGTCAGAGGGCAGAGCAGCAGTGCAAACTGAATATGATCTGTCCATTGACCTTTAGACTGTTAATGCCTGCATGAAAGCATTTACTTGTCTTTCACTATGAGAGAGCTTTAAAAATACCCTAACCATCTATGGAAACCAAAAGTTGCAGCTAATCTGAGGAATACTACAAAATGAACCTTTCCTTCCAGTAATGTTTGTACTAGTCTCCCCCTGCCCAAATGGGCAAAAATGTAAGATATATCTTTTACGGAACAAGATGAAAATTTCCATAACTTTTAGTGAACATATCCTTTGTATTAGGGAATGCAGACATAGCCTAACCCAACCTTAACCTAAACCTGGCAATAACGTCAACCCTAACTATGGCATTAATCCTAGCTTTAAACCTAATATTAAAAATTGTCTTCGCCCTAAAATAATATCCCCAACACTGACAAGCCTATCTGTGGCCATAGTTTTAAAACTAAATGCAGCATAAACCTTATTCTCATTGCTATTCACTAACTCTAACCTTTACCTTATAACTAGCATTTTAGTATTAACCTAATAAGTGAGATGATAAATGTTCTTTGGGACTCTACTAACTTATCTAGTTATTTAACTTTATCTAAGTTAAATAAGTAATCTGGCATTTCTGATGGAGACAACCAAGGGTATCGTTTCATTTGTCAGTGTCTACAAAATATACTTGATTCTTCCCTCTGACTTTAGTAGGTGTGGCCTAGAAAAAATTGCTATAAAATTTTAGGGAATATTTTCAAGAGGCAAGATTTAAACAGAGAATATACTTTCATATATAGCTTTCACAGAGTGTAAGCTAATCTTAATTTCAGACTTTAAAAAACTCCCTAAAGTGTAAGAATTTTCTATTTCCAGATTCTTCCAGATGGCTGGGGTCATAAGCTCTTCTATTTACATTTGAATCCCAATGTGACTACCTAGAGCTTGCCAGCTAGAATTTATCTAGATTAGACTGGTGATCACTAGGGTAATGTGTGGCATTGGGCTCTGGGGGTTCTAAGCACAATGTAAAGTAACACATTGTACTGCACTTAGAAACTCATAGCCAAGCTGAGCAAGAAAAATGCTTAACGTACATAATACAAGAAAAAGCATGATGAGGCAGACAGAATTCAAATTCATAAGTTGAAGATCATGAGAACACAAATGTTCCTAAGTGCTATAGTATGAGGTATAAACCTGGATACTGGAGTGACTCAAAGTTACAGATACTAATGATTACAGTAGATAATATTTTCTTTTGTCTGTATAGCATTAGACTTACCAAAACATTGTAACATATATTCAATTTTTTCCTAAGCTCTTGCAAGGGTTCACAGGGCATTATTATTTGCATATGCACAAATAGCCTTGACAGAATTTCCCCTAATACCTCAGCAAGAGTAGCAAGAGATTTGGACTCAACTTGTACAATTTTGAATGTAAGAGAAACTCACCCTATTTCACAAAATAGATAAGGCATGAACTGTGCCCTAGAGGATGGAAATAAAGCCATTCTGGAATGAGATGGAAATGAGAGGAAGGCAGAAAGCTGGGGACAAATGGACAGCATGGACACAAAGAAAAATAAAATCGGGAGATGTGGTGCTTTCGATGCCAACAAAAGTGATATAGTATTTGATGTAAGGTTTCACAGAAAACTCAATAGGGTTTTGACACAGAGTGAACTAATGAGAGATGGATCTGATAGTGGTGAGCAGGGAAGACTAGAATGTCAGTCCTAGAAGCCAGCTGGGTGACTTTCATGTGTGACACCAAGAAAGAGTCTGGAATGCGGTAGCAGGACTTAAAATAGAATTGAAATATGTGGGCATACAGAACAACAGTTAAAGCACAGGGTAGTGTTTGAATATAAAGGGTAAAGCAAGTGAAAGAAGTCCACGCTTTTAATAATGAGCCGGCAAATTGTGTGCTCTTTCTGGGTCTCTTGGAGAGACCAATGTGATGGAAGTGAGAGAATCCTCATGCAAAGGGTACAGAAACCCGGTTCATACATAAATCCATCGTTCTTAATGAAGAAAAGCAATCTTAAAGTGGCAAGAAAGGTGATGTTTTCAATTACATTATTTACAATTGCCGAAAAATCGGGAAATACCTAAATGCTATATGGTGGGAGAAGGGTTGAACAAGTTAGTAATGTTGTATTGAAAAAAATTTGAGCACAGGAGTCTTTCCTGAGACTGATACTCAGCCAAGTACTATGCATGGAGATAACGTAGAACCCCTGCACAGATGTAGCCCATGGCAGTTCAGTGTCCAAGTGGATTCCATAGTAATGGGAACAGGGACTGTCTCTGACATGAACTGATTGGTCTGCTCTTTAATCACCTCCCCCTGAGGGGGGAACAGCCTTACCAGGCCACAGAGGAAGACAATACAGCCACTCCTGATGAGAACTAATAGACTGGGATCAGAAGGAAGGAAAAGAAGACTCCCCTATCAGTGGACTGGGGGAGGGGCATGCATGGATAAGGGAGAGGAAGGGAAGGACTGGGAAGGGAGGGAGGAGGGAGCTACAGGGGGGATACAAAGTGAATAAAGTGTAATTAATAAAAATAAATAAATAATGAAATAATTAAATCTTAAAAAATAAATTAATGTAACCTATCAAAAAACCCCACTAGATTTGAAGATCTTGGGGGTGTAAATGCTCATAGTATAGTGGCTGATGGGAAAATTGTTCTAAATACCATAGAGAGAGGTGGGCACAAAATATCCCCCCACACACACACCCAGCCGAGGCACTATTGACAAGTGCTAGCTACAGGAAAGGGGAAAATCAGTTTTCTTTAAGGTTGTGGCCTCTGGGAAGTCTACCATTAATGGTAAGCCAAACATCCCAGAATTTATGGGCACTACAAATTGAACATGTCTGTTTTGTTTGACATGAAGTTGGGTAGGCAGTGAAGTGAGATACCTCTGGGAGGGGTTGAAAAGGGGGTGACTATAGTTAAAATATAAGGTATGAAGTTCTTAAAAATAAATATTCACAATAAATATGTGAATGAAGCAAAAGCTGGCTAGAAGTGGTGATCTTAGTGCTTAATGTGACTAGCTTCCTTTCTGAAACTTCTAAACTTTTTGTAATGAGCCTTTATTTAGCTTTTATCATAAGAAACTATTTAGGAACAACAATTAGTATTCAAAGTCTTTAGGTGTTTTGTTTCAAAGCAAACAGCACATCATGGGCACAGAGGGTGTATTCATCCCCCACTGGCCTTTGAGAGTCGGAGTTGAAAGGAATAGATTCTGAGAAATGGCGAGGAAGGGAAGGTGACCTTCATAGCAGATAAAGGACACAGATAAAGAAGATAAATGCAGCAAAAACAGAGCTGACATGTAGCTTTGACTAGATGGAGAGCAGAGTCCTTGTGAGAGGCAGGCTGGCCTTTCGGAACTGTTTACAGCTCAGATCCCTACAAAATGGACTCCGGAAGCAGATAAGAAAACAGTTATGTCCCGGTGCAAACAATACTTCACAAAATACTATAGGGTTTCTGCTGACCTCTGGAAGAGTTCTCACTCATCGCCGTCAGGACTGAAAACACTCTAATGGATGTGCATTACGGAGTAAAACCAAAATCATCCATCCAGGGGCACTACAAAAAGCTCTACGGAATTATTTTAGTAAGTTTATATTTAACAAGAAGATAACAATTCTTATAAATAAGATCACACATGTGCCTTTGGGAAAATGATAACTGAAAGTCAAAATTATGACTATCTTAGCATATTGATATTCATTCATGGCAATAGCTGTTTCCCTGTGTGGTGATCCACTCACAGAGCACAAAGCCATCACTCATCTGAGGAAATCCTGAGCTGTAAAACTAGGGCTGGACTCCAAGATTTCCGCGAAGTGTGCTACCTCGCCTGACCTTGCACTATACTGCTTGAAGTGAAAACCATGGTAACTATCTCTGACAGATGAGCTCCAGACAAGTGGAGCCTTCCTTTCCATGCAGCTTTGGTTTCACTTATTTTCAAGCTCCTCAGGTTGAGGGAATTTTCCTCAGATTATTTTTTTTTCTTCTCCCTGTACTTTACTTTAGCCTTGCTCTTTGTTTTGGGTACCCTTCTTCCCAATATAGCAAACCTCCAGGAAAACCCCTAAAATAACCAAATTTAGAAAGAGTCACAATATGGCCTTTTGGCTCTTTTGGGTTTGCTTGCTAGTAGACTTTCCATCCGCTTGTCTGTGCCCATTTCCTTGGCCTTGTTCATGTCTGAAAGGAAATAATGAACATTGTGAAGGAGCCCACATTTCTTTAGATGATTCCTGCTGGATCTTCCAGGTACCAAATAGGCATAACTGTTCTCTATAGAGGTGGGGGACTTTCCCTAGTTGTGAGGTATTTTCCCCCATTGGGGGCTGTCAAACCAAGTCTAGTAAGATTGCCTGCTTATCTCTCCATGCAGAAAGCAAGCAGCATTTAGAAAACAAAACCTCATATGCTGATTGTAAAATTTTAATAGGTGAACCCTAGACGGTGTCTGAATCTTCAAAATTCCAAAGAAGAAGGATGATGGGAAGCAGTGATGGAAGGGACATTTGATCTTACTTATAGAAACAAAATAATTAAATGTAAAATGGATTTTTCGACTATAGCTCTCTCACTGCATTTTAACTAGGATGACTGTAATCAGTGTGACATCGGGAACTCCATAAGAGGCCACTGTTTGTCTAAGTTTAGCTAACCCATGCACTTCCTGTAGTGTGCTGTCGGAGCAAAAGGGTCCAATTACCCTCTGGCTAGATTTGGATCCTCTTTCTCGCTCCCTCTGCAGAGGTATCTCTTCCTGCACTTATTATTTCTGGATTAAAAAAAAAAACTTACTTTACTCATAAATTTATGTAAGCAGAGAGCTAACTGAGTTAGCTCCATCTATCCGAGAGAGTTCCTGAACCCTTTGGCAGCTGATAATTTCTAAGTTGCTTGATTCCATGTACATTTCATACAGTTTGCTTGAGAAGTGAGCCAAGACTTTATGCTTTCCATCCATGACTCGGTGTGCAGGAGGAAGATGGTGAAGAAAATAATCTGAAGATTTTTGAGAAGAGAAGAGCCCAGGTTTTCACTGTGTTGTGGCATCGGCTGGGATAAACAGCCATTCGGACATTCTGCATTTTAAATTCCAGGCACAACCTGAAACCCAAAGAGGAACTTCTCCAAGGAACTTGCAGACAGCCTGGTAAGTCACTGCTTCAGAGTGGCACTCTCCCTCTGTGGCAAGCCACTAGCCAGTATGTAATTTAGGGGGATGTTTGAGTTCTGAGAAATTCTGTCTTTCTATATCCAGGATTTTTACAAAACTAAGGATTCTCACATGATGGGAGAGGAGCTTGGGGACTTTTAAATAAGACTGTTTGGGCACATTTTCCTTCAAAGAATCAGAAAAATATTCATGAGTTTACTAACTTCAACTTACCTTGACATAAAAATCATGTTGTCAGCGGCATGGCAAGATGAAGAAGGTTAATGATATCCGAATTCTGCCTTTCTGTTATTATATTCACAGATGTTGACTCTTGGTAGGGGGAGGGGGCTTCTTATGGGTACATGCTGAGGGCTGGCATTGTGTTTGTGTTCATGTGTTTGTGTGTGTGGAAGTTCTGTATGGAGGTCAGCAGAGAACCTCATGGGTCGTTCCTTAGACGCTGTCCAGCTTTTTTTTTTTTTTTTGAGACAGTAAGCCCCAGGGATCTGCCTGCCTCTCCCTCCTTATGGCTTGAACTACTGGTATATGCCACAGCACTTGGCTTTTGTATATGGGTCCTGGGGACCAAACTCAGGCCCTAAAGCTTAGAAAGCAAGAAGTTTACTGGTTGAGCTATTTCTCCAGCCTTGAGGGATAATAATTTTTATTAGAAATCTTGAGTCTACAACAGAGCCAAAAAATCTGGGCCCAGGGGGCCCTGCAGAGACCCATACCCTAACCAAGGACAATGCATGGAGAGGACCTAAAACCCCTGCTCACATGTAGTCCATATGTAGTCTCCAAGTGAGTTCCCTAGTAAGGGAAACAGGGACTGTCTCTGGCATGAACTCAGCAGCTGGCTCTTTGATCACCTTTCCCTGGGGGGTGCATCCTTGCCAGGCCACAGAGGAAGACAAGGCAGCCAGTCCTGATGAGACCTGATAGGCTAGGGTCAGATAGAAGGGGAGGAGGACCTCCCCTATCAGTGGACTAGGGGAGGGGCATGGGTAGAGAAGTGGGAGGGAGGGTGGGACTGGGAGTAGACAGGGAGGGGGCTACAGCCAGGATACAAAGTGAATAAATTGTCATAATAAATAAATAAAACTCTTAAGTCTGTCTTTTTGTCAAAAAAAATTAGGTACACTAATAAATTATATAGAATAGAAATTTTTGCTTTTCTGCGTTGATTATGGTGTTAGTGTTAAAGAGATAAGGTCATCTGAAAAGCATTCAGTTTATGACAAGTCAATTATGAGGAAAATTATAAATCATAGAAATATTAGACTAAAGATATTTTATGTATTTTAAGCTGTGTATTTAAACAACAAAAACAGAACTGCAAACAAAAACAGAAACAAAATAATAGAACAAAATCCCACAGAGAACGTTTTCCTTTTCCTTATTAATTCCCTTCGGTTATATAGTCAAACCCAGGAAGTTGCCTTTAAATGTCTTTTTCTCTCATCCTGTCAATGAGAAATATCTAAGTGAGAAATTGCTGCACTTTATTAGATTCCAAAGGATCAATGGCTGGGGAGTGTGAGGAATGTAGACACAATGTCAGTGTCTCAAGCCCGGTGAGGTAGGAGGACAGGAGAGGAGAGGAGATCCGGGAGCACTCGAGGCTGTCCAGGAGCACTGGAAGCTGTCCGGGATAGGGGTGGGTTCTGAACTGTACTGTGACAGTACAAGCCCCTTAAGAAGAATTCTTGCAGCATCAAGGAATATTATTTTTCTGCCTCTCTCCATCTGAAAGTTTTCTTTCGCTGAGATTGGAGAAGGAAGGGAACCTCCTTGGCCTCTTCAGGGCACCATTTGTCCTTAAAAAGAAGGAACTAAAACTCTCACTGTGGTATCCTAAGAAAGTCAGAGCAACCCCAGTAGGAGGGAGGCTTTGGGATTCTAGAGGACCCATCCTTAAATGAGCCTAGGAAAACATGAGAACTCCAAGGAATCAAGACTTCGCCTTGATTCTGTGTGTCCCAATCAATGTTGTACTGGTAGTTTTAAGTATCAACTTGGCATAACCTAGAACCACTCAGTAAGAGTCTTAATGAGGAATTATCTAGAACAGGTTGGCCTGTGTGCATGTCTGAGGAGAACTGTCTTCATTGTTAATTGATGCAGGAAGAGCCAGCCCACTGTGGGCAGCGCCAATCCATAGGCAGGGGATCTCATACTGTAAGAGAGGGGAAAACTACCCAGGGGCAACAAGGATGTGTAAATCCTCTCTTTGATCTTGACCATGGATGTGGTATGACTGATTAGCTGCTTGAGTTCCTGCTTTGATTTTCCTGACATAATGTACTGTAACCTGGAATTGTGAGCCAAATAACCCTGCCCCACAGCAGAAGAGGAAGGGAGACACAGCAAAGCTGTGAGCTGGAGAGCAGTGGAAACTGACCCATTGGTCCACATGCACGTCCTGCAGGCCCACATCCTAGCAGTGCTACAGAGGAGATAACTTTGAGAATGCTTGAACTTTTGTGGCACACATTAAAATCATAATTGTTATATTGTCTTATTAAATGTTTTCATTTATACTGTCTTGATTTTTTTTTAAACTCTCTCACAGATTAAAAAAGCATTAGATAACTCAGGCTTCATGTCTCACTGAATCAAAGTTGACAAAAGCACCCAGATTAAAGCACAGGTAAAATGTATTAAACTAATCAATAGATTTCTAATAATTACAGTAGGAAGTTATTGAAAATCTTGATATCGAAAGCAATAAACCTTCTGGCCAAGCCAGACTGTTCTGTCCATGTGATATGTATCTCATAGATATTATTTAATCTTAAAAATATCTCAAAAGCATTAAAACAATAAACATGAATTCTAGTTCATAAAGCAGTAAATATACCTGGGAACTTGAGTTGTATCATGGTTTGTGTGCCACACGAGGTTGGTTATGTAAGAGCTAATGGATACTCTACCTGTCATGTGTATTTAGAAATTAATGATAGGCTGAACTGCGATTAAATGTTTATCTAAGCTTTGAGGCATTACCCTTGGCCAGGTGGCAGCTTTGCTATTGGAAACATGGTCCATGTTTTACACATTTGTAGACTGGAACTTAACACTTGAAAAGACGGAGTCCTGCCTAAGGGTTTGTTATCCTTATCAGATCAGTGCTGACATGTAAGCTATGATGCCATTGCTAGTGAAAGTCTAGTTTCTTAGCCGACTGCTGGACTGTGTTGTGTCATGTAGGAAGTAGTCATAAAACAGTGCATATGTGTCCTCCAGAGACTTCTTGGTTTCCTTGAGCCCTCCATTGAGCTTGGGATGGCTTCCTTCTCGTCTTGGCAGAAGCCAGAGCCTCGGGAAGGCTGTACCTGTAGCTTTTGTGGCCATTGTTCAGGTCAGGGGCACATAAAGTCAGGTTATGACAGCTCAGGTGAAGTCCCACTCTCCTTTTCTTAGGTTTCAGCTACTTTTGTCCTCTAAGAGAGCAACTGATACATTTTATGTTCAGAGCTAAGGTCCCAATCCACTGTGGTTTCTCTTTCAGACTGAATCGATGCCAATAAATGTAACTCCGCCTGGACATGTCTCATTTTCTCTATTTAAAGTGCCATTTGTTCAGAGGTACAGTGATTAAAGGAAGCTGTTTAAGTCAGTAGATGGATGGATTTCTCGACACTTTAATCCCTGGGCTCCCTATGGAAACTTGATTGTCCACCTCTCCTTTCTCTGCTAGCTCCTGGCAGAAAGTGTGGCTTCCTAGGGTACTCAAAAGGAAGCAGCTGTGTGTGTCTTGGTGTGTTTGAACACTTGGTCTCTAGCTGGTGGTACTGTTTTGGAAGCTGAAACCTTTAGGAGGTAGAGTCTTCATGGAAGAAGAGGGTCACTGCAGATAGGCCTTCGGGATTAAACCTATCCTGCTTCCTAGGCTCTGTTGGCTTCCTGACTTTGGAGTCAATGTCACCATGGACAAACACTGGATGCAACTGCTGCAGACCTTCCCCACCATGCAGACTGCATCTGCTCATATGTTAAACCCAAATGAACCTTCCTTATGTTGCTCCTTGCCAGACATTTTGTCGTAAAAGTAACTATCATAAAAACTATATGTTTTGTTTCTGCCTCAATTTCCCCCTTTTCTACCATACACTTGTCCATTCTTTGCTCCTTCTTGTCTTAGGGACATTTTTTCCCCCTAAACTCAATTTTTTCATTAGCTTCTGATTTTTCCAATCTTTCTGATTTTCTGCCTTGTCTGGCATATGTTTCACTACTCATTCACTGTCTCTCTTACCCTCCCTCCAGTTCCCCGGAATCACATACACATGTTATCTTAGTCAAAAAGAAAGTGGCTTTTCATGCTAAAGTCCTTACTCATTCTGCTATATATTTTTTTAAATGGTTCAGAATAAAAGAGGGCTCCTTGGGTAAATCCTATTTCTTGGTCCTTTAATGAACCCATATTGAAAATTGTCTGTGATGCTCCCTGCAAGAGGGTGGCGCATTCTGCTACAATGAAGTCATTAGGAAAAACATTTTGAGGCATACATTTTATCCTCATTACATGATGCCCTATAACTTCTACTCTCCATATCTTTGAGAAAAGCTCAGGGTATCTATCACCCTGGGAAAGTGTCTCTGAGGTTTTTCCCTCACAGATGTCCCCTAAGCTGGGCAGCTCATTTCTCCTGCTTCTATGTGCAGACTAAAGTCACGTAATCATTTCTCAAGTCAGCAATCTTTCTTCCTCTTCTCCTCCCCTTTCTTCCTGGTCACAGAACTGTTTTTCTAGAAACTGTTAATAACCTTTTAAAAATGCACTTTCTGCTTCCTTCGAAATAAGAAAGAAACTCATGCAAATACTGACGAGGAAAAGAGAAATAAAGTAAATAACATAGAAGGCATGCCAAGAGCCAAAAAAGCTCTACCCCAGAAGTCAGCACAGTCTAGGACTAGAGGGGAAAAAAACGCAAACCCCAGCTAAGGGGTTTAGCTTTTTTAATGTTTGTTTGTTTGTTTGTTTGTTTCTGATTTTATTCCTTTGTAAATAAAATTTACTCTGGGTTCTCATTAAAAGCCCAGCAAAATGCATTTTATTACTATTAATAATAATAATTTATTCATTTTACATCCTGATCATAGCCTCCTCCTTTGTCTCCTCCTAATCCCGCCCCCCCCCTCCCTCTTTCCCCTTATCCCAGTCCCCTAGTCCTCAGAAAGGGGAGCCATCCTCCCATACCAATTGACCCCAGACTATCAAGTCTCTTTATCACTGCCTGTATCCTCTTCCCTGCATCCTGGCAAAGCCTATTTGCCAGTGAGAAGTGATCAAAGAGCAGGGAACAGAGTTTCTGTCAGAGACAGCCCTGGTCCCCTTACTAGGTGACCGACATGGAGACTGGGCTGCCTATCTACTATATCTGAGTAGGGGGCCTGGGTCCTCTCCATGCACTGTCTTTGGATGGGACATCAGTTTCCACAGGCCCCCCTGGGCTCGGATTTGTTGGCTTTGTTGGTCTTCTCATGGTGCTCCTGTCCTCTCCGGATTCTTCTATCCCCCAACTTTTCCATAAGACTCCCTGCACTCTGCCCAAAGTGTGACTGTGCAATTTTTTTAGAGGAAGGAAACATACTTGTTACATCACCACAAATGATCCTTGCTTTTCCTTTTAGTACGTTCAACTTGTAGAGAAATGGGAACATACCTAGTGATCTCCCAAGAAGCATATGTTTCATCACACAGTTAGGTTGTTCAGAGGGTCTTTCTTGACGCTGCCTTGTTATGTCCACTGTGTTTCTAGATTATTGCAAAGGTTAGTACTTGCCTGAGCTTTCTTAAAATGGAGTCCCATGGTCGGGAAGGGTTGACTATGCTTGTGATGCTGTATATTGTTTATTCTTTCCTTCAGTTGTCCAAATATTTTCATCATTATATGCAAACAAAAATCAGTTGTTTATTGCTTTGTGTTCAGTTTTGTTTCTTGTCTATATTTCAACTTAAAGCACTCACTGGTATTCTGAAAGTTATATTGTCCCAGCTGATGAGATAGATCTAGCATCTGAAAGTATGGGACATGTCTCCTTAGGAGTAGTCTATAATGACAATAGCATAGATGTGGTGTCTTTTTCTCAGGATCTAATGTTTCTTCAGGAATTGGAAGGCAAACAGTAATGGATTGAACTAAGGATTTATATTTTCAATGCAGACAGCTATAGCAATCCCAATATGTTCCATAGGCTGAATACAGACTTGAGAGAGAGAGAGAAAAAAAAAAAAAAACCAACCCATAGTGGTTTCTTCTTACTTAATTTATTCTGCTCTTACTGTAATCAGTAGTAAATAACAAGTATGTTCCTGGAACTTTGCCTTTTGTCAGAATTGCCTGAAAAGCATGTTAAAATACATATTGCTGGGCTTCCTTCCACCGTTTCTGATACAGGCTGATCTATGATAGCCCACTGATTTGCATTTCAATGAGCTCACAGGTGCTGCTAGTTTAGACAGAGCTTTGAGAACTACTGATCTAATTACAGCCCTCCATTGTGATGATCATATGGTGGCTCAAATCACCTTCTGTTTTTTATTCTACATTGTGGAGGAGAAACAGAAAGATTATTGGGGGAATTTACAGTTTTCATAAAGAACACATATTGAGAAAGATGTTATTTTTAAGAAACCTGACATCTCTTAAGCTTCAAAGGTATAACATAGCATGTGCAAAATAGCCAATCTTGGGTTGCTGGGAGGTAATCTCCAGTGTTGCTTTTGCTGATGGACCAAAATGTAGTGTGTGAGTTATGAAATCCTTCAGGCTGAGTCTGTTATAAGCAAACCTGTTGAATCAGTTTCTTTTTTAATTTTTATATTTTTTTAACCATACCTCCCTCTTTTTGTTTATATGAAATGATTATAAAACTTGACCTGAGGACCCTTGCTTGCTGTCTTTATAACTTGACTTGAATAGATCTATTTCCAATTAGGTTTTCTAGCTTCTGTGTTCTCTCTCTCTCTCTCTCTCTCTCTCTCTCTCTCTCGTACTTGGTTTTAATTGTCATCTTGACCCAACCTAGACTCACCTAGAGAGTCTCAATGAGATGTTGTCTACATTGGGTTGAGCTGTGGGCATGCCTGTCTGAATTGTTGATTAATTTAATTGATGTGGGAAGCCCCCGCTCATTGTGGGTTCCCATTCCCTAAGAAGATAATGAACTGTATGTGTGAGCAAGTCAAAGCTGCACACACAGCAAGCAAGCATGTACACATTTAAGTCATTGCCTTGACTTTTTCATAATTATGACTGTCAATTGTGGGCCAAAATAAACCTCTTTCTCCCAAAAGTTGCTCTTTTGTTAGAGTACTTCACTACAGCAACAAACATGAAACTTTTCCCCTCCTCTCTCTTTTCCTTTCCCATTTTTTTTTTTTTAGGAAAAAAGAGTTTACTCAACTGTGAATGCTCAAATGACACTTTCCTAATATCATATCTAAAATATAGCGAAAGATAAATGCTGTACCAACATTGTATGCAAAAATATGTTTGGAGCCATGATGAGGCTGAATACTGTGTTAAGACCAGCTGAATTCTCTAGGGGATATTTATACAGCTCCAAACATACAGGCTTTTCTTTACTTGCATCTCCTACATTGAGCTTGTGACATTACCTGTTCATTAGTAGCTTGTTAGCACTTTAGATCTATTCTGTTTTCAGTTTGTTTTGCTTCTCAGTCTTCAGACTGTGCACTTTCAAAGGATGCTGATTAAAAACAACAACTTTAAAAACCTTACCCGGCTTATAAGAAAAAATAATCTACCTCTTTGTCAGGCACAAGGAATTCTGTTTCATATACATATACATATATATATATATATATATGTAATTGGTATATATATAATTGGTATATATATATAATTGGTATATAAATATAATTGATATATATATATGTAGTCACTGAATTGAGATCAAGTGTGAAAATACATTGTCAGTTTTTACAACATAAACTGATAGGAGAATGGGACTACTAACAATTTCGTGTCTACTAAAATGATGATGTAAAATATTATATCCTCTACTATCATGAAGAGTCTTCACTCGTAGTCCAAAATGTGAAAATAATGTTTAAAATCACATGTTCTTATTTATTTTTGCATACAGTATTTTTGGTACAGCATTTGTTATTTGTCATAGTAACTCCAGTTTTGTGGTCTCCCTTGAGCTTTGTGTGCTAGTTTTGTGCCTCCCTGGCCTCACCTTGGTTCCACTAACACGCTCTCTTAGTGAGTTAGACTAATTAAAAAAAAAGGAAAGAGAAAAGATCTGTGAGGAGGTGACAGAAAGCACAGTTCTCAGAGTGGAGGGCGGGGAAGCCAAACTGGGTTGGTTTTTAATGTGTACTGGGAACATGTGAAATATAATTATATCAAGGATAAGCAGATCATGCAATCTTTGAAAATGCAAGACAGAAATCCTATTTATGTCAAAAATGCGGCTAGGACATGTAAACTTGACTTTAGTTCGGACGGGTGGTAGCTTAAATGGTGTGTCTCAAAGATATGCTACATCCTAATAGAGCCTATTACTGGTGTGTGTGTGTGTGTGTGTGTGAGAGAGAGAGAGAGAGAGACAGAGAGACAGAGAGACAGAGAGACAGAGAGACAGAGAGAGACAGAGACAGAGAGAGCATGCACAAACGTGTGCAGAGTCCAGAGGACAGCCTGAGGTTGTCTTTCTCAGAAAACCCTGTCCTTTGAAACAGGGTCTGTCATTAGCCTGGAGTATCACCAGATATTCTAGGTCCTGGACTAGCAAGTTCACCCTGTTGACGCCTATAATCACTGGAAACCCTGATGCCACCCACACCCAGCCAGCAGGCGGTTGATGATATTCACATCCTGGGCTCAGAGAAGTGCTGATGAAGATTGGTTCAGTGCTGAGGTGTCAAGGAAAGACAAAGCAGAAGTGTGTTAGGTATATGGAAGTTTAGAATAGAAAGACTTTAGAGCTGATGGAGAAATTTTTATGTAGAAGGTAGATTATGAACTGTTATTATTAAGTTCAAATGAAAATATGTCAGAAAGTCATTTAATGGCTATAAAGTTTCCATCATGGCATATGGATTATATGCTTATATTTAGATTAAGGTCTCTTATACTACACACAGCATGATGATGCTACTTATGCAATAAAATTGCAGTAATTGTATTGATAGTTAACTGTATGAAGCATTTGCAGGCTAGTTACTATGATAAATATGTTACAGAGGATATTTCCTTTATAAATATTAAATAAGGATGCAGTGATATGTACTATTTCACACCAAAGAATCCAAATGCACATCCAGTAGATGTAGGGATGGCTACCAGCTGCTCAAACAGGGCTCTAAAGGATTAAGTAGTTTGGCCTGCCACATTGAATTCCACTCATTCCATACAATCCCACTTGTTGTTAGAGCAACACTGGCCTTGTGGTCAAGCCAAACCCACTGATGCACAAAGAAAACAACTGCCCAACTCCCACAGTACGCATCGCTCTGGTCTTCTTAGGAGGAGAGAAGGTCGTTTCTGTCAGGTTCTTCCAACAGCCTACTCTTAATTTTCCACTGGCCTTCACCCCAGGGGCAAACCTGGGAGATAAGTAAAACACAGCAGCAAAGTCAGGCAGTCATAGACTAAACATGGATCTGTCCTGGGAAGGAGTCGGTGGAGCCCAGCTTGCTGATAGTAGGGGAGACTATTTCTTTGTGTATCTTGCTAAGCCCTTGGGGGGGATGAGGGTGCCTGTCCTTATGTTGCCAGAAATCCTGGGGTGCCATGGGAGCAGGACATAAAAGCACAGGTAATACAAAACAAAAAGCATAATAAACACAGCAGGACAGAGGAGCACCTCCTGACCCTGGGCCCGTATGAACTGGAATGAGGTCAAGGTCAACATGGAAATGGTCTGTAGGAAAGTCTGATTCCATGTCTTCTCCTGGATAGGCTCTTGCCTTTAGCTAGCTAGAGATGAATGTTTGGTCTGGTTTATGGTTCTTTTGTGTAAAAGCGAACAGTCTGCACTTTTGTGCTTATGCGATGAAGGACACTGTATTCCAATCCAAGATTTGATGGGGTGGTTCAGAGTCCATTGTTCTTGTGTCTCTCAAGTTAAAGCACCTAATGAAGCACTGAGACCTGATGAACTAGAGATGCCTGATCTCACAATACTCAAGCGAGACAAAAAATAAAACCTACCAGCGCAAGTAGCCGTCAGGTCAGCAATGACGAGGCAGGCTTCTACACAGGTTTGATACCAATCTCCCATGCTAGTAGGGCCTGGGACCAATGAAGCTGACTGACAGCAAGAAAGGAGTCCTCCTCAATCCTCATAGAACTGCAAGTCACACATCTGGGAGACAGGTGGGCTGAGTTCTAAGTCCAACTCTGCCTTAAAATTCTTACTGCCATTGACAAGTGAAATAGCTTCTCTGACTCAGTTTCCTCAAGGTTCAAATGGCATAGTTGTGAAAAATGACCTCCACACACATTCCCTAAAACCGAAGGATAAGTCTCAATAGTACAGTCTTGATTCCCGAGGCTTAATTGCTATGTCACTTTGGGTTCCAAGTCTCTATTGCTACTGGTGTCCTTCAAGCCAAACCAAAGGACATCAGCCTCAGGACAACAGCGCAATGTCCACATGGCTGGGGTACCTGGGATTCTGACAAGGCTGTGATAGGCAGGTAAGCTGTCATTAATTTTCCTCAGACCATGTCACACATCACTAACAAAGTAGGATATTATTTTCCTCAAAATCCCCTTCAACTTGGAGCTCTAGAAGATACAACAAGTTATATGTCAGAGCAAGCTCATTAGATTCAATTTGTAAGCACTACTCTCATCTCTTTCTTTGCAACTTAATATTCTTCATTGTTAGCAACAAAATTAACTGGATTTTCAACGGGGAGCTCAGCTCTTACGGGAGATGACTGTATTTTAATTAGGGACTTTAAGTAATTGAATTATTTGGGTGATGGCATTTGGATTATTATATTAATGAAGATGTATATCCTCCTAATGCAGCACTGGGAATGGTAGTAATGCATTTACTGCATCAACATATTACTTGGAGAAGACAAACAGTTAACTTGTGCTGGGCTTCTCTTTGGTCCCTGGAGCAAGCTGAGAGCAGTTACTCATGACACTGTGATAACACTATTTGCTCAGTTCTGAGTAATGCTGTTGCTTGCACCTCCTTTGGGAGATTTCCATATCCTAACAGAGTTCCCAGCAGTTGGCACTAGTTATGTCTGACTTAATTTAATCCATTTGCCTTCATTTAGATGGCTTTGCAACTAAACTATTCACCTTTTACCTAGAAAATGCCCGCTATGATTATTAAAAGGCAGCTGTATCATTCCTTTCAGACTGAAAATTCTTCTGAAAGTCTACATCCCAACTGGGTTACAAATTCTTCTGAGAGTGTATTGCATCATCCCCTATGAATTTTTCATATTCTTCCTGGAATCATTTCCAAGATGTCTATGCTGTTGCAAATGTGCTCTGCTATCCACAATAGTCTTCTGTTGATGGGAATATACAGTCTGAGTTGGTGCTTGATTCCCTTTCTTTGACACTTGGACTGTCATTTTTTTCTCACTGAAAGGTGGTTCTTTTCACTGATCATAGTGAGGAACAGAGATGATGAGACATATGGATCGGTATTAGTCACTCCTCTCACTGCTGTGGTCAATCGGCCAGAATAAGCAAATTGGGGAAGGAGAGCTTTACTTTGGCTCCTGGATTCAGGGTCTTCAATCCATCATTGGCAGGAAGGGCACTGTGGTTGAGGTAGCTGATGCTCGTGGAAGCTTAAGGTGTGATTTTTTTTTTCATTCTTGGCAGATCAGGAAGCAAGTAGTTCAGATGGGAAGCAGAAGTTAACGCCTACTGCATCATCTCACTTCTGCTAGGTATACACTACAGTATTAGAGACCCAAAAGTCTCCCCAAGACACCAACACCAACACCTGGAGCTGAGTGTTCAATGACATGAGTGAGCCTGTCAGAGACATTTCACACTCAAATGGCACACAACTGAGGAGACTGAAGTATCAGAATAAGACTGGAGAGCCAAGTTTTCATTATAATGCAGCAGACACCCTTGGAGAAAGCAAGTCCAAGAAGGACATGACACCACACCTTCTCCACTCTGAAAGACATTCTTGAATAGGGGCGAAGCCAAGCATGCCCACACCTGGTACACCCAGTGGTGTACATGGGACACTTTAACACAGACGTGGAGCTGAGCTATGTGGAACGTGGCCTGGTTTAGGGCTAACATAGGAGGCTGGCTGTGGTACTCAGAGCTGGCACTTCATACTCACAGGACCCTTCCAAGGCCCTGGGGGAAGTCTTGGAAACGTGTTTACACAGTCAGATGTTCTTTTCAAATATGCAGAAACTCAATGGTAAATTCTTGCGGTTATTCAACATGTAAAATGGCAGGTGCTTGTATATTAATTCACCTGGTTATGATGGAAGTGTTGAACTGGGGAAGTAATTCAGTGTAAAAACAGTTGCCTTGCTTGCACAAGGCCCTGAGTTTGATTACTGGCACAACCCTTTCAACCAAGAAAGGAATGAATAAAAGAGATACTCTGTCGAGAATAATTGAACTGGGACTAGAGAAATAGGTCAGCTTGCTAAATAAACAAAAGCACCAGAATTCAGACCTCCTAGCACCCCAAGCAGGCCTGCAACCCTGTACTGAGTGGTATGGAGACAGGAGGATCACTGGGATTTGATGGCTAGCAACCTAGCTGCAAGCACAGCCTCGGGTTCAGCAGGAACCTTGCATCAAAAGGAATGAGGCAGAGAATGACAGAGGAGGCTATAAAGGCTGCCCTGGACTCTGAGCACACACGCGGGCAAGCACACACACACACATACACCACAGCACATTTGTTGCACCACACAAATGCATATGCATGAAGACACACAAAAGAGAACAGATCAAACAAACCTCACAATTAAGACAGCAGAAGCACTGCACAGCATCTTTGTTGGTAGGAATGGATGTGGTGAATAGGTAGACCCAAGCCTGTTGCAGCGCTGAGAAGGTTTTATCTATATGCAAATGTATATGCTTGATGGCTTTTCACATCTCCTGGGGCTCAGTTAACCTTGATATAACAGGTCCAAAGTGCCTATTGGCTCCAGATAAAACGACTTGGAAAATAGTCATTGACACATGATCTGGGGATAAAATCCTTAAATTCAGTCACCACTAATTGATCAATATGTGTAGCAGTGGAAATTTTTGATTAAATGTTCACACAGCTTGGTACAACAAAGTGGTCTCATAACTAGATTAAAAATGCATCTGATTTATTTACTTTATTTTATGTATAAGTGTTTTGCCTGTATGTATGTATGTGTACCATGTATGTTTCTGGTGCTCACAGGGGTCAGGGTGGGCATCAGATCCCCTGGAACTGGAATTGTATGTGGTTGTGAGCTGCCATGTGGGTACTGGGAACCAAACTCAGCTTTCCTCTCTTAACTGCTGAGCCAGTGCTCCACACCAAGGACTACATTTGAATTCTTTCCGTGTATACCTTAATTTGAGTTAGTTTGATACAAACTTACTATTTATATTAAAATCCAAAATGCATTATCAAAGAAGTAGCCTACTAGATTCCCAAACTATAATCTGAAGAAAAGAAAAACAGATGTCTGGCTAGATCCCAGGGGAGGGCATTGCAGCCAGCCCTGAGGAGATAAGATGATCTGGGGTCAGATGGAAGGGGAGGAGATCCTCCCCTGTTGGTGGACTTGGAGGGGGAGGGGAGGAGTTGAGGGAGGGTTGGGGAGGGTGGGAGGGAATGAGGGAGGGGGCTACGCATGGGATGCAAAAAACCTAACCTGTGATTGATATAAAAATAAATAAATTTATATATATAAAAAAAGAAAAACAGATGTCAAAGAAAACCTTTCCTATGTATCACAATATGCCGGGGAGAAGACTAGGGAAGGGGTAGAGGGGGGACAGGGAGGAAGGATAGGACCAGGAGGAAGGGAGGGAGGGGGCTAAGGCCAGGATGTAAAGTGAATGAATGAATAAATAAATAAATAAATAAGAAAACATATGATGATCCAAGATGGCTGCCACGAGAGAACACTGTGTCTGAGGAGTAGGAGAGCAGAAACAACGCAGCGACCAGGAGACTGAACTCTGGGACCTAAAACGCCAGCATTGTGAGTGCCAGGTGAGCGGAACTCCTACGGTGAGAAAATCAAGTGGGAAAACCCTAGGGACACCCAGTTATTACCTGGAGAAATTTCCCTGTG